>JAMXBC010000008.1:50265824-51515824 GCA_024138005.1 Lumnitzera racemosa | reverse complement strand
CGATCTGTATTGGTAAAGAGATAACTCTAGCAACTTGGAAGGGTTGATTATTAAAGGCATAGAGGTCATACTTGTGAGACTGCAGTTATGCTTTGATCTTAGGCTTCATTTGATCGAAAGCATGCTAAAAAATGATGTCGGTTGAACTTCCCATGTCAATAAGAATCTTCTTGACTTCAAAGTTGGTGACTCTCACGTTAATGACAAGTCCATTATTGTATGGCCTTTGTATGCCCCTAAAATCCTCTTCCCCAAAAGATATTGTATTATCAATTTTGACTTTCTTTTCGTGAATATTACAAACGTAATTCCTAGTGTTAATTGAGTTAGAAGAACTTGATTGGCCTATACTAGGTCTGATGACAATTGTGTTAATTACTTCGTTGGATGCTCTATTGAGATTAACACCCCTTACATCTCTCATGGCCATTACTAGCCAAGTGTCATCCTCGTGTTTCTCTCTTCTCCTCTGAGATGGTCTTTCGATTGTCTTTGTATCATGCGCTAGAAATTTGCATAGGTACCCACGTTGCATCTTCGATTGCATTCTTGATTTGAATGCACTCATACGTATTGTGACCCTTGTTACGGTGGAAGTCACAATATTTGTTTAAATTCTTCTTGAGGGATTTCCTCGCATTCTTTTCAACCATTAGAGGATACCTCTCTCACCATAGACCTCCATCAAAATATCCGAGATTGGAAGATTGATGGACATGTGAGATGAGAATGTTGGGATCCTTAGTCTCTTCCTTTCGGGTTTGAGTTGTTTTTATTGTCAATGCGAAGTCTATCTTTTCCATTTTTCCATTTGTCATCCTTTCCATCTCCTTTGCTTTAATCAGCTTCTTACTGTGCCTTTATGTTGTCTTCCTATCGGATGTATGAAGTGGCTTTAGCCTTAAACTCAGTGAAAGTTTTTGGCATGTTCTTTGCGAGAGACTTGAAAAAGTCTCCATGAGGCTTGACTCCGTCAATTACAGCGCTGAAGGCCACACTCGTATCTAGTTTTGGGATTTGGACCATCTCGACCATGAATTTGGCCAAATAATCCCTAATTAATTCATTGGACTTTTGTTCGATGGTGTTCAGGATTGAAGAGTCTTTAATAGGAAGCTTGCTAGCAAGGAAGTGTTGAAGGAACTCATATGCTAGATCATCAAAATATGATATGATATTTGGTTTGAGGTGTTTGAACCATGTGCTGGCTACATTCCCTAAGGTTAAGGGAAAAGCTTAACAAGCTACCGTGTCGCTTCAACCATGCAACTTAGCCATTGTTCGGTAGTACTCCAAGTAGTCTTTAGGGTCCTTCGTCCTATCATATGTTTCAAATTGAGGTAGCTTGATGTGTCGAGGTATAACATCCTCCAAAACTCTAGGACAAAAGGACTTTTCTTAATTTAGAATTGTTTAGTCATTGGAATGGGTGTGCTAACATACGGGGGTCTCGCATGATGTACGTACTGTGGTTGCTTGCCCTTACTAATCTTTTTGAAAGAAAGAGCTATGGGTCATACTAGAACCTCATCTTGCTTTTTTGGCAATTCAGGTGAATAAATGGAATTGTCAGTACTGTTGGCTTCATCATCACCATGCTCTTTTTCTTGATTCAAGTGAAAACTTTTATGGAGAAGGTCAAGGATTTGTTTGTGTTTTTTGTTTATGTCTGAATTTTCCTTGGCTAAATCAAGATAGAGCTGCTCGAGTCGAGCCAATCATTGTTCATCAGCAAGCTAACTCCTTCCTTCACATTATTGGGAGGAAGTATTAGCACCTATACTTCGTTTCATCCTAGCTCTAACCATGTAGTCATGATTAAAGAAAAACATATGGTACCAAATGTTGTTGGTGAATTTTGGGGGTCAGGAAGTAGTCCTACAAAAGAGAGTAAAAATACTGAATACTAAGGCCAGTCCGGTACGGCCACTCCAATGCCTAAGTTAGAATGTTGATTTAGTATAGTAACTATGAGAATGAAAAGTGCTCGAGAGATCGTACCGAGTTTCTTTTCGGTATTTATAGACTGTTATTGTTTCTAAGGCAGTTGCCAAGGTAGCTGTTAAGACATGTAGAGCGCTCTTAACTTGATATCTCCCCTGATATATAGGGATAGCAAGCGGTTGTAAAATATACTCGTGCTTATGATAACTATTCGCACTGTAGATTTGAATTCAAACTAGCAGCGTTTCTTTTATTCGACATAATTTCCAAGTGTCTAAAGAGTAGGAATGCCAAGAGATTCGATTACTCGGCTTCTCAACTAATGAACTGATGAGTGTAAGTTGAGCAAAAACTGACTATCAACACAGTGTATGTGATTGAATAATGATTTTCTACATTGGAGTATTGAACTTTATGTATTGATTACTCTAGTTACCATTTGATTTGGATTGTTTGATGACCTCAAAAGCAAGCTAACTTAACCTTAACTTAACGTCTCACCGAACTTGCACTGTAACACACTAAGGGAATGATTGGGTTTTTTAAGCCAAATATAGATCCTTCGATGAGGATAGCTAAAATGGTCATTTTCCTACCTTTAGTCAAACTTAGTGACAAGAGAAAAGGTTACAATAAGGTTAGGCACAATGGTTAGAAAGTAGTCTTCTACAGAGGGTATTATGCGTTACACAAGCCATGATTTGGTTTCGATTCATGTATAGGACGTTATACCCCTTAACTTGGATTAGAGTGAACACAATTTCTCTAATCTTACGACGGGATAGATAACATCATACAATAGTATATGCTTATACATACATAGCATCTAATTAAACTTCTTGAAAACCCTAATTGTTTTATGTGAGTTATGTTATTGACTCCATCTCACTTACTAAACAAGTTATCACTTATTCCCCTATAGCTATTTTGCAAGCTTCCAGTAGATTTACCAATAGTGCTCCAAGTCTTAGAAGATTAGAGAACAAGGCTGGGGAGTGAGATTTAAGACAAATTGGCTGGATTTCTCTTTTACTTATTGACTTTACTAACCTTTAAGAAAACTAATAGAGCTTCCTTAAGCGACCCTCTAGTTTTCAACTATTGATATCTATACTATGCTCTATAAATCTATGAACTTTTATAAATCCTTTACTAATCACTTTACCTTTTTGTATCAATCAAACTTCTAAAACCTTTTCGTTAAATTTGAGATTTTATACTCCATATGATTTGTAAAGCTTAATTTTTATCAAATGTCTAAACCATAAAGTTATTTCTAGAAGCTATTTTAAAAAGTTGCACCACAGATTGATATTAAATAGGTACTGAATTAGATGCTTTAAAACGATGGAGTGGTGAATGCCTTATGTAAACTATATATGCATTAGTGGCTAAGGTGGCTAGCTTCCCACTTAGGTTGGTTTATACGACAAGATTGTTACATCTCCCTTATTAGAGGCATGACACAAATCTTCAATAATAACTAGCTATTGATAAGAAACTTGTTACTTCAATCATAGTAGTCAGTCTTGCCCCACTCCGTTACCGCTTTCACCTTTATAGGGCCAATTACTATTCTTTCACCAGATACTATATGTCTAAGAAACCCTACTTGCTCTAGCCAAAACTTACATCTCTTTAGCTTTGCATATAGTTGGTTGCCCTTATAGGTTTGAAGCAAAATCCTTAAGTGTTTTACATGTTCCTCCTTGCTTCTCAAGTACATTAAAATATCATCAATAAACACAATTCAAACTCATCTAAGTACTTCTTAAAGATACGATTCATCATGTCCATATTGTAGTAAGGGCATTCTTTAAGCCAAACAACATCACTAAAAAATTTTAATGCTCGTACCAAGCCCTATTGGTAGTCTTGGGTACATCTTCTTCCTTAATTTTTAATTAATGATAACTAGATTGTAAGTCTATCATTAAGAACACTACAGATCCTTTCAGTTGATCAAATAAGTCATCAATTCTAGGAAGTTCATATTTATTTTTAATTGTTACTTGACTCAACTCTCAATAATCTATGCATAAGCTCAAATTTCTATCATTCTTTATAATAAAAAGTACAAGTGCACCCTATGGTAATGTACTTGGCCTTATAAATCCCTTCTTTAGTAGCTCTTGTAGTTGCTCTTTTAGTTCCACCAATTCAATAGGAGCCATGCAATAGGGTATCTTAGAAATGAGTGTAGCACCTAGTACAAGATCTATGGTACACCTAATCTCACTATCTTGTGGTAGTCTAGGCAAATCCTTAGGAAAAACCTCAGCAAATTTAAACACTAATAATATATCTTCCAATGTCACTTCTTTAACTTGAGTATCCACTATTAAGGGTAAAAATCCTATATTACCATTACATAACAACTTTCGAACTTTAGTTGGTAAGACTATTCGAAGGGTTGCTTTTTTAGAGCCTCCTTTAAAATGAAACTCCTTACCATTAAACTTCTTGAATACTACCATGTTTCCTTCATAATCTACATTCGCAAGGTGTTCTGTTAGTTAATTAACCTCAATATTGCATCGAATCCTTTCATATCTGATACCACTAATTTTGTAAGCATTTTGTAAGGATTTATACACACATTACCTCGTTTTAACCTTTGTTGCACAATTTGTTCTCCTCTAGAGGGGGTCATCACTACCAGATCATACCTTAGAGTTTCTATTAGGAGTATATTCTTTTTATCAGATTCCTTGGATACATACAAATGTGTTGCTCCCATATCAAACCATATATAGGCATAGTTACCTTCCTATAGAATCAATCCTAAAACAATAATTACAATTCTATCATCACACTAGAGTATAGGATATGAGAAAACAAAACACAGCACAAGCATAACTTACATTTACAAACATCATTACTGTAAAGCATTCATTTTCAAATTGACAATTATTAACACAAAATGTGTATGCGGGGAATACGTATTATGCTTATGTACATAACATGCATTAATACTAATATCTTAGCCTAGTCAAGATCTCATCTAGTTGGTTTGACACTTTTGGGCATCAAGATATAAAGTTTAAGAACTTAGGCTAATAAGGAGCTACTATACTTAGCCAATCTAAAACCACATGAAGTGGCTAGAATTGATTGAGTGATGCAAATTTATATACTTAAAACCTAACCTAAGAATATTCTAATTTCCAGAAAACATGAACTATAAGACCTTTCATGCTATGCTATGAATGCAGTAAGCAATATAACAACCTAATATGAAGAATGAATCTCAACTTCCATATCAAGAACAACTCAAGTAACCTAGTTCCAACTTTCTATCAAACTTTAGGGTTTAACACTTCATACAAGGTTCACTTAGGTGAAAACCTAGAAGGATAGTTCAAGTTATAAGTTTTCCAAGTAATAAGATGCCTCAATAAATCATTCATATATGAACATACATTTCACTCAAATAATACACATTTGACGAAATCATATATACAATCAATTAGTCACACAATCGTAGTTTATGAGACAACTGATTCTAAGTCAAGTAGACATAAGTCAACTTCGCTTAAAAACCAAAAATCTACTTACTAGTACTTAACAATAGTACAAATCTTAAGCTACATAATGTAGTCCTTCCTCACTTATCATAGCTAGGAAAATACATACGGTCCCTAAGTTAACTACAAGTCGAAACAAAATCCCTATAAACTTATGTTTTCTTATCCTTCCAATATTATGTTTTTGAATGTGGATTGACTATATCTTATTTATTTCCTATTTGATTTTAGTAAACTTTATATTGTTGTGATTGTTATCTATTATGTGGATTGACTATATCTTATTTATTTCCAAGCTTGATCAATATCTATTATGCACTTAAAAATGCTAATCCTACATGAATTTAACAAATATCTTTTTAGTACTAAATGATATTTCAAAAATTATGCTAATATATAGGTTTATATAATAAAGTACATAATAAATAATGCATGAGCCCAATTAATTCCGAAAGAAATACTATGAACTATATATATATATATATATATGTTAAATGCTGACCATCAATTATACTAAATGATATTTCACAAAATAGCGTTTTTAGCTCGAAATTATGAAAAATAAGACAAATAAGATGTGTAAAACAAAAACCAAGTGTTTCACATATCATTAATATGCTTCCAAAAGTTAGAATATATCAACCTCATGAGTTATTGTAAACCCCTGAAAGTTTCGATCTACTTTTTGAAATAGACACAACTATAGTAGACAATTTAGGAGTCGATAAGGCTAATTAAAGTGAAAACCCTAAAAGACTTAATCAATCGCGTAAAGAATTTTTCTACCCTAAATGTTTCTAAAAGCTAAAGATTCCATTCGAAAGTGATAAAAACCTTAAAAATGATTCCATTAAGGACATATGTACACCAATCCAACATGATATACCCTAAAACCCTAATTGAAAATATAATGCTTATATTTTGCAAAATCGTTAGTAAAAGGTTAGAGATAACCCTCATTCTTACTTATATGATTCAAATTCTCAAGTAATCCATTAGGAACTAAGATAATGGGTCATAGATTATATTTATTCCTTAAATATATGATTAAGATAGTCTTACTTAGGGTTAGGGTTATAGTTGAAGATTAGGTTACATATAGTGAACTTTAATACTCAAATTAGCACTTTTTACACTTGTTATCCAAAGTAGTTTATCAAATGAGATATATGGACTCTAAAGACCTAAAGTAAGATCTCATCAACCACATTTACACATCAATGCATCATATACCTCAATTCTTCTCATTTCCTTTAATTCTCCCCTAATTTCCCTTAATTACTACATTATGTGCACAAAATTACACATACTTAAGAAATGTGGACTAAGATAATACATGTTGACCAAAGTTCAAATGTTGACCAAGTCAACACATGTTGACTAAAGTCAACAAAAGTTAAGAGATAAGGAAAATATCTCTTACTTAATGATTTCTTCCTTTTCTTTTCTTTTTGATTTTTCTTTCTCTCTTTTTTTTGCATTGTTGCCGTCCACAAATTTTCCTCTAAACCCCACCACATATTGTCTTCCATTAAGAGAAACAAACAAAAGAAACAAAACAAAATTCCCCTTTCATTGCCGTGAACTCCCCTCTCTTCTTTCCCTTTCATTTCTTCCCTTTTGTCTCCTTCATTTCAACATCATAAAAGGTATGTCTTTAAGTTGCTTTATCTTACTTTCTATTCGTCATTAGTTAGTTAATTATGTAGATTAGATAAGTAGTTATGTGGTTAGTCTTGTCTTGAAGAAGAGGAAACAAAGTTTCCTTCTTTAAGTGTAGAAACTTGAATTTTGAAAGAGAAGAAAGAAAGACATGAGGATATGCTTCTATGTATGTATACATAAGGAAATACCAAAAGAGTATAAGTATAAGAACCTTTGTACATGAGTATTTATCATGTACATAACCTAATTTAAGATCAAATCTTACTAAGCATACCTATACTACACTAAATATGTACATAAGAACACAAAAACATGGAATTAGGGAGCTTTTCTTAAGGAAAAACTTAGGCATACAAAATTTTAGTATAATATACGTATCCAACCGTATAGGTATACGGGTATGTATACATGTATAACTACGGTACATACCTTAGTATAGGTATGAGTATAAGTATGTATAAAGTATATGTACATGAGTATAAGAGAAAGAGATAATATGTACTTAATACATATGCATATGACATAAGCATGATGAAAGGCTTATGTAAGCATATGATGAGGTAAGTGATGACATAAGCACATGATGACATAAGCAAGTGATGACATAAGCAATGACATAAGCAAGTGATGATGTAAGCGATGACCTAAGCATAAGATTAGAAAATAAGAAAACTAAGGAAAGTGTAAGTAATTAGGTAACTAAATTAGGAAAACCTAATACACTTTCTAAATTAGATTATACCTAATTCAGTATATGAATTAGTAATAGCAAAGTAAGATTCTTTCATTAGAAGAATTTAAAGAATAAAAGATATAAACATAAGTAATAAAAGTACTTAGGTGTTCATAACTAAAAATTTCTATAAATTTAGCTTATAACATAAAATAGAGGTCTTAAGATCCAAAACAAATATTACCATGTGAAAATATGTTCAGAAACAATAAAAAAATGATTATAAATTCATAAATATCAAAAATAAAACGAAAAAGCTACATACGATTGAAATTAAAGTCTTACCAGGTAAAAGTGGATAGTGATTTAAGTAGAACTAGGTAATTAGCTGTTTAGAATTAATAGTTAATTCAAACAATTATTAGCATTGTTATCACATAATGATCAGGTGACTCTGAGGTAAGCGAGGACCTCCCGATCGATTACTACGATTAGGGCGAACCGCTATGGCCGAGTGAGTATTTACTTTATGATGCCATGCTTGATTGTGATTGTAGATAGTGGACTTAAATATTATTGTTAATTAACTACTGTGTGGGGTTCGGGAAATGCTTATGTATGTAATTGATTGTTGAGTTGTGAATTTACCTTAAATGTAGAGAATGTCTTGTTTGTTGCATGATAATATAAAAAATGATTGTGTGTATTAGTGGATGGTCACAACATAATTTGAACTAACTTATACTCGGCTATAAAAAGGAACTGGAACATGCATTAACATGCATAGCATGGATACTATTCCGGCCGTCACATCACACGGAGGTAAAGAGAGGCCATTCGGAGGTTGATATTATTGAGTTATTTGGTTATGTACGGTGCACTCGTACAAAGTGACCTTACCCTGGCCCGCGGGAACACTAGGCGTTGGAGGCGCCAACCGCCTAGCTAAGGGTCGAGTCTAGAGGTCTCCGTTTAGGGGTGAGTGTGGACTGCGGGGGCCCACTCACAATTATACTAGAACTTGTGTTTTTCTAAAAATAAAAGAGTTATTTGATATAAGTACGGAACATGGAGTTCCGTAGTAAAGTAAGTTCTAGTGTAATACCCGGGTCTGATTGGTGCCGTGTAAACTCCAACCCTGACTTCGGAGGGCGTTAAATCCGAGTTGCGTATATGAACTAGTTAAGTATGCGTATTATTTGGCATTATGTTTGATCATTCATTCATATGCGTGACTATAATGTACTTATAACTTGCTTGTTGTGTAGCTGAGGGTTTTGCTCACTAAGTTTAGGCTTACACCTCTTTAGACTTCTGTTGCAGGATAGCCTATTCGTAGAAACAGGATGAGGGATGCCACAGGTTAGCCTGGGGACTTGGGCAAGAGCGAGGTGTTCTGTGTAATGAGAGGAAAACAGTTTATGTAGACTATTCCTCATGTACTTATGTTTAACTTATGTTTACCTTATTATTATGAACTTAGACATACGTAAATACTGTGTAATGTAAACTTTTGAGATTAACTTTTATGTAAATATGTTGTGTGATGATATCATGTGAATCTGGATGTACTTTGGAACTAGTAGTTGTAGAGCCTTGTATATTGTGTGAAGAGTTTTTGATTGGAAGGGTAACCAATCAGGGGTTCTTCATGCAGTATACGGCGTTTGCCACGACTAGGCCATTCTCAGTTCATGACAGTTATGTTATTCAAAAGACTTATTGTTTCAACGAATCAATAAAATTACCAATTTTATCCAAAATAAATACAATAAATAGTAAACATGTATTTTTTAAAAAATTCTTATTACCATAATTAAATTAAGCATAGTATATACAAAAATTCAGCTTGAAACAACATGTATTATTTCTAAAAATTACTTTAATTTTCACCCAAACAAATAATTTTCTTCAGCAACCTATGTTTTTTATAATGATTTAATTGTAGTAAAATTACTACATTAATCTTCACCTAAAATAACCCTTGAAAGAATTTTTAAATAATTAGTTAATGAGATTTCATATTTTTAGAAAACAAAATAGATTATGGGCAAAAAACAAAGGAAGGTGATCTCTAGCTTCAGGCCATTGTACCTTATTGGAATGATCCCCTCATGGTCGATCTTCAGGCTCTAAAGGTCCACTACAACAATACAACCATACACCATTGAACTGTCCCTAACCTACTTATGCCTTGTTTTTATTTTTTGTACTTTTTTCTAAATTTTTCATCATCTATTTTTTTCTTTTGTTTCTGAGCTTCTAAAATGTTGTAAATAAAGTGTAGATGGCCTTTTATAGATCTATAAGTGATTGCATGTTGAAAAGTTAATGCCACGTGTCACTTTCTCATTTATCCACATTGTAACTAGGTATTAGATGTCATTTTTTTTTTTGGTATTAGTAGATGACTCATCATTTTAATCCATTTCCTTACTACCACATCATGTTTTGATAAGTTTGATGACTCATTAAGTTACTTCTTGGATAATTTTGAACACATTTATATTATTTCCTATATTTTATAATTTTATATTAATATATACATATTTAATACATATGATATATATTATTTATAAATACATCTTATTTTATACAATTTCATTTCATTTTTTATTTTCATAATTTAATAAATTATCTCTAAAATATCATTATATCTTAAAACTTGAATCTCAAGTTTTCAATAAATATTGACTTTACCGATAAACTTACATTTCGATCAAATTAAACCATTATATATACTTTATTTTGAGAAATTGACTTTACTAGGTTACTTATTCTAACTTTTCTAATCTTATCGTAGTATTTGAATTAAAACATATAACGTTGCCCAATGCATTAAACTTAGGGGCTTTGAACCTTAATATATTACAACTAAGGATTATGAGTTCTTTAATTTAATGAAGCTATGCTTATTTAGTCTTGTTTATTTATTTTAATTCTATTTATTTTGTCATTCCTATTTTATTGATCACTTCTTATCAAGAATTTATTAAGGTTTAGCTTAGTTTTATCGGTACACATACATCGACATGGTGCATTCTTTGTGTTTTATGAAATGTAAAGTTTTAGGATTAAGGTTTTAGTCTTGATAAACCCTAACCCTAATTTTTTTTCCACCAATCAATTGGTAAGGATGGTACTAATCGATCGGTATGGTAGAATCCATCTTGACACTTTCTATTCAATTACCGTTTGCTTCTTTTGATTGATTACCTCATCAATCGATATACCCTTAACACTTTAGGGCCTATTAATCACTCATTAACAAGGTTACCAATTGATTGATAGCCTTATTTCCCTTACTTCTCTAATTTTGGCTCCATAATCAACCAGTAGGGACTATTTAAACCTTGGTTGCCCCTGTACACTTGCATGCATAGGATAAAATTAGTGAAATTTAACTAAAAATGGACCCCTTTTTAGGTATTTTTATTAATTTTTCTTAACTTGGTCCATCTTGTGCACAAAATAAATTTTTTATTTGAAATTCATTAATTTCTCTTAAGTTTATGGTTAAATACAAGCCTTAATGTTATGAAAAATCATGTATTTTGATCTGTGATCATCACCCCCAACTTTAAAATGTTGCTTGTCCTTAAGTAAGTTTTATAATTTGATTTGCTAAAAAGAGAGGATAAGCGTACACTTCCTTTACACTCAGTTAACACCAAAAGTGTGTCATTTCATTGAAAACGTAAAGTTTGCATGCATTCAATTTGACCTAAAACTTTTTAGAAGTGAAGTCAAATTTGGTCCTCTTGTGACAAATGAAAAGCATGCAAGTTGAAAACTATGTAATTAATTTAGAGATCATTGCATAGAGAAGTTAACATTCCCATTTATATAGTAGAATTTAAAAGGGTTTTATTCTTCTATCGATCTTTTGTTGTATTTCCTATTAGTTATGAGTTTTGTTGATATGTATTATCCTTTCATCAAGTATGAGTAACAAACTAGGACTTACTACATCAACTTAGCATGAACAAGAGCATAAATTAGTGATTTCCTGATTTTTGTTAGTTTCAGTGAATTGAACTTAATAAATCTAAGTATAATGTAGTGCATGACAACAACATAGGATTCAATAATGTCTAATGAAGAGTGAGGCATGCTATAACTGTGGAGATCGTGAACATGACTTTGCCTCTTGCCTTGAGAAGTAAAAAGATAACGATTCCACCTTTGAAGTGTATTATTGTAAAAAGTATTAGGAGATGATAATGTCTTTTATTAAGTTACTAGAAGTGAAAAGAAAGACATGTGAATATTTCAAAGTATGTTGAGTAGTAACATTAAGGTTGAGAACAATGTATTATGTATCTGTAAAGAAACTAATGATAATGTATAAAGTGAATGATTAGATAATTGGATTTCAAATATAAGTTGAAAGATGATTTGAGGGGTATTAGGAAAAATAAAGTTACTATAGTCAAGTTTCGAGGACGAAACTTTTTGAAAGGGGGGAAGAATGTAAACCCTACAAATTTAGCTATTTAAGAGTAGGATTGAGCCATAATACTATAGATAACTTAAAGAGTCATTAAAGCTAAGCAAGATAAATATTTTATAAATCATAAATATAACTATATTATAACCAGTAAAAACTTTAGAAATTAATCAAAACCCTAAATCGTATACTAAAACCCTAAAACTGCTTTAAGCACCATTAACCAAAATTGAACCCGAATTTGTTCGAAACCCTAAAATTATAAATATGAACCTATAAAATAATTAAATATTACTCAATAGTGGTAAAATTATAGTCGATTGCAATTTTTGACTAAATAGTCTATTTATACGAAATTTTAACGAAGTCGCTGTAATAACTTGTAAAAATTATAATTATAGTGGGTACCAATTGAATTGATAAAATTTCATAAAAATTTTAAAATTAACTTATGATGAGATTTATTATAATTTATATATTTCGAAAAATTACATATATTTATTATTAATTTTTGTTTTCCTTCTCATTCTTTTTCAATTTATCTCTTTTCTTCTTTTTCCTAATTGCAACATTATGGAACCAAATTTAGCCGCCTACATGAGAGAAAAAAATGCCATGTGTTGAGTGGAAAATAAAAGAAAAATGAAAAATAAAAAATAAAAATTGGATAATTACTTAGCTTAAATTTTAAGCTAACTCACATAAATAAAAAGAAAAAGAAAAAGAAAAAGAGAAAGAGAAAACAAAATCGTAGAAACAAAACAGAAAAAGAAAAGAGAGAAAAATCCTGGAAGCATAACCATGAGAAGAGAAAGAAAGAAAATAAGAAGGAAAAGAAGAAGAAAGAATTAGAAGAAAAAGGTAAGTAAATTATTTTTGTATAAATGTATATTATATAGTATATACATGTATAAATGAAGTATTTGTATAGTATTTTTTTTAATATAACATCAGTAGTATACGTATATGTGCATAAATACATAAATTGAATAATATATACATGTATTAGGCTATATATGTATGCATGTATGTATATAGGTATATTATATGGAAGAGTATGTATTATGTATTTTTTTAAGTATATATATGATTAGTATTAAGTATTTTCACTACATAACTATAGTATAAATATATATATGTATGTACCATAACTATATATATATATGTGTATATATGTATAATTATTTTTGTATATATATATGTATAGTCGTATAGTATATATGTAGTGGGGTATTTTTATAAGTATGTATATAAGACATATATGTATATAAATATTATAGAGTATATGCCTTATGGTATACAGCATAATATATGTATAATATATAGTATACATATTTTATAACAAATATTATGGAAATATATATATACAGAATATATAATATAAGAATAGGTATTTGTAGATTATTTATATATATAAGTATTTGAAAATTATATAAGTATATTATTATGTATAAATACAAATACATGAATATATATATATATGTACATAAGAAGTATGTTTATTTTCATAAAATAAGTATATACATGCATATAGCATATCACATAAATTATCTATATGTAGTATACCGAAAATATATATATATATATGTAAGTATAAATCATGAAGTACATAAATAATAAGAAAATGAGAAATAATAAAAATAATAAAGGTCCTAATAATCATAATAAAGTAAAAATCTCAAAAATAGGAAAATATACTCAAAATAATAAAAATATCAAATATATGATTTAAATAATTATTAAATCATAAATATATTAAGAAAAAGCTAAAATTAATATTTTATAATTTTTAAACTAAAATAATAAATTTTGTGATATTTTTATGTCATAATTTACACTACGAGTAATAATGTCCAAAACGGACCTTGTTACGAGAAAATAAGCTCGAAAACGATAAAAGTTGTCTATAAGTTCATAATTATTCGAGCTAAAATGAAAAAATTATATACGATTCGATAAAAAGCTCAAATCGATTATTTCACGACAAATCCGATGTTATATGCAGTACTGATCAACTGCATATATACTGTTTAGCATACTACTTATTCATGTATTCATATGTTTGGTAATAAACTGTTTGATAACTTGTTTGCTGGTATAGTACGAGGGTTAACTCACTAAGCTCTTGTAGCTTACTCCCCAATAGTTTTCTCTTACAGGTTGTTAGATGATCGAGCATTGGTTAAGAACTGAGAGTTGAGTGCCAACGTCGAGACGCATAAAAGTTAGACTTTAAGGACAGACTATATGTTTCATTGGAATTATTGTATACTACATTTAAATTTTGTGACTTTAGTAAGTTTGAGTTTT
Source organism: Lumnitzera racemosa (assembly GCA_024138005.1). Taxonomy (NCBI): domain Eukaryota; kingdom Viridiplantae; phylum Streptophyta; class Magnoliopsida; order Myrtales; family Combretaceae; genus Lumnitzera; species Lumnitzera racemosa. Next base: position 51,501,255 of record JAMXBC010000008.1, on the reverse strand, counting down.
AGAACTTTACTACCTAATCTTATTGTTTAGTAAGGGATACCGATTCTCTACGATTCTGTTGAACTGTGGCTTATCGGATACCCATAGTCACATATTTGTGGTCGTAAGTTAATTTAATAAAAACTTTAGCAACTAGTTATTTAGAATCTTACAATCTCTAACTTGCAAGATGATTTTCAAATCATGGGTATACATATGATATGAAAATTTAAGGTAATCCTACTAAGCCCTCTTTAAGGTCATGACAAAAGTGATATCAGAGCTTTAGGATGTCAGAGATAGGAGAAACCTACCAAATGGTGAGATGGGGTAGAACATCGGTAGATTTAAGATTTAAACTAAAAGACTTAAACTTCTAGATTATATACTATATGTATTATGTGTTTGTTACACGTACGTTTACTCGTTAACTAATAAATTCTTTCCTCGACCTACGTAGTGTCGATATGATTTCCTTAAAAGGGTTTACAACTATAAGTTTGAAGCGTTGAATCATGATTATAAGAAGCAATTGGTGTAAGGCTTGATGGTGTTGAATTAAGAAGAAATATTTGCATTAAAGATTTGGATACTTGGAAAGAAATGGCAAAGTTGTTCATGAGAAAATATTTCCAACCACCAAGAACAACTAAGCTAAGAGTGGATATCTCCTCGTTTGGACAATTGGATATGGAGATGTTATATGAGGTATGGGAGAGATGGAAGGATCTACTTAGGAAATGTACCCATCATAGGCTTCTAGAATGGCACTAGGTTCAAACTTTCTACAATGAGTTGAACTACATAACTAAGTAGCTCATTTATGTGATTATTGGTGGAAGTTTAACTCTAGATGGTTAGTTCTATTCATAGTAAAGAGAGTTTACCCTTACGGAGCAATGGAGGAAATACATCTAGAAAAAGGGACATTTAAGGTTATTAGACAACGGTTGAAGTTATACCATGGAGAGGTTGATTGGAATGAAGGTAGGGAGGAGCTAAAACTTCTCCAATTCAAGGTATGAAGTGAAAGCCTCTAGCAACGTCAAGCTTGAGATGTTAAACAAGCATATATCCTTTAACTCAATTAGTTTGCTTGTGTTTATTTTTACCATTTTGAGTTTGTTAAGTTGAGATTTCTTGTTTCTGTTATTGTTATTTGTCTTTTTTGTTTGAGTGTATTTGTAGAAGCTTTAGGCAAAAAGAGAGGATAGATTAAGTGCAGTCATGGAAATTCAAAAAGGAAAGGAAAAGTACACTAAGTATGGGGGTGTAGATGGAGGATGGATATGCCAATACCTATTATAGCCATGATGGGTTGAAGATGAAGAGCTCGATCCTCATTACGCTCTTGAGATAAGGTAAGTACTTAATTTTTCTAGCACAACATTGATCACGGATCCAATCATAGAAGTGACTAATTAACAAGGTTGATCTACCTATCCATCACAACCGTGATAAATTCCATAAAGATATTCATACCCTTATTCATAGCAATAATAGAAAAGGGATGTACTTACAAATTTTTGCACAACATTGGTCATGGCTATGATTATGCCCGTAACAAGTAAAGCATGTAAATCGTGATAGTTTGAGATTTTAATATCATAGTGTTGGTCATAGAATTCTTCACTTCTGTTATCAAGTGTAAAAGAGGCATCACGCCTTATGTCATGAGCATGATTAGCTCCATAATACACCAGTATATAAGGAAATTTCCCTCTCTCGCCTTATGTTTTATCCTTTTCAAAACTCTACCCTATGATACTCTCTCTACCCTCGTTTTCACTACCTTAAATCAATATTTGAATCACTCTTAACACATATGCACACACATACACATACACCTACTTTCAGCTACTAGCATAAGCTTCTAAGGTATGATCTCTCCCTTTTTCCTTAATTTTTTTTCATTTAGATAGACTTAGTTCCTATAATTTTAGGGTTTGTACATGTATGTTCATTGTAAATTGTTACTTTGTTGTGATCATACTTGTGGTGTTGTTTATGTATTAATTAGACTTAGATTTGCATGAACTTTATACTGTAAATGGAATGATTAAGTTGAACCTTAATTTCCATTGGCAATTGCCAAATTAGGGATTTTTGTAATTTAAGTTTAAATTGATGAGTTATTCTTGTCATTAATCGTTATATGTCATGTACGATAATTGTTCAATTATGCATATGTTGTGGTTTCATTTTTCAATTCAAGATTTGATTGTGTCTATGTTGTTGTTCTAAATTTATGATGTTGTTATACTCATTTGATAAAAGGGGAAGATAATAATACTTAGTTACAATTATGGGTTGTAAGTTGAGTTCACAAAGGAATTACTTGTGTGAATCATGCTTAGAATAGGTCAAGTCTAATCATTCTTAGTTCTTGAAGGTTTTATGGTTAGATTTGGAGGAAAAGAAGAACTGCTATGTTTTAGTCTCGAGCACCATTAGAATGCGTATGATTTTTACTTTCTTGGAACTAATATTTATGTTTGCTGATGGCACCTAAGAAATTGTCAACGGCTTCTCAACATAAAAGACCTAAAGTTGATTGCTCTCCTTCTCCTCCTCCCAAACTATCTAATGTAGCAAGCTTAAGCAAAGTAGTCGCTTCATTGGCTAGTATGACTATAAAACAAAAGCAAAGATTTAAGGAGTTTGCTAAAAAGAACATAATAAAATGGTATTGTGTCATTGACTGGGATGTATTAGGGGAATATGGTTTGAAGGTAGCTATGCAAAGGCTTTTAAGGAATGGACCATAGCTTAAATTGTTCAATATTAAGGAGAAGACATATAAGTAAACAACTCTAGCTTTCCTTTCATCCTTCCTGCAAAATTAAGAATGAGTATATAGGTACAAAGATGGCAAATGAGGTTGAGTTCTTCGCCTTTGGTAAGACCTATACATTTGATATGATTACATTTGTTCTTGCAGTTGGTCTACATATGAGAGTTGAATTAGAGGATGAGGAGTTTAAGGATTGACCGGTAGCTCTACCTTGAGGCACTTCTCTTAATGAGTTTTAGAGACAAATCTCTAATGAGAGTAGTTTCCAAGCAAGCAAGTCAAAGGCCTTTACTTTAAAGACAACCAATGCTAGAGTTTTTCACTACATTTTGGTATAGACAATTTATGGCAAGCATGAAACCCTAGGGGTGGTAGGGGAACATGATCTACTACCCTTGTATAGTGTGCTCAAGGGATATTCGACGAATATAGATAGTCTCACTACATTTGGAATTTACCGACAAACTTTCAAGAAGAGTAAGGGTACTTTTGTTGGGGGTTTGATTACTCAAATTTTGAGGAATTTGAGGTTATTCCTTAGCAGTAATAGGCCAAGACACTCTTTTGCTACTCTTAAACCACTTACTAGAATCCCTTTAGTCAGTGGGGTATTGCAAGCATCTTTGACCCTAACTTAGATATTGAAGACCTCAATGCTCTAGATTTTACAATAGCCACATCAAGTTTCTCAGTAGGAAATTTGAAGCATTTAGAAACTAAAGTTGTTAAACTCATGGAAACTTAGAAGAGGATTATTGAATTCTTGAAGAATATTGCCATAATAGTGGGATTAGCCATTCCCTCCTATTTTTCTTTCCTTTAGACCCAGGAGGATAAAAGTTCTAGTCAGCCTCTAGTTGCCCTACTAGCAAGTGCCCCCATAGTTACCCAACAAGCAAAAGGTAATGGGTTAGAAGAAGAAGATTCCAACAATGAAGAGGGTAGGTCTAAGGAAGAGGATAGTAATGATTCGGAGGAGACCCAAAGATCCTAGTTAGAAGTAACAAGCTAAGAGGCTAGGATTGACGATGAAAACGAATCATTAGGGGAGGATGAGGAAACCGAAGCTGATGATGATTGACTGTATTTTCTTTCTTTTGTTTTATCTTGTTTATTTTTTATTCAAACTCACTAACTTTTTGAAAGCTTAACTTTATTGATGTATTTTACTAAAGACTCTCACATCGAGTGTTTGTTATAGCTTGTTCTAGGGTATGTAATGTTTAGGTTTCTTTTATATTCCATTTGTCATGGTGTTTGAAGGATGTCTATTCTGATTATGTCTAGCTTAACACATTAATCAAACTTCAAACATGCGCTATCATTGTTATTGTCTTTCATTTTGTTTTTGTTTTTCATTTTCTAAGCCTATTTTGTGATTGCCTTTCTTAGACATTGAGGATAATGTCTCTCTCTAAGTGTGGGGAAAGGTTAGACTAGTTTACTAAAAGTCACTCATTTAAGGAGTTTGTTTGTTTTCTAGTGTGAATTGATTGAATATATTGTAAGTTTAGCAAAGTGGCAGTCAATTTTGTGCCTTAGTCACTTCTTGTAGACTTGTTGTACCTAATCAAAATTGTATGATCAAATTTAAGTGAAGCAAACTTACCATTTAATGAATGGATTTAAAGATTAGAAGTGAATTAGAGTCTTTAGTTCAAAGTTAAATGATTGTGTTTCTAAATTTACTGAGAAGTATATTTACTCTTTAATTTCTTTTAGAGCTCATTTAATCCTGAAGAAAAAGGGCAAATGAAATAATTCACTTGTTGATCCTTCTTGATAATCTCATCAATATAAAGTAAATTGAAATGTTTAAAATTTGAATTAGTAAGGGCAGGCTTTGGTCCCTCAAAAGAGTAAAGTCTAACCTCGTTGTTAATCTTTGTCTTTATAACTCTACAATAAGGATATATAAGGATTGAGTTAGTATGGATGAGCTTTAGGCCCTCAAAAGAGCAAAGTCTAACCCTACTGCTAATCTGTAGTCTTTATTCTTCTAAAAAAAAAGGACAAAAGAGGAGAAGTAGAAGAGCTTCTAAAAAGAAAAATAAATGGAAAATTGAAAATGCAGTGTGTAAAGTTGTCCTTGAAGAGATTCAATAGAAGAAGTGGAAATATAGGAGAAAAATGGATGCAAAATACTTTTCTTCTAAATTATTGTGCTTAAAGAAATAATTGAAGGGTCTTAATACACTTATGTAAGTAGATGAAGTATAATTGGATTTTTTTTGGTTCTAATTGATTTTGTATTCTCTTTATACCTTTGGAAGTCATTAAATAGTAAGAGTAAAGTTTGTTTTACTTGGATTGGTCTTAGAATATTGATTATTTCACTTTAAGAACATAATGTAGTAGGTTGAGTGGTATGCAAGAAGTTAAGCTACTATGAATGCTTAATGATTATGTAGTCTAAAAGTTACTGAGTTTCAATTGGTTGTTATTAAGTGTTTGTCTGTGGACAAGCAAAGCTTAAGTATGGGAAAGTTTAGTAAGAATAATTTACTCTATACTTTATAGGCTTATTTATCAATAAATTGGTCATAATTGTGTTTATTTCTCAAGTTCTTGGTACTTAATTGTGTAATATATCAATTTCAAATAATTTAAGATCAAGGAGATGATATTTATTTAAGAGAAAGTGAAGAGGAGATGATTTAAGAACAAAGAGAATTGGAGCAATCGCACTTGTGATGAAGGAATAATTCTAAAGGAAAATCAACATGTATTTAATCACAGGCATGATAAAAGAGGAATTAAGTGTCTAGCACTCATCACGCTCTCCATCACAAGCATAACCAATGAAAATATTGTGATTCATCTATTCATCACGCTTGTGATTATATATCAAGAGGTTAATCACTCCCTCTATCACGAGTGTGAAGAGATATATAGAATTTTGATGAGGCGTTCGTGTCAAACATCATGGCCATGATAAGTGGAGACTATTCTTATCAAAGACTATCACACCCCAAATCACAGGTGTGATGGAAGTAAACACAATTGTTCCTTTTAAATTTATCACTCCAATTAGTGTGTTAATGGGTTGAAAACCCATGGGATATCTTGAAATGCTGTATTTTAAACCTTTTCACAAGAAGAATATAAATACACCTACAATTTTTAGACATAGAACATCACATCACAACAGATGACATTAGATTCTTTGTATTAGACATCTTAGATTTTTTGCTCTAATCATGAACTACAAACATATCTATTAACCTAAGTTGTATCCTTTTTATCTTTACATTTCTAGTATAAGTTTCTACATATATATTGTACTTTTCCCAGAATTACTCCAAAGAGACAAAGGGAATTCATTATTTATGCATTGTGAGACTTCTAAAGTGGAATTGAAAAGGAGTTTTATTCTTCTACTAATCTTTTGTTGTATTTCTTATTAGTTATGAGTTTTGTTGATACGTATTATTATTTCATCATGTGTGAGTAGTAAACTAGGACTTATTACGTGAGCAAAGGAAGCCATATAAATATGGAAAAAGAAAAAAAAAATCTATACAAACACACACACTAAATTTGTAGCAAACCGTGAAGAAAAAAAAAAGAAAAAGAAAGAAAGAAAGAAAGAAGGAAGAAAAAGAAGAAGGAAAAGAAGAAGAAAAATACAAATTAATAGGTAAGTGAATTATTTTCGAAAGTATATATGTATATTATAGTATACACATATAGAATTATAGTATTTGTATGGTATTTTTATGGTATTTTTACATATAACACTAATAGTATATGTTTATATACATGAATACTTAAATTTAATTACATGTGTAAATATAAGGTTAGGTATTTATACATGTATGTACATAAGTATATAGTATGTATTATGTATTTGTTTTTTTTTTAAATATATCTAATAGTAATTTACAAAACTAATTTACATAACTATAGTATAATTATATATGTATGTACCGTAACTATATATATATGGGTATACATATATGATTATATATATATATGTGTGTGTGTGTGTGTGTGTGTGTGCGTGTGTGTGTGTAGTTATACAGTATATAGTAGGGTATTTTTATAAGTATGTATATAAGACATACGAATATATATATATAATAGTATACGGCATATTATGTATGTAATGTATAGTATACATATTTTATGAAAAATACTATATATTTTATGATAAATGATAACTACTATATAAGTATATATATGCCAAGTATATATATGTATGTATTTCTAGGTATATATACATGTAGGAAATATAAATAAATAAATACAAAAAATATATAAATATATGAATATGTGTATAAGAGTATGTTTTCAATAAATATATATACCTATATAATACACGTAATGTATAGTGTATATATGTATATATGATACCATAATTTAGGAATTTACAACAATATAAATTATAAGTTATATATTAAAAGTATAGGAATATATATATATATATGTATAATCGTAAGGTACATAAGAAAAAAAAAAGAAAATGAGAAAAATAGGAAAATATACCCAAAATAATAAAAATCACAAACATATGATTTAAATAATTATTAAATTATAAATATGTTACGAAAAAACGAAAATCAATATTTTATAATTTTTAAATTTAAATAATAATTTTTGTGATATTTTTGTATCACAATATACTTTACGAGTCACAACGTCCAAAATAGACCTCGTTACGAGAAAATACGCTCGATAACGATCAAAATGGACTATAAGTTCATAATGATCCGAGCTAAAATGAAAAATTTACACGCGATTCGATAAAAAGCTCGAATCGACCATTTCACGTAATTAAGTGAAATACACCTTACACATTATAACACTAGTTAGCTTTAAATTCCCAAGCTTACGAATTTTCCTTATTCTCAAGTGATCTCGATATCGACCCTGAGCTGCCTATCGACTATTACGATCCCTAAGCTAGCCATAGCCGAGTGAGTTTTTCCTTATGATTCCATACTTGTTTATGCTTGTAATTAGTGAATCGAAATTATGATTTATAAATGAATGTGTATGGGGTTGGGTTATGCTTGTGTATCATAATTGTTGTGAATGGTGAATCTACTTTAAATTTCAATAATATAATGTTTGTTATATAGTAGATTCAATAGATTAATTGTTTGTGACTTGGAATGATAACTAATTAAATATGACTTAACTTTTTATTCGACTAGAAAAAGCTAACTTGCATCATGCATAAATCATGCATTGCATAACTAATTCTAGGTAGTCCAATTATACAGAGGTAGCGAGAGGCCATACGTGGGTTAATTATTGATTGTTATTGATTTCGTACGGTGCATATGTGCAATATGACCTTACCCTAGCTCGCAGGATGACTAGGCATTCGAGGTGCCAACCGCCTGGCTATGGGTCGAGTCCAGAGGCCTTCGTTTAGGGGTGAGTGGGGACCACGTGAACCTACTCACAATCATATGTAGAACTCATTTTGATAAAGCTAGTAATGGATGTACCATTACATTTTCAATATGAAACGTGGAGTTTCGTTATGAAATAAGTTCTAATATGATACTCGGATCTGATTGTACTGATGAATCTCCAACCCTGACTTTGGAGGGCATTAAATCTGAGTTGCATGTTGTATCTGGTCACCTGCATGTATTTGTTTGGCATACTGCTTATTGATGCATTCATTTGGTTGAACTTAACTATGGTATAACTTGATTGCTGTATGGTTGAGGGAAAATATCTCACTAAGCTAGTAAGCTTATACCCTTGTAGACTCCTCTTGCAGGCCAACTTATGCGTAGAGTCAGGCCGTTGTATGCCCAAGGTTAGCTTTCTGTACGAGATCAATGTGAGAGCTGTTTGGGGATAAAGAGTACTTTTGATTGAATGTAGATTTGAATATGTAATTTTTATATTAGTCTAACTTTAAACATGTTTCAAACTCTATATCTGAAACTTTTATACACATAAATTATGTGTTATGTTTTACTATATTATTATTTGTCATGAAATGATATTGTTTAAGCTTGCGCACTCTTGGTAGTTAGTAGTTGTTGTAGCCTTATGTATCGTATAAAAGAGTCATCGATTGTTAGGGAACTAAATCTACAATCCTTTATATGGTATACGGCGATTGCCATGACTAGCCCCCTCGGGTTGCGACAGTTAGGTGGTATCAGAGCATGACTCAAACTAGGTTAATTAAAACCTAACCCTAGATAGTAGGATAGCTTACCTGGGAAGATTAAGAGGGGTAGAACTGCGTTAAGAGTTGAAGCTTTAATTTACATACTAAAAGCTATGATAAATAAATTGTAATTGTACCTTTATGCCTTATTGATTTAGAGGACGGAGTTAGATCTATGGATATCTTTCACTCTATTTTGTCTTCGAAAGGGAAAGAGTTTACTTGATTATCGGCGTCAACTTAGGATTGCTTACGAGGATTTAGCATTGGTAGGCCGACCTCGTACAATCAGTGAGGTGTTATCTGCATGGTATCGAGGACTAAGCCCCTATTGGATTGACAGGAGGATTTATTGGGTTTTTATTGCAAACGGTCCTTTCCCTACTCAGGAGGAGATGATTTATTATTTGGAGTTGGAGGAGAGTACAGACCGTACTCAGGAGATTATGTTTCCGGTTGATGCTAATTCCCTTCCACTACCACCTTCTTTTGGCCATAGTAGGATAGTAGGACATAGGATTGCCCTAGCTGTAGACCATCGTGCCGATCATTTTTCTATCATTGCTCAGGATCAGGCTAGAGCTATGGCTAACATAGGGATTAGCAGGGAGCTGTGGTATGATCCTACCCATGGTATGGATGTTCTTGTACTACAGCCAAGGATTGGATTTGATGGACTTGGTTTACGATTGGATACCCCTATCATACAGGACGAGCCATTACAGCAGATACCCCCAACTGACGAGTTTGAGTATTATCAAATGGACCCTGGACTTCCACCTATAGTTTTGGTAGGCGGGGATTCATCTGATATACTTGCCATTACACCGAATCCACTGGATTTTTGGTTACCGAGAGAGTGGGCTCGACAAACCCCTAGTGAGGAGTCTGGTATATATTCTAGTATTGGTTCAACTGTTCCTAGACGCAGACAGGAAGAGGATACAGTTGGAGGACCTCCTACTCGACGTTGAGAGATGTTTAGGATGAATATGTTATATTTTGACTTGATTATTAGTATTAAAATGATCATGTATGCTCTTTTTGTTGTATATATTTGGATTATGACTAATCATATTGTACTTCGAGAGTTTTCATGTAGTGAGGTTATTTGTTTTTTGAGAGTTTTGATATACTTGAGAGCCTTATGTATGGTGAGGATTTGTGTATTAAGGGAGTTCATGTGTACTTTGAAACCTTTGTATTTTGATGTGGTCTGTATATATATCAGTAGAGTTTCACTCGTTAGAAGTGACCACTACATGGATGTAACCTCACTATATGGATTAAAAATGAAAGATTATAACCTTTATTATGATGCATATATATATGTGTGTTATCTTCATTTCGTATTGGTGGTTTCTACAATTAGATAAAATAAGTCTATCATTATAATCAAATAATTGAAAATTAGTAATGAACTTCATAGTTAAGTTAGACGTAGAAGAAGACAACCGAACGAGCAAGCTCAACCTACTCAGGAAAGGGAACAACCTGTACAAGGAAGACCACCAGGAAGACCTCGAGATAGAACAGATAAGATTCTCGTGGCTATCCATGCACAGAATAAATTATTAAGAACATATCTAACTTGAGAGCCAATACTACCTATACAAGCAGCACTTCCCGTAGTAAACCCGAAGATTCCTTTACCTCCACCACCACCAGTTGTACCAGCAGGAATGATGCCTCAAGCACCTATGGATCTTAGGTAACAGTGTAGCCTTTTGCTAAAATTTATACGGTGTAACAAGTATTTTGAGGGTATAGCCAGTAGGCCTAATGAAGCAGAAGATTGGTTACACCGGATTGAAAGATCATTTGAGGCATTCGAGATTGCACCACATCTCAGACTTATCTATGGTACATATATGTTGAAAATGATAGCACGAACTTGGTGGGAATCAAAATAGAGGAGTTTGAGAGGACCAATAACTTGGGAAGTTTTCCGACATGAATTTTTGGAGTATTATTTTCTCGGAAGTTTAAGGTTGAAGTATAATGAAGATTTGTTTAACCTTACAAAAGGTACGCGTACTGTGGAGCAGTACGAAGCAGAATTTAGTAGGTTGTTGCAATTTGCACCACTTGAATATCAAATGACTGATAGGTTGAAGATGCAAATCTTTTCTAAGGGATTTGATGCTGATATGAGAAGAAGAATTATGGAGTTTAAACCAAGAAACTTTGTTGATATGGTGGAAAAAAGCACGAGTACTGGATAATGCAAAGAGGCAAAGTGAGGATGCAGGAAAACGTAAGATTTGAAGGCCCTGGTAGAAGTAGTAGTAATAAGATAAGAAGATTTGTAAGACTACCAGGAAGATTTTAAAGAAGGAGTAATGAACTACCAAAGTGTTGGAAGTGTAAAGGGACTCATTAACCTAGAGATTGTCCCCAGTTACTAGGGAAATGCTTTTATTGTGGTGAAAGCTCACATCAACTAACAGATTGCCCTAAAAAGAATGCTGTTACTTGTTTCATCTGCAACAAAGTTGGACATTATTCTACAACTTGTCTACAACGCACAACTACAAATGCTCAAGTTACCAAACCACCACCAGTTGTTGGACGTCCTACTATTGGAAGAGCGATTAGAGGACTAAATGCGGGAAATATATGTCCAAGCACAACAAATGCCGCCAAAGTATACAATTTGGAAGGTAATTGGAGTTATGAGGACTATGTAGAAGAAGATTTAGAAGTACCCGAAGAAACTGAAGAATTTGTGAATTACGAGTTGATAACGGGTATGAATCTTAAATTCTCATTGTTAAATTGCTTTAGTTATTATGAATAGTATATGAAGCATTGAGTAATAATAAGTAAATGGAAGTCGTAAATGAAAACTTATAAAGCGATAACATGAGAATAAGACTTAAAAATTTTGTGATTCAGGGAATATCGACGTAGTTAGACATTCAGTTTATACTTTAATTGATACTGGAGCTACACATTCTTTCATAGCTCCAGGAGTCGTAAAGCAAACCCGTTTAGTTGCAACTGCTACTAATTCGAGTTTGGGAGTAAGAACACCTACTTGAAGTGTAGTAATTACAAGAGAAATGGTGAAAGAATGTCCTTTGAAGATCTAAAACTTTGACAGTAAGGTAGATATGATTATTTTAGATATGGATAAGTATGATGCTATATTAGGGATGAATTAGATGGTGAGAGTGAAAGCTACCATTGACTGTAAAGAAAAGCAAGTGTTGTTTGAAGATTTAGGAGGAAATAAAGCCGTATTTCAAGGGAGTTATGCAACAGCAAGAGTACCAGAGCTAAGTACTCTAGAATTGATTACGGATGTTGGTTGGTTTAATGCTTTGGTGACTGAGTCTACAAAGTCAAACATAGAAGAAATTTTAGTAGTGAATGAATTTTTTGATGTATTTCCAGATGAATTACCTGGATTACCACCGAAAAGAGAGATCGACTTTGTTATTAATTTAATTCCAAGAACTGAGCCGATATCTAAAGCTCCATATAGAATGGCTCTAATTAAGTTACAAGAGTTGAAAAAGCAATTACAAGAATTATTGGATCAAGGCTTTATAAGGCCAAGTGTTTCACCTTGGGGAGCACCAGTATTATTTGTTAAGAAGGAAGATGGATCACTTAGGCTTTGTATTGATTATAGAGAGTTGAATAAGGTGACCATCAAGAACAAATATCCACTTTCGAGAATTGATGATTTATTTTATCAAAATGGACTATAAGTTCATAACGATCCAAGCTAAAATTCGATAAAAAGCTCGAATCGACCATTTCATGTAATTAAGTGAAATAAACCATACACATTATAACACTAGTTAGCTTTAAATTCCCAAGCTTACGAATTTTCCTTATTCTCAGGTCTCGATATCGACCCTGAGTTGCCCACCTACTATTACGATCCCTAAGCTAGCCATGGCCGAGTGAGTTTTTCCTTATGATTCCATACTTATTTGTGCTTGTAATTAGTGAATCGAAATTATGATTTATAAATGAATGTGTATGGGGTTGGGTTATGCTTGTGTATCATAATTGTTGTGAATGGTGAATCTACTTTAAATTTCAATAATATAATGTTTGTTGTATAGTAGATTCAATAGATTAATTGTTTGTGACTTGGAATGATAACTAATTAAATATGACTTAACTTTTTATTCGACTAGAAAAAGCTAACTTGCATCATGCATAAATCATGCATTGCATAACTAATTCTGGGCAGTCACATTACACGGAGGTAGCGAGAGGCCATACGTGGGTTAATTATTGATTGTTATTGATTTCGTATGGTGCACATGTACGATATGACCTTACCCTAGCCCGCAGGATGACTAGGCGTTGGAGGCGCCATCCGCCTGGCTATGGGTCAAGTCTAAAGGCCTTCATTTAGGAATGAGTGGGGGCCGCGTGAACCTACTCACAATCATATATAGAACTCGTTTTGATAAAGCTAGTAATGGATGTACCATTACATTTTCAATACGAAACACGGAGTTTCGTTATAAAATAAGTTCTAATATGATACCCGGATTTGACTATACCGATGAATCTCCAACCCTGACTTCGGAGGACGTTAAATCTGAGTTGCATGCAGTACCTGGTCATCTGCATGTATTTGTTTGGCATATTGCTTATTCATGCATTCATTTGGTTGAACTTAACTATGTTATAACTTGATTACTGTATGGTTAAGGGAAAATATCTCACTAAGCTAGTAAGCTTATACCCTTATAGACTCCTCTTGCAAGCTGACTTATTCGTAGAGTCAGGCCGTTGTATGTCCAAGATTAGCTTTCTCTACGGGATCAATGTAGGAGCTATTTGAGGACAGAGAGTACTTTTGATTAAATGTAGATTTGAATATGTAATTTTTATATTAGTCTGACTTTAAACATGTTTCAAACTCTATATCTGTAAACTTTTATACACATAAATTATGTGTTATGTTTTACTATATTATTATTTGTCATGAAATGATATTGCTTAAGCTTACGCACTCTTGATAGTTAGTAGTAGTTGTAGCCTTGTGTATCGTACAAAAGGGTCGTCGATTCTAAGGGAACTCAATCTACAATCCTTTGTACGCTATACAGCGACCGCCATGACTAGCCCCCTCGGGTCGCGACATTGTCCATGTCTCATCTCAAGTGCCAGCAGTGGAAAAATCAAAAACATCATTTTCTCTCCGTTGTTAAGAAGTGAAAAATTGAAAATGTCAAAAGCAATTGAGTTAGAATTAGTAGCGTTAAAAGCATGAAGAGTAGTAGATTTAGCTACCTATAGCAGAAAAATTGAGAAAGCCAATTTTCTCTCCATTGTTGAGAAGTGAAATTTCATATTATGCAATTTTCTATCATTTTCTAAGGATTTTCTTTCTTCATCTTACAAAAAACTAAAAACAAAAAATCAATATACAAGAAATAGAAGAAAAGAAAAAGATGTCTAGCGGTTGTAAGGATGGTGGACGGCAATGCATAGTGGTCCATGGTTGCACGTAATCATTATTGGTGGGTAATAGTGGTTATGAGTGTGCAATGGTTAGAGATGTATGGTGCTTAGTGTTCTATAGTCAATAGTGGTCATAGGTCCGTAGTCGATAGTGGTTAATGGTGGTGTATAGAGGTGGCAATGCATGGAGGTGGTTATGAGGAATAGTGGTAGGTGGTTGTAAAATGGTTGGTGATGAGAAGAAAAAAATATGACAAATTTTTCTATCGAAATGAAAAAGAAGATAATGTGAAGGGCAACTGTAGGATGTGAAAATAAATATACATGTAATAGCAATTCATGGGTCTTGGGTTGGTAATGGCTATTACATTATGGAGATTCTAAAGAATTGATATTACGAGAGGTAAAATCCAAGTAAACATGGTAATGAAGCTTATATAAGGAATAAAGGGGGAATGGAATCACCATTCCCCCAAATGAACGTACTGTAAGTGTTTCATCTTTTTTCTCACAAACCAACACATAAGGTATCATTACCCTAAGAGGGCTTAGTAGGATTGTTCAAAATTTTCATAACACATAATACCCATAATATAAAAACCGCCTTGCAAGCCAAAGATTGCATGATACTAAATAATTAATCACTAAGGTTTTCGATTTTAATTAAATAATTTGCCATAAAATATAATGAATATGGATATTTGATATTCGACAATTCACTAGAACCGTAGAGAATTGGTATCCCTTACCAAATATCAAAATAAGGTAAAACAACTTAATAATTTACAAGAAATACTATTTCATACATAATCTTATAATATAAATATTTTCTACATCAATTATTTCTATATCTACTATATACATTTCAATCAACTCTAACATTATCAAACCTATCTTTGGTTTGTATTCTACTCTCAAAGTTATCCCAATCCCTACTTAAAAGTACTTGCAAAAGAAACTATAGAGGAATGAGTAAATCACAGCTTAGTGAATTTCTTCCTCATTACTATCATTCAATCAAGCTATCAAACATTACTAGCACACATACAATCTATTTATAAGCAAAATGAATGCATACACAATGAATGCAAGCAATACATCTATAGGAGTTTGGAACTACGGAAGGTGTAGATTTATGTCATCTATAAGTCAATTTTTCTTGTATAGATTTACATCGTCTATACATTGATTTTTCCTTCATACTTATCCATATGGAGTACCTCTCCTTAACCAAATGAGGTTGCCTAGGGGTAGCATCCCAGTAAACGACACTCGACTATTACCCTAGTATAAGAAAAAATAATCAATATAAGTAGACTCCAACTAAGGCCATCCACTAAACATATCAAATGCCCTTCAAGCAAACAAAGCAAGTCTTCTTGCTGTCAACAAATATTTAAGGCCTCACGGGCACAAATATACGAGTCCTCTCGTAATCAATTGGAGATACTATACTAATTTTTTCTTAATAATAAAAATGTCATTTACAAGCACTACGATGCCTCATAGAAATCATATAAAAATATATTTAAAATTGGAAAAACATTTACCAAAAATAATTTTCTCAAAAATCTACAAAGCTAATACTTTCCATCAGTATATTGATTAGGTTACAAACAATAAAGATAGGATAATGTAATCATTTCTAAATTTTTCTTTTATTATATAAGCAACACTTAGCATTTAGATTTGATCATATAGGCTACTAAAATTTTGATTTTTTTTTCTTTGATTTCAAGACGTGCAACAAAGGAGAAAAGAAGAAAAGAAAGAAAAAGGAAGAAAATAAAAATTATAAATAAATATATTTAATTTTTATAAACATATAAACTATAACAATACTCATCATAAATTAATTTTGAAATTTTGTGAAAATTTATCAATTTAATTGGTACCCATTACAATTATAATTTTTACAAGTTATAGTAGCGATTTCGTTAAAATTTTATGCAAATAAGCGATCAGTCGATAATTACAATTGAGTATAATTATATCACTATTGAGTAATATCTAACTATTTTATAGGCTTGTAGTTATAATTTTAAGGTTTTGATCAAATTCAGGTTCAATTTTGGTTAATGGTGCATAAATCAGTTTTAGGGTTTTTGATCAATTTCTAGGATTTTATTATCGGTGTTATATTCAATTTATTAAATTTCATAATTTTTCATTATCATTAGTCTTATCAACTTATTACATAGTTTAGGACACTTAGACTTAAATTAAGGTTTAATCTATCAAATTTCTAGGGTTTACAATAAGTATATGTATATGTATATGCCTAAATAGTGCATGCACAAATGTATTAAAATACTAAATCCTTAAATAAAGTAAAATAATATATATATAAATATTTACATGTGTGCCTTGAGCTTTAAAAAGGAAAAATAGGATTAATTTATAAAATTTAGTAAATTATAATAATATATATATGTATAAATATTAAGTAATATTACAAAATTGGAAAATATAAAAAAATTCGTGAGATAATATGTAGAACATTAAGGAGCTACCATATCAACACCTAGTATCTATAATTAAATTCTTAAATAATAATAATAATGAAATAATTAACTAATTAGGAAATTTGAAAAGTACTAAGAAGTGAATTAAATAAATATTTAAACGTAAAATAGAAAAATAAGAGATTACTTGTAAAATGGGCTTAAAAATAAGAAGATTTCAAAAATATAAAATTTAGGAACTTATCAAATCACAAATTCATAAAGAAAAGCTAAAAATAATAATTTGTAAATATTTAAGTCAAAATAATAAAATTTGTAATATTTTATGACCATAATGAAAAATAGGGGTTACAATGTTTAAAACAAACTCTATTACGTAAAAATACGTTAAAAAATGATTGACTATAAGTTTATAAAAATCGGACTTAAAATGAAAAGTTGCATGCAATTGACAAAACAACTAAAACAAGGGATTTCATTTGAATAAATAGCTAATCTAGGCAGTTATTACTAAGTGTATAAATTAGTTATTTTATTTAAATACTTATTACCTTTCATATTCCCAAAATGTTAAGTGATCCCGATATGGATACTAATATACCAAGTGGATTATTACGACTATTGATAGACCCAATGATCGAGTAAGTACTTTCAATTACTCTATACTTGTTTTATACTTATAATTAGTGCACTTAAAGTAAATACTAATAACTTGATGCATGAGGGTTTAGGTTATGCATGTGCTTGAATATTGGTTATGTGTTATGTAAAATGTTGTGAAACATAATAGCTGAATAACTGACTACTTGACTTATTGCTGCATAATTGAATGGTTAGTTGATATTAGTTGATCACCTAATAAATTTACTTAATCATATTCAACTTAACTTAAATTAAATGGATCATGCATGAGCACAAACATTACACATAATGTTCTGACCGTCACCTCATGCAAATGGTAATGAAGGCCCTTATAGGGATACGAATCTTACATGATTTGATTAGTATAGTATAAGAGTATTGGTACAACAACACCCTACCATTGGCTCATGGGTTTATCTAGCGCTAAAAATGCTAACTATAGGTAGTTGAGGGTCGAATCTAGAGACTACTGTTGTAGGGCTTGAGAATGGTTTATGGAGGCCACCTCACCACTAGACTTAGAAATTTAAGAACTACTAGATTTGGGAAATAGAAACATATTTTATGAAACATGGAATTTCTATATAGGGTTAAAAACCTAGGTGTTAGAATGTGATTATGATTGGTGTCGATGTATCTCCAACCCTTACTTTAAAGAGTGTTAAATCTAATGTTATATGCAGCACTTCTCAACTGCATATATTGTTCGGTACACTACTTGTTCATGCATTCATATATTTGTTAATTTATTGTTTGATAACTTGCTTATCGGTATAGTATAAGGGACATATCACTAAGATCTTGTAACTAACTCCCCAATAGTTTTGCTCTTGCAAGTTACTAGATAATCAAGCATAGGATAAGAGCTAAGTGATGAGTACCGGCATTAAGATGCATAAAAGTTAGAATTTGAATATAGACTATATAGTTGGTTTGAATTATTACATGTAATTATTCATACTATATTCATATTCTTTAACTTTCATAAGTTTATGTTTTAGATCTTTATTGCTTGATCTTATCATTTGGTAAGGGATATCGATTCTCTATGGTTCTAAGAAACTGTAGAATATTGGATATCTATAATTATTATATATTACAATAAGTTAATAAATTAAAAATTAGATATTCTAATGATTAATTAATTAGAGGTTTGTAATCTCTGACTTACAATGTGATTTTCTTACCACGAGTGCACATGTGATATGAAAATTTTAGACAACCCTATTAGGCCTCTCTTAGGGCCCAAACAACTTGTTTTCAAGAAAAGCAATGAATATCAAAGAAAATATCTTAAGGACAAAGCGATTAACTACACTCTTAGAAAAGTGCAACCTCAAAATTTTAATACTTAGCAAGAATTTTTCTTAAATCACTTTTTCGTTATCTTTGTAATGCATTTAGAACACTTGGAAAATAGAACTTTAAGAACTATAGAATTACATTAATCAAACTAGATGATTCAAAGTTAGCGACAATGCTTAAGTAGAGACTAAACTAAAGATTAAAATAGACATAAACTAATTAAGAGAAAGTTACAAGGATTTCCTCACTCTAACTCAAGAGGAGTGAAATCGTCCTTAATTATTTTTAACTTTGAAAACTAGACTAGATGCATGTTATATCAACTAATCCTCTGATTGTTCCTTTGCTTTTGTCAATTTTTATTAGGAGGCTTATCAATTCAATTTAACTTCTCTTTATTGAAGCTCAATTAGCATTAAGAAAGTACCCTACTCTTCGAAGGGACCGAGATCGATCCTTACAAACTTAACTCTTTCAATTACTTTAGCAATTGTCAATGGGAAGGCACCTTGCTATTCTAATAGACCGAGGTTGATCCTTAACAACATTAATTAATTTCACTTTTTTCAATTGATAATGGGAAAGAGTCTTGCTCTTTTGAGAGATCAAAATCGATCCATACCAATCTTTAGCAATTACTTTATCAATTCAATTGTTAAATTTATACCTCCAACTACTTTGATTTTTTAAAGGGCTTTTAAATGACAAATCTCCTTTATTCATCCAATCTATAATTTTTGAAAATGAAGGATAGATAACTATCCTTTGGAATTAAGCTTAGAAGTCAAAATAACTAGTTTTTAACCTATTCATACCTATCCTAATCCCGAGTCTAAGTCTAAGCTTAAGAGATTGGTAACTCTTAATCCTAAAGATTTAGTTACTTAAATTTAGCAAAGTGTTCCAAATTCATCAAGGTTTAGGTAAATTTGAAAAAAATTTGCTTACTTATATATGGTGGTGAAATCTTCTAAAATTTTTTTAGAAAAATTCTCAAAAGTTTAAGTGAGTTTCTAATTTGTAGTACACTTAATCCAATATTTCTCCTAACACTTAAGTTGTATATTGTTCTTGGTGTACATAATGCAATGCAAATCAAAGTACAAAAGTGGGAAAGGAAGAAAAATAGAAAAGAACTAGAATATCAGGTTTTCAGCATTGATCATGAAAAATGTGAAGTTTAAAGTTAAGTTCCTTTGAGAAATTAAGCGCGAAAAGTTTTCTTTGCATTATAAACAAGATAACTAAGAAAAGGAAAGAAAGAAAATGTTAAATTAATCTAAATAAACTATTCAAGCACCAAGTTATTGGTATCCTGTAGACTTGCAAAGTATGAAAAGTTAAGTAGTTATCTAAAGCAAAAAGCAATAATGATTAAATTAGTACAATCATCCAAATAAGAAAAATCAAACTAAATCAAAAGAAAATAAGCATGCAAAAGAAAAAGCACTTATCGTCCTTATTGTAGTAGGTTAGAAGCACATCTACAGCTGACTAGGTATGCTTTGCCCTAGGCATGATCTAAGAAAAAAAGTGTGACAATTCGAGGATAGCCTAATTGTAGCAGGCACCGTATATTGCATAAAAGACCATAGATTGGTTTACTTCTAATCGACGACCCTTTATATGACTTACAAGGCTACTGCTATGATCATTTACCTAAGGGTATGCAGATAAACGTAATACCATAGAACAACTATATAACACAAGATTTATAATATATTACAACTATTGTAATATTACAGAAGTCATTGTTTCATAAGACTAGTAAACATTTTATAGTAATATAAAGTTACTGGACTAACTACTACATAACACTATGTAGATCATTACAAGTTTATAATAAAATTATACTATACATAAGTTCACTCTTCTCTTCAGCTTACATATCAGCTAGATATAACCAACAAGTCTTCCTACAACAAAAGTTTACAAGGGTATAAGCTTACTAAGCTTAGTGAAGTATCCCTCAACTATACAAATAAGTAAGTTATATAAACACTAATTCAAATATATGAATGCATGCCATATAAATACACATAGTTAACTAAGTACAGTATGCAACTTAGATTTAATGCTCCCTAAAGTCAGGGTTAGAGTATATACTACACCAATTAGATCTAAGTATTATACTTGAACTTATTTTACAACGAAACTCTACCTTTCATCTTCAAATAAAAATAGTCAATTTGTTTAATAAAAAAACTAAGCTCCAAGTAAATTGTGAGTATGCCCTAGATGTCCACACTCACTCCTAAACAGAAGCTTTTAAACTTGACCTTTAATTAAACGGCTGGTGCTTCTAACATCTAATAATCTTGTGGCCTAAGGTAAGGTTATATCGTATGTATGCACTATACTAAAACATTATAATCATAAATTATCAACCCCCATATGGCCTCTCACTACCTTTATGTAATAAGACTACCAAAATTAATTATATAATGCATGTTTATGCAAGATAATATTTATTTTATTTAAGCTTGATATACTTAGGTCCAATTATTGTATGACTAACCAGAATCATAGATAGATCAATTCCTATTGAATCTATTATGCAAAAACTAGTAAGTTTACATATTTTAAAGTAATTTTACAACTTGTCAAACAATAACATTCACATACATAACCTAACCGCACACATCATCCAATTATTAAACACAATTAATATTCACTAACAACAAGCTCAAACATGTATGGAATCTTAAGGAGTAATTACTTGGCTATGACGTTGGTTAAGGATAGTAATAATCCTTAAGGAAGTCAATGTCCATATTAAGATCACTTGCTAAGTAGGAAATGAAAAAGATAATGAATATCTAAGTAAATTAACTATCGTATATACCTATTTATCTAAATCTACCTATATTTCTATTAAATTTCCCTAATTCGAGCTCTTTTGGTGATTGCATATAACCTTTTTATTCTAACTATATTATTTCTAAACATATAGTCAATTTTTATTATTTTTGAGCATATGTCTGCGTAATGAGGTCTATTTTGGAAGCTAACACCCATATTTTTTTAGATAAGCCTAAATTGCTATGAATTTGATTATTTTGACCCAACTAACATTATTTATCAATTTTAAGCTTTTCTTTACTATTTTATGATTTAATTAATTTTCTAAATTATATATTTTTTATTTCAATTTATATAGATTTCATTATTTTCCTATCTTAAGCTTAATTTGCTCTTTATTGTAATTTTGTTATTATTATTAATTTACTAAATTAATTTACTATTATTACTCTTTAATTAATTTGAAATTTTTGGTTTAATTATTTATTTGGGATACATTGTTGACATGCCATGATTTGGTTGGTCCACGTGGAACTTTATTGAGTTTTCTTGATTTTTACATTTCCTAAATTTTATGTTATTATTAAGTATACTCATATATTATTATAATTAATTAATTAATACATTATGGGCCTTAATTATGTATTATAAGTTTTGGCCTATCCTCTATGTATGTATATTTCATTCTATTACATTAAATAAGGATATATTATATATGTATAATTATATATAAGTGCTTATGTGTTTATGTAGATACATATATTCTTAATTATTTTATTGTACTAGATATTTTATTATATGTACTTTTATTTTGTATCTTATTATATACACTCATACATATACATTTGTATAGATGTGTTCTTATTTATATTATTATACTTAATATACTATTGGATACACTCATACTTAGTATATTAGTATAAGTGACATGGCACGATTTGGTTAGTCTACGTGGTACTTTGTTGAGTTTTGTTGATTTTTACATTTCTCAAATTTTATATTGTTATTAAGTATACTTATATATTATTATATTTAGTTAATTAATAGATTAAGGGCCTTAATTATGTATTATAAGTTTTGGCCCATTATCTATGCATGTATATTTCATTCTATTACATTAAATAAGGATATATTGTATATATATAATTATATATAAGTACTTATGTATTTATGTAGATACATATATTCTTAATTATTTTGTTGTACTTGATATTTTATTATATGTACTTTTATCTTATTATATATTGTGTATGTATAATTATATATAAGTACTTATGTGTTTATGTAGATACATATATTCTTAATTATTTTATATGTACTTTTACTTAATATCTTATTATATACACTCGTACACATACATATGTACATATGCATTCTTATTTATATTATTATATTTAGCATATTAGTATATGTACTTATACATATATAATGTCTATACATGTAGGCATCCATATGTACATGTATTAATACATGTACTATACCTTTATTATACGTATTTATGTACATATTCATATACTTGTACACGTATTTATATATAATTTTACATGTACTTTTATACATGTATATTTATGTGTATTTTTATATTTTCTTAATCATTCTTAAAGATCTTTCAATGTGTATAATGCCTATACATCCACATATTTTCAGTTTTACACCTATACACACACATATATATTAAGTGTTTTATATATATGTGTTCATGTGCATGTTACACTATATATATATATATATATATATTCTTATACATATGAATGTAAACCATACACATGTATTTATATATATTCATACATCTAATTATAGTAATAACATATATATATATTCATCTATCTATATATATAATAGTATATAGATAAATATAAACAGTCTTTAAAAGAAATGAATTATATATTCAAAATTAATATATTTAAAAGCTTCTAAATTCTTACACTTAAATACCTGCTATATATATATATATATATATATATATATATCAAGAACAAGATAGAACAAAATATACCAAGAAATTACATAAAACATATTTTTGCATAAAGAATTACTACTAATATTATGTAAAGTAAATATGATTATTTATTTTAATATATAGTTTAGTGATTAATTCCTCTCTTAATCTCTCCTTTTTGTGTTGAAAATCAGGTAGTTTGATATTAGGATTAGAAGCTAAGAGAGTAGGTAAGAAAATTGAGGAAAGTAGAAGAAGAAAATGGTAGAATTTGGGGGTGTATGTATCCGTCCAAATGGAATGAAAAAGGGGATCAATTTTGTGTGAAATTTGAAGACAAAGTAAAAAAGTTAAAGAAGAATCTAGGGGAACACTTGGTTTGTGGCAAAAGGGAAAAGAAATGGGAAGGAAAAAGAAAAGTTAAGGGAATTAAATACATTTGAAAATGACATGTTGACTTGGTCAACTCCTAAAATATTATATTTATTGTATATATATATATAATATGGAAATGAAAAGAAAATAGAGAAAAAGATTATGTAAACCTTGCAAATGCCCTAAAATAGGGGTTTTAAGTTAATAAGTTTTTTTGAAAGATACCCTTAGTATTGACAAGATAACTAACCTTGAATCTAAGAGGCTATACTTAAAAACCCTAATGTAAACCCCTAAAACCCTAAATGGCAATCTTAATCCTAATTTGACCCTTACACTCAAAAGCCCTAAAAGCTTATAAACGAATGCCAAAAACTAATGTCTACTCCCCAGTCTAACAAAACTAACCCCAAACCTTAATGGGAAAGAGATTAATAGTCGAAGCTTATGGGAGCTCCCTGAAATTGACAAAGGATAAGTTAAGCCAAAAATGAATATTGAATTCAAAACCTTAAAACAATTACTGTAGCCCTTAAATGAACCTTTGAGCACCAAAATCCTAATTGAAACCCTAATACGTATAAGCCTTTAACTTATAAAACCCCAATCTATAGTCAAAAACCCTAATCCAAATATTATACTCTAATTAAGTAGTAAAAGTATTCATTAATCAAAGAATAATTGCTTAATTGCACCAAAACCCTAATCTATCCTGTAAAACATACTCGAATAACAATAATTGTCTTAATTCCTTAAACTAATTAGACAACATAGCCTTATGGGCTTAAACCAACTTAATTTGACACATTAAGTCTTAAAATGCTTCTAATTTGTGCCTAGTGTACTAGTAATTAAGATTAAGAAACTTAATTACACCTTAATTTGCTAATCGGGTTTTATATCATCATTAACTACAAATCAAGATTTATTAATTTTATGAAACCGAAATAATTATATGAAAATATCCTCTCAATAATGCCAACATTATACTACTTAGAGAGACAATATAAACCCCATAAACCTTTGAATTCGAACTAAAAGTTGGATACAAGAGTCAATGGGTCATCCTTGAAACGGCTCAAGATATAATAATCAAAGTTATAATAATAAAACCCCTAAATAAAATGATCCAACCCTATATAATAGGTCATAAATCCTAAGTAATAAGTTGAAAAACCCAAAAGAGAGTAAAACCCTAAAACCTTAATCATACACGTAAAACCCTGATATGCAAGAAACCTTAAAACGATGGGAAAATATTAATATATTGAATAAAACCTTAATTGGAAGTCTAAAACCCTAATCCAATAAATAAACCCTAAGTATACCCTTAAACTATTCGTTGTTCACAAATAATTTTTCCAATCACTTAGAAACCTTAAATTGTTAGCCTCATATGTGATCTGAAAACCCTAATCGATCTCGAATAATAAAGGAATCTAACAAATGAAGTAATATAGGTCAATGAACTTAATTAAAGTGATAAAATATGACAAGACCCTAATTACACCCTGATTATGCGTAAATTGCTTAATTAAGTACAATCACGATTAAGTAGCATAATTAACCTTTAATCCATTTACGAACTCTCATTACATCTTAATTAGCAATGAGTCAAACTCAATTAAGAACAAAGGACAAATGATTAATGAGGAATTAAAGGACACTTGTCCTTTAAAAGACATAATCCTCTCTCATTTGACAAAAAACAAATAAGATACAATAGCACTAAGAAGGGATCATGTACTCTTATCCCAAAATAGCCATCTCTTGTCCTCTTTAATCTACCTTCAATATTTGTCATTCACCCCTCCAAAACCCTCATTTGAAACCATTCTTAATACATAAAAAAACCCTAGGAAATACTCTCTAGAAACCTAAACAAAAACTAAAGGAAAAAGGGAAGAAAACAAAAGGCCCTCCCCCTCCCTCTTGATTTTATGTAAATCTTGCAAATTTAGCTATTTCAGTATAGAATTAAGTTTGAATACTGTTAATAAATTTAGGAGTTGATAAGGTTGAGTAAGATAAAAAATTTATTAAATTATAAATTTGAATATATTATAAGTAATAAAAACCCTAAAATTTTAATCGAAACCTAAATCGCATATAAAAATCCTAAACTCTATATGTAAATACCCAAGATTAAACTTGAACTCAACAAAAACCTTAAAACTATAACTTTAAGCAATAAAACCTTAGTTAAATAAATTATTGATCAAAACGTGTAATTGCATAAAATTATTAATAAATACGTTGAAATAACTCGTAAATATTATAAATATAACGAGTAACCATTAAATTAATTTTTAAATAATTTCAATATTATTTTATAAATACTAAATTTATAATTTTTGTATTTGAAAAAATCTAATATTTTTATTTTTCCTTCCTTTACCTTTCTTTTTCTTCTTTATTTTCCCTCTTCTTATACATAAAAGCAGGAACATTCTTAATTGATTTTGTAATATTCATGCACAAAAAACAAATCTATTTAGATAAGGAACTTGTCACATCAATTTAATCCTCTAGCTTACCCTTTTTTTTTCTTTTCTCATTTGCTTCAATTACTATGTTTTCTTCTTCTATTTTTCCCTACAGCTCATGGTCAGTTGGAATACATTTACAAGTGCTCTCAAATTTCAAACAAAATCACGCACTATTTATCATTTTCTCAAACCATAAATCCCCTTTTTCCTCTTCATTTTCAACTTTCTTTGACCTTAAGATTTAACAAAAAGACCAAGAAGGAGAAGAAAAAGCTTGGGGATTTGTTTTAGTTTAAGATCTTCCAAGAGAAGAACATTTAGTACATATTTTCTATAATTATTTTGTACCAATTATCTTATGTATTTTGTATATACTTAGATTCTATAATATGTATATGTAATATGAGTATTTTCTTGTGTATGTATGCTCAAATATGTCTATATACATGTGATTTAAATTTTTCAAAATGTTTGTATCAGAACTTATGTATATGTATGCATAAATAATAATATACATATGGTATATATTTTTCTTACTCATGTACTTATATACATATGTATGCATGGGTATATATATATACATATATTTTACCTAGTATTTTATTATATGGTATATGTATGTATGCATGTATAGTAGATATATATATATATATATACATGGTATTTTTATTATATAATATACTATACGTATATTTAGGTCTACATAATTTTTATTACATGTACATAATATACTATGCAATCGAAATATATACATGTATAACTACAAATTACAAATACTAGTATAATATAATATAATTATATTAAAGGATATATATATATATATATATAGGTATGTATAAGAACATACCATTGTGTAATTATATTGTATTTTTATTTTATAAATTTTGTATGTATATAGGTATACTAGAAATGATGAACATATATGTATATTTATGTAAAATATTTTTTTATATTAAGTATTTTACTATATATATAAGTAGTATAACCGTATATGTATGTATAGGTATAAAATACAATTACACATATATATATATACCTATAGGTATAATATATATATAATATATTTAATGTTATGTTAATATAGTGCATAAATATATTATACATATAAAAATACATATACGAATAGTATAGTATATGTAGAAATATGGGTATATGTAAAGAGTACATATGCAATATACTATAATATTAATTTAATAAATAAAGTAATTAGTCAATATGAGTATATATATATATATCGTAACTTTGAAAAAAAATTTATAAGAAATAACTAATTTAGAAAATTTAGTAAAATATTATAATAAATATTAATATATATATGATGTAAAATACAAACATAAGAAAATGTGAAAAAAGTACAAAAGTGATAAGTGACATTCCCTTATGCCGCAATGTTATCACTTAGCTAAATTAATTAAATTTGTAATTAAAATTAATAATACAATAATTAATTAATTAGAAAATGAATAAAGTAGAAAAAATGACTTAAATAAGTCTTAAACCTAAAAATTAGCAAAAATAGGTGATTATAGTAAAATGGACTTAAAAATAAGAAAATTACAAAATATAAATTTAAATAACTATTAAATAAAAAATATGTAAAGAAAAGCTTAAAACCATACTTTATAATTATTTAAGTTGAAATATTCAATTTCGTAAAATTTTTATATCATAATAGAAAATACGAGTTACAATGTCTAAAATGGATCCTATTACAAGAAAATACATTAAAAAATGATCAAAGTGAACTATAAGTCTATAAAAATTCGAACACAATTGAAAATCTTATAGACAACTAACAAAAAAGCTTGAATCAAGCATTTCATAAGAATAGACAACTAATTTAAGTAGTTAGTACCAAATATATGAATAGCTTACTTATTTCACTTAAATACTTATTACTTTTTATATTCCCTAAATGTCAAGTGATCTCGATACAGATAGCGACTTACTAAGTAGACTATTACAACTGTTGATAGGCTCAATGGGCAAATGAATACTCCCAATGACTCTATACTTATTTTATACTTATAGTTAGTGCCCATAAATTAAATATTAACAACTTGATGTATAGGGATTTAGGTAATGCGTGTACTTGATAAATTGTAATGAGTACCAATTAAATTGATAAATTTTCACAAAATTCTAAAATTAATTTCTGATGAGTATTTTTACAGTTGTTATGTTTAGAAAAATTACATATAATTATTTTTAATTTCTATTTTCTTTCTTTTTCTTCTTTCTTCCTTCTCCTAATTTCCTAAACTTGCCATGTCCTGGAAACAAAAACAAAAAATAGAAAAATTAGTTAAAAAAATAGTATCCCACGTGCTCTAAATCAAATTCCAAGTGTTAAGTTTATAAAAAGAGAAAAATTAGAAATGATTACCTTGTCTTATCTTCATAAATGTAAATATTAGGTTAGTTTATTTTCTTTACTTTTCTCCTTATAATTGCTGATTACGTGGGAGAGAAAAAAGAAGAAGAGAAATCTAGAAAAAAATTTGAGCAAACCAAACCAAAAGAAGAAAGAAATTTTAGAAGTTTCACATATAGTATATATGTAGTATACCGAATATTAAGTAGTATATATAATATAATAATATTTACTAAATAAAATAAATTCACAAATATATATGGAGTAGGTATATATATATATATTAGCATAAATTAGGAATTACTAATTAAAGTAAATTATAAAATTTATCAAATATAGTATAAATATATATGTATGTGTGTATATCATGAAATACAAATGAATAATAAGAAAATAATAATAATTAAAATAATAACAATAATAATAATAATAATTGTAATAAGACTAAAATCTCAAAAATAATAAAAAAATGAGTAAATAAGGTAAAATAAGCTTAAAATAATAAAATTATCAATTATATAATTTAAATAATTATTAAATCATAAATATATTAAGAAAAAGCTAAAATTAATATTTCATAATTTTTAAATTAAAATAATAATTTTCTGATATTTTTATATTATAATTCAAATAACGAGTCATAACATTCAAAACAGAACTTGCTATGAGAAAATATGCTTGAAAATGATTAAAATAGACTATAAGTTCATAACAATATGAGCTAAAATGAAAAAGTTATACGTGATTCGATAAAAAAACACGAATCAACAATTTCGCGTAATTAGGCAAAGTAAACCTTATAAATTACGATACTAGTTTAGGTTTAAATCCTCAAATTTACACATTTTTATTATTCTCAGGTGATCTTGACAGTGATCTTCAGCTGCCACTAGATTACTATGACCCTTGAGTCAACTATGACTAAGTGAGTTTTCTTGATGATTCCATACTTGTTTGTGTTTGTAGTTAGTGAATATAAGTTATGATGAATAAATGAATGTTGTATGGGGTTAAGTTATGCTTGTATATGATAATTGGTTGTTAATGGTGAATTTACTTTAAATTACAATAATGTATTGATTGTTGCATAGTAGATTCACTAGGAATTGATTGTTTATAACTTTGAATGAACACTGAATAATAAGACCTAATTTTACTCGAGTAGAGAAAGTTAACTTGAAACACGCATAATCATGTACCACACAACTAATTCCGGTAGTTACATTACACGGAGATAGCAAGAGGCCATACATGAGTTGATTATTGATTGTTATAGATTTCGTACAGTACACACGTACGATATGACCTTACCCTAGTCCGCGAGATTACTAGGTGTTGGAGGTGCCAATCACTTGGCTAAGGGTCGAGTCTAGAGGCCTCCGTTTACGAGTAAGTAAGGGCTATGTAAACTTACTTACAATCATATATAGAACTCATTTTTGATAAAATTGATAATAGATATACCATTACATTTTAAATACAAAATGCGGAGTTTTGTTATGAAATAAAATCTAGTATGATACTCGAATCTAACTGTGCCGATGTATCTCTAACCCTAACTTTAGAGGGTGTTAAATCTAAGTTGCATGCAGTGTTTGGTCACCTATATGTATTTGTTTAGCATACAGATTATCATGCATTCATTTGATTGAACTTGATTACTATATAATTTGATTACTATATGGTTGAGGAGATTATCTCACTAAGCTAGTTAGCTTATAACCTTGTAGTCTTCTTTCGCAAGTTGAGATATTTATAGAGTCGGGCTGTTGTATGCCCGAGGTTAGTGTTCTATATAGGGTCAATGTAGGAGCAGGATATGATCAGAGAGTACTTATGATAGTTTATAGAGCTGATTATGTAATCGGGTGATACTAGTTTGACTTAAGAAATACTTTAGATTTCTTATCTGTAAATTCTTATATAAATAGATTATGTGTTATGTTTCTATATTTTATTATTGTTAACATGAAATGATATTACTTATGCTTCTGCACTCTTGGTTGTTAGTTATAGCTATAGCCTTGTGTATCATATAAAAGGGGTGTCAATTGTAAGAGAATTCAATCTACAATCCTTTGTATGGTATACGGTGATTACCATGACTAGCCCCCTCAAGTTGTAACAATTACTGAATTCATTTGAAAGGAAAACGTATTTATTATAATACACAATTTAAATTTATGGTTAAAAATCCTAGGTGCTAAAGCTCAGTTGTGATTGCTGTCAATGTATCTCCAATTCTTACTTTGAAAGGCATTAAATTCGATATTGTATGCAGCACTGGTCAACTGCATATATATTGTTTGGCTTACTGCTTGTTCATGCATTCATATGTTTGTTAATAAACTATTTGATAACTTCCTTGTTGGTATAGTATGATGGATAACTCACTAAGCTCTTGTAACTTACTTCCCAATAGTTTTCTCTTGTAGGTTGCTAGATAATCGGATATGGCTTAAGAGTTGAGTATTGAATACCAGCGTTAAGGTGGTTAAAAGTTAGAATATGAGGATAAACTGTGTAAATGGTTTGAATTATTATATATAATTATTAATACTATATTTAGATATTATAATTTTCGTAAGTTTATGTTCTAGATCTATACTACCTAATCTTATTGTTTAGTAAAAGATACCAATTCTCTATGCTTCTAATGGACAGTGACTTTTCAAATATCTATAGACACTTATATTTTATAGCAAATTAATTAATTAAAATTGAAAACTTTAATGGCCAATCTTTTAAAGTCTTCTAACCTCTGGCTTGCCTTGGTTTTTGTATCATAGGTATATACATATATGAAAATTTTAGGCCATCCTAGTGGGCTCCCCTTAGGGTCATGACATGTTACCTCCACTATATGCAACCAAATGACAAGTCACCACCATCAAAGAATCACATACATACCCTAATTTCTTGCTGACAAACATTTTCCCTAAAAGGAATGAATTTCGACTTCGTTTCTGATTGGAAAAGTTGAAACTCATGCAAGCTAGCTTACGGTAAAACTCACCTGACATGATTTTCTTGTTCACATAAGTTATACTTATGATATCTTGAGAGTTTAAGATTAGACATACTATATAAACATGTTATAATCATGTATACATCATTTTAGAGCCTTATAATTATACATTCATTCATGTACTTAGCTAGTTTGCTATTTGTATTCTAAAGGTATAGAAAATAGTTTTATGTAGATAACATGAAAAGATGTTGATTAAACTCTATGAAACCTTAAGTACCATCCATGCCACTGTAAACCTCACAAATTTAGCGAGTTAAGAGTAGGATTGAATCCTAATACTATAAATGACTTGACAAGTCATTAGAGCTAAATAAGATAAATATTTAATAAATCATAAATCTAAATATATTATAAGTAGTAAAAAACATTAGGAATTGATTGAAGCCCTAAATCACGTACTAAAACCCTAAAACTAACATACACATCATTAACCAAAAGTGAACCCGAATTTAATCGAAATCCTAAAATTATAAAAATAAACCTATAAAATAATTAAATATTACTCAATAATGATAAAATTATAGTCGATTTCAATTTTCGACTAAAATGGCTATTCGTACGAAATTGTAACAAAATTTCCACAATAACTTATAAAATTGATAATTGTAAGGAGTACGAATTAAATTGATAAAATTTTATAAAAATTTGAAAATTAATTTATGAGGAGAATCATTATAATTTATATGATTTGAAAAATTACATATATTT
Organism: Lumnitzera racemosa; assembly: GCA_024138005.1. NCBI lineage: Eukaryota > Viridiplantae > Streptophyta > Magnoliopsida > Myrtales > Combretaceae > Lumnitzera > Lumnitzera racemosa. The sequence continues at coordinate 51,468,771 of JAMXBC010000008.1, read as the reverse complement.
GTTAATAATTTTCGTTTTTCTTCTCTTCTATTTTCAATTTATCTCTTTTCTTTCTTCCCTTTCACATTTCAATTCTTCATCCTGCACAAAACGTGGAAAAATCAGCAAAATGAAATCAAACAAGCCGCCCACATGAAGAAAAGAAAAGTGACAAGTGTTGACTGCAAAATAAAAGAAATATGAAAATAAAAAAATTTGGATAATATCTTTGCTTAAATTTTAAGCTAACTAATATGTATAAAAGGAAAAAAAAAATTTGCACAAATCGAAAACAAGAAGCAAATTGTGAGGAGAGGAAAAAATGAAAGAAAGAATAAAAAGAAAGAAAGAAAAGAAGAAGGAAAAGAAGAAGAAAGAATTAGAAGAAAAAGGTAAATAAATTATTTAGTATGGATGTATGTATATAGTATATACATGTATAAATACAGTATAGTATTTGTAAGGTTTTTTATACATATAACATTATTAGTACATGTATATATGCATAAACACTTAAATTGAATAATATATGCATGTATTAGGCTATGTATGTATGCATGTATGTACATAGGTATATAGTATATATTATGTATTCGTTTTTTTAGAATACATATAATTAGTAATTAGTATTTTTCATTACATAACTATAGTATAAATATATATGTACCGTATGTACCGTAACTATATATATATGTGTTTGTATACATGTATAATTATTAATATATATATATATATATGTATAGTCGTACAGTATATATATATATAGTGGGGTATTTTCATAAGTATGTATATAAGACATATGTATATATATAATAGAGTATATGCTTTGGAGTATACGACATAGTATATGTATAATATATAGTATACATATTTTATAATAAATATTATGTAAATATATATACCAAATATATATAATATAAGAATGGGTATTTGTAAATTATATATATATATATTTAGGTCTTCGGAAATTATATGGGTATATTATTATGTATAAATACATATACATCTATAATACATATAATATATATATATATAAGTCGTATGCCGAATATGTAATAGTATATATAACATAATTAGGTGTATAAGTATACATATAAATATATAATATCGTAATTACATATTTTTCAATAAAATAAATTATAAAAATATATATATGTGTATAATCATAAACTACATAAGAGAAATAATAAATAAGAAAATGAAAAATAGGAAAAATAATAAAGGAAATAATAATAATAATAATAATAATAATCATAATAAAGTAAAAATCTCAAAAATAAAAAATACACTCAAAATAATAAAAGTATCAAATAATGATTTAAATAATTATAAATCATAAATATGTTAGGAAAAAGCGAAAATCAATATTTTATAATTTTTAAACTCAAATAACAATTTTTGTGACATTTTTATATCACAATTTACACTACAAGTTACAATGTCCAAAACGGACTTTGTTACGAAAAAATACGCTAAAAAACGATCAAAATGGTCTATAAGTTCATAATGATCCGAGCTAAAACGAAAAAGTTATAAAATACATAGAGGAAGTATTTTGTACGATTTTGATAATTTTGGTTAATTTTGGCTTGCGAGATGGACTCACAAATTCGGTTAATTTTAGCTTGCAAGATGGACTTGCAAGTTGTGTCCGAGGGGCCTTGGAGGGCGGATAGTCCTAGAATGGAATCCCTCTATTTGAATTGAAATTTTCTTTCTCGGCTAAGGTAATAGTCGAGTGCAGCTTAGGGGGTCAGCCCCCTAGGTAGCCTCATGCGGGTAAGTTGAGGTGCTCTGTGCAGATAAGTACAGGGGATAATTGAAGTGTAGACGACGTAATTCTACACCCTTCATAGTTCCGGACTCCTATAGATGTGTTGCTTGCATTCATTATGCATGCATTCATTTTGTATATAGATAGCTTGCTGGCATGTGTGATATAATGTGTGATAACTTGCTTGAATGGTGGTGGTGAGGAATGAACTCACTGAGCTGTTATATGCTCACTCCTTCATAGTTTCTTTTGCAGGTTTACTTACATTGGGATTGAGATAAGTCTCGAGAGCCGAGTGTGAGATGAAAATATGTAACTTAGTATTAGAAATAGTTGAGTATTCTTTAGATAATACATAAACAACCTTTATTGATAATTTAATTTTCTTATATTTCTTTTGTAATATCGGTATATCCTATCTCATTATTTGGTAGGGGATACAAATTTTCTGCGGTTCTGAGGAACTGTGGGATACTGGATACCTATAGTTATTTATATTTGTATTTTACAGTTAATTATTTACTTAAAAATCAGTAACCTTAGTGATTAATCATTTAGAGTCTTGCAATCTCTGACTTCCAAGGCGATTTTCACATCATGGGTGCACACATGTTATGGAAATTTTAAGTGATTCTACTAGGCCTCTTTTAGGGTCATGACAGCTACCCTCTCCTTGATATGTATCCATCTTGTTTTCACCATGTTAGTTGATGTTATTTGCTTAAAACAAATAGAAATGTGATTAAAACAAGGAAACACACTAGAATGAGTGTTTCATGAAAGAAGTTAAAGGAAGACCTACATTAACCCTATTTGGTTGCTACTTTCATAAAAGTTTCAAATCTATAAATTTTGATTTATTATCTTAGTAATATGATTATTTAGTGTTAAGTATGGTTTAGGACTTAATTAACCAAATTAACTAAGGTAATGATGAGTTAATGGCCTAAACTAGTTAAGTTAGTGATTAAGGCCTTTGGAATAGTGTTAGAAACCACATTAATGAAATGGGTTATTTAGTAGGTTATCATAAGTTAATTATTTAGTGGACCCATTGGAATAAGTTTGAAGCAAGTTTAGGGTCTTAGAATGCAAATTAGTCCTAAACTAGTTTAGTTAGTTATTAAAACCTAAAAAATATGATTAAGAGCCTAGTAAATGAAAAGAATCAGATCTAAATCCTAATAGAAAATGGATTTATCTTAAGGCCCTTAGTGGGTATAAGCCTAAAATCATAAGTAGAGTTAAGCTTAAGGCTTTAAAATACAAGATAAACCCAAAAGCCCCTAAAAGAACCAAGAATAGAACCTAATAACTTAGTGACCATATCTAAACCATAAATTAACAGACTCATAAAATAAAATATAAAAGGTCTATTAAGTCTAAAAGCCCATTAAAGCCATCCCAATAGGCCTCTCAATAGGCAAGGGCCTTAAATTAGAAAAAATGGCTCATTTAAGCCCATAAGAGCAACACTAAGCCCTAAGGTGAAAATTTAATGTGTTGGTCAAGAAAAGTCCACTTAAAATAAAGGAATATTAAAATATTAAGTGCAAGGTCCATGATCAAATGCTAAGCCTAAATCACAAAACTAAGCCTAAATCCTAAAGTGACCAAACTTACCCTTTGGGCCCATAAACTTCTAAGGCCCACATCAAAACCTTGCTACTCCAAAAGCTCAAAAATAACCTCACTAAATGAAAGAATACTTGAAAACGATGAAAATTGACTACAAGAACGTGAAATTTCAATTTAAAATGAGAAAGTTATAACTGAGATACAAAATAAGCAGAAATAGCAAAATCATAAAGAAGCTAGTGAATAAATTAAGTTTAAGATGAATCTTATTTACTTTAGTTACCTTACTCAAGTGATTGGGGATACTAAGTTTGAGACTATCGAGGAATATTGGGAATACATGACTTCAAAGCTGAGTCAGTATACCACCCCTTATTTTAGTTGGTTTTGTGCTTATAGTTGGTGTACTATCTAATTATATATGATAATTGAACTTGATGCATATTGGGGTATATGGGAACTTGTGTATGCTTGTTCTGGTTGAACTATACATGCAAAATATCTCAAGGCATTTCAAATACCCTCATTTGTTGCATTAGAACGTAGGGCATTAGAGTGTCTGAAATCTACTTGCTTAACTACCTTATGAATCCAAAATTAATAAATATTTAACCTCTAATTAAACTAGACATGCATTACATCTTATAATATGAGTTAAATGGCATTAGCACCATGCAGTAGAAGGAGAGATCATGCTTAGATGGATCTATATTGATATTTTGTATTGTGATTGTTTATCTTACGACGTATTTCGTGCGATATGTTCCTGCCTTAACCTTTGGGAACTACTCAGCTCTAGGGAATGCTACCTTTTACTTAATGTCGAGTCGTGTCTACTGCTAAGTGTGATTATATTATTAAGAGATTTTGTATTAGACGTAGATACCTAGGTCTTAACATACCTAAATATTTCCTAACCTGAGCAATGGTGAGCATTAAAATCGTACTGTATACAGTTACTAGCTGATTGTATACAATGTTGCATTGCATATGCTTGTATATGCATTCATATATTTGATAAATAACTTACCCGTTATTGTCTTATGTTAAGGTAGGAAGGTTACTCATTAAGTTGGATGTAGGTTACCCCCTAATAGTCTCTTTTGCAAGTCTTACAAAGCTAGGGCTCGGCTAAGATTTCAGTGCAAAGCACTCCAGTAGGCTGAGAAAGTAGAATATAAGTTTAGGAAAGCTAATGGTAAAGTTGAATTAAACTTTTAAGGTATTTTAGTGACATTATGATTGTCGAGATATAGATACTCCTTTCTTATTGTTTGGTAGGTGATTACCACTCTCTATAGTTCTCATGATTGTAGATTGTTAAATCACATATATATATATATATATATGGGTGCTTATTCAATTTATATATATTTGCTTAACTATATATATATATATATATATATATAGTTAAGCAAATATATATAAATTGAATAAGCACCCATAGAAACTTACTATAACCAGATTTAATTATAGTATTTGCATATAATAGAAAAGATATTAGTGTAATGTTATATATATTAGATAAAGTGATAAACTTAGGTGGGACATCTTAAAATCATTTATTTAAATATCTGAAAACTTTAGCTTAGTTGTATTGTAGTATTATTTTAAGATTATAATGTGTGTGCACGATACCTATATTTAATTTATTTCCTTATGAATGTATGCTTTTGTTTATTACTATCAGTATTACTATTACTATCATTATTTTTATTATTACCATTACTATTTTATATTAACACATATCGTTATTTCATATGTATGTATATCTTCTTTGAAACGCTTTGATTTTTAAGAATATGTACATATATAATACTTTAATCTTTTAAAGAACTTCGTATATTATAGTTTTGTCTTATTTATACTTTATAATATGTATCTATTGGTTTCCTTTCATAGAAAATTAAGTAATTGTGTTTAGTTATTTCTTTAGTTAATTGAAGTTTTATTATAGTTTATTCATTTGTAAGGTCATATTATTTAAATAATGTAACTAATTTGCTTATATCCTTAGGTTTTCTTTAAATCCTACATTGTATATAGCTTTTTTGTTCTAACTCCGTTATTTATAAATTTATACTTGATTTTTATTATTTTTAAGCATATGTTCACATAGTAAGATCTGTTTTGGGTATTAAAACCTGTATTTTTTTAAATAAGTTTAAATTGTTATAAATTTAATTATTTTAACTTGAATATTTTTATTTATTAATTTTGAGTTTTTCTTTTGTATTTATGATTTAATTAATTTCTAAATTTTATATTTTTATAATATTTTTTATTTTTAATTCTCATTTATGGAGATGTTTATATTTTCCTAATTTTAGCTTTAATTTTCTATTTATTGTAATTTTGTTATTATTGTAAATTTTCATAATTAATTATTTATTATTAATTTTTATAATTTGTGGTTTATATGGATTATTTGAATAAATTGTTGATGTGAACTTATTCTAGTGGTCCATGTGGTAGTTTATTGAATTTTCTTGATTTTTATGTTTCTTAAATTTTATATTATTATTAGGTATATTTATATATTATTATATTTAACTAATTAATAACTTATGGGCCTTAATTTATATTTTGGATTCTAGCCTATCCATATGTGTATATATATATTATATATGTAATTATTTTATTACTTTAGATTAAATACTTATGTTATAATATGTATGTACCCATGTTATACCTATATGTTTATACACCTTATATATATTTCTACATATATATATATACTTCTAACGTACTAGTGTATGTACTTGTATGTATACTTATATATACATATGGGTTAATATGTATATTTATACGTATTTTCATATTTTCAAAGTATAATTTTAAGTACTTTTCATATAATTTATATATATATATATATATGTTTATGGCTTTGGTTGGTATACTTTCATGTATGTATATTTAATATTCTTATTATACTTAGTTGTATACATAAAGGGTATTCATGTATAGGGTTTTGGTTGTTATATGTATATGGGTATTCCTAATCTTATCTATGTATATGTATATGTATATTTATACTATGTACTCTACTAAGATTTATATATACATGCTTCATATGCTATGTATATATTTCTACACTTGCATATATATATATATATATATATATATATGTATTCCTATATGTATTAACATATGTGCACCTACTACATAAGATTTTTGAAAGAAATAAGATTAGATATGTATAATTTCACTACATATACATAAAAGCTTGGTTTAGTATACTACAATACATATTAACAACATATTAACATACTAAGTGTGATATTTTACAAAACTACTCAATAGAAGGACATAACTCTACTTTGCATAAGAATATTAATGTTAACATAATATAAACAAACTAATCAATTGTTATAGTGAAGAATCTAATGGAAATATACCTCTTTCTCTATGTAAATATGGAAGAGGAGTTTAAGTATATAATATGGTAGTTTGGAAGTTGATTGTTAAAGAGTTAAAAGTGAAAATAAAAACTAGAAGAAGGGGAAAAGAAGAGAGGGATGCCACGGTTTGGATGGGGAGATAAAAGAGGGCTTTTGTTTTCATTGTAATTGTGTTTGTGAAGAAGACTTAAGCGGATTTTATAATGGGGAAGGGGTGGACTGCAAGAGAAAGGGAAGAAGAGAGAAAAAAGAAAAGAAAATAAATCTTAAGAAAAGAGGAGAAGATTCTAGGTTGAAAATGACATGCGTTGGCTTAGTTAAATGTTTACTTGGTTAACTCTTGCAAATTTATATGTAATTATTCCATATATTTTTAAAATGAACATAATTAGAAGAAAAATTAAAGAAAGAGGAAAAGTAAAAAATTAAATGAAATAATTTGTAAGTTAACTATTGACACTTTCCCTAAACATTTATAACAATATAGATAAGATGTAGTAACATACTTAATGCAACTAGCATGAAAAGTATAATTTAAAATACTAACATTTACTATATATAGTTTAAATATCAACTAAATCCTTAAACCTATACAAATTAGCTTATTTGTATAATTATAAGGTTAATATTATCTATAATGCAATATCATAATTCTTTATCAATTAATTTAGTATGCACACATTTATGAGCAATTAAAAGTTATCATTGATTTTTGGTTAATGATTTTATATTATTTAGTATATCGTTAAGTATTTATACTCAATTAGTGTTTTATTGTGATTATAATGAATTAGCACATTTATAAGCTTAAAGTCATGGTTTTTAATGTTTATATCACTTTTTGTTATAATCTATGGTATTTACATGCAGTTGGGATTTAAAATTTTTATATGCAATTAGGTTTTCAATTCTTATATGAGAGTTTTTTATCTTATTTGACCTTGTTGACTTTTAGGGTTGTCTAATACACTTGAGTCTAATCTAGGATTTAGATTGGAAATTTTAGGGTTTACATCCACCCTTAAGCAAATTGTTTAGATATGAATTTTAGTTGTTTAGCCCTCTCTACTGAAGGTTGTTCATATAATTGATGTCATGACCCTAAAGAGGGCCTAGTAGGATTACCTAAAATTTTTATATCATATATGTACCCATGATTTGAAAATCATCTTACAAGTAAGAGATTGCAAGATTTTAAACAATCAGTCACGAAAGTTTTTATTTATTTATTTAATTAACTTACGACCACATATATGTGACTATGGATATATGATAAGCTACAGTCCAACAAAACCGTAGAGAATCGGTATCCCCTACCAAACAATAAGATTAGGTAGTAAAGTTCTAAAACTTAAACTTACTAAAGTTACAAAATTTAAATGTAGCATTAATAACTATATATATAATAAGTCAAATGAACCTTACAGTTCGTCCTTAGATTCTAACTTCTATGCATCTCGATGTTGACACTCAACTCTTAGTTCTTAACCCATGCCCGATCATCTAGCAACCTGTAAGAGAAAACTATTGGGGAGTAAGCTATAAAAGTTTTGTGAGTTATCCCTCATACTATGCCAGCAAATCAAGTTATCAAACATTTTATTACCAAACATATGAATGCATGAACAAGTAGTATACCAAACAGTATATATGCAGTTGATCAATACTGCATATAACATCGGATTTAATACCCTCCGAGTAAGGGTTGGAGATACATCGGTACCAATCACAACCGGGCTCTAGCACCTAGGTTTTTAACCTTATATCAATATATATATATATATATATATGAATTCCCTGTTTCATAGAACAGGTTTCTAATTCCAACAGTCAATAGTATACAAATATCCAAGTCTAGTGGTGAGTTGGCTCTTGTTATCTACGCTTATACCTTATAGTGGTGGTCTCTAGATGTGACCCCTAGCCATCCACGATTAACATCTTTGGTGCCAATAGAATCCGTGACCCAAGGGTAGGGTCTTGTTGTACTAATGCTTCTACATTGTACTAATCAAATCATTTGGGAATCCATCCTTCCAACGCCCTTCATTACCAACCGCATGAGGTGAGGACTATAACATTATATGCAATGTTCGTGCTTTATGCGTGAACCGTTTAATTTTAGTTAGGTTAAATATAATTAATTCAATTTATGAGGTAGTTAAACATTATCAACAAAGCATTCAAATAATGGAACAATCAATTATATCACATTTAATAGTATTTTATACAGTTATCAATCAATATCAGTCGCATGCATAACCTAAAACCTCATATATTAAGTTATTAATATTTAACTCATGTGCACTAACTACAAGTACGAAACAAGTATAAAGTCATCGGGAGTACTCACTTGGTCATAAATAATGTCAAGGATTATAATAGTCCAAAGTTAAGTCGGTCTCGACCTTAGGATCACCTAACATTAGGGGAATATGGAAAGTAATAAGCTTGGGGATTTAAATAACTAAACCAGCATGCTAAATCGTACTGTTTACTTAAATCGGTTATTGATTTATGTGAAATTATTGATTCAAGCTTTTTATCGAATCGCGTATAACTTTTTCATTTTAGCTTGAATTGTTATGAACTTATAGTCTATTTTGATCGTTTTCGAGTGTATTTTCTCGTAACGAGCTTTATTTTGGACATTGTGACTCGTAATTTAAATTGTGATATAAAAATATCAAAAAATTACTATTTAAGTTTAAAAATTATAAAATATTAATTTTCGCTTGTTCTTAATATATTTATGATGTAATATTTATTTAAACCATATATTTGATATTTTTATTATTTTGAGCATACTTTCCTATTTTTTAGATTTTTAACTTTATTATGATTATTATTATTATTATTGCCTTTATTATTTTTATTACTTCTCATTTTCTGATTATTTACATATTTCACGATTTATACATACATATATATATATTTTCAGTATACTACATATATATCATATATGTTATACGCTATATGTATATATATACTTATTTTATGAAAACAAGCATACTTCTTATGTACATATATATATATTGATGTATTTGTATTTATACATAATAATATACTTATATAATTTCTGAATACTTAAATATATATAAATAATCTACAAATACCTATTCTTATATTATATATTTGGTATATATATTTACATAGTATTTGTTATAAAATATGTATACTATATATTATACATATATATATGTCATATATTATTATTTATGGAAATATACTACTATATATATACTATAAGATTACATATGTATATATATACAAAAATAGTTATACATGGATATATATATATATATAGCTTACGGTATAAATATATATCTATTATAGTTATTTAATGAAAATACTTAATACTAATTATATGTATTCTTAAAAAAAATACATAATACATACTCTTTCGTATAATATACCTATATACATACATGTATACATACATAGCCAAATATATGCATATATAATCAATTTATGTATTTATGCACATATACATGTATTAGTAATGTTATATTAAAAAAATACTATACAAATACTTCATTTATACATGTATATACTATATAATATATATCTATACTAGAAAAATAAATTACTTACCTATTTCTTTTAATTCTTTCTTCTTCTTTTCCTTCTTCTTTTATTCTTCTTTTCTTTCTTTCTTTTTCCTTCCTTCTTTTCACGTTTTCTTTCCAGGTTTTGGTTTTGTTTGTAATTTGGTTTCCAGATTTTTGTTTCTTTTCTTTGTTCATGTGAGTAGCAAGTTAAAAGGGAAAAATAAGAAAAAATATCTTATCTTAATCTATCCATTTATGAGCATAGGACAAAGTTAATCATATGTAATCTTTTTCTTTTATTTAAGCTCAACACTTAGCAAATTCAATTCCTCACGTGGGCTGCTTGTTGGGATCTTTTCTAGGACGTAGTAATTGTAGAAAAGAAAGAAAAGAGATAAAATGAAAAAGAAAGAGAAGGAAAATAAAAATTAATAATAAATATATGTAAGTTTTCTAAACGTATAAATTACAACAATACTCATCGTAAATTAATTTTTAAGTTTTTGTAAAAATTTATCAATTTAATTAGTACCCGATACAATTAAAATTTTTACAAGTTATTGTAACGATTTCATTATAATTTCACACAAATAGGAGATTTAGTCGAAAACTATAATAGACTATGATTATATTACTAGTGAGTAATATTTAACTATTTTACAGGTTTATATTTATAATTTTAGGGTTTCGAATCAATTCGAGATCAATTTTGATTAATGGTGTGTAAGTCAGTTTTAGGGTTTTAGTATGCGATTTAGGATTTTGATTAATTTCTAAAGTTTTTACTACTTATAATATATTTAAATTTATGATTTATTAAATTTTTATCTTGCTCAGCTTTAATGACTTATCAAGTCATCTACAGTATTAGGGTTCAATTCTCCTCTTAAATAGCTAAATTTGCGGGGTTTACAATTGATTTCCTTAATCCTTCAATATTGCCGATGCCAATAGTGATAGTGATCGAACTCATTAAGATTAACATCGCCACACTTTTTGTACTCGATATTTTGGTTCAAACTTGCCTTAGTATCAAGTTTCTTGTTTGGTTTATTAGAGAGGGAAGCAACCTACGAAGTTCTCACATTGAATTTATCTTCCTCATCTATGCTAGCCAGTCTATTGGCATCACTTCTCTCAGCATGATGTCTAAAGGAATTGGAAGCCTTCTCTTCTATCAATTCCTCGGTAATTTTTCTCGTCAAGTTACCAACAAATGCGACACTAATCATAGAATATAAACTTTCTAAGAGACCATTGTAGAAAATTTGAACTTATAACCAAATTGGTCATCTATGGTGTAAACCTCTTCTTAACATTTCCTTAAACCATTCCCATGCTTCATACAAAGATTCTCCATCATATTGGTGAAACATTGTAATGCCATTCCTAATCTTCATTTTTCTACATGGAGGAAAGAATCTTGACAAGAAATTATAGGTATATTGCTCCTAAATAGTAATAAAATGAGATGGTAAGGAATATATCTAGCTTCGAGCTTTGCCTCTTAAGGAGAATGGGAATAGCCTTAATCAAATAGCTTCATCAGAAACACCATTGCTTTTCAATGTTGCATACAACTGAAGGAAACTCTGTAGGTGTTCATTTAAATCTTCTAAAGCACTTCCATTAAACTGATCAATTTTCACCTACAAAGCTCTATTTAAGCTCCAAATTGTTAGCTTATATAGCAAGCCATACCACTATTAGGGCAAACCTTCCATGGTTGGAATATGTACCCCTATAAAGCTCTATAGTTTCCATTCCGATTACCAATCATATTAAAATCATTCAATCCATTACCATTCACATTGCCATTTGTTCCATTAAATTCATTTTGATATCCTTCTTCATTCATATCATCCATATTCACACCAATTCCTACATCAATACTATATCATTCAAATTCTCCATCTCAACAAATCTTCTTCTTTCTCGTAGTTGTCTATAAAATTTTCTATTAACTACAGCATCAAATAACAACTCAAAATCAACAACTCCTCTTCTTTTAATAAAATAGTAGAGGCTTTAGAATTTCAACACAAGTGTAGTCCTAGGTAGCTAAATACAAAGGGGTTTTAATAATCCGAACCCATTACAATCCTATGACAAGAGGTTTATAACTTCTCCAAATAACTATTTGAATCTTCAGTAGCCTCTTCGCAAGTCCTATAAAGCAGCAAAAATAATGCAATGAAATGTTTTTAACAAAATAAAGATACAACTCTACCAAATGACTCACTTGTAAATAAAATAGTTGAATTTTAGTGGAAACCACAAATGTCTATAAGTTGACTAGTCAATTGATAATATAGGGAGAGTAACCATGGTCATATCTTGCAACGAAGGAAAAACTAGACTTTAGAAAGTTAACTAAGTACTAGACTCTAATATTTCTACTCCAATCTAGGTGATCAATTCAATAATTTCAAAGGAAAGAACATGCAAGTTATCTAAAATAAAAGGAAAAACTATAATATAATTAAGTGTAGATTTTTAATAAATTTCTCGATATTAGGATGTAGATTTCGTCACAAAAAAATATACAAATAGAAAGCAAACAATTGATGAATTCATTGTGACCGTACTATTACAGTATTCATGATAATTTAAACATGGATTTTACTCACATTTACAGAATTTATCCTACTTTTGTTCCATAAATTCTATCATGTAGCAAAAGCATTGTATTACCATCATCTCATCTATATTATCAATTAGTTATTTAAGTCCTATCACCACTTAAATAACCGTAATAAAATGATTTCTCATCCTAATGAATTTTATCTTAGGGTGAGTACAAGGATTTTAGCCCTAATCCTCAAGAGTTACCCATCAAAATTAGAAATCCTAGATTTTACTTAGGGTTTTTAAATCTTATTTTGATATTTAGACCCTATTAAGATAACAAGAGAAGAGGCCCATTATGCGAGAACCGCTACCTAGCTTTCCATGAACCCAACACTTGTGTTATACTTAATTGTTCCATGGAACTAAGTAAAATTCCAAGTTTACACTTATTACTATATGAAAACACCAATAATCACAACTATTTCCTCATGTCTACACACTACCCATAATCATAACAAGCACTATTCATCATATTCATAAAGCATAAGCATTCAACACATAATATACATGAATATGAAAATAAACATTACATTAAACATAGAAGATGTAGAGAGAACATTACAAAACAAAGCTCCTTGACCTCAACAATGGAGTTCGTCAAGATTTCTCCGCAAATCTCCATTGATGCAATGAAAATCAACAAACCTAAATCTTGAAAAGAGTTAAAATCCACTAAAACTCTAAATTATGATCATGAAAATACAAAAAAAAAATGCATGGGAAGCATAAAACTACCATACAAATAGCCTAAGGATGAAGAGAGTGGATGAACTAAGAGCCTAAGCCCTAGAAAATGCAAAAGAAAATTTGTAGCAAAATGGAGGATTTTTATATCATGATATTTCCATCATAATGGTGGATTTGTGTCATCCATCGTCAATTTTCTTTTTTAATAAAACGATGCATTTAATTAGGGTTTTGGTATATTATCATGATGGTATAGTCAACTCTATATGATACTTGAAAACTTTCTATTCTAGATGCCAACAAGTGTACCAACTTGATGGTTGTTCAAGCCAGGCCTTCACGTCTTCTACCTTCATGATGGTATAGTCTGATATTATAGCCACTTGATTCCTTTCTACTCTATACACTAGCTTGAAGTTAGCTAAGATTAATATCAAGCCAGTATTCTTTACATTATTTCTTCATCTTTTCCTTTCTTCTATCTTCTTAAATGGGGGCTACCATTACATAATAGCCTTAAGAACTACAAGAACAAGTATAAAGGGCTTAAATTCTTCAAATATACATAACTTTATAATATCAAAACATAAAAATAAGAATTACACTTGTGTTGAGAAATTATATGTGATTGTAATCAAAATTCATACAGTTAGTCTTAAAAATCTATTGAATCACATATAATTGTTAAAGAAATCCTTCAAATAAGTGTGTGGTTTCACACACATATCAACTTGTTTCCCACACTTCTCCAATTTTGGCTCCTTAATCAATTGGTAAGGGGGCTAACAAGATCATAGTAGCCTTCTAGAGCTAGATGCATAGGATAAAATTAGTGAAATTTACCTAAAAAGGATCATTTTCAAGTATTTTTTATCAATTTTCTCAAGTTGGTCCAACTTATGCATAAAGTAAAACTTTTTTTATGAGTTTCTTTAATGTTTATGAAATTTATGCACAAATGTAGGCTTTAAAGTTGGTAAAAATAATATATTTTAAACTTTTATAACTGAGCCACTAATAATTGAATTGATGCATGCAACGTTATCCCTTTTAAGAACATAACAAAATGATCTTTTCTTGAGAATTTGGATCTACTTTCCTTTACACTTAATGTATGCACTTTGAGTATGTCATTATTTTTATAAAGTTTGTTTGAACAATAATAGAAGGAAGTTATTAAGGCTTGAATTTTGAATTAGTTCCCTCGTAAATGAGTCATGCATACTTTTCAATATTTTGTAATCAATTCTAGCATCTTTTCTTTGTTTGGTTATTCTTAATATAGGCATAGTTTAGAGATTTAGAGTTAAGGAAATGTTTTGGCTTTATGTTAGGTTTTTATGTTTTTAGAAGCTAACCTATTTATATTAACCAATCTTTTGAGTAACTTAATAGCCTATTAATATCTAGTGAATTGATGGAGGTATTGGATTATGCCTAAATGTTCCCTGACGATGTGCAATGAATGCCCCAAAAGAAAAGAAGAATGAAAAAGAAGTGATGGGAATCAAGCAAAAGTCATGACAAAGCAAAATTGTAATACCATAAAAGAGAAATGAAGTTGAAAAAAAATAAGGAAAGAAAAAGGAGAAAAGTGAAAAAGAAAGAAAGGAAACAAAAAAGATAGCAAAGGAAAGAAAGAGTTTTGCATTTGAAAATATAAAAAGAATATAATAGGAAAGAAGTAAAATTTATATCAAAGTTAAGGAAGCGAACTAAGGCATGACTCAATGGTCATTATTTTTTCATAATGGCATGCTTAAGAACCTAGTAAGAAGGAAATATAAACATTAGCTAGCTAATTAAATACAGAGAGCTCTCATTTAGTTTAAATGTTGACCTGCCTTCGAATTTCCAAAGCTTTACCAAAGTAGGAATGTTAAGTTTTTTAGGCATCAATTTTTTAGTTAATTACATAATTTTTTATCTGTATGCCTTTGATTGGTCATAAGTCAAACAAATTTGACATCACTTTTAAAAAATTTTCTACTAAGATGAATGCATGCAAACTTTGAGCCTTGAATGAGATAACATACTCCTAATTACGATTGAGTGTAAAGGAAGTGCACACTTGCCCTCTCATTTTCGATAAATTGATTTTTAAGGCTCACTTAAGGATAAGCTAAGTTCTAAAGTTGGGGTTGGTGATTGTACTTTAAAATATGTGATTTTTCTTAGCTTAGGAATCGTATTTATCTATGAATCTAAATAGTTTGATTAGTTATTTTACTAAAGTAGTATTTGTGCAAAAAATACACCAACCATGTTAAAACTACACAAATTGTAGAAAAATATCAAAATTTTGCTTAAATTGTATTAATTTGGAATGTTATGTGCAAGTACATAGAGACTACTATGTATCAAGTAGCCCTTGTTGGTTGATCATCACCCAAGTGCCAAGAAAAGAAAGAAGAAAATGGATATACGGGGGAACTAGTTGACTAGTTTTAGCTTAAATCTACATATCGATTTTATAAACTAAGCATAGTGAGATATTACACTTATTGATCGATTTACTATAAAAGCTTTACTCTACAACTTGAGAAAAAGATGCCATATTTCATTCTTTTTTGTTTCTCTATTCTTCTTAAGGACTAATAGCATAAGGTGCTTCTAAGCTAGCATTAGGTATTTTTGATACATTTAAACTTAGAAATGTTTGGAGAAACATCACTTAAATGTTGATTAAGGCTAGGCCTTATTCTTACTCAAGATGTCTTCTCTCTTGACAAGACTTCTCATGTTTTACATGTTTTTTATCTCCATGTTCAATCTCCCCTATTTGTTCCATTCTCAATGGTTAGTTAGTTAGGTGGAGGCTAGGATGCTCACTCTAATTAGCCTATTATTCCTTAGCTTTAGGTGTTTAGTTTATTTCAATCTCCTCATGATAAGCCAAACCAATTGGTGTGGATTATTATGTGGTTGTTGTATTATTTCTATGTATTGTGAATAGATTATTGATTCTAGTTGTCAAGCAAGTGTTTCATGTGTAGAATTGCTTGTTGATTCAGATTCATGTCTTAGAACATTGATTCTATTCATTTATGTAACTAGCTAGCATGGATTAGGACTTGACACATTCTAATTTCAACTTAGTCATGTTGCATTAAACAATCAATGATTCATTTGCAATAGGGGTTATAGGAATAGTACTACTATCATGCCATTTGATGATTCATGTGTTTTGTTCATGATTTTATTCATCTTAAGAGTTAAAATCCCATGCTTGGTGCAAACATGTTAGTTCATAATTGTAATTATATAAACAAAACTTAATTACTTTGTTTAGATTATAGTAGCAAGTCAGATCTAGCTCTAGTACTTCTCCTTATGGATTTGACCTTAACTTACCCTTGTTATATTACAATCATAGCCTACTGCACTTATTAGTTATACTTTTCTTTCAAAAAGGGATTTTTAAAGCTATGTTTTGTAGTATTGTTTTTCAAGTGATTAAAAAGTAAGTCACTTGCTAAGGGCAAAGCCACCTTAGCAAATGCACAAAAGAAGAACATTGGCCAACTTATTGGAAGATCTGACAACCCTATAGCAAATGAACTCCTTATAACAATATCTAGGCCCATGAGTCCTTCTAGAAGAGAGAAAGAGTTGTATATGAATTTTTTGTTTTCATGGAAGGTTAACATAGGCAACTATGCCCTTCAGCATGGCAAGATTTCCCTAAAGTTGCTAAAGGGGATTAGACTCCCCATTGATGTTAGTACACTCATCAAGAACATCAAACTTTTCCATTTAGGCGAGACTAATGACTTATAACAATGTAAGAATTTAATATAATAATTTAGATTTTTAGGACTTGATGTTCAAATTCATAATCATGGTCTTCTCTTTTAAACTACACAATACTTGCGTTTGGGGTGGGGGGATGAATTCGACAGGCTCAATATTATATGTATTATATTGGTTTTGTATCCTCTCATTATTTTGATAGCCTAAGAAGCTTCTTTTAGCCTCTCATTATTTTTCTTTTTTGGATCACTAAGAAAGCTAAGTAATAAATAGCACAAGTAGGGGTAGAATTTATAGAGTGCAATAGAAAGTGGGGTTAGCTAAAGGAAGAACTCGAGGAGGAGAACCATAGTATGAAAAAAGACACCAATAAGGAGATGGAGCTACAAAAAGAAAAATAGGCAACTTGATGGAAGAGAAAGAGAAGAATGCCTAACTCGTCATTGACATGCTTGGTGCTCAAAAGGAGATTGAAGATCTCAAAAGCAAGTATATAAGCAAGATCCAGTAATTGGCAACATTTGTTAATAGCAAAAAAGCAAGATCGCTACACTATAGCAACAAGGGGTAGCTATGAAGAGGTTCTTCAAGGGTTTCAGATAGCTTAGAATATATAAACATGCTTGAAGAGAAGCTATTGAATGGCATAAACATGGTAAGAGATGAAATCTTAGTCCATCATCCTGAGTATGACCTTAGTTGTTTCAACTTTGCTATTATGAGTATTGGTCGAGATGCCTCAAAGAAAAATGATTGACTTACTAATGAGGAAGTTGCTTAAGTTGCTACCCCTCAAGGCAATCAAGGTGCTGCTACTTATCCTCCTATAGCAAGTTTATCGCTAGCTCCCGATAATCTAGCAACAAAGAACTAACCTATACCTTTTTTATTTGTTTACTAAAAGACTTTTAGGTCATAGACTTTAGGCCAGTATGCTAATTGTTTTTTATGCATGTTTATTTCCTTCTTCTTATTGTTTGATCATGCCATTCTTTATGTTGGCTTTTTGACCATTTGTAATCTATCAATGACACTTTTGTGGCTAGATGATTTTATTCCAACCTTATTGAAACAACCCATGATCTTTTAATGACTTAAGGCTTTAGATAAAGTGGTTCATCATCTCTACTAATTATAAGAGTTAAAGTATTTCATTTTAATCTCTTCAAGATCTACAATTTGAGACATCACATTCTAGTCATCCACTTTTGAATAGGATTTAGGGATTAAGTGATATTTAACTTGCTCATCACATATGAAAAACTAGGGCTTAGAGATGTTTGTATTCACAAACTTGTAAAAGTTGAGATAAGGCTCATTAGCAATATGTGTTCATGTAGGCCTTTCTTCAGCCTTAATTCATTTTGTATTTTCTTTACTAGGATTGAAATAAAGTAATATTTGTTAGAAACAAAAGGCAATATTGTAAACATGAAATGGTTGATGTGTTTAATCATTAGATCCATTATTGTATATAAGATGGAATAGCACATGAACAATCATAATCTAATGTAGTAACTAATATCTAAACACACAAACATTAACAACTGAAAAGCAATATCACATAAAATACATGACCTATAACAAATAATGAGTAGATTACAAAAAACTAAAGTGTTGAATCATATATGCAACTATTCCTTTTGTTCAAACGAGTTGGCTACTTAGAGTACAATCTTAAATTATTAGCATTCTAGGCTCAAGGGACAACCTAGCCATCTAACCTCTCTAGCCTATAATCCCTTTTATTTCCAACAACATTCTTCACCCTAATCAGTTCCTCCCATACATGATTTAATTTTCCTTGACTTTGGTTGCATAGTCAAATACACTTATGTTTCATGCACTTGACATAGTATCAAGTCATACCTTGTTGATTGGTTATCAAGTGGGCTTTTGTTAACGCTGTTGTCTTATGAGTAGTGTTGAGGTTTACTTAGGGACCAACATCATTACTTTAAGGGCCATAAGCTTAGACCTTAGCACTTGCAATCTCGAGCACAATAGGTAAAATGACCTCCGACCCAAAGGTTAACCTACATGGGGTGTCTTTAGTTGAAGTCCTGTGGTTAGTTCGATATCCCCATAAGATGTTTAGTAGTTCATTTGCCTACTTGCTTTTGCTGTGTTTACCCCTTTTTTTTTGCAAATTATAGAGTGTAACCTTTTTCACTACTTTAGCTTTCTCATTGCTTCGAAGATGTGTGACTTACACATAGCATAACATGATGTGGCATGCTTCACAAAACTCTCTAAACCAATCATTATCAAACTAAGGACCATTGGCCGTAATTATAGAATAAAGAATTCCAAACTTGGTGAAGTACCTATTGATAAAGGCTTCTATACTCCTTTATGTGATACTTATTACTAACTTATCCTTCACCTACTTTGTAAAGTAGTCCATTGCCATAATTATGTGTTGTCTTTATTTTTTTTATCTTAGGAGATGAACCTAAAATATCTAAGCCCTACTAGGTAAATGGACAAGGGCTAATGGATGGAATAAGGTAAGTGCTCAAGGCTTGTTCTATAGGGGCATTCCCTTAGCACTAATTACAAATATGAACCAAACTCAGAGCATCCTTCTTCATGGTAGGCTACTAATAGTTGAGCCTAAGGGCCTTTACATATAGAGCACCTACCTTTATATGGTAGTTGTAAACACCATCATACAAGTTAGACATTACTTTGTTTGGCCTCATTATGTTGTAAACACCTCAAGTATAGCATGTTCAATCCTCTCTTATCATAGTAAAATTTGTAACCTTGTAAATGAGTCATCAAGTTTCCTTTACATTAGCAAGTAAGGTTTCTTCCTTTGATAAGCAATAACGGGATTGATCTAGTAGGGCTCTGACTCTTTTGGCTACACCTCTAAACACTCTCGAATCTACTTCCCTACACTTTTCCTAAACAAATATTGTATAATGACCTCCTCCTCTTACCTCAAAGGCTTGTAAAGGTTAGCTTTGACAATTTTTCTATCGCATAATTTTGCTATAGAGGTATTTTGATCACTTACCAATGTTCAGTAGACAATATGAGCTCCTTGATCAACTACAAGTATTTTCCCGTATTCTTCTCTTTAATTAATTCTTACCTTTTACGTAATTAATGATCAATTGGGAATCATAATAAATGTCAAGCCATTTAGTGCCAACCTCCTTAGCCAACCTCATTTCTACTATTAAAGCCTCATAGTTATAAGTATTATTACTTACTAGGAGGCTAAATTTTAATGCATACAAGACTCTTGCACCATCAACCCCTTCAAAACTAAGCCTATCCTACTCCCTTCATGGGTCGATGACCCATCAACATAAAACACCAAGGAACACCAAGCTCTTCCTTTCCCATAAACTCCATAAATAAAATAAACTAAGATCCATGCTTTACATGCCTCTCTTTGTTGATATTGGATGCCAAATACACTTAACTCTAATGCACAATTCACCATCTGACCTAAGGCATCTAGCCATTATAAATTTTACTTTATAGGTTAGTCAATTAGTACCATGATTTGATGAGCTTTGAAATAAGGTTGGAGCTTCAATGTTGCTTTAACTATTGCAAGGACAAACTTCCCTAACTTCATGTACCAAAGCTCCAGACCTTGTAAAATATGGCTCACATAGTATACTAGTCAATGTGTTCTTTCATTTACTCCAACAAGTATGGATGAGAGAGCTCAATTACTAAGGGAAAAATATAAATACAAGATTTCTCCATCAACAGGTTTATAGAAATCAGAGGTGAAGCAAGGAATTTCTTTAACTATTGAAATGCTTCCTTACATTGCTTAGAGAACCAAAATTCAAAAGGGTTCTTTAACACTCGAAAAATATCAACATATGACTCTACACTTTTGGTCACAAACCAATTCAAGGCTTATACCCTTCTTGTCAGTCTTTGTACCTCCCTGATTCTCATTAAGGACTCCATCTCTAAAATAACTCAGATCTTCTAGGGTTAGCTTCTATTTCTTATTATATCCCTATGAAGCTTAGGAATTTTCTTAATGAAGCTCCTAGTACATACTTTTAGGGGTTAAATTTCATGTTATGACATCTCAAAGTGTCAAACATTTCTTCTAAGTTAGAGAGATGATATTCATAAAACTTGATTTTCTCAATCATCTCACTAAGTACATTTCAATATTTCTATGTATTTGAGGCTTAAACATCATTGTTACTAATCTCTAGTATGTAGCTTCTGCATTCTTCAAATCAAAAGGCATGACCTTAAAATAATAAGTTTCAAAATTGGTAATGAATGAAGTATGTACAGGGTTTGATGGATGTATGTTAATTTGATTATATCTTGAGAAAGCATCCATAAAACACAATAACACATGGGTTGAAGTTACTAACTGGTTTATTTTAGGCAAAGGAAAATAATCTTTACAAAACTTATTGTAGTCGGTAAAGTCTTTGCTCATTCACCATTTTCCATTTACCTCTTTTACAAGCACATAATTAGCTACCCAGGTTAGATACGGCTCTTCGATAATAAAATTTTCCTTCAACAATTTATGTGCCTCCTCTTCTATTGTAGGTTACCTCTCTAAGGCAAATTTTGCTCCTCGATACTGATCCAATATCTAATCTCCTAGCCTCATTTTTCATCCAATTGGTTAACTTAATTAGGCATTTGGATGTAATTTCTAGGAACTTAGAAGCAACAAGGAGCTACTTAAGAGTTAGACCCGTCACTTATGTCGCGAAGGAGGAATAGCACTACTAAACATATGATGATCATAATATTGAGTGATGAAGGTGAAATGCTCTAGAGTATGCAAGCCTATATACTTCAAAATTCTAGCTGATCAATGCTACAAAAAAACTGTATACTTGATTAGAAAAACAGTTTCCTTTTCAAATATCTAGCCCAAAAGTCCTTTTCATGCCTTTCCATGAATGCACCAATGACGTGTCAAATGCCACATTAAGCAAAATGTTTGAGCTTCATATCAAATACAAATTTAATTTGCTTTAATCTGATTTAGAATCTTTTTGTCTCAATCTTTAACATTATGTCAGGTTCACTTAAGTGAATACCTAGAAGGTTAAACTTATTGCTAATGTTAATGTATAAAGACATCACATGATTAGCTATCATCATTTTAAGATTCAAAATCAAGCATAACCAATCAAACACATATCACAAAAACCACATAACTTACAACCTAATGAGTAGACATAAGTCTACTCGTAGGCATACAATGTCCCCTTACTTAGTACTAGCATCCTTCACCTTGAGTAATGTCTTTAGGGTCCTTGTTATTCCGGTAACTTATAATTCAGATTTATACTTAGTTTTTATTAAAGTTACATAAATGATTCATTAAAGCTTCAGTGTGTTTCAATGTTAAGGGTATGTACCTTAGCTTTTTTGGTAAGAGTATTTGATTAGTACTTAGGACCTTCTATGTAACCTTCTACATAATTATTTTCATTCAAATCCTTATTATTTGACCTTTTACATAACCTTCTACTAAGGAATGATCCTTATTAACTTCATTACTTATACCTTCTACTAAACCTTTTACTTAAGGTTGGTCCTAGGATTCATGGTCAAGGAAGCTTCTACTTAAGCGAATATTTGTATTCACTTTTAGTTTCCACTTTATGTTTTACCAAAGAACTTTCTACTTAAGATTTTACTTAGACACAACTTAGTTTACTTAATTTGGTATCTCATTAGAGAATTTCTACAAAAGCTTCTACTAATTGTCACATTAAGAACTTGATAAGCAACCTTCTATAGAAGCTTCTATAAAGCCAAATGATGCCTAAACTTGTTAAGACCATGTATCCATTAAGGCTCACCAAGTTTTGGACACCACTAGCAGTAAAACCATCCAGAGATCATATTCCAAAATTGGACAATATTTCATAAACTTGTACATGCTCATTTTTTAATACATTACCATTTCAATTTTACAAAAGCATTACTTTTGACTTGTGAAAAAGTGATAAATCACATGTTTGAATACTTTTTCATTCAAAAACTCATTCATCCAGGTAAAATATCATTTTTGTACCAAAAATATAAATAAAAAACATATTTAACCAAAAGTACTTGAAAATTAACTAATTTTCCTAAATTTTTAGATTTGGCAATTTCTAGTAAATCAAAATTAATAAAAATCTATCAAGCAAATTTAGGGAAGGTTTTCACATATCTCAAAAATAAATATTGTGAGGAGTCTATAGAAAAATTTGAGCATAAAATAACATCATTTGGCATTTTTAGAACCAAATAAAAAATATGCTCAAAATGACCCGTTTCTTAAAAGTAATATATAAGCCATGCATATTTTGAGAAATTAATATTTTTCCATGAATATATACCAAAAATAACCTAAGAATACAATTTTTCTAGTTAATTTACTATTATTAAAATTTTATTAATAGTTGAGTAAAAATCAAAATTCACATCTGTCATAAGCTCCAACCATCATACCTTACCAAATACTTGTTAGCTCACCTAAGAATTGCTTTTAGAGTCTGGTGGTGGTGGCTACTCATTCTTAGGTGGTTGATTGCCTTAGGTTTCGTATACACTCAAATTCATGCACTAATGTTCATATTTTTCTCTTAATTTTTACTAGCCTTCTAAAATGGCATCCTAAATTTTCTTAGAATGAAATATGGCCAAAGATTACAAAATGTAAAGGGTTAGGGTTTTTGTAATAGGTTTAGCGGGGGAACAAGATTGTCAAGTATTATATGGTTTTGGAAAACTATGTTCCAAAACCACGGTCTCTCCTTCATTTGTTCTTTGAAAACCATGTGCGTCTATGGTTTTGGTTTTAAATCTATGTACAGCTCTTAGTTTTGATCAAACCACCTTGATTGTTTTATTTATTAATTTCTTTGGTTATTTTATATTATTCCCTTATAAACATAAGCTTCTCTAATGTGCTAACTAAACTTGTACAAAGGTTTACTATTAAACCATACTCCTTCATTTTTCATATGCATTCAACATTATTTTTTTTTTATCTTACTTATTTATTTATTATTATTTTTTCCAATGACATATTCTTTCTTAAATAATTTTCCATGCCTAGCCTTGGACTTTTTTATTTAAACCAAATCTTCAATTTTTGGTTAACCTAATACTTTTCTAATAAATTCTCATATATAAATTATTTTAATGATCCAACTTCACGGGATAACTTCTTCTAAAATTTGTAGCTTAGTTGTAAGATCTCATTTGATTTGGTTAGAATTGACTGACACCCTAATTTTGGAGGTTCGGAGCGTAGGGTTATTATAATTGTCTCATCTATCTTCTTTTGATTTTATCATGTTGTTATTTTTATTGTTCTTAGTGAATCATCATTGTCCATTAGTTTTTGTTGTGACATTTTTGTTATCAAGTGATTTAGGTGTAGAGCTTTGATCTTCTAAAAGCACGAATATAAGGTTAAGTGGTGCTGGGGCTAGTGGAGTTTAGCTACTCCGATACATAAGTAAGTTAATTATTATTAAGCATAAGAGAGTTCTTATAATGCTTTCCTTCCCTTATTTATAGGCCAATATCGAATATCTATAATATGAAATAATCATTGGTCATAGACTATGTTGCGATTAGGGGTATTTATTGGTTGTGTAATGAGATTGTACTAAGTTATAACTGTTCACAGCACCTTCCCAAGTTCAAATCAAATATATAAGTAAGCTAGGCTTTAAGGCCCATTAGATGGACTGAGCCCTTGTTGGACTTAACAAAAAATAACATCAGTCGGTCTCCCAACAGTCGAGTTGTCGAGTAACATTTTAGGGAGAAATCTAGCTATCAACATTTGCCCCCTAACCCCCTTAGTCAAAGGAGTGAATAAAATTTAATACTTTGTCTAAGTAGTCAAACGACAAAGGCCAGAATCAATCATTTTGAAGATGTTGAGTAATATATTAGAATATGGGTTATCCTTTAAACTAGCTTGTATGTAATTTTTATTTTTTCAAATTCATCGTATTAGGTTCTAAATGAAAGGTTGCTACCTTTTAACTTTCCTACTCATTCACTTTTCTACAATGACATATGTGATAGCTGTCATAGTAGTCATTATCACACCATAGTGTCTATTAACTATCAGTGATACCATATCCCTTAGATATTTGACCATTAAAATGTGTCATTGATCCATGCATGACCATCTAATCAAAGCTCATATCCCTATCAAAAGTATGTTAAAATTTCGAGAGGGGACTACTTATATATAAAAACTTTTTTATTCTAATTAACATTTCTTGTTCCTCTCTCATTTATACTTACTTTTAGAAATTTCCTATGCTTTTAAGATCTCTTTTTACAAATTCTTGTGTCACCAAGTAATCTTCAACAACTCAAACTTCAGTAAGTATGGTTTAAAGCGTCACTTATCAACTTATATCTTCAAATTTTGAAGTGACTATGTCTAAGGATACTTCTCCCTTTTGAAGAAGGAATGATTTGGCATCTTCCTTAGGTAGTTTAGCAGATAGCACAATGGAGTAATGGGGAAAACTCGCTTGTATTAATGTTCTTCTTGTAAATAACTACCCGGATAATAGGAAGGAAAAGTCAATTGCTAGGTATTTATACAATAATGCAGTTTACAACATCGATTCTTTAGATGGAGTAGTAAGTAGTGCTATCGAGACACTCATTGCGAAAAATAATAAGTACTTGCAAGATCTCTCTAATGCATGCCATTTAGGTAGGTTGAGAGAAGATGAAAAGGAGTGTTTTTCGATTGACCATGAGGTCCATTTATATATATATATATATATATATATGAAATTTCTTGATTTTGGATTACATCTTCCATTCTCCATTTTGTAAAAATAGTTTTTAATTGTTTTTGGGTTGCACTGAGTGTGTTTTCTTCTAGTACTTATAGGCTCCTTGTCACATTTGATATCATATATGAAGAGATTGTCGTTAGGGCTACTATTGAGCCTTATTTCAATTTCCCTAATCTAACCTATATTAAACCCAACACGTTTAATACAAATTACTTAAAAATAAACTAAGGAAATATTTTTCTTAAAAGAATTTAAAAATTGGAGTTGCTAATCAGTTTAATTGGTAAAAAATGAAATTAGTGTTTTCGGGTGGGAAAACCCTAATTTGACCACTAGTCTATGAATATTCTAAAATAGTTTGATTTTTTAGAAAATTAAACTAGAAGAAACCGAGTTTAGGGGCTAACCTATTAAGACTATGTCACCTTGTGAAAACTCAAAAAAATCGATGGGCTTTATTTTTATAATTTTCTGAAAACACGAAAAAAAACATATACAAATAAGTAAAAGATAACTAAGGTGATTTTTTATTACAAATTTCTAAGAAAAAGAGAAAATGTTTTTTTTTTTTATGGGTTGCTTTGAAGGTGCTTACCCTTTAGGCAGGATCAAATTGGCCATAATTCTCTTTTTACAAAATATTTAGGGGGTAGATTCTTTTATTTTAAAAACCGAGCTAGGTTTACATTTATTTATCAATTTATTATTTAAAAAAAACCAAAGAAATCTAATTTTCCGGAATAAAAGAAAACCCTACCTAACTAAATCATTTTGAAAAACTTGGTTAAGATTTTTTTATTTTTGAAAATACTATGTATAAAAAAAATATCTTTTGTAAATCTTAATGATAAGATATGTTGAAGATACGGTTAAATATCTATCTCGATATGTATCTTTTCTAAATCTTAACTATAAGATACGTATTTCCATACCTATCTTTTTTAAAATCTTAATCGCAAAAGATATATATCTCAACTATAAGATACATATCTTAATCATAACATACGTATGTCAATTGCAAGATATGTATATTTCTCAAAAAAACACGATTTTATTATTAAAAAAACATAATTTAACTAAATTTTGTGGAAAATTGGAATGATCTAGAAAAATGTGCATTATGAAAATAAATTAAATAAAAAAAATCACTTGCACAAAAATAGATTATTAAAAAAAAAAACTAACTAATAAAACAAATAACTAATAAAAAATAATAACTATTTTTTTTTTACCTGAACTATTCAAATCGCATGTGATCATTACGTTACAGCCGTGAATTAGATCGTGCTCATAGTTGGTGTGCTGTGTTGATTTGGATGTAGGTCTTTGTGCATGGAATTAGATGTTAGTCTTCATTTTTAGAATTAGATGTTTTGATTCTAGAGTCCAATTGGCCATTTGGATTTCGGAGTGTAGTGTGGAATTCATAGACTTAGATTGCATCAGAGTAGAGAATTTTCTTGGTTTATCTTTCGGCATGCATTGCGGACTTCATGGATTAGGTTTGCGTTAGGAAATTGGATTTCATTAGATTGTGATTTCGAAATTGAAGGACGACTGGAAATTTGATTTCGTTGGAATGCGAATTGCCATCAGGGAGAATTGAAGGATGACTGGATTTTCAGGTGAAGAGGTTGCATTTGAATTGGATGTGAAGGAGCTTCGTTGGCTTCAGTAGCTTCGATGGACATAAATTGTCAAGCCTTTGAAATATGGAATGAAGGTCGGTTAGTAATGTAGACATCAGGTGTTTGCGGCTTTCAAAAATTTAGAAAGTTGATCATTAGGGGATTTGTAGAAATTTGGAATTAATTATGGGAATAAAAAATGTTACTAATGTTACGTACCGTTGTGTTATTTGTCAACTCACAATCGTATCTTTCGTATCAAAGATACGGAAGATACGATAACCATTTTTCAAAGATTTACCTTAACTTCTAGAAACCCTACTCAATTTAGGCTTTCTATTTTTTCAAGGCTCAACTCGATTCAATTAGATATAACCCAATAACTACTTAATAAATTAGAAATATAATCTAGCCTAATATAATTTAGATAAAAAAATCTATTTTATAACTTCTCCAATGACTTAAAATTTGTGAAATTAATCATGCATTGTTATCCGATTGGATCTTAAACAATCTGACGCCACTTGGCTCGATATGACTTGACTTGATACGATTCAACTCGATACGATAAGGCTTGATATGATATGACTCGATACGATACGGCTCGATACGACATGAATTGATATGACACTACTTAATACGATACAACTTGATATGGTAAGACTTAATACAATACGACTTAACTTGATACGATACGACTCATCTCTTTTTTTCTTTTTTCATTTTTTCTTTTAATTTCCATTTTTTAATTTTGTTTATTCTTATTTATTTCTTTGGTTTATTTATTAACCTGACTCATCTAAAAAAATGAAAATACAAAAAATGAGGTGCCTACAGCTACCCCTCTTTGCAATGAAGTTCGATTAGAACTTCGCTATAAAGATAAAATAGATAGCCATTTTTACTAGACTTGACTTAAATAATTCGAAGAGGATAAATCTTTTCAAGATTTCATAAATTTTTTGGTCTAATAGGTAATCCAAAAAAGGATAGATCTCTTTTAGGATGAATTGTTTGAAAGGATAGATCTTTCAAAGATAAGATAAGATAACATAAGACAACGCTCTCATGAGCATGTGATCTTTTAAATTATTAGACAGCACTCCTTTAAGCAAGTGATCCAAGCGATCCTATAAAGGAATAAATAGGACAATGTTCGTATGAGCAAATTATCCTAAAAAGGACTAGGACAGTAATCCTTTAAGTAAGCGATCCTAGAATAGATTGGATGGCACTCCTTTGAGCAAGCAATTTGTCAAAAGATAAAACAATGCTCTTTTGAGCAAGTGATCCTATGAAAGTTTGAGTGTCACTCTTATGAGCAAGTGATCCAACTAAGGAATAGATAGGACAGCGCTCCCATGAGTAAGCAATCCTAAAAAGAATAGAATAGCGCTCCTTTAAGCAAGTGATCCTAACAAAGGACTAGATAGGATAGTACTCCCATAAGCAAGTGATCCTAGAAAAGAATTGTAAACTTCCAAATTTAGCTATTTAAGAGTAAAATTGAATCCTAATACTGTAGATGACTTCATGAATCGTTAAAGGTGAGCAAGGTACCCTAAATCGTGTAATAAATCATAAATTATAAATTTGAATATTTTGTAAGTAATAAAAACCTTAAAAATTGATCAAAACTCTAAATCGTGTACTAAAACCCTAAATTTGATTTATATACAATTACCCGAAATGGAACCCAAACTTGATCGAACCCCTAAAACTATAACTTTAATCTTATAAAATAATTAAATATCACTCAATACTGATATAATTGTAGTCAATTAAAATTATCAATGAAATTGCGTAATCGCGTAAAATTTTTAACGAAATCGTTAAAATAACTTGTAAAAAATTATAATTTTAACGGGTACCAATTAAATTAATAAATTTTCATAAAATTCCAAAATTAATTTATAGTTATTATTTTTATGATTTTTATGTTTAGAAAAATTACATATAATTATTTCTAATTTTCCTTTTATTCCATTTTTTAATTTTCCTTTCTTTCTTTTTCTTTCTTTTCTTCTTCTTTTCTATTTTCCTTTCTTTACATGTGAAATTGTAGTTGCAATTGCAGTAGCCCATGTGCACAAAATTAATGTCTAAGTGTCACAAATTAAAGGGGGAAAGGACAAAGAAATATAATACATATCATACCTTAATTAATGCTTAGATTATAAGGATAAGCTTCTTTATTTTTTTTTTTTATTTGCCCAAAAATTTCTGCTAATCCTCACACCAGAAAAAAGAAGAAATCTTGAAAAAAAAAAACAAAAGGAAACATAAATACAAACCTAACACAAAAAGGGAAAGAAAGTAAAACAAAAAGGAAAAATTAAGAAGAAGAAGAAGGGAAAAAGAAGAAGGAAAATTAAGTTTAATACAAATATAATAAGGTAAGTATATTTGTTTTGGTCATACATATCTATATTATATGGTATGTACATGTATATGCTAAGTATTTTTGTTGTGTTTTACTAAATAATTCATTACATATACATGAGTAGATAACTTAATAAATATTTATGTATCTCTTATGTATGTATAAAGATATGTATGTAGACATGTATATAAATATACTAATAGGTAGAATATACGGTATATGTATGCACAAATAAGAATATATGGTAAATATTTGGAAATCCTCTTATTTGAATATGTTATACATGAACACAAAAAAAGATAAAAAAAATAGAAATAAACTAAAATAAATAAATACATAGATGTATATATAAATAAGAGTACATATAGTATGTATTTAGTATTTTCACAAAATAAATATAGATATATACATATATGTATACACATGAAAATGATTATTTATGTATATATGTATACAATCTTTATTTTCATATGTATATATATATATATATATATAAGGATAAGTATTTGTATATTATATACATTATTTTGTATTTATATATTCATATATACATGTAAGCTATATTTTATATACATATATGTATACATAGACATCTGGCGTAAATATATGTATAACATATAGTACATAAAGTATATTAAGTAGTATATACAATAAAATAATATTTTTTAAATAAAATAAATTCATAAATATGTAAGAAGTAGGTATATATATATATATATTACTCTAAATTAAGAATTATTAATTAAATAAATTATAAAAATTGATCAAATATAGTATTAAGTATATATATAAATATGTGTATGTGTATCATAAAATACAAATAAATAATAAGAAAATAATAAATAACAATAATAATAATTATAATAAGTTTAAAATCTCAAAAATAGGTAAAAATGAGTAACTAAGGTAAAATAAGCTTAAAATAATAAAATTATCAATTATATGATTGAAATAATTATTAAATCATAAATATATTAAGAAAAAACTAAAATTAATATTTTATAATTTTTAAAATTAAAATAATAAATTTTGCGATATTTTTATATCATAGTTCAAACTACGAGTCACAATGTCGAAAACAGACTTCGCTACGAGAAATTATGCTAAAAAATGATCAAAATGCGCTATGAGTTTATACTGATTGAAGCTAAAATGAAAAAGTTATATGCGACTCGATAAAAAACTCGAATCGATAATTTTATGTAAATCAATAATCGATTCAAGTAAACAATATGACATAGCATACTAGTTTAGTTATTTAATTCCTAAGCTTATTACTTTCCATATTCCCCTAATATTAGGTGATCTTGAGATCAAGATCGACTTAGCTTTGGACTATTATAATCCCTAACATCATTTATGATCAAGTGAGTACTCTCAATGACTGTATACTTGTGTTGTGCTTGTAATTAGTGCACCTAAAGTAAACATTAATAATTTAATGCATGAAGATGTGGGATGTGCATGTATCTGAATACTGATTATGTATTGTGTAAAAGATTATGAAACATAATAGCTGACTAATTGATTGCTTGATTTATTACTGCATAAGGGTTTTTTGATTTTTATTGATCACCTCATAAGTCGACTTAACTAAAATTAAATGGATCATGAATAGAGCACGAACATTAGATATAATGTTCCGGCCGTCACCTTACACGATTGGTGATGGATTCCCACATGATTTGATTAGTACAGTGCAGGAGTATTGGTACAACAAGACCTTACCCTTGGCTTGTTGGTTCTACTGGCACCGAAGATGCTAACCGTAGATGGCTAAGTGTCGCATCTAGAGACCACCACTGTAGGGTTTGGGCGTGGACTGTAGGAGCCATTTCACCACTAGACTAAGATATTTGTATACTATTGACTGCTGGAAATAGAAACTTGTTTTGTGAAACAAAGAATTTGTACATATATATTTATATATGGTTAAAAACCTAGGTGTTAGAGCTTGCTTGTGATTGGCACCAATGTATCTCTAACCTTTGCTTTAGAGGGCGTTAAATCCAATGTTGTATGCAGCACCGGTCAACTGCATATATACTGTTTAGCATACTACTTGTTCATGCATTCATATGTTTGGTAATAAACTGTTTGATAACTTGTTTGCTAGTATAGTATGAGGGATAACTCACTAAGCTCTTGTATCTTACTCCCCAATAGTTTTCTATTGTAGGTTGCTAAATGATTTGGCATGGGTTAAGAACTAAGAGTTGAGTGCCAATTTCGAGATACATAGGACAGATTGTATGGTTCATTTGAATTATTATATATATAATTATTAATACTATATTTAAATTTTGTGACTTTAGTAAGTTTGAGTTTTAGAACTTTACTACCTAATCTTATTGTTTGATAGGAGATACAAATTCTCTACGATTCTGATGGACTATGGCTTATTGGATATCCATAGTCACATATATGTTGTCATAAGTTAATTAAAAAAAAAAAACCTTTAGTGACTAATTGTTTAGAATCTTGTAATCTCTAACTTGTAAGATGATTTTCAAATCATAGGTGTACATATGATATGAAAATTTTAGTTAATCCTACTAGCCCCCCTTTAGGGTTATGATAGGAATAGATAAGATAGCGCTCCTATGAGCAAGCGATCCAACTAAGGAATAGATAGGACAATGCTTCTTTGAGCAAGCAATCCTATGTAAGATTAGATGGTGCTCCATTGAGCAAAAGATATATGAAGGAAGAAAACTTTCATGAATTTTGACAAAATTGATCTGTAACTTGAGTTTGAGGGATTTTGATGATTCTTTGAAAATTTTAACTTTTCTTTTTATTTTTTTAAAGAAATCTCTCTTGATAATTTTAAAAGTTTCATTTCTATTTTGAAAAGTTTTTCTTTCTTTTTTCTTCTTTTTGTTAAGAAATTCAAAAAACACTCTTTGATAGAAAATTTTGTTGCTAACAAGTAAGAAAGTCTCAAAAAATCTAAAGATCACAAATAAGGGGTTGGCTTACCCCCTTGCCCCTTACCCATTGATCACTCATTCTCTCAATCTTGTTTCCCGAAGAATAATTTATGTTTTCTGAACTTTTTTAGAAGTATTGATTTCTAACTTGTGATAAATGGCCATTCACATTTTTGAAAAAGCACTTAATTGTCTAATTTTCCACTAAAGGGATAGATATCATTACTTGAAATGTTTAGTAAAATTGGACTTTCTTGCACTCTCATCGGTCTGTTTTTACTCTTAGCATCAATTCAAAAAATTGTGGCCTATCTTGTAAGCGGTACATTCTAGTTAATTAATAGGTCTTTTTTGGGTTTGTCATGTAAGGCTTTTAGTCAATGGTTTAAGCAAATGGATATCAATGTACTTGGCCAATTTTGAAAGAAATTATATATAATCTGTCCTGGGTTTGCAAGCCAAGATTTTGGCTTAGGAATTGAAAGTTTTTAGAGTTTGGATACCATCACTAGTTCGAAGTTTAGGCTATATTGGTAATTTGGCTATTCTTCGACAGTGATCACCTTGTTGATATTTTTAATATCCTTTGCTTTTTTACCTTTTTTTCCTTTTCTTTATCTTCCTTTTTCTTTTCTTTTTTTTTTCCTTTTGTTTTCTTTCTTTTTTCTTTTCTCCTTTTGTTTTTGTTAAGGTGGTTACCTTCCATTGTTGAGTTTTCACTTGATGGAATTTGAAGCCCTAAAAGGTAGAGTAAAGGTGTATGAGCTTTATGAAGTATGTATGGTTTTAGAGTATCTTCGAAAATTTTACCGATTGAGGTGTTTGGATAAGTGTATAGGCTTGAGTGAGGTGTATATTATAATGACCCAACAGTATCATTGTCGTGATAGGTTGCCGTGTACCGTATAAAGGTTTATTATCAACCCCTTTACTGATCATAGGCTTTTCATACGACACACAAGGCTCCTTCCACTCTACATTACCACTAGGCCTACAGACAAGTAATATAGAGCAATTTAAGTAAAATTACTTCTATGTTATAAATTAACTAATTGTGTGGGCTCGTGAGACCCACACCAAAACAATATTACAAACAAATGCAGTTCATAACGGAACTGCATAAAATCTAAGTTATGCACAAATACATAAAAGTATCTAAATATCTATAATCTATTACAAAATGTCCTCTTTGCTCTTTGATCGCTCTAACCCGTCTCTGAATGAGACTGACCACGGGCATGCCTCGGCCCTGATTGACGAAGAGGTTCTCCTGTACCAATAAAAATCTATAGGGGTGTAAGCTTACACTTAGTGAAATAAATGTCCTCATTAGTACCGCATAGCAAAAGTTTATTATGTGCATAATCATATGAATGCATGAACAATTATTGTACCAAACAACGCATGTAGTGACCTTGGAACTGCATACGACTCAGAATTTCGCCCCCTGAAGTCGAGGTTTGGAGATAATTAACTGACCCAAACCAAAATCCGGGTTCTAGACCTTGGGTTTTATTTCATTTGTACTATCGTGCTCATACCAAAACAAAACTTTACATATATACATGATGGCATAGCTAATGCCCAATCCCCGCAGTCCACAAACACACGCCCTAAGCAGAAGCCACAAGACTCGGCCCTTCGCCGACAGTTAGCGTCTCCTAGCACCTAGTAAGCCCATCAGCTTAAGACAGAGACTCAATATATATGATGGCCTGTAGGAAACTCGTATTCCTGTGAGTCCCTTCCCATCTTCTGTATGAAGCGGCAATCGGTGTTATCCGTATGCAATATAGGGAATGCATGATTTATTTTGAGTTCTTAATCATATAAGTGATTAACTTGATTTTTGGGTGATCAACCAATTTCATTCCATACAATTCACATGTATATATATTCATACAAACAATTCCCATTATTATATATAATTAATAAGTCATCACATTATCCACAGATTCATACACATGCATCTCCCATATCCTACAAGCATCCAAATTTATAAATATAAGATTAGGTGCATCTACTTTATAAGCATAATCAAGTAAAGAGTCATTGGGAATTTACTCACTCTATCATATGGATCAATCAAAGTAATCCGGAGGCAAGTCATTTCCGTAAACGATGTCCCCTGGTTATTGAAATAATTTTTATAAGGAATTGAATCAAACTTAAGAAACTAAGTAAATTTTCTTTAAGTTATATTCTTAACTAGTTTTCGTAATTTTTCCCGGTTTTTACTTAAAGTTCAATCACGTATAACTTTTTCGTTTTAAATCCGATTTTTATGATCTTATAGTCAATCTTCATCATTTTTGAGTGTACTTTAATGTGGTAAGGTTATATTTTCAAAATGAGGTATACAATTCTGTCCATGGGTTAGAACAGTAGCGTTTCTCATGTGTTAGAGTGTTTTTGGGCCTTGTTTGGTAAATGGGCTTTTTAATATCTTAAGTAATTCTTTGGGCTTGGTCTTAAGATTTTATCCTAAGCTTAAAATACTCCTTGAGATCAGATTTACAACTTTGATTTATATCCCTAAGGCTAACAACCACTTCTTGAGCCCTTTAGTGGGCTTAAGTTGTCAAATGGGCTTGTTTTTTGTTCAAACTAAAGTTAATGATGGTGGGCTTATAGGGCCTTAGGTGGATTTCTTATGGGCTTCAAAACAACCTCTCTTGGTACTTTAAGGTGCTAGTCAGATTTTTATTGAAGGCCCATCTTAGAGTTCTAGGCTTGTTTTGGGAGTTTTAAGCTCGGTTTTGAGTTTTAGGCTTTATATGCTTACTATACTTGCTTTAGTTAATCTTTTCACTTTGTTCTTTCACTTTTATCATATTTTTAGGCTTCATTCTCCCACGTTCCAGATCTATTCATGATGGTTCTAAGGGGTCCTTACTTGGTTTTTCAACTTGTTTCATCATTTCCTTAAGTTTAGGTGGTAGATTATGTACTTAACTACTTGTGTACAAATCTTAACTTAAGTTTCCTTCCATCAAATGATCCTTTAACTCATGCACCACATAAAGAAATAAAAGATCTTATACAAAATACCACTCCCATATCATAGCTCATGTCATACAAAGTTGGTTTCTTCATAAAACTTCATGTGATGGATTTTTCCTTAACTTATGTCTAGATTTGAGCATGTTTAACTTAATGGAAACAAAATCAACATTCAAATGACTATGGAACCCTCATGTCCAGCATGCTTATCCTCCATTAAAGTTCTCATTTCAAGATTTTCTTAGCTTAAAATCTTCCATTCAAAGCATTAAACAAATGTCTTCACAAAACACCAACTTTACATGCTCATATTTCAACTTCATGTAAGGGTTTTATGGTTTGTTTCTTAAAACGATTTTTGGTGTTCTAACAACTTAAACATTACTCATATCTTCAAGAAATCCTAGTCTCCTAACATAAATACTAATCCACACATCACAAGAATCACTTACTCGTCCTTAATGCAAAGTGTGGTGGTTGTGCACTAAGGTTCCACTTTAGCTCTTAACTTTGCCTTCTCCTTTTTGCTACCTTTTGAAACCCGAATCTTTTGTGCTTTTGGTATGGGGTTTATGGAAGATTCTAATGGTCTTAAAAGGTCTTAGATGGTGAAAGAAAATGATACAAGAACAAAGGATAATAATGCCGTGAGTGAAGCTTCAAAAATGGAAAAAAAAATTGATTTTGTGGGGTAAGGTTGTTTCTCCTTTTTATGTTTGTTTCAAAGAGAGAAAGATGAAGTGAAAGTGAAATTGAAAGGGAGAGAAATGGTAGAGAGAGTGGCCGGTTGGAAATGGAGAGAGAAGGAGTGTTTAAATGTCTTGAAAGTGTTGTCTTGTAGCTTACATAAAGTCAACAATTGCAACTCTTGATGATGTGAGCATTAAGAGGTGACTAGTGATGTGTAAGAAGAAGTGATTGATGGGTGAATGACAAGTGCATGGCCCCCCTTTCTCCCCTTTTTAGATATTCCATTGGAAGTCTTTTTATGCCATAGAGTGGTCTTGTCTCCTTTATTAAAGTTAAGCTTATAAATTCTTGTGAAAAATTGTCCATATGTAGTATAAGTGAAGAGGTGATAAGGAAATTGTCTTATCACTAGATTTTGATAAGTTATCAATTGATACATGATTCCAACTCTCAATTGATAAGTTATTGAAGGTAATTGGTTGGTCTACTTATCTATGTGTAAGGCTTATACATGAAGATAAGGGCATAGCCTTATAGAAAATTGTTTTAGGATTTTTATCTTATATTGTTTTGTAATTTATGATTTAACTTTTGTAGAATTGTGAAATTTTCTAAAGTTGAATGAAATTATTCAAATTAAATTATCGATTAATTATTCAGGGTTAAAATTCGTTAATGGTTTTAAGGTTTAGGGTTTTAAGTAGCTTTAGAGCTCGTAGTTCTTCAAGCTCGGGTTTTATCGACAATTGGCTTTTGAATTGTAAAAATTTAATTCGTTTCTAAATATAAACTTAAGTTTTTAGTTTAGTTGATATTTAGGAACGTTCGGAAGGTACTCTTAATCGAGTCTTAGGCCTACTAAAAGTAGGGTTTACATATATGGTTTGAAGCTCTTCTTCACTCTAAAGAAATTAAATTATCTATGACAATATTTGCTCGTGAATTGGCATAATTGAGGTAAGCATAAGTTAATCTCCTCCTTTTCCTTAGATCAATGACCCTAACCTCCTGATTGCCCTAGTATAGGGTAGTTCGTGGCAGGTTTAATTTTAAGAAAAAATTCCCTAAAGTTTCATTTTGGTTTACAAGGGATAATTGTCTTTAGGGATGATGAAATGAATGCATAACATTATTTTAACACATGTACTAAATTCAAGATAGGCCTCCTTCAAGGAATGAGCCTAATTGCTCACCTTGATGACATTCTTTTCTCATGTTTGTCTAGGGTTAGTGTTTGGGATATGGGTTACCACTTTTCATCTTAAACCTTTTAAGCAATGTGTTATCATTTCCTTAGGTGGAAAATTTTAAGTTTCAAGTTAACATTTTCTTTATCCATTTTCACTTACTTGAAATGCCCCTATCTAAATTAAGCTAGCTTCATAGCATACAAAGAAAATATTGCACATGAAAATTGCTTTATTCAATAACTTATCTCTATTATAAGCACTAAAATGAAATATGATTCTGAAAAAAAAAAAAAAGCAGGAACTAAATTTTTTGTCTACTTCTCGCCCATATTTCTATTACTTCTCTGAACTTGGTTCATTCAACTGAATTAATCTCCTAGTAGTAGTTAATAGTATGCCCCCTTGCTAACCTATGTGGTACTCACATTGCATATTGGGATCATATTTTCAAGGTTTATACCTTAGTGTTAGAGTCTTAGCATGCAGTAAATCCTCTTCTTTTAGGTAGTGATATACCTGAGACATAGGAATTGGGATATGATTGAACCTCCTTTTAGGTGATTTCTAGCTTAGCTTATTTTTCTTGAGCTTTGAACCAATGCTTAGGGTACTAGGCTCACGTATTATTAGAAAGGACATTGTAGCGTTCACAACAGCCTCTGAATCCATAGTAACCGATCATTTCCATATCAATCTCCCCACTCTAATAGCATCTTCAATGCAACCACCAATTGCAACTACATCTGCAAACATAGAAGCAGTATGGTCCAAGAGGTAATTGTAATGAGGTTCACCTAATGTGTGGTTAATCAATTCATTTTCTAGCAATTATACTGTAGCTTGAGCGGCTATAGATCTTTATCTCTAGGCATACTCCTTAAAGGACTCGATTAGCTTCATTTTCATGTTATTTAAATCCATCAGGGATGGAACCACTTCTTCATTGAACTTATACTATTCATAAAAGGCTCGAGCCATCTTATCCTAAGTATTAAGTTTAACTAAGTCTTATTGGGCATACCAAATCAATGTTAGCTCAGTTAGGCTATCTTCAAAAGTTTGAATGATCAACTACTCATCTTTAGAAAATTGGGTCATCTTACGAACATAAAGCCTAAGGTGAAGTTTAGGGTAACCTATTCCATCATACTTTTCAAAATTTGGTACCTTAAACTTCTTGGATAACTCATGGTCTTCAAAAGCGCAAACATTGCTCATACCCAAATCACTCTACACCTCATGTTCCTTGAGAACTCCCATTTTTCTCTTCAATTTTTTGGAAGATTTCTTCTTCCATCTACATCAATTTTTGCACCAATTCCTTCCTTAAGCCTTTTGTAAACCTTAGGAAATCAGTAGTTGAACCATAATTCAAGTCTGAGTATCATAAACTGTACAATAAGTCAATAAGGCTAGTAACAATAAAAGATTATGAAATTTAATAAATCAAATATAACATTGATAGGAAAACTTTAGGAATTGATCGAAACTTTAAATTGTGTACTAAAACCCTAAAATTGACTTACACACCATTCATCAAAATTGATCCTGAATTTGTTCAAAACCCTAAAATGATAAATATAAACCTATAAAATAGTTAAATATTACTCAATAGTAATATAACCATAGTCGATTGTAATTTTTTACTAAATTGCCTATTTACGTGAAATTTTAACGAAATCACTATATTAGCTTATAAAAATTATAATTGTAACGGGTACTAATTAAATTGATAAAGTTTCGCAAAAATTTAAAAATTAATTTACTATGAGTATTGTTATAATTTATATGTTTTGAAAAATTACATATATTTATTATTAATTTTTATTTTCCTTCTATTTCTTTTTCTTTTTATCTCTTTTCTTTCTTTTCTTCTTTTTCTCCAAATGCTACATTCTGGAAATCAAATGGCAACCTACGTGAGGAAAAAAATTGCCATGTGTTAAGTTTATAAGAAAAGAAATATTTTGAGATAAGAACTTTGTCCCATCTTCATTAATTAAAAAGATTAGGATAAGATATTTTTATTTTTTTTATTATTTTGCCTACCTTAACTTGCTAATACATGAAATAAAAAGGAAGAGAAAATTTGGAAAGCAAAAGGCAAATCGAAAACAAAAGAAAAAATTCCTAGAAGCAAGAACGTAAGAAAAAGAAGGAAGAAAAAGAAGATGAAAAGAGGAAGAAAAATTTAAAAGAAATAGGTAAGTAATTTATTTTTCTAGTATAGATGTATATTATATAGTATATAAATGAAGTATTTGTATAGTATTTTTATAAATATAACATTACTAATATATATATATATGTGCACAAATACATAAATTGAATTATATCTGTATGTATTAGGCTATGTTTGTATACATGTATAATTATTTAAGTATATATATATGTAATCGTATTGTATATATATGTAATAGTTTATTTCCATAAGTAATAATATATGTAAATAAGACATATATATATGTGTGTGTAAACATAGAGTATATATTGTAGTATACCACATATATCATTAAATATATGTATAATATATAGTATACATATTTTATATCTATGTATTCGGAATTATATGAGTATATATTACAAATACATGAATATGCACATAAGAGTATGTTTATTTTCTCTAAAAATATATATATATATATATATATACATAAGGCATATAACATATAGTATATATATGTAGTATACCGAAAATATATATATAATAATATCTATAAACTCAAATAAATTTATAATTATATAAGGAGTAGGTATATCTATATATATATATATATTACCGTAATTAAAGATATTTCAATAAGATAAAATTATAAAATATATTACAAGTATATGTATGTATATATGTATAAATCGTGAAATATGTAAATAATAAGAAAACAAGAAATAATAAAAATAATAATGGCAATAATGATAAAAATAATCATAATAAAGCTAAAATCTCAAAAATAGGAAAAATATGCTTAAAATAATAAAAATATCGAATATATGATTTAAATAATTATTAAAGCAGAAATATATTAAGAAAAAGAAAAAATTAATATTTTATAACTTTTAAACTTATAAAATAAATTTTGTGATATTTTTATACCACAATTTACACTACGAGTGACAACATTTAAAATGGACCTCGTTACGAGAAAATAGGCTTGAAAATGATCAACATGAACTATAAGTTTATAACGATCCGAGCTAAAATGAAAATGTTACACGTGATTCGATAAAAAACTCGAATCGACAATTTCACATAAATAGGTGAAGTAGACCTTACAAATTGTAACACTACTTAGCTTTAAATTCCCAAACTTATAAAATTTTCATTATTCTCAGGTGATTTTGATATAAACTTTGAGCTGCCACTAGAATACTACGATCTTTGAGCTAGCTATGGCCGAGTGAGTTTTTTCTAATGATTCCATACTTATTTGTATTTGTAGTTAGTGAATATAAGTTATGATATACAAATGAATGTATATGGGGTTAGGTTATACTTGTGTATGATAATTGTTGTTGATGGTGAATTTACTGTAAACTTCAGTAATGTAATGATTGTTACATAATAGATTCACTAAGAATTGATTATTTGTGACTTGAAATGATCACTGAATAAATAAGACTTAATTTTATTCAACTAAAAGAAGTTAACTCGGATCATGCATATATCATATACTACATAACTAATTCCTGCAATCACATTACATAGAGATAGTGAGAGGCCATACATGAGTTAATTATTGATTATGATAGATTTTGTACGGTGTACACGTACAATATGGCCTTACCTTAGCCTGCGGGATGACTAGGTGTTGGAAGCGCCAACCACTTGGCTATGGGTCGAGTCTAGAGGCCTTCGTTTAGGAGTGAGTGACGGCTGCGTAAACCTACTCACAATCATATGTAGAACTCATTTTGATAAAACTAGTAATGGATGTACCATTACATTTTAAATATGAAACGCAGAGTTTCATTATGAAATAAGTTCTAATATGATACCCAGATCTAACTGTACCGATGAATCTCCAACCATGACTTCGGAAGGCGTTAAATCTGAGTTGCATGCAGTACCTTGTCACCTACATGTATTTGTTTCGCATACTGTTTATCATGCATTCATTTGGTTGAACTTAACTATTGTATAACTTGATTGCTATCTGTTTGAGGGAAATTATCACACTAAGCTAGTTAGCTTATACCTTTGTAGTCTTCTCTTGTACGCTAACATTTATGTGGAGTCAGGCCGTCGCATGCTCGAGGTTAGTTTTCTACATAGGGTCAGTGTAGGAGCTGGATGAGATCGGAGAGTACTTTTGATAAATTATAGATTTGAATATGTAATTCTTATACTAGTTGAACTTCTGACATGTTTCAGACTTTGTAGTTGAAAACTTTTATACAAATAGACCATGTATTATGTTTTTATAATTTTATTATTTATCATGAAATGCTATTTCTTAAGCTTATACACTCTTGGTAGTTAGTAGTAGCTGTAGTCTTATGTATCATATAAAAGGGTCATCGATTGTGAGAGAATTCAATCTGCAATACTTTATATAGTATATGACAACTGCCACGACTAGCCCCCTCAGGTCATGACACCGTTGCTGCTATTGTTGATCTCAGCAACTCTTCAGACTTATCTATCTTAGATGGTATGTCAATAGGCCCTTAGGCTTAAGTAAGGGCCACGATCTCAACTTGCTTCGCATGCTTTCCCAAAACCCCTTTGGTTGTGGTTATTCTATGTTCAAGAGCTTTAGAAATCTTGTTTTTGAAAATGAATGATTATGGGCTTCAAGTTGGGTTAAAATACTTAAAAAGCAATCATTCAAAGCTTACAAGAATCCCTTCTTGTCAACAACACTGCATCGAGTTTTTAGTTTTGAAAACCATTCTTTTTTTTTTTTTTGGAAACTTTTATTAGAAAATCAATGCTTATTTTATATCATAGAAGCCTAATACTGACATCGACGAATCTAAATAAAGAAAACATTAGGATTGATGACTAAGGACATAGAATGACGATAATATTGCGAGGATGATATGGAGAAGCATAAATTATTTTACAATGAGAAACTTATTGAATAAATGACACAAGGGTGAGGACTTATGAAGAAAACTCTATAAGGATTATGATAACTTAAAGGCTAAATATGAGAATGAGAACTTAGACGTTTGCAAGATTAATGGCTTTGAGATGGGAAATAATTTACAATAAGGATTTGATAGTTAAATCTTTTATCTTTTTGATTTTTTTTTTATTTTGTTAGTTCCTAACAGTATGATACATGTGGGGCATTGCAATAGAAATCAACTAAGTAAATAATCATCATAAAACTGGCTTTTGATTATTAAATACCATTTCGACGTTTCTTCTTTTAAAAACAAAATATTCTAAAATCATCGAAAAAATGACAATTTTATAATAATCTTCACCATATCTAACATCCATAATTACATGCTCCAAAAAAATTACAAGTTAATACTGAAGTTTTTTCCTTATTTGTTTTTTTCTTACTGTTTTCTTTGGCTTTTTTTTTTGTTTTTGTTTGAGTCAATTATCAAGAAATTAAAAAATGAGTAAAAAGATTGTGCAATCAATAAAGGTTATTGTTTAATAAAGCTACAAATTTATTAACAATCGTAAAATCTAACCTATACAATGGATTAAAATAAAAGAAATCTCCTAACTAATCTTCT
The DNA here is from genome assembly GCA_024138005.1 of Lumnitzera racemosa. NCBI lineage: Eukaryota > Viridiplantae > Streptophyta > Magnoliopsida > Myrtales > Combretaceae > Lumnitzera > Lumnitzera racemosa. Next base: position 51,425,092 of record JAMXBC010000008.1, on the reverse strand, counting down.
TAAAAAAACTCAAATCCTACATCTATACGAGCCGACGAATCTGGCTAGGACGGGATTTAGAAGGTTGATACTAACCTGACTTTCCATATCTATATTACATAAAACATGAAATGACACAATTATTTGCAACAAGACTGCTAAATTTTCAACAAAGATAGTTATGATAATAGTAATTATGTAACTTTTTCAAAAATTTTCTTAGAAATTATGCATCCTTTCACTCATCGAGAAATGATAAAACATAAAACACATAATATAAGGAATGAAAGTGATTAAATAGAAATGAACATTGGAAAAATAAAATCAAATATAAAATGCATATGTTACACACACATGCAATGCAATAGGGGTCGGTAATTAATAAATTATAGAAAGTATTTCGAATTCACGGTAGGGAAATACCCTTATACATAAGTAGGTTTGAAATAGGATTTTCAAAAGAATGAAGTTCCCAAACACTTATATATAAGGGTTGCTTGTTTTTTTTTTTGTTAATTTCCCCTTTTTTGAAGAATAAGATCGAGCCGATCGTAGATTGATTAGGTTTCTCCTATAATCTAAGAATAACTACCCCTTTTTCGAAAATGATGATATAAGAAGGTAAGGTCTATGGGTCTTAAGCTTTGTAACTCTAAGGCTTTCTAAAGAGAAGCCTAGTGGGTTATATCAAAGCTTGAGTAGGCTTACCTATTGCTGCCAAGCGAGGGTAAGACCTTAGCAACTTGAGAGTTACATAATAACGACCTATCTTAAGTTCCTAAGGTGGCTCAAGTACGACCACAACTAAATATACAATTGATTACTGCAAATAAAAGAATCCCTCCTAATTCTCCAATAAGACTCATTGGGTCAAGTATTTTCTTATGGCCTACATCACTAAAAAAGAAAAATTAGTACAATTATAATAAAATTAAAGAAAAATAATACAAAAGCTTATCAATAATTCTTAACTTCTACATGGCTAACCCAATAGGCTTCCTAAGTAGAGTCACCAATTCTATTGAGCCTTATTTCGATTTCCTTAATCTAACCTATATTAAGTCTAGCTCATTTAATACATATTATTCGAGATTAAACTAAGGAAATATTTTTCTTAAAAAAAAATTTTAAATTAAAGTTACAAGCAAGTTCAATTGGTAAAAAAATGAAATTACAGTTTTTAGGTAAGAGAACCCTAATTTGACCACTAGTCTTCCAATATTCTAAAAAAAATTTATTTTTTAGAAAATTAAACTAGAAATAACTAGGTTCGAGAGTTAATCTATTAAGACTAAGTCACCATGTAAAAACTAAAAAAAAATCAGTGGGCTTTATTTTTATAATTTTTTAAAAATACTAAAAAATATATATATAAACAAGTAAAAGATAACTAAAGTGATTTTTTATTATAAATTTCTAAGAAAAAGGGAAAATGCTTTTTTTCTTTTTTATGCAATTACCCCGAAGTTATTTACGTACCAGCTAATCGAGATCAAATTGACCGTAATTCTCTTTTTATAAAATATTTAGTGGGAAGATTCTTTTTATTTTAAAAAAACAAGCTAGGTTTACGTTTATTTATCAAATTATTATTTTTTAAAAAAAAAAAACCTAAAGAAATCTAATTTTTAAAATTAAAGAAAACCCTATCTAACTATACCTTTTTGAGAAACTTGGTTAAGTTTTTTTTATTTTTGAAAATCTATGTGTTAAAAAATATATCTTTTGTATATCTTAACGATAAGATATGTTGAAGTTACAGTTAGATATGTATCTTAATACATATCTTTTTTAAATCTTAATTGTAAGATACATATCTTTATACGTATCTCTTTTAAAATCTTAATTGCAAAAGATACGTATCTCAACCGTAAGTATATATGTCAATCGCAAGATACGTTTTTTTCTCAAAAAACACAATTTTATTATTTAAAAAATGCAATTTAACTAAATTTTATGGAAAACTAGAATTATCCAGAAAAATATGAAATATGAAAATAAATTAAAAAAAAACTAACTAATAAAAATAATAACTATTTTTTACCTAAACCATTTGAATCACGTACGATTGTTACATTGTTGTAAACCTCACAAATTTAGCTATTTAATAGTAGAATTGAACTCTAATATCGTAGAAGACTTGATAGGTTATTAAAGCCAAACAAAATAAAAATTTAATAAATTATAAATTTGAATATATTATAAGCAATAAAAATTATAGAAAAATTAATCAAAACCCTAAATTGCATTTATGTACCATTAATCAAAATTGAACCTAAATTTGATCGAAACTCTCAAATTATAAATATAAACAAATAAAATAGTTAAATATTACTCAATAGTGATATAATTGTAATTGATTGCAATTTTTGACTAAATCACCTATTCGCGTCAATTTTTTACGAAATCACTATAATAACTTGTAAAAATTATAATTGTAACGAGTACCAATTAAATTAATAAATTTTCACAAAATTCAAAATTAATTGATGATGAGTATTTTTATAATTTTTATGTTTAGAAAAATTAAATATAATTATTTTTAATTTCCATTTTCTTGCTTTTTCTTTCCTTCTTTTTCTCTTTTCCTTTCTTTTCTTCTTTTCTCCTATTTTCCTTACCTTACACGTAAATTACAGTTGCAAAAATTCAATAGCCCATGTGCATAAAAGAGATGTACATGTGTCACAATTTAAGAGAGAAAGGACAAATTAATAAAAGAAGTGTCTTATCTAATTAAATGCTTAAGCTAAGTAGATAACAATCTTGCATTTCTTTTATAAATTCCTTGTTGATTCACATCCCAAATTCTGGAAAACAAAAGGGAATCCAACCGAAAATAGAAAGTGAAAAACAAAACAAAAGAAAAGCAAAGTAGAACCCTAAAACAAAACTGTAAAGAACAAGGAGAAGAATAAGAAGAAAGGAAGAAGAAGAAGGAAGAAAAGAAGAAGAAAAATCAAATATAAGAGAAAAGTAAAATTATTTTAGTAGTGTATATGTATATTATATGGAATGTGCATGTATATATATTAAGTATTTGTATTGTATTTTATCAAATATTTCATTATCTATACATATATATATGCATAAGTAGCTAATTTAAGATATATATATATATACGTATGTTTAAAAATATGTATGTTGACATGTATGTATATAAGTATAATATATGGTATGTGTATGCATCTAATAAGACTATACATAATATGTATTTAGTAATAGTTTTACAAAATAAATATGGACATATATATATATATAGTTGTACACATGAGGTATATATATATATATATATATATATATATATATATGAATATGTATTCGAATAGTAAGTATAAGTATTTTTGTATATTTCATATATATACATGTAAGTTATATTTTATATACATATAGGTATACATGTATGTGGTGTTAAGGTATATAAAATATATAGTATATGTACAACATATAGTAGATATATAGTATACCGAATATTAAGTGGTATATATATAATATAATAGTTACTAAATAAAATAAATTTATAAATATGTAAGAAGTAGGTATATAAATATATATATGTATATTACCGTAAATTAGGAATTACAAATTAAAGTAAATTATAAAATTAATTAAATATAGTATAAGTACATAAATATGTATATGTAAATCGTAAAATACAAATTAATAATAATAAAATAACAAATAATAGCAATAAATAATAATAACAATCATAATAAGACTAAAATCTCAAAAATAGGAAAAAATAAGCATAAAATAATAAAAATATCAATTTTATGATTTAAATAATTATCAAATCATAAATATATTAAGAAAAAGCTAAAATTAGTATTTTATAATTTTTAAACTAAAATAATAAATTTTGTAATATTTTTATATCACAATTCAAACTGCAAGTCACAACGTCCAAAACAAACCTCGTTACGAGAAAATATGCTAGAAAGCGATCAAAATGAACTATAAGTTTATGACGATCTAAGCTAAAACGAAAAAGTTATACGTGATTGGATACAAAACTCGAATCGATAATTTTATGTAAATCAATAATCGATTTAAGTAAATAGTACGATTTACCATGCTAGTTTAGATATTTAATTCCCAAACTTATTACTTTCCATATTCCCCTAATGTTAGGTAATCTTGAGATCGAGACCGACTTACTTTTGGACTATTACAATCCTTGACATCATTTATGACTAAGTGAGTACTCCCGATGACTCTATACTTATTTTGTGCTTATAGTTAGTGCACATGAATTAAATATTAATAACTTAATATATGGGGTTTTGGGTTATGCATGCGATTGATATTGATTGATAACTGTGTAAAATACTGTTAAATGTAATATAATTGATTGTTGCATTATTTTAATGATTTGTTGATAATGTTTGACCATCTCATAGATTGACTTAATCTTTTTCAAACCAACTAAAATTAAACAATTCATACATAAAGCATGAACATTACATATAATGTTCCGGTCGTCACCTCACGGGGTTGGTAATGAAGGGCCTTGGAGGGATGGATTCCTATATGATTTGATTAGTATAGTATAGGAGCATTGGTACAACAAGACCCTACCCTTGGCTCGTGGGTTTTATTAGTGCCGGAGACGCCAATCGTAAGTGGCTAGGAGTCATGTCTAGAGACCACCGCTATAAGGTGTGAGCGTAGACTACGGGAGCTAGCTCACCGCTAGACTTGGATATTTATATACTATTGACTGATGGAAGTAGAGACCTATTTAGTGAAACAGGGAATGGATATATATAATGATATAAGGGTAAAAACCCAGATGCTAGAGCCTGGTTGTGATTGATGCCGATGTATCTCCAACCCTTACTTTAGAGGGTGTTAAATCCGATGTTATATGCAGTACCAGTCAACTACATATATATTGTTTGGCATATTGCTTGTTCATGCATTCATATGTTTGGTAATAAACTGTTTGATAACTTGATTACTGGTATAGTACAAGGGTTAACTCACTATACTCTTGTAGCTTACTCTCTAATAGTTTTCTCTTGTAGGTTGCTAGATGATTAAGCATGGGTTAAGAACTGAAAGCTGAGTGTCAACATCAGGATGCATAGAAGTTAGACTCTAAAGACAAACTATATGATTCATTTGAATTATTATATATATATATATATATTATATTACATTTAAATTTTGTAACTTTAGTAAGTTTGAGTTTTAGAACCTTACTACCTAATCTTATTGTTTTGTAAGGGATACCGATTCTCTGTGGTTCTAATAGACTGTGGCTTATTGGATATCCATAGTCACATATATGTGGTCGTAAGTTAATTAAATAAATAAATAAAAACTTTAGTGACTAACTATTTAGAACCTTACAATATCTAACTTCCAAGATTATTTTTGAATCATGGGTATACGCATGATATGAAAATTTTAGGTAATCTTACTAGGCCTCTTTTAGGGTCATGACTGTTGTGGTTGTAAATTAGATCGTGCTCATGGTTGTTGTACCATGTGAACTTGGATGTAGGTCTTCGTGTATAGAATTGGATGTTGGTCTTTACTATTGGAATTTGATGTTTTGATTTCAAAGTGTAATTGTCCGTTAGGATTTTGGAGTGTGGCATAGAATTCGTAGATTTAGATTACGTTAAAGTGTAGAATTTGCTTAGTTTGGTTTTTGGCATGCATTGTGGATTTTGTAGATTTAGATTGCATTAAGAAATTAGATTTCGTTGGATTGCGATTTGCCATTAGGGAGAATTGAAGGATAGTTGGATTTTCGAGTGAAGAGGTTGCATTTGAATTGGAGATGAAGGAGCTTTGTTGGCTTAGGTGGATGTGAATTATCAAGCCTTTGAAATTTTGAATGAAGGATGGCTGGCATTATAGCCATTAGGGGTTTATGGCTTTCAGAAATTTGGAAAGGCGATCACTAGGGGATATACGAAAATTTAGAATTAATTGTAGGAATAAAAAACATCCCCAACGTTACGTACCGTTATGTTATTTATGAACTCACATTTACATCTTTCGTATCTTCGATATAGAAGATATGATAACAATTTTTCAAAGATTTACCCCAACTTCTAGAAACCCTACTCAATTTGGGATTTCTATTTTTCTTAAGGTTAACTCGATCCAATTAGATATAGCCCAATAACCACATAATAAATTAGAAATCTAATTTAGCCAATATAATTTAGATAAAAAATCTATTTTATATCGGACTAGACCAAAATTACTTAAATAAAGCCTAATTATCTAATGACTTAAAATTTGTTAAATTATTCACATACCGTTATCTGAATTGATCTTAAATGATTCAATGCTACTTGGCTGGATATGACTTGACTTGATAAAATTCAAATCAATATGATATGGCTTAATACGACACAACTCCATACGATATTGCTTGCTATGACATGACTTGACTTGACTTGATACGATTTGACTCAATACAATACGGCGTGACTCGATATGATTCAACTCAACTCTTTTTTTCTTTATTCTTTTTTTTTCATTTTATTTAATTTTTTTTATTTTTTTTTGTTTTGTTTATTCTTATTTCTTTCTTTGGCTTATTTATTAACTTGGCTCATCTAAAAAATGAAAATGGAAAAAATGATGTGTCTATAACTACACTCTAGTTATTTCTATATTTCCTCTCAATAAGGAAGCAATTTGATGATTGGTACTTTATGGCAGCCTAGCATGGGCGTAAATTCATTAGCAAGTTAGAGCCTAAAATTCATAAGTGGTATGATAAATATGTCTCAAATGGGTCAGATGAAGATTTACATTTTTAGACAATGGATTGAACCCATCCATATTACAAACATTAAATTAATGCTTGATAATGCTACCACTACTAAGAAGATTCAACAGCAACAAGGGAATAAGATATTTTCCTAGGATGTTGAGAAGGTTATAAAAAGATATGAAAAGGGGGAACCAATCTTCTTTAACAATAAAGGCTTATGTCAGTCTACTTGCCGTGCCAAATAGAGCTATAAGAGGAAAGCTAATGCATCTTCAGGGTTAGACATATAGAGAAACACTACAATGAAACAAACCAAAAGAAACAAAGAAAATCTACCAAAGTCTGGGTAGCTATCGAATGGATATGATATACCACTCGATCTTACTTAGCCTACAATCTTTTGGATGTAACTCACCAATCCGAACTAAAGTGTCACTCACCACTACTTCTCACTAAAAAAAATAGATAAGAGTTGAGGGATAATGAAAACACTAAGGTTACTCAAATGAAACATGAATAATTTCTGTATCGATGATCAATTGTCTACGTATAAGTAAGTGGGGGTTTATATACCCATCAACTAAGGTTACTTTACATGTATGAAAAGACAAAAGGGTATTTTTACAATTAGGTTACATAAAATATACTAAAAGGGCAAGAAGAAACAAAGAATATTCAATACGAAAAGAAAGAACAATTCTGGAATGTTGTGTTAGAAGACATGTATTGCTTGATGGCTGGACATTAGAAATATGATACAAAGTAAGCGAAACAAAAAAGTGTTTGCTGTAAATCCCTAAATTTCTTGATCTAACCTCTGAAGTAAACTTAAGTGTATTAGATATTCCTAAAAGTTGAGAAGATTAGTAAAAGTGAAAACCCTAAATAACTATCAATCGCATATAAAATTTTTCTACCCTCAACGTATGTAAATACTAAAGATTTCATCTTAAAGTGATAAAAACCCTAAAACTATAACTTTAAGGGTATAAAAGTACTAATTGACCATAATTTACCCTCAAACCCTAATTGATAATATATCCTTAGTATTTTACCAAATTATTAGTAAAAGACTAAAGATGACTTTCAATCATTTATAAATATTTATAATACTAAAGTAATCCATTAGAAACTAAGATATTGCATCATAGATCACATTCATTTTCTAAGTATATAATTAGGTTAGTATTACATAGAGTTAAGAGTTTAGTTGATACTCAGGTTACATATAGTAAACATTAATACCCCTAAATGACACTTTTTATAATAGTTATAGTAAGTAGCTTACTAAATGATGTATGTAAGATATAAATACCTAAAGGAAGATCTCATTATCTATTTTTACTAATCAATCAACTAAAATTCTTTTTTTTTTTTAATTTCCTTAAATTTTCTCCTAATTTTCCCTAATTACTTTATTATATACACTGAATGGCATGTAATTTTGGAAAGTTGACCAAATCAACACATGTTGACCAAAGTCAAATGGTTGAATAAGTCAACACATGTTGACTAAAGCCAACAAAGTGTCATTTTCACTCTAGAATCGTCTCTTCCTTTCTAACGATTTCTTTCCTTTTCTTTTAGATTTTTCTTGCTTTTCTCCTCCTTGTTGCCATCCACTCCTTTTCCATTTAGGACCCCACTTACCTTCATCCTTTTAAAACACAAAACAACACAAACACAAGTCTTTTCGCCCCCTTTACCAAACCGTAATCTTCTTGCCCCCTTATTTCTACATTTTTCCACTTCACTTTCACAACTCTTATTATCATAAATTAAGAAGAAAAAACGGTATGTTATTATGTATTGCTCCATATTATTTGATAGTTAGATGAATAGGTAAGTTAGTATAGAAAGTTTATTTGTTATGTACATATATGTTGTTAAAGGAATAAAGTTCCAATCTTTATACTTATGCTTAGAAGTGGAGGATAGCTTTAGTAAATGGAAGAAGAGCATGTGTACATATATCTAAGTATGTGTATATAAGAGAATACTTGATAAATATATGTATAAAGACCTTTGTACATAAGTATCAATTATGTACATAACCTAAAATAAGGCATATACCAACTATACATACATATACCATGCCAAATACACCCTTAAAGTAGAAAGATATGAAAATTGTGAAGCTTTCTTAAGAGGAGACTTTAGGCATATGAAAATACGTATGTCACCATATGTGTATATGGGTATATGTACTAGTATACATATAAGTACATAAGTATACATACTAATATATTTGGAGTATAAGTATGTATATAACATATGTATAAAGTGTATGAATACATAGGGATAATAAGAGATGATGATGTAAGGGATGATGAAATTAAATGATGACACAAGTCATGACATAAGCAAATAATGACATAAGCAATAACATAAGCGATTGATGACATAAGTTATAACATAAGCATAAACTTATAAAATAATAACTTATAAGATTATATGAGAATATAACATATGTATGTACATGTATTAAACTTAATTAAGCATATGAATTAGTAATACCAATGTAAAATTCCCTAAGTGTAAGAATTTAATGGCTAATTAAATTATTAAGTAGTAAAATAGGATATAAACATAAGTAATAAGAATAATTAAGCTTGAATAGTTAAAATTTCAATAAATTGAGTCCATATCGTAAAACACGAGTCTTTATGTTCAAAACGAACATCATCGTTTGAACATGCATTTGAAAAAAAAAACAATGAAAAACGACTATAAATTCATAAATATCGAAAATAGAATGAAAAAGTTACATACAATTAGTTATAAAGTCTAAATCGAATCAAAATTGTAGTAATCTTGGTAGAATTAGGTAAATAGATAACTAAAATTACTAGTTAATTTAATTGCAAACTATCATTATTATATTGTAATGATCAAGTGATCTTCAAGGTGGGTAAAGATCTCCCGAATGATTACTACAATTGGAGTGAGTCGTTATGGCTGAGTGAGTATTTACCCTATAATTTCATGCTTGTATGTGATTGTAGATAGTAGACTTAAATGTTACTATCAATTGATTGTTGTGTGGGATCAGGAAATGCTTATGTATGTTATAATGTACTGAGTTGTGAATTTTCCTTAAGTACGAATAATACTTTCTTTATTGCATGGTAGGATACATAATGATTGTGTATACTTTTAGATGGTCACATTATAAATGGACTGAACTATATTCGGCATATAAAAAGAAATTAATACATGCATCAAAATGCATTGCATTGACATAATTACGGCTATTACATCACACAGAGGTAAATAGAGGCCATTCGAGGGTTGTTATTATAAATTTATTGGTTCTATATAGTGCACTAGTATAAAATGACCTTACCCTAGCTCACGGGAATACTAAACGTTGGAGGCGCCAACCACTTGGCTAAGGGTCGAGTCTAGAGGCCTCCATTAAGGGGTAAGTGTGGACTACGGGAGCCCACTCACGATTATACTAGAACATGGTTTTTATGGAAATAAAATACTTGTTTGATTTAAGTACGAAATGTGAAGTTCCACAATAAAGTAATCTCTAGTCTAATACCCAGATCCAATTGGTGCCGTGTATACTCCAACTTTGCCTTTGGAGGGCATTAAATCTAAGTTGCATATACTGACTAGTTAACTATACATATTGTTTGGCATTCTATTTGTCTATTCATTCATATGCATGAATATAATATATTATAACTTGCTTATAGTGTAGCTGAGGGTTTTACTCACTAAGCTTAGGCTTACACCCCCTTAAACTTTTGCTGTAAGATGGCTTATTCATTGAGATTAGCCGGTGGATGCCACAGGTTAGCTTGGGGACTTAAGCAAAAGTAAGCCATCTAATGTGTTGAGAGAACTAATTATGTAGACTTTTACTTATGTACTTTTGTTTTATCAATAATATAGACCTAGATGTACTAAATTACTACTTATTGTAAACCTTGTAGTTTAAATTTTATATAAATATGTTTGTGTGACGATATCATATGGATCTGTATGTTCTTGGGAAGTTAGTGGTTGTAGAGCCTTATATATTGTTTGAAGAGTTCATGATTAGAAGGGTAACCAATCAGGGATTCTGTGTACAGTATACGGCATCTACCACGACTAGACCATCCTCAATTCATAACATTTGTAGTCATCGGTTGACCTAATCCAGATTAGGTCAAGTGCTAGCCAGTCTTATTATAGAGTAGTTAGATTAAGTTAAGGTTGGATGCTCATAGTTAGCTCGGGATATCAGTTTGAATAGTCTTAGAGCTATCTCCTTAGATGTCCTATCATAGAATAGTTGCTAGGTAGGAGTAGGTCTGGCATACATAAGGATCTAACAGTTAAGTTAGTAGGAGATAAGTTCAGAATAGGAATTTTCATCTCGATATGGCTTCGAGCTAGTATTCTCCATACGATTCCTTGGAGTCCTCTAGCTCAATTACGTATGATTAGTCCAGGGGGTTAATTCCTCTCAAAAGCCATCGTCATAACTTGGCGGGAGAATAGTTCCCTTTGAGCTTTGCTTAGTAAGAACTTGTAAGTTTTAAATTTTTTCCTTCTCCTTTTTATAATACTCTTATTTGTTTTATGTAAACATGGGTGAAGGGATGTGGGTCCTACAAAATAATTGGATTAAGAAAAGGCCAAGAAGCAAAAGCTAGATAGTGTATAGCCACTAAAGTTCTTATTAATTAGATACCTATACTAAAAAAGACTACTTAAGAGAAGGTAGTGAAGGAGGTTACTACTTCAAAGAAGAAAAGGGAAACCTTTTTTGCTAATTTATGGTATTGAATAGATAGAAGCTGCAAAGGTTACATAGCTTGAGGAAATTCTTACAATAATAAACACTCCTTAGGAGGAAGTGTTAGGAGAAGCTAGTTAGGATATTGTTTGTGATAGTAACACCGAGGTAATTTTTCAAGAAATGGTAGACTACTTGTTAGAACAAATAAATACTAAGATGAGTCCTAAGTAGAGATATGGCAAAGAGCTAATTAACCAACCTCTGTCTAAGAAAAGCAAGGCTTTGGATGAGAAGACAAAGGAAGCTCTAAGAAATTAAGCTCTAAGGATCAGTTTAGCTGAGTTTGTTCCTAACAATGGAGTGGATGAAACTTTGTGCTTTGCTGGGGCTGCAATATCTTACACATTGATTTGGCCTTAGGTGATAGGACAACGTCCTTAGACCTAATTGAATGGGTCCTTCTCCCTAAGGATAAAGAGATTGCAAAGAAGGATGTAAATAGGGTAGGCGGTTGTAATAAAAGCCATATTGCTACCAAACTACATGACGTAAATTCAACAATCATGAGCTTTTTCATTTTCTGGCTTGTATTAGTTGTTGACCTAATTTTATTTTTGTATAGATTAGTAGCCATGTCTTGACAACCTTAAATGAGGTTAAAAAAGAATGAAAAGGGTACACTTGAATTTTTGTTGCATTGCTAAGAAGTAATTAACTTATTTAGCTTTGTTAAGTTATTGCAAAAAGTTGAAGAGGCTTGTAACTCCTCAAAAGTTCAAACTATCATAGTTGAGAACCTGAAGATTGTGACCGAGATGGAATTTAGGAAGCTACAAGAGGAGCTCTTAGTTGAGAAGCTACCATACTTGTTGGCAGCCAATGAAATCTTAGGCCTTAAGGCCAATAATGAAGAGCTCTTTAAGGAGATCGAGGACTTAAAGGAAGAGCCTCATAAGAATTGAGAAGAATACTGGGGGTTAGGATGAACGTTAACCTCGATGAGTGATGAAGAGGATAAGGTGAGAGTCTAAATAAAGAACTTAGAGATAAATGACTCTAAACTCGAAGCTTGTGTTTCTAAATTAGAGGAGATGGAAAAAAGGAAGCCCTCTATTGAGGAAGTATTGGATATTGTGACTCACAATTGGCAATACAAAAGATTGCTTTAAAAAAAGTTCTTAAAAGGGGTCCATTGGCAAGGAAGTAAATTTTAAAGGTTTACCCTGATTATGAACTATCATGCTTTGACATTGCTAATGTTAATGATGGTGATGCTAGTAATGGGGATGAAGAAATGGAGATAGAGGTTCAAGGGCATGGTGACAATATTTAAGATAGTGTCGAGGTTCTTTTTTATGATGAGGAACCATCATCGAAGGAGACCCCCTAAGTTCGTAAAGAGGCCTATAACTCCTTTACGGCCCTTAGTGTCGATAGAGAAATAAGCTCTAAGAAGATCTTGAACTTTGTCGATTAAGATGATAATTCTACCCAATCTTAGAGGAAGAATGTTTTTGACTCTTAAGTGAGACAATTAGTGTTTACTTTGCTTCCACAATTATTTTATGGACTTTATGTGGTCAAAATACCGACCTTTTGGTTGTAAGTAACTTGTGTTTCATATATTGATGATTTTGATTCTTGACACGTTTTATTTCACATGCAATTTACACTTATCTTTTTGTGGACATAGTGTTTGGTAGCCACATAAGACGTAAACTTAAGTGTCTATTTTCTTTAGGCTTGAGATTACTTGTTGAAGGCAACTTAGAGTTCATTATGTAAACCCTAGAAAATTGATAGTCTGAGCCCTAATTTAAGTTTGAGTGTCTTAAACTATGTAATAAGTTGATAAGACTAGTAACAATAAAAGATTATGAAACTTAATAAATCGAATATAACACCAATAATATAAACCCTAGAAATTGATCGAAACCTTAAATTGTATGCTAAAACCCTAAATCTAGTTTATGCACAATAAACCGAAATTAAACTTGAATTTGATTGAAATCCTAAAGCTATAACTTTAAACCTATAAAATAATTAAATATCACTTAATAATGATATAATTGTAGTCGATTTCAATTATCAACTAAATCACATAATTGCGTAAATTTTTTAATGAAATCATTAAATAACTTATAAAAATTATAATTGTAACGGGTACCAATTAAATTGATAAATTTTCACAAAATCCCAAAATTAATTTATGACGATTATTTATATGATTTTTAAGTTTAGAAAAATTACATATAATTATTTCTAAATTATTTTTTTGTACCGTCTTTTTATTTTCCTTTCCTTCTTCTCTTTTCTTTTCTTCTTCTCTTCTATTTTCCTTATCACACACGTAGAATTATAGCAGCCCATGTGCATAAATTAATGTCCAAGTGTCACAAATTTATAGGGAAAAGGACAAAGTAATAAAGTAAATATCTTATCTTACTTAATGCCTAAATGAAGAGGATAAGCTTCTTTATTTTTTTTATATTATTTGCTTCAAAAATCAGAAGGATTTCGCACCCCCAAAATCTTGGAAATAGCAAACCGAAACTATAAAGTAGGAAAAAGGAAAGAAAGGAAAAGCAAAGTAAAAAAACAAAAACAAACAAACAAAAGCAAAACCGAAAAGAATAAGAAGAAATTAAGAAGAAAAGGAGGAAGAAAAGAAGAATAAAATTAAACATAATTAGGTAAGTATATTTATTTATACTTATGTATATTATATGGTATGTACATATATATACTAAGTATTTTTGTTTTATTTTACTATATATTTCATTTCATATACATGTACATATACATGAGTAGATAACTTAAGATATATATATATATGTGTAAAGATATGTATGTAGACATGTATATATATATATATGTATAAATAGGAATATATAGTAAATAAGAATTGGAAATCTTACTATTTAGATATAATCTACATGTACACGAAAAAAATAAATAAAGTAAAATAAATAAATACATAGATGTATATATAAATAAGAGTACATATAGTAAATATTTAGTATATATAAATGATTATATATGTATATATGTATACAATCTTTCTTTTCATATGTATATATATATATATAAGTATAAGTATTCGTATATTATATACATGTATTTTGTATTTATATATTGATATATACATGTAAGCTATATTTTTATGAACATATACGTATACATGTATATATCTATGCGGCTTAAATATATGTATAACATATAGTATATAAAGTATACTGTACATTAAATAGTATATACGATACAATAATATTTGCTAAATAAAATAAGTTCATAAATATGTAAGAATTAGGTATATACATATATATTACGGTAAATTAGGAATTATTAATTAAGTAAATTATAAAAATTAATCAAATATAGTAATAAGCATATATATATGTGTATCATAAAATACAAATAAATAATAAGAAAATAATAAAAAATAAAAATAAAAGTAATAATAATGATAATAATTGTAATAAGTCTAAAATCTAAAAAAAAGGTAAAAATGAGCAACTAAGGTAAAATATGCTTAAAATAATAAAATTATCAATTATATAATTTAAATAATTATTAAATCATAAATATATTAAGAAAAATCTAAAATTAATATTTTATAATTTTTTAAATTAAAATAATAAATTTTGTGATATTTTTATATCACAGTTTAAACTGCGAGTCACAATGTCTAAAACGGACCTTATTATGAAAAAATATGCTCGAAAACGATCAAAATAGATTATAAGTTCAGAATGATCTGAGCTAAAACGAAAAAATTGTACATGATTCGATAAAAAAGTTCGAATCGACAATTTCATGTAATTAGGTGAAATAAACCTTATAAATTATGATACTAGTTTAGCTTTAAATTCCCAAACTTACAAATTTTTATTATTCTCAAGTGATCTTGACCTTGACCCTAAGCTGCAACTAGATTATTATGACCCCTTAGTCAATCATGGTTGAGTGAGTTTTTCTGATAATTCCATACTTGTTTGTGTTTGTAATTAGTAAATATAAGTTATGATCAATAATTAAATATTGTATGGGGTTGGGTTATACTTGTGTATGATAATTGGTTATTAATAGTGAATTTACTTTAAATTACAATAATGTATTGATTGTTACATAGTAGATTCACTAGGAATTGATTGTTTGTGACTTTGATTGATCAGTGAATAATAAAACCTAGTTTTACTTGACTAAAAAATGTTAACTTGAAACATTCATAATCATACATCACATAATTAATTCCGGTAGTTACATTACACAGAGGTAGTGAGAGGCTATACGTAAGTTGATTATTTGATTGTTATAGATTTCGTACGATAAGTACGTGTGATATGAGCTTATCCTGGCCCACGGGATTACTAAGTGTTAGAGGTACCAATCGCCTAACTAAAAGTCGAGTCTAGAAGCCTCTGTTTAGGGGTGAGTGAAGGCTACGTGAACAAACTTACAATCATATGTAGAACTTGTTTTTGATAAAACTGATAATGGATATACCATTATATTTTAAAAATGAAACGTGGAGTTTTGTTATGAGATAAGTTCTAATATGATACCCGGATTTGACTGTGTCGATGTATCTCCAACCCTGACTTCGAAGGGCATTAAACTTGAGTTGCTTATAGTACCTGGTCACCTGCATGTATTTGTTTGGCATATTGGTTGACATACATTCATTTGATTGGACGTAATTGTTGTACGGTTGAGGAGATTATCTCAGTAAGCTAGTTAGCTTATATATTTATAGTTTTCTTTTGCAGGCTACGTTGTTCGTAGAGTCGGGTTGTCACATGCCCAAGGTTAGTGGTTCATTAGGGGGTCGATGTGGGAGGAAGATGTATTCGAAGTGTTCACATGAGTGTTTATCTAGATTATAGATCTAAATATGTGATAAACTAATATTAGGTTGAGTTAAAAGTTCTAAAGCCTTTATATCTATAAATTCTTATATAACTGGATTATGTGTCATGTTTCTATATCTTATTATTATTATCATGAAATGATATTACTTATGAATGTTCAACTTTTGGTTATTAGTTGTAGTTGTAGCCTTGTGTATCATATAAAGGGTCGTCAATTGTAAAGGAATTCAATCTACAATCCTTTCTACGATATACGGCGACTGCCACAACTAGCCCCCTCGGGTCATGACACATTAGCTCTAATTGCTCAATATACTTTTTTCAAAGAACATTTAACTTCATTTGTCAATCAATACTAAGCTCGTTAACCATCACAGGTTAGAACTTATTAAGTATTAATTCGTTCGTTATACTACTAGAACCTCATCAATCCGTTAATTGTATATTGATCAGGAATAAAAGTGACAAAAAGTAGAGATACTTGTAAACTTAAAATGAACATTTCATACTTGAATGAGATGTAAGCTATTACCTTACCAAGTTAAAAAAGAGAAACTAGAAACAAACTTTAATTGAAAAGAAACTATTCAAAGTAAAGCTTCAAATTCTCAACACTCTATGCATGAGGTAAGATTGTTCCATCCAGTCTTTCTAGTTAATAGGCCCTATCACCTATGACTTCCGAAACCTTAATAAGATCTTCCCAATATAAGTAGAGCTTCCCTTAATTCACTCATGCACTAGTTGCTTCTAATTTTCTACAATCCAAGTCTTTAAGTAGAAATACCTTGTGTTTTACCTTCTGATTGTAGTACCTGGTTGCTTTGTGTTGATATGTAACAACTCTTCCATTGAAATATCCTTAATCTCCTTGATTATATCTAAATTAGCCATAAGGCCAACCTGATTTCCCATAATGTGAAAGTTCTGTATCTAAAGATTAGGTTGATCTAACTCAATTAGCAAAATTGCTTCAGATCCATACGTAAGATTGAAGAGCGTTTCACTAGTCAAGGTCCTATGGGTGGTCATATTGTCACATCCTGGCATAACATAGGATGTACCATCACATAAGAATACCTGCTTATATTCATCAAATGTTCTATTTATAATAAAAGAGTACTATAACGGAGTTTTGCTTTACACTTGCTTATAGAAAAGATTACATCCGTCAGACTCAACTAAACCTAAAATATAGTACCTTTTCTTTTATATTTACAAATCCTTCATGGAACTAAGATCAAAATACAACAAGACTTCTTCAAAAAGTAGTTGACTCCATCCTGTGCACTCTTAAGAGACTTTTTCCCCTAATTGATGTTGTCTAATCAATTCTCTTCATAACTTAAGGATGCACAAGTATCCCCTCAACTCTCAGTGAGCTAAATGAGAATAGATAAAACAAAGCATAGAACAAAAACAACACACATTCACCTAGATCAATACTATAAAATATTCAATTTTATAATCCAAGTTATCAATACAACTATTTATGTAGGAAATTCTTGCCATGCTCATGTATGTGTCATGCATCGGTACAAATATCCTATACTTTTCCAATTCTTCATCCGATTAGTCGACATACCTAAGCATTTGGATACTGCATCTAGGTACCTAAGGTAACAAGGATCTACCTAGGAGTAGGACCACCAACAAAACCACCTATTGTGGTTTGAAAATCCAATACATAGTCGGTCATACATCATTGCCAGAATAAGTTAAGCAATGCAGTTATATATGCTTAAAGGCTAACTCAGCAATGTTCAAGCTTTCAGAAACTCGACTCGAACGTCCTTTTGTGCCATGCCATGAATTTAGTAAGTAGGGAAATAATACAATATCAAGCAAGAATCTCAAGTTCCACTTTATAACAATTCGACTATCTCAATTTTCATCTTTGTTTCTTAGCTTTATTATACATTCTTTCGTATAGGGTTCACTTTAGGTGAACACCTTAAAGGACAATTTAATTTCCAAGTTTTCCAAACAAAGATATGCATTGAGGAGTCAATTATACATTAGGAAACATCTCGCTCAATCAACATACACATTCAACAGAATCATGTATTCAGTCAATCCAACACATTATTACAATTCACAATACAAATGGCTCTAAGTCAAGTAGACATAGGTCTACTTGCACAAAAACAGAAATACTACTTACTCAAGTTTGATAGTAGCATAAAATCCTAAGCTTCACGATGTGGTCATTTCTCACCTATCGCACCTAGGAAAATACGTATAGACCTTAAGTCAACTATGAGTCAATACTAAATTCTTATATACTTTCATAATCATGTTTCCAAACTTATTTTAGTTGTATTTTATTCATTTCATATCTAATTTTAGTAATCTTTATATCATTACAATTATTATTTTGAGTACTATTAAGATATCTTAAGAAACAAGACTAATCAATATTGTCAAAAGTGCAAAAATACCCTTTTTATTACTTATTTGACTGTACGTTATTATAACTTTGTAATTAACTCAACTAAACCTTAAATCTAAGTTAAAAATCCTAAGATTCCATATTTCCCAAACCGAAAACACCTATTATGTTCTTAATTATTGTTTTTGATATGTATATGTCCTTTTTCTAAGTTCCAAATGGATTAGATTAAATAGAAATTAGGCATATGGCATACACATTTCATTTTTTAAGTTTTTCCAAGCATGAGGTGTCAATTTCTTGTATTTTAGCTTTTGACTTATCATTTCCAATTGATCCCAGGCTAACATATCATTGGATGACTCATCCAATCATTTTCATATTAATTTTCTATTATTTTATCTTAATTTCCCTTATTTTAATAATTTATTATTAATATATATATATGTATTTAACACGTATAATGTATATCATGTGTAAATATGTGTATGCTATATATAATTTAACTCCATTTATTATTTTTATAAGTTAATGAACTTATCTCTAATGTCTCACTATATTTAAATGCTCGAATTTCACGTTTTTTATATTTATTGGTTTTATCGATAAATTGATGTTTTTCTTAAATTAATATTTTTATATAGCTTATTTTGATAAATTGACGTTTTTCTAACCTTATAACAAAGGTTGAAATAAAATGGATAACATAAGTCAATACTCTAAATTTGGGAGCTCGAACTCTAAGGAAATCATATGGGCTCAAAATCATAAGGTATTACATCTTATCTTCCTTATAAAAAGTTTCATCCTCGAAACTTAACCACGATCGAGAAAATATCAATTTTTAACTTCACTTTTAGAAAAGAATAATCTATGACAGCATTACTAACCTTATGCAAACTGTTCAAGGTATTAGGCTCTCATTGACTTGGTAGATTCCCATGTCGCTTCTTAAGTGGTATGTTGACTTCACAAGACTTTTAGATACTCAATGTCTCAATTCTTCAATTACTAAACTTTAGTATCCAAAATATGAATTGGATGCTCTACATACATAAGGTTTTCCTTAAATTCCACTATTTTTACATCCATTATCTTTGTGGGATCACTTACAAATTTCCTTAAAGTTAAGATGTGAAATATGTTATAAATTCCTACCATCTAATTGGGTAATTAAAGTTCATAGGAAACTTTCCTAATCCTTTTCTTAATTTGATATGGTCCAACATATAGAGGACATAACTTTCCCTTAATACCGAATTGCCTTACACCCTTCATTGGTGATATCTTCAAAAATACTCAGTTGCCTATTTGAAATTCTAATAGCTTTCTTCTAACATCCACATAACTTTCCTGATGACTTTAGGTAGTTTATATTCATTCCCTTATGATGTGTACCTTCACCTTAAGATCTTATAACATTAATGGTCTAATGACTTGTTTGTTCCCTACTTCATCCCAATACATAGGGGATCTACATTTATGTCCATACAATGCTTCATAAGGAGCCATCTGGATAATACATTGATAGCTATTATTGTAAGCAAATTCTTTAAATGCCAAATGGTCATCCCAACTACCTCCAAAAGCCATTACACATGCTTTCAACATATCCTCTAGAATTTAAATTGTTTGTTCCGATTTCCCATTACTTTGGGAATGATAAGCAGTACTAAAGTTCAGCTTGGTTCCCATTTTTACTTGTAAGGATTACCAAGATTGAGACATATAAAGAGAATCATGGTAAGATATTATTGATATTGGAACACCATGCAAACAAACTATCTCCTTAATGTAAACTTTTACCAGTTGAGAGAATGTCACCATTTTCCTTATGGCTAAGAAATGCACTTTTCTCTTGAGCCTATCTACTATAACCCATATCATATCATATTTTCTCCTTGTCTTTGGTAAACCACTAACAAAATCCATTGTTATATGCTCCCATTTCCACTCGGGTATAGGTAAAGGTTGTAATAATCCTCTTGGTCTTCAATGTTCAACCTTCACCTTCTAGTGGGTTATACAATGTGATATATACTATGCTACATCTCCTTTCATCCCTATCTACTAAAACTTTCTCTTCAAGCCCTTGTACAACCTGTTATTCCTAGGATGTAGAGAACATCTCACACTATGAGTTTTATTCAATATCACCTATTTAACTTTCAAATCCTTTGGCACATAAAGTCATTCTTTAAATCTGAACATTCTTACATCATCAATTCTAAAGTTAAGGTGTTTCTCCATATCATTTTTGATCCTTTGTAGCTCTATATCTAACTTTTGATCATCCTTAATGCTCTTAAGTAAAATTAGGTTATACCATCAGATTAGCCAACATACTACTTTCTTGTCTTTTTATAACTTCCAAGCTCAATTTCTCCATTTCATGAATTAATTCCTATTGATTCATAATAAGTGTAGTAATACTACCAAATTTCTTCCTACTTAATATGTCAGCTACTGCATTAGATTTCCTAAGGTGATAATGAATTGTAAGATCATATTCCTTCAGTAATTCCAACTACTACATTTGCCTCAAATTCAATTCCTTTTGTCTAAAGATATACTTTAAACTTTTGTGATTAGTGTATACCTTACAGTTCTCCCTATATAAGTAATGCTTCCTTATTTTTAAAGCAAATATTATAGTTATGAGTTCCAAATCATAAGTTGGGTAGTTCTGCTTGTGTGGTCTAAGTTGTCCTAAAGCATAGGTAATCACCTTATCATTATGCATTAGCATACATCCCAATCCACTTCTAGAATCATCATAATAAATCACATACTCATCAGATCCATTCAGTATTATTAAAATTAGAACGGTGACAAATCTTCTCTTAAGTTCCTGAAAGCTTTCTTCACACCCATCATTCCATTCAAATCTAACACCTTTTCGTATCAGTTAGGTCAATGGCATAGCTATTTTAGAGAAGTCTTATACAAATCTTCTATAATAACTAGTCATTCCTAAGAAACTCCGTACATCTGTTACAATGGTTGGCCTTGTCCATTCTGTTACTACTTTCACTTTTGCAAGGTCAATTACTACTCCTGTACTAGATACTATATGTCCAAGAAATCCTACTTGATCTAACCAAAACTCACACTTCTATAGCTTCGCATAGAGTTTGTTATCTTTAAGAGTTCGAAGCACAATCTTTAAGTGATCTACATGTTCATCCTTACTTCTTGAGTATATTCGGATATCATCAATTAGCACAACTACGAACTCATCTAGGTGCTTTTTAAAGACATGGTTCATCATATCCATGAATGCAGTAGGAGCATTTGTTAGCCTAAACAGCATCACTAAAAATTTGTAATGCTCATAGCTAATCCTAAAGGCACTCTTATGTAAATATTCTTCCTTAATTTCCAATTGATGGCAACTAAGCTGTAAATTTATTTTTGAGATTACTACGGATCCCTTTAGCTAATCAAACAATCAATCTTGGGAAGTAGGTATTTGCTCTTTATTATTACTTTGTCCAATTCTTGATAATCTATACATAACCAAAGACTTCCATCTTTCTTCTTAACAAATAATATAGGTATGCCCTACGGTGATGTACTTGGCCTTACAAATCCCTTATCTAGTATCTCTTATAGTTGCTTCTTTAATTCCACTAATTCCATAGGAGTCATATGATAAGGTGTCTTAGAGATAGTTGTAGTACCTGGTACAAAATCTATAGTAAATTCGATCTCTATCTTTGGTGGTAGTTCAAGAAAATCCTTAGGAAAAATAGTAGGATATCCATATACTGTTGGTATATCTTTTAATCTCACTTCTTGAACTTAGGTATCTACTACTAAAGCTAGAAATCTTATGTTACCATTTCTTACTAGCTAATGGGTAAGCTAAATTCCCAACTCGTTCTAAAATCTCAAATGGGCCTATATATCTTGGACTTAGTTTTGCTTGGGCTTTAGCACGATGAATACTTTTGATCGGTTTTACCCTTATATATACATGTTCTCCCACATGGAATTCCAATTCTCTTCTTTTCAAATCAACCCAGCTCTTTTGTATCTTTTGGGATTCTTTCATCTTTTATTTGGTCACCATGATTTTATCCGTTATTTCCTGAATTAGATCGAAACCCCCATTACTGCTTTCTCTACATCATCTTAGAATAATGGAGATCAATACTTTCTCTCATATAATGCTTCATAAAGTAGCATGTGTATGGTTAAGTGATAACTGTTATTATAAGCAAACTCAACTAAAGGCAAATGAGCATCCCAACTTCCTTTAAACTCTTTGATACATGCCTTTAGCATATCTTCCAAAGTCTAAATAGTTCTCTCAGTTTGTCCATCAGTTTTAGGGTGATATGTTGTGCTAAATTATGGCTTTGTTCCCATTACTCTCTATAAACTTCCCTAAAATTTTGATATAAATCTAGGATCTCTATCAATTACAATTCCTACTGGGACACCATGTAGTCTCATTATCTTCTTAATATATATCCTTGCCAATTTCTCCAAAGAAAAAGTCTTCTTAATTGGCAAAAAGTGAGCTGATTTGGTAAGTAGATCAACAATTACCCAAATTGCATCAAAACCAGCAGTTGTCCTTAGTAAACCACTCACAAAATCCATAGATATCTAATCCTATTTCTACTCTGGAACAGATAAGGGTTGTAGTAATCCTCCTGGTCGTTGATGTTCAGCTTTCACTCTCTGACAAGTTTCATACTTAAGCACCAAATCAGCCATATCTTGTTTCATTCCATTCCACCAGAAATTCTTTTTCAAATCTTAGTACATCTTTGTTCCTCCTGGATATATAGTATAACCTGAATAATGAGCTTCACTTAAAATTTCTTTTCGAAGCTCCTCATCATCAGGTACATACAATCGATTATTCATGTGAAGTGTCTTATGTTCATCCATTCGAAAATCAGTATATTTACTACTTCCCATTTCTTCTCTAATTCGATTTAATACAGCATCGCCTTGTTGAGCAATTCTAATTCTTTGCATCAGCATTGGCTCTATCACCAAATTTGATAATTTAATATCTTCTTCATGCCATGAAAACTCCAAATTTAATCTTTTAAACTCTTTAATGAGTTCCCTTTGATCAGTCAAAAGAGAAGCAACTTCACCATAATTCTTCCTGCTTAATGCATCAACAACCGCATTTACTCTACTTAGGCAATAGTTAATTCCTAAATCATAGTCTTTGATCAACTCAAGCCATCTTCTTTGTCTCATATTCAACTCCTTTTGAGTAAACAAATACTTAAGGCTCTTATGATCAGTAAAAATTTCGTATCTCTATCCATATAGATAGTGTCGCCATAGCTTTAATGCAAACACTACAGCCGTAAGTTCCAAATCATGAGCTGGATAATTTTGCTCATGTAGTCTCAATTGTCTCAAAGCATATGCAATCACTTTTTTGCTTTGCATAAGTACACATCCTAATCCATTTTTAGAAGCATCACTATATACAGTGAAAGGCTCTTTATCATTTGGCAATACAAGGATCGGGGCGGATACTAATCTCTTCTTCAACTCTTCAGAACTCTATTCTTGTTTTTCACCCCACTCAAATTTTACATTCTTCTATGTCAATTAGGTAAATAATCTCAAAATCTTTGAGAAGTCCTTAACAAACTTCCTATAATACCTAACCAATCCAAGAAAACTTTGAATCTCAATAACCGTCTCTATTTTTTCCATTCCATTATAGCCTTAATCTTTTCAGGATCAACTGATATACTATCTCTTGTTATGACATGTCCAAGAAAAGATATTTCCTTCAACCAGAAATCACACTTAGACAATTTCGCATATAATTTGTGTTCTCGTAAAGTCTGCAACACCATTCTCAAATGTTCTTCATGTTGCTTAGATGTAGTAGAATATACCAAAATATCATCGATGAACACAATTACGCACTTATCCAATAAAGGTTTGAATACACGGTTCATTAGATCCATGAATGTGGTAGGAGCATTCGTTAGACCAAAAGGCATCACCATAAATTCATAATGACCATATCTCATCCAAAATGCCGTCTTCGGAACATCCTCTAACTTAATCCTCAGTTGATAATAGCCTAACCTTAAGTCAATCCTAGAAAAGACACTTGCACCTTACAATTGATCAAACAAATCATCAATCCTCGGAAGTGGATATTTGTTCTTGATGGTCACCTTATTTAACTCTCTGTAATCAATACAAAGCCTAAGTGATCCATCCTTCTTCTTGATAAATAATACTAGTGCTCTCCAGGGTAAAACACTTGGCCTTATAAAGCCTTGATCCATTAATTCTTGTAATTGCTTTTTCAACTCTTGTAACTCAATTGGAGCCATTTTATATGGAGCTTTAGATATCAGCTCAGCTCTTGGAATTAAACCACTAACAAAGTCGATCCCTCTTTTTGGTGGTAATCTAGGTAATTCATCTGGAAATACATAAGAAAATTCATTCACTACTAAAATTTCTTCCACATTTGACTTTTTAGACTCAATATCCAAAGCATTCAACTAACCAACATCCGTGATCAATTCTATAGTACTTAGCTCTGGTACTCTTGCTGCTGCATAATTCTCTTAAAATATAGCTTTATTTCCTCCTGAATCCTCAAACAATACTTGCTTTTCTTTACAATCAACAGTTGCTTTCACACTTGTCATCCAATTCATTCCTAATATGGCGTCATACTTATCCATATCTAAAATAATCATATCCACTTTACTAGTAAAGTTTTGGATCTTTAAAGGACACTCTTTCACCATTTCTCTTGTAGTTACTACACTTCCAATAGGTTTTCTCACTCCCAAACTCGAATCTGTATCAATTGCAACTAAACTAGTTTACTTTACTACTCTTGGAGCTATGAAAGAATGTGTAGCTCCTGTATCAAATAAGGTATAAATTGAATGTCCAGCTACATCGATATTCCTTGAATCACATTTTTTTTAAAGTCTTTTTCTCATGTTATAGCTTTATAAGTTTTCATTTACCACTTCTATTTACTTATTATTATTCAATGCTTCATATATTATTCATAATAACCAAGCAATTTAACAATGAGAATTTAGGATGCATAATAGCTATCAGCTCGTAATTCACAAATTCTTCAGTCCCTTTGGGTACTTCTAAATCTTCTTCTACATAGTCCTCATAACTCCAACTACCTTCCAAATTGTATACTCTGGTAGCATTTGCTACACCTAGATGTATATTTCCCACATTTAGTCCTCCAATTGCTCTTCCAATAGTAGGATGTCCAACAGCTGGTGGTGGTTTGGTAACTTGAGCATTTACAGTTGTGCATTATGGATAAGTAGTAGAATAATGTCTCGCTTTGTTGTAGAAGAAACAAGTAACAACATTCTTTTTAGGCCAATTTGTTACTTGATGCGAGCTTTTACCACAATAAAAGCATTTTCCTTGTAACTGGGGACATTCTCTAGGGTAATGAGTCCCTTTATACTTCCAGCACTTTGGTGGTTCATTACTTCTTCTTTGAAACCTTCCTGGTGGTCTTACAAATCTTCTCATCTTGTTACTACTACTTCCACTAGGCTCGTCAAAAGGTCTCTTCCCAAATACCCTTATCTTACGTTTTCTAGTATCCTCACTTTGCCTTTTTGCATTATCTAATGCTTGTGTTTTTTCTACCATATCAACAAAGTTTCTTGGTTTAAACTCCATAATTCTTCTTCTCATGTCAGCGTCAAATCCCTTAGAAAAGATTTGCATCTTCAATCTATCACTCATTTGATATTCAAGTGGTGCAAATTGCAACAACCTATTAAATTCTACTTCATACTGCTCTACAATACACATCCCTTTTGTAATGTCCAACAAATCTTCATAATACTTCAATCTTAAACTTCTAGGAAAGTAATACTCCAGAAATTCATGTTGGAAAACTTCCTAAGTTATTGGTCCTCTCAAATTCCTCTATTTTGATTCCCACCAAGTTCGTGCTCTCATTTTTAACATATATGTACCATAAGTATGCTTGAGATGTGGTGCAATCTAGAAAGCCTCAAATGAACTTTGAATTTGATGTAACCAATCTTCTACTTCATTAGGTCTACTAGCTATACCCTCAAAATGTTTGTTACACCACATAAATTCTGGTAAAAGACTACGCTATTGCCTAAGATCCATAGGTGCTTAAGGCATCACTCCTGTTGGTACAGCTGGTGGTGGTGGAGGTGGCAAAAGAATTTTTGGGTTTACAACAAGTGGTGGTGCTTGTATAGGTGGTACTGGCTCTCGAGTTAAATATATTCTTAACATTTCATTATGCGCGTGAATAGCCACGAGAATCTCATCTGTTCTATCTCGAGGTCTTCTCGGTGGTCTTCCTTGTATAGGTTGTTCTCTTTCCTGAGCAGGTTGAGCTTGCTCATCCAATTGTCATCTTCTGCATCTAACTTGACTGAGAAATTCATTACCAATTTTCAACGATCTTCTTATTCCAAATAATTGTAGAAACCACTAATACTAAATGAAGATAACACACATGTATATATACCTCATAACAATAGTCCTCATCATACATAAGGCTCTCAAGTACGTTAAAACTCTCATAATACAAAATATTCAATCATGATCCTAATATATACAACAAAAAGGTGCATACATGATTACTCTAATACTAACAGCCAAAACTAAGTACAACAAAATCATCCTCAACATATCTCAATGTCAAGTAGAAGGTCCTACAACTATATCCTCTTGTCTATGTTCGAAAAAAGTCGATCCAACATTGAAATATATACTAGACTCCTCACTAGGGGTCTGTTGACCCTACTCTCTTGGTAGCTAAAAATCTAATGGATCTAGTATGATGGTAAGTATATCAGATGAGTCACCACCTACCAAAACTATAAGTGAAAGTCCAAGGTCCACTTGATAGTACTCAAACTCATCAGCACGGCTCGACCTGTATGAAAGGGGTATCTAATAGTAAACCAAGTTCATCAAATCCAAATCTTGGCTGTGGTATAAGAACATCGATGCCGTGAGTATGATCATACCACAGCTCTCTGCTAGTCCCTTTGTCAGCTATAGCTCTAGCCTGATCCTAAGCAATGATAGAAAACTGGTTGGTGTGGTGGTCCATAGCTAGGGCTATCCCATGTCCAACTATCCTATTATGGCCAAAGGATAGTGGAAGTGGAAGGGAATTTGCATCAACAAAAAATATAATCTCCTAAATACGGTCTGTACTTTCCTCTAAATCTAAGTAATAGATCATCTCCTCATCAGTAGGAAAATGACCGATAGAGGCAAAAACCCAATAAATCCTCCTATCAATCCAATAAGGGCTCAATCCTCAGTACCAGGCAAATAACACCTTACCAATAGTACGAGGTCAGCCAACCAATGCCAATTCCTCGCAAGCAATCCGGAGTTGACGCTAGTAATCTCGTAGACTCTCTTCCTCTCTGAGACGGAATAAAGCAAAAGAAATCCGCAGCTCTAACTCAATCCTCTAAATCAATAAGGCATAAAGTTACTTTTATAATTTCTTTATCATAGCTTTTCATATGTACGATAAAGTCTAAACACTTAACCTAGTTCTACCCCTCTCAATCTTCCCAAGTAAGGTTAGTTTTTATTTAACCTAGTTTAAGTCATGCTTTGATACTACCTAACTGTCATGACCCAAGGGTCTAGTCGTGGCAATCGAAGTATACCGTACAAAGGATTGCGGATTGAATTCCCTTACAAATGATGTCTCTTTTATATGATACACAAGACTATAGCTACTACTAACTACCAAGAGTGTGTAAGTTTAAGTAATATCATTTCATGACAAATAATAAAATTATAAAAACATAATATATTGTCTATTTATATAAAAGTTTACAAGTACGAAGTTTGAAATATGTCTTCAGTTTAACTAGTATAACAATTACATATTCGAATCTATAAACTATTAGAAGTACTCTCTGATCTCATCCAGCTCCCACACTGATCCTGTGTAGAAACTAACCTCGGGCATCTAACGGCCCGACTCCACAAAAAGGTTAGCTTACGAGAGAAAACTACAAGGGTATAAGCTAACTAGCTTAGTGAGATAGTTTCCATCAACCATACAGCAATTAAGTCATACAAAAATTAAATTTAACCAAATGAATGCATGATAAGTAATATCCCAGTCAAATACATGCAGGTGATCAAATACTACATGCAACTCAGATTTAACGCCCTCCGATGTCAGGATTGGAGATTCATCAATACAATGAAATTCGGGTATCATATTAGAACTTATTTCATAACGACACTCCACATTTCATATTTAAAATGTAATGGTAAATCCATTACCAGCTTTAGCAAAACGAGTTCTACATATCATTATGAGTAGGTTCGTACAGCCCTCACTCACCCCTAAATGAAGGTCTCTAGACTTGACCCTCAACCAGACGGTTGACACCTCTCACACCTAATCATCTCGTAGGCCAGGGTAAGGTCATATCGCACGTATGTACCATACAAAATCTATCACAATCAATAATCAACCCACATATGGCCTCTCGCTACCTCCGTATAATGTGACTGCTAGAATTAGTTATGCAATGCATGATTTATGCATGAACCAAGTTAAGTTTTTCTAGTGGAATAAAATTAAGTCTTATTTATTCAGTGATCATTCCAAGTCATAAATAATCAATTCTCAGTGAATTTACTATGCAACAATCACTATATTATTGAAGTTTAAAGTAAATTCATCATCAATAACAATTATCATGCATAAGTATAACCCAACCCCATCTACATTCATTTAATAATCATAACTTATATTCACTAACTACAAACACAAACAAGTATGGGATCATTAGGAAAAACTCGCTCGACCATGACTAGCTTAGGAATCGTAGTAGTTTGGTGGTAACTCAGGGTCTATATCAAAATCACCTAAGAATAATGAAAATTTTGTAAGTTTAGAAATTTAAAGCTAACTAGTGTTATAATTTGTAAGGTCTACTTTACTTAGTCACGTGAAATTGTCAATTCGAACTTTTTATCGAATTGCGTGTAACTTTTCCGTTTTAGCTCGGATCATTATGAACTTATAGTTCATTTTGATTGTTTCGAGCGTATTTTCTCGTAACGAAGTTTAGTTTGGATGCTATGACTCATAGTGTAAATTATGATATAAAAATATCACAAAATTTACGTTTTAAGTTTAAAAATTATAAAATATTAATTTTCACTTTTTCTTAATATATTTATGATTCAATAATTATTTAAATCATATATTCGTTATTTTTATTGTTTTGAGCATACTTTTCCTATTTTTTAGATTTTAGCGTTATTATGATTGTTATTATTATTATTTCCATTATTATTATTATTATTTCTTATTTTCTTATTATTTATATATTTCATGATTTATACATATATATATATACATATACTGATAATATATTTTATAATTTTATCTTATTAAAAAACTCTTAATTACGATAATATATATATATGTACCTACTCATTACAAAATTATAAATTTATTTTAGTTTATAGATATTATTACATGTATATTTTTGGTATACTACATATATATACTATATGTTATATGCCTTATGTATATATATATATATATATATAGTGAAAATAAACATACTCTTATGTACATATTTATATATTCATGTATTTGTAACATATACTCATATAATTCTGAATACATAGATATAAATAAATAATATATAATTACCTATTCATGTATTATATATTCGGTATATATATATTTACATAGTATTTGTTATAAAATATTTATACTATATATTATACATATATTTTATGATATATGCAGTATACCGTAATATATACTCCATATTATACATAAATATATATATATATGTCCTGTATATATATTGTTACTTATGGAAATATACTACTACATATATATACTATACAATTACATATATATATATATACGAAAATAATTATATAGGTATACATAACTATTTTTACATTTCACGGTTAGACATATATATATATTATAGTTATTTAATAAAAATACTTATACTATTTATATGTATTCTTAAAAAAATACATAATGCATACTCTTTCGTATAATACACCTATGTACATACAAGTATACAGACATAGCCTAATACATGCATATATAATTCAATTTATGTATTTATATGCATATATATGTATTAGTAATGTTATATTTATAAAAATACTATACAAATACTTCATTTATAGATGTAAATACTATATAATATACATCTATACTAGAAAAATAAATTACTTATCTATTTTTTTAATTTTTCTTCCTCTTTTCTTCCTCTTTTTCTTCCTTCTTTTTCTTCTCATCTTTTTGCTTCTACAATTTTTTTTTTTTTTTGTTCTCCATTTTGCAAGACGTAGAGAAAAGAAGAAAAGAGAAAAAAAGAAAAAGATAGAGAAGGAAAATAAAAATTAATGGTAAATGTATGTACTTTTTCTAAACATATAAATTATAACAATGCTCATCACAAATTAAGTTTTTAAACTTTTGTGAAAATTTACCAATTTAATTGGTACCCGATACAATTAAAATTTTTACAATTTATTATAGCAATTTCGTTAAAATTTCACGCAAGTAGGCGATTTAGTTGAAAATTGCAATCGAGCAAGATTAAATTACTATTGGGTAATATTTAACTATTTTATAGGTTTATATTTATAATTTTAGGATTTTGAACAAATTCGGGATCAATTTTGATTAATGGTGTGTAAGTCAGTTTTAGGGTTTTAGTACGCGATTTAGGGTTTCGATTGATTCCTAAAGTTTTATTATCGATGTTATCTTTGATTTATTAAATTCCATAATCTTTTATTATTCTAGCTTTATCGACTTATTGTACAGTTTAGGACACTCAGACTTAAATTAGAGTTCAACTACTGATTTCTTAGGGTTTACAATGACAAATATGGTCTTCTAAGTGATAGATGTAAGGCTCTCTTGGGAACAACATTATGCACTACTTCATCCCTATACACATTCCCAATGCTGAACAAGTCTATTACTTGTTATGTGATGTACAAAACACCCTTATTTTGAAGCCAATGCAGTTTGTAAGGTTGGTAGTTTAGAGGTTAGTAGTCATAATCTCTGCATAAAGGATTGTACAATAACATTAGTTCGACTTCCTCTATCTACAATGATACTATACGGTTGTCATTTGATGGTACATTTCATATGGAACAAATTCTCTCTTTGATCTTCCTTTGGGTTTGATAGGGAACTCGATACTCGTCTCAAGACTATGGTTATCACCTTTCCTTAGTCGACATAGACACAAGTCTCCTCTTCCTCCTCGACTTTAACCCTTCCATCATTCTTCTCATCTATGGGCTTGCGCTCATCAATGCTATTCACTTCATCTCCTTAGAGCACCATGGTATGTCGATTCAAACACTCAATAACCATGTGTTTGAAGCTCCAACATAAAGCACTCACCATGCTTGTCTTCTATATGGAGGTTTGTCCTCTTTTTTATGTCCTTAAGGTCGGCCTAGCCTCTACTCAACTCAATTAGCCTGCTCAGCCTTATTAGCCTACATAGATATTATTAAGTTGGTCATTTCTCTCTTTAACTCAAGAAATCCTCCTCAACTTGACTTAAATAGGTTAGCATAGAACTCTAGCTTAAGAAAATGGTGGTTGAGGTAGGCTTAAAGCATTTCTCTGCTTTCTTTTTTTTTTTTTTTGTTGACTCTCTGTGCCACCTTAATTACTTCTTTTAGAGTTTAAAACCTCTACACTTTCACAATGTTACAAATCACATATTTGAGCCCATAAATGCACCTCAATACTGTATGAGCCTTAGGTTTTTCTATGTCAGCTTGTATCATAAGCATTTAGAACTCTCTCACATAATCATTAGTATATCGACTTCCTTAGCAAAGTTCCTCCAATTTAGCAAACATTTCCTGCAAGTAGGTTTCAAGCACAAATCTACCCCTCATCAATCTCATCATCTCATCCCAGGTCCTCACTCCTTATCATCCATCCCTTGCTCTAGCTGCATTTAGATTGTTGGACCTTGATAACATTTATATATCCATAATAATCAAACACCTTCTCCACCATCTCTTCTTACTCCAAATATTGATCTACGTCTTTACTTCCATTGAAAGGAAGGATTTGGACCTTGATAATATCAAGTCCTCATGGAGCTTGGTGTACTCACTCTT
Organism: Lumnitzera racemosa; assembly: GCA_024138005.1. Lineage (NCBI taxonomy): Eukaryota > Viridiplantae > Streptophyta > Magnoliopsida > Myrtales > Combretaceae > Lumnitzera > Lumnitzera racemosa. The sequence goes on along the minus strand of JAMXBC010000008.1, from coordinate 51,392,180 downwards.
ATGCTTAGTAATATTGAATGTCTTCTTCTTTCTCTCTATACTCTTCATCATTTATCTCTTCATCATCTTCCTCAATTTCCTCTAACTCTAGCCTTCGCCAAACCACTTAGTTTACTACTCCTCTAACTGGAGGGGGTCAAACTAGGCGATTAGTTTAGTTACCTTAGCCATTGTAAATCTTGCAAATCTAGCCTTCTAGGTATAAAATCAAACTTACATACTGTAGATGATTTCCTTAAGTGAATAAAGCCAATAAATTTAAAACCAATTAAAATCTTAAATTCAAAACCTAAAACGAATAAGAAAAACTCTAACTTATCAATCAAAACTTTAATTGTGTGTGAAAACCTTAAACCCTAAATATGTGTAACTATAAGAGATTAATCTCAAACTTGATAAAAACCTTTATCGCAATGAAAATCCTAAATTTTATATGTACATATATATAAGAGATCGAACCCGAACCTGATCAAAATCCAAAAACTAAAACTTTAAATTTATCAAACACACAAACTTACCCTAAGAATAATAAAACTCTAATTGGGTATAATTTCAATGAATACAATTAATTGTGTAAAATCACTAACGAACGATCAAAGATAGCTTTTAAATGTTAACAAATGTAAAGAGTACTAACGTAATTTATGAAATTGATAAATATTATTATTTAATTATTAGTGACTATATATTTATATATCTAAATGAGTATATACATATATATATATATTTAATTATTCAAACTTCATTTAATTACTTAATTGATGTGTTGATGCATTATATAGCAATGTTGATGTTATATTTTATAGCTTTCTTTGTAACTATATTATTTATTTTTCTAAACATTATTTATAGGATAAGAAATATTAATAGGAAATTCAAATATTTATTTTATTTATTTATTCACTTGTTTCCTTATTAATTTATCTTTTTCTTTTATTTTCTTTTCCTTCTTAATTTATATGTGTTATATATACAATATAATATTACATAATTACATTTTGACCTAGTCAACATGTCATTTTCCTTCTTGAATTTTTCTACCATTTTCTTTCCTTTTTCTTTTTCTTCCTTATCTTCTTCTCCATGCCATGACACCTAGATCATCTAGAGAATTCTTTAAGTTACTTCATTTATCACACATTTACACATGTAATTGGATTACATATATGCACAAATCTAACTATCATTTCCTCTCTCTCTCCTCCATTTTCCATTTCAAATTTTCTCTCTAGACTTTCATCTACCATTCCACTCATATTTGGGCCATCACTTACCTACTTTACAACATCAACAAGGAGGATAAAGAGTAAACTTCTCAACAATAGATATTAACACAAGCAAAAGCAAAGGTATTTGCTTTATATATTATTAGTATTGGTTTTCTTATATAAATTATGTCTTATGTATTTTCTTTGTATATTTTTGTATATTCTTATTCTTGATGTACTTAGTATGTATTTTAGTATATTGTAAAGTTAATAGACATATGTACATATATACAAGTATATGTATGGTTATATGTGTGTATGTGTGTGTGTATGAATGAATATGTAACATACATAAAAATATATTGGAGTGAATAACAGATTAAGATGAAGGATATATAAATACACACATATATATGATCTATATACTTATATTATAATATGTACATAAAGAAAATATTAAGTGTTTATTTAAATATATACAAAACCAAAAATGTATATGTATGTATATCTACAATATATTGAAAATTCCTTAAAAATACATCAAGAAAATATAAATATATGTATAAATATACGTGTATAAATATATTAACATGTATATAAATATGTATAATAATATACTATAAGTATAAATACATATATATGTATATATAGGTATACGTATAATAATAGTATAGTATACATATGCATACAAGTTAAGTACAAGTACGTATATTAAGTATACATATGATTAAAAATAAAAAATAAAAATAAAAAAATACATAGGTAAGTATATATATAAATATAAGTGTAAACCCCGCAAATTTTTCTATTTCATAGTAGAATTGAACCATAATACTGTAGACGACTTCATGAATGATTAAAACTGAGCAAGATAAAATTTTATATAATTTTAAATTTGAATATATTATAAGTAGTCAAAAAGCATGAAAAATCTATCGAAACCTAAATTGTATACAAAAAACCTTAAATTTGATGTTCTTACAAATACTTGAAATCAAACTCGAACTTAATCGAAACTCTAAAACTATAACTTTAAGCTTGTAAAATGAATAAATATCACTTAATGGTGATAGAATCGAAGTCGATGACAATTATCAACTGAATTGTGTAATTGCATAAAACTTTTAACAAAAACTTTGAAATAACTAATAAAAAATATAATCGTAAAAACTATAATTAAATTGATAAATTTTCATAAAATCCTAAAATTAATTTATAAATATTATTTTTATTATTAGAAAAATTACATATATTTATTTTTTTATTTTTCTTTTTTCTTCCCTTTTCTTTCTTTTTCTTTTCTTTTTCTTCTTCCTATTTTTCTCCTTTGTTCCACATGATTTTCCAGTTGCAAATTCAGTTGCCCATGTGCCTTGTTATCTTATGCATGTGTCACATAATTAAGGGATAATAATAGGATATGTCTTGTCCAATTTAATGAAGAGATTAGGTTAGATTTTTTTCTTTTGCTTTTTCTTTTTTTTTTTACTTAAATTTACTGTACGTTTGGAGTTGGATTAAAAAAAAAAAGAGAACCAAACTAAACAAAGAAAGGAAAATAAAAAGAAAACCAAGAACAAGAAGAAAACTAAGAAGAAGAAGAGGAAAATATCAATTCAAATAAAAAAATTAGGTAAGTATATGTGTAATTTATTTGTACATATGTATATTATATAGCATGTGCATGTATATACCAAGTATTTTGTTATATATTACATGTATATATATGTATGCATAAGTAGATAAAAATATGTGTATCTCTTCCATTTTTATATAAATATATGTATGTGGACATGTATATATACATTATTATGTAGAATATACGATATATGCATATATATGTATGTATAAATATGAATACATATGGTATGTATTTTGTATTTTTACTATTTTGGGTATTGATATATATATATATATATATGTGTGTGTGTGTGTGTATGTGTACATGTGAACCTATATGAGTATATATGTACATAATATTTATTTAATTATATGATATATATAAGTGTAAGTATACGTATATCATATATATATACATGTGTTTCGTATTTTTATATTTATGTACACATGTAACCTATTTTTCTTATATATGTATATATATATATATATGTATGTATAGCGTGAATATGTGTACATGTATATATAAACCTAGTCTTTATTATATATATATGTGTGTACAAGTATAATAGTAGGTATATGTATGTATATTTATATCTAGTATTTTCATTTTATAAGAATTTTTATATATATATTTATACAAGTATTTGGGCTAGACGTTGTATATATGTATAATAGTATTAGTTGTATTCCATATTTTATACATATATTGTAAACCCTAGAAAATCGATAGTCTGAACCCTAATTTAAGTTCGAGTGTTTTAAACTGTATAATGAGTCGATAAGGCTAGTAATAATAAAATATTATGAAACTTAGTAAATCGAATATAACACCGATAATAAAATCCCAAAAATTGATCGAAACCCTAAATCTAATTTATACACCATTAATCAAAATTGAACCCGAATTTAATTGAAACCCTAAAATTATAGCTTTAAGCCTATAAAATAGTTAGATATTACTCAATAGTGATGTAATTATAATCAATTGCAATTATTGACTAAATCGCGTAATTGTATAAAATTTTAACAAAATTGTTAAAATAACTTATAAAAATTATAATTGTAATGAGTACTAATTAAATTGATAAATGTTCACAAAATTCCAAAATTAATTTATGATAATTATTTTTATCATTTTTTGGTTTAGATATGTTACGACCCCAAGGGGCTACTTGTGGCAATCACCATATACCATACAAAAACTTACAAATTGAATTCCCTTACAATCGATGACCCTTTTATACGATACACAAGGCTACAACTACAACTAACTACGAAAAGTGCACAAGCATAAGTAATATCATTTCATAATAAATAATAAATTATAGAAACATAACACATAGTCTATTTATATAAGAATTTACAAATGAGAAGTCTAAAACATGTCTTAAGTTGAACTAGTATCATTTGATTACATATTCAGCTCTATAAACTATTAGAAATACTCTCTGATAACGTCCAACTCTCGCATTAACCCTATGTAGAACACTAACCTCGGGCATGCGACGGCCCAACTCCACAAATAACTCGGCCTGCGAAAGAAGACTACAAGGGTATAAGATAATTAGCTTAGTGAAATAATTCCCTTAACCATACAGCAATCAAGTTATACAATAATTAAGTTTAATCAAATGAATATATGACAATCAGTATGCTAACCAAATACATGCATGTGATTAGGTACTGTATGCAACTCAGATTTAACGCCTTCCAAACTCATATTAGCGATATATCGGTATAGTCAGATCCGGGTATCATATTAGAACTTATCTTATAACAAAACTTTGTGTTTCGTATTTTAAAATGTAGTGGTATATTCATTATCAGTTTTACCAAAAACGAGTTTTACATATGATTGTGCGTAGGTTCACGCAGCCCTCATTCACCCCTAAACAAAGGCCTTTAGACTCGACTCTTAGCTAGGTGGTTGGAACCTCCAACACCTAGTAATCCCGTAGGCCTGGGTAAGGTCATATTGCACGTATGCACCATACGAAATCTATAACAATTAATAATCAACCCACGTAAGGCCTCTCAATACCTCTATGTAATGTGATTGCTGAAATTAGTTATGTAGCACATGATTATGCATGTTTCAAGTTAACTTTTTCGAGTCAAGTAAAAATTAGGTCTTATTCTTCAATGGCCATTCAAAGTCATAAACAATCAATTCCTAGTGAATCTACTATGCAACAATCGACACATTATTGTAATTAAAGTAAATTCACCATTAATAACCAATTATCATACACAAGTATAACCCAACCCCATACATATTCATTTATCAATCATAACCTATATTCACTAACTACAAACACTAACAAGTATAGAATCATTAGGAAAACTCATTCAGTCAGAGTTAACTCAAGGATCGTAGTAATCTGGCGGCAGCTCAGGGTTAATATCAAAATCACTTGAGAATAATAAAAATTTATAAGTTTGGGAATTTAAAGCTAAATTAGTATTGTAATTTATAAGGTTTACTTCACCTAGTTACGTAAAATTATCGATTTGAGCTTTTTATCGAATCGCGTATAACGTTTTCGTTTTAACTCGGATCGTTATGAACTTATAGTCTATTCTGATCGTTTTTTAGCGTATTTTCTCGTAGCAAGATCCATTTTGGACGTTATGACTTACAGTTTGAATTATGATATAAAAATATCACAAAATTTATTATTTTAATTTAAAAATTATAAAATGTTAATTTTTGGCTTTTTCTTAATATATTTATGATTTAATAATTATTTAAATCATATAATTGATATTTTTATTATTTTAAGCCTATTTTTGAGATTTTAGTCTTATTATAATTATTAATATTGTTATTGCTATTATTTTTATTATTTATTATTTTCTTATTATTCATATGTATTTTATGATTTACATATATATATATACTTATGTACTTATACTATATTTGATTAATTTTGTAATTTACTCTAATTGTTAATCCCTAATTTACGGTATTATATATATATATATTTATATACCTACTTCTTACATATTGATAAATTTATTTTATTTAGTAACTATTATATTATATATACTACTTAATATTTGGTACACTATATATATACTATATGTTATACATATATTATATATTATATATACATTAATGGCACATACATGTATATCTATATGTACATAAAATGTAACTTACAAGTATATATATGAAATATATTTACAAAACACTTATACATACTATTCGAATACATATTCATGTATATATATATATATATACATACAAAAATGAAAATAAAACATAAATACATATCTCATTCCTCTTTCACGTGGACAACTATATATATGTTTATATTTATTTTGTAAAAATTACTAAATACATATGATGTATAGTCTTATTAGATACATACACATATAACATATTATACTTATGCACATACATGTCTACATACATAAAGATGTCTACATAAATATCTTTATACATACATATATATATATATATCTTGAATTATCTAGTCATGCAAATCTACATATATATGTACTGAAATATTTAGTAAAATACAAAAATACTTACTCTATGTACATGTACATACCATCTAATATACATATATACTACACAAATAATTTTACTTACCTATTATTTTTTATTTTTCTTCTTCTTTTCTTCCTTCTTCTTCTTCCTTTCTTCTTTCCTCTTCACAGTTTGTGTTGGAGTTTTTCTAGAATTTTTTTCTTTCTTGTTTCAATTTGATATACATATATACTATTTTTGTTTTCAGATTTTTCTTCCTCATTTTATTCATGTGTTTAACAATTTAGGAGAAAAAAATAAATAAAATCCTATCCTAATCTTTTAATCAATGAAGATTGGACAAAGCTATCGTATCTAAATTTTTCTCATTTAAATTTCAACACTTAGCACTTCAATTGGGCACGTGGGCTGCTGTTTTTTATTTTTTTCATTTTGGTTCCAAGACGTGGTAACAAGAGGAAAAGAAGAAAAGAAAGAAAAGAGAAAAAGAAAGAAAGAAAAAGGAAGAAAATAAAAATTAAAAATAAATATATGTAATTTTTCTAAACATATAAATTATAACAATACTCATCATAAATTAACTTTGAAATTTTCCGAAAATTTATAAATTTAATAGGTATCCATTACAATTATAATTTTTATAAGTTATTGAAATGATTTTGTTAAAATTTTATACGAATAAGTAATTTAGTCGATAATTGCAATCGACTATAATTATATCACTATTGAGTAATATTTAACTATTTTATAGGCTTATAGTTATAGTTTTAAGGTTTCAATCAAATTCTGATTCAATTTTGATTAATGGTGCATAAATTAGTTTTAGGGTTTTAGTACACAATTTAGGGTTTTCGATCAATTTCTAGAGTTTTATTATCGATGTTATATTCGATTTATTAAGTTCCATAATCTTTTATTGTTACTTATCTTATCAACTCATTACACAGTTTAAAATACTTGGACTTAAATTAGAGTTCAGTCTATCAATTTTCTAAGGTTTACAACATGGCTAAGTAAGTATTCCCGATGACTATACTTGTTTTGTGCTTGTTGTTAATGCATATGAATTAAATACTAATAACTTGATGCATATGGGTTCGAGTTATACATGTAACTGATATTGATTGATTACTGTACAAAATACTGTTAAATGGGATAATTTAAGAATTGGTTATGTGATTGATTGTTGCATAATTTGAATGATTTGTTGATAATATTTGACTACCTCATAAATTGACTTAATCATATTCAACTTAACTAAAGGTAAATGGATCATGCATAGAGTATGAACATTGCATATAATGTTTCAGCCGTCACCTCACGTGGTTGGTAATGAAGGGCCTTAGAGGGATGGATTCTCACATGATTTCATTAGTATAGTGCAAGAGCACTGGTACAACAAGACTCTACCCTTAGTTTGCGAGTTTACTTGGTGCTGGAGGCGCTAACCATAGGTGATTGGAAGTCTTGTCTAAAGACCACTGCTATAGGGTATAAGCATGGACTGCAGGGACCATCTTACCACTAAACATGGATATTTGTATAATACTAACTTTTGGAAATAGAAACCTATTTTGTGAAACAAGGAATGTCTATATATATATTTATATATGGTTAAAAACCCAAGTGCTAAAGCCCGGTTGTGATTAGTATCGATGTATCTCTAACTTTTACTTCGGAGGGCATTAAATCCGATGTTGTATGTAACACTGGTCAACTGTGTATATACTGTTTGGAATACTACTTGGTTATGCATTCATATGTTTGTTAATAAACTATTTGATAACCTATTTGCTAGTAAAGTATGAGGGATATCTCACTAAGTTCTTATGGCTTACTCCCCAATAATGTTCTTTTGCAAATTATTAGATAATTAGGCATAGGATAAAAGCCAAGTGTTGAGTATCACTATCAAGGTGCTTAAAAGTTAGAATCTGAGGATAGACTATGTAAACGGTATGAAATATTACATATAATTATTAATACTATAGTTAGATTTTGTGACTTTCGTAAGTTTGAGTTTTAAAACTTTATTATCTAATCTTATCGTTTGGTAGGGGATACCGATTTTCTATGGTTCTAATGGACTGTGGCTTATTGGATATCCATAGTCACTTATATGTTATAATAAGTTAATTAAATTAAAAAAAATTTGGTGACTACTTTTTTTTAAAGTCTTGCAACCTATGACTTACAAGACGATTTTCGTATCATAGGTGTATACATAATATGAAAATTTTAGGCAATTTTACTAGGCCCCTTTTAAGGTCATGACAGTAAGTGTATACTTATTTATAATATGTCTAATTAACATAACATAATAAAATATATACATATATTTATATATATGAACATATAATATATTATTAGCTATAATAAAATAATTTAATATAAGCACCTAAGCATATGTACATAAAAACATACATATTTGTAATATATTTATTTAATATAACATAAAGAAATACCTATACATATATATACATATATAATGGGCTGAAACCTGTAAAGTCATATAAAGCCTACATATATAATAATTAATTAATTATAATATCATATGAATATATATAACAAGAATATAAAATTTAAGAAATAATAAAAATAATAAAGAAAATTCAACAAATTACTACATGGATAACCAAAATCATGCTACGTTAGCAATTAAGTAAATTAGTTAATTGAATCAAAAATTGTAAAATAATTAGGTAATAAAAATAATAAGATAATTAGGAAAAATTGACAATAGCAATAAAATTAACATAAATAGTAAATTAAACTTACATATCAAGAAATAACGAAAACTACATAAATTAGACATAAAAATAAAATATTATAAAAATATGGAATTTAGAAATTAATTATATCTTAAAATATAAAAATAAAACTATTTAAATCAAAATAATAAATTTCATAGTAATTTAAACCCATATCAGAAAATGTGGCTTTTAACTTCTAAAACAGACCCTACTAAGTGAATGTACGTTCAAAAACAATAAACATCGACTATGAGACCATAAAAATCAAAGTTATAACAAAAAAGTTACACATGAGTAAAGATTTAAGATAAATCGAGAAGAATAAGTAGGATAATTAAGTTCATTGACCCTATAAACTCATAATGAGGAAAAATAAATAAATACATACATTAGGTACCTTAATCTATAAATGTACAACTATATTTTCTATTTGCCCCAATAAATACCATACGTGGGATATAATGGGAAATTAGGCAAATTATTATAGATATTTAATTATCCTAGAAACTTAGCTTTTATAAATACTTATAAGTCTTATTATCTTATAAGTACTCAATTATTAAGTTTTGAAAACTCCAAAGACTTGGAGAACGAGCATTAATCTAGGCGAAAGAGTTCCAATGACTCGCAATCTACTTATGCATGTTATTTACATGATGTTTTGTTAGTTGTTATTGCTTGCATGTTTGAATGACTGTTTTGTTTATTTTCTATCATCTATGTGATCACCTTCTTAAACCGATAAATATAAATATCTAACCAAAATAACTAGTTATATTTGTCACATGTCTATAACTCAACTAATGTACTAATGGAGAGTACTAGCTTTGCAATTTTTTGAGAAAAGTATTTTTGGAAAATGTTTTCTTAATCTTAAATATATTTTTAGTGATTTTCGTATGATTTATATGAGAGCTCGTAGTGCTCATAAGAGATATTTTTATCGTTAAGGTAAAGTTAGTATGATATCTCCTATTAATTGCAAGAGGACTTGCATATTTGTGCTTTTAGGGCCTTGGATATATTTGATAGGGAGAGGACTCGCTTTGTATACTCGAAGCACCTTAGATATGTTCGGTGGATGGCCCTAGTTAAGATCCACCTATTTTGATTGGTATTTTTTACTTGACTAAGATAATTGTTGAGTGTTGTCAAGAAGGATAGTGCCTCTAAGCAACTTCATGCAGTTAAAGTGAGGTGAGCTGCATGAGTAAGTATGGAGGAAAATTGACGTATCGACAACGTATGTCATGACCTAAGGAGGGCTTTATAAACTCCTAAATTTTTTGACCTAACATCTGAAGTAGACTCAAGTGTGTTAGATATTCACAAGAGTTGATAAGGCTAGTGAAAGTAAAAATCCTAAAATAACTAAACAATTGCATATAAAACTTTTATACATTAAATGTATTTAAACACTAAAAGTTTTATTTGAAAGTGATAAAAACCCTAAAATTATAACTTTAAGGATATAAAAGTACTAATTCATCATAACTTACTATAAAACTCTAATTGATAATATATCCTTAATATCTTACCAAATTATTAGTAAAAGATCAAAGATAATTTTCAACAATTCATAAACTAGGATAGATCGCATCTATCTTCGAATTATATAACTAGATTAGTATTATATAGAATTAAGAGCTTAGTTGATGATTGTACTACATATAGTAAGTATTAGTACCTTAAATGATATTTTTCATGATAGTTACATTAAGTAACCTATTAAATGATGTATATAGGATATAAATACTTAAAAAAAGATCTCATTACTTATTCTTACTAATCATTTCAATAAACCCCATATTTCCTTTCATTTCCTCAATTTTCTTCCTAATTTTCCCTAATTACTTCATTATGTAAACTTAAGGAGTTGACTAAGTCAACTTGTTGAAAAGTCAACAAACATGTCATTGTCATCTAGTGATTTCTTTTCTTTTCCCTAACTTTCTACACATTTTTTTTTTCCAATTCCACCCCTCCTTTGCCGTCCACTTTCTCCTACCATTAGACCCTACTTGTCTTCATTTTTTCAAACACAATAACAACACAAACAAAGCTCTTTTCTCCCCATACCAAACCATGACCACCTTTGCTCCTTATTCCTATACTTTTTCAATACTTCACTTTCATAATTCCAACTACCAAACCAAACTAACATGTCATACATACTTATCTTTTTATTCATATTATAAGGAGAAAAGGTATGTTATTATGTATTTTTCCATCTTATTTAGTAGTTAGATGTATAAGTTAGGTAAGTGTCAAAACTTTATGTAATAAGTACATATGTGTTGTTGCAGGTAGAAAGCTCCATATTTATGTTTAGAAGTGTAGTAAATCCTTAGTTAAATAGAAGAAGAACACATATACATATGCTTAAGTATGTATATATAAGAATATACTTGATAAACATATGTATGGGTACTCTATACATGAATATCCTTGATGTATATAACCTAAAATAATGAGTATACTAACTATACATACATATACCATGCTAAATAAGCTCTTAAAGTGCAAAAATATGAGTTTGGTGAAGCTTTCTTAAGAGAGTATACTAGGTATACAAAAATATGTATAAAAATACGTATGAAACCGTATGTATATATGGGTATATGTACTAGTATACATATAAGTACACAAGTATACATAGTAATATAGTAAAAGTATAAGTATATATATAACATATGTATAAAGTACATAAATACATAAGGATAAGTATACATATGTAATAGATGGCATAAGCATGATATAAGTGATGACATAAGCATACAAAATAATAAAATATAAGATGATGTAATAAGATAATATATATATTTATGTATACATGTACATATATGGGTTGAAATTATTATAAGCCCTTAATACCAATCATAAATTGAATTAGTCTCAATTAAGCAGATAAATTAGTAAGGATAATGTAAAATTATTTATATGTAGGAATCAAATGGCTAATTAAATCATTAAGTACTAAAATAGAATATAAACATAAGCAATAAGAATATTTAAGCTTCAATAGTTAAAATTTCAATGAATTTAGTCCATATCGTAAAACATGGGTTTTAACGTCCAAAATAGACATCTTCGTATAAACATAGGTTCGTAAACGATGAAAAGTGATTATAAGTTTGTAAATATTGAAAATAAAATGAAAAAGTTACATACGATTAACGATAAAATCTAATTAGATAAAACTTATAGTAATTAAGTAAAATTAGGTAAATAGATATTTAGAACCGTTAGCTAATTCAATTACTTATTGTCCTTATTATATCGTACTGATCAGGTGATCTCGATGCAAGCGAGGATCTTCCAACCGATTATTATGACTAGAGCAAGTTGTCATGGTCGAGTAAGTATTTACCCTATGATTCCATGCTTGTATGTGATTGTAGATAGTGAACTTAAATGATATTGTTAATTGATTGTTGTATAAGGTCAAGAAATGTTTATGTATGTTATTATGTGCTAAATTATGAATTTACCTTAAGTATGAATGATAATTTCTTTGTTGCATGGTAGTATAGATAATGATTGTGTGTGCTATTGGATGGTCACATCATAATTGGACTTAGCTATACTCAGCTCATAAGAAGAAACTAGTACATGCATTAACATGCATTGCATAGACATAATTCTGACCATCACATCACATGGAGGTAGAGAGAGGCCATTTGGGGGTTGTTATTATAAATTTATTAGTTCTGTACAGTGCACTCATACAAAATGACTTTATCCTAGCCCGCGGGAATACTAAGCATTGGAGGTGCCAACCACCAGGCTAAGGGTTAAGTCTAGAGGCCTCCATTTAGGGGTGAGTGTGGATTGTAGGAGCCCACTTACAATTATATTAGAACTTGGTTTTTATAAAAATAAAGGACTTGTTTGATTTAAATACGAAACGTAGAGTTCCATAGTAAAGTAAGTTCTAGTATAATAGCCGAAATTAACTGGTGTCGTGTATACTCCAACCCTAACTTTGGAGGGCATTAAATCTAAGTTGTATATATTGGCTAGTTAACTATATGTATTGTTTAGCATTCTATTTGTTCATTCATTCATATTCGTGAATATAATGTATTGATAACTTGCTTGTAGTGTGGCTAAGGGTTTTGCTCACTAAATTTAGGCTTACACCCCGTTAGACTTTTGTTATAAGATGGCTTATTCATTAAGGCTAGCTAGGGGATGCTAGAGGTTAGCTTGGGGACCTAGGCAAAAGTAAGCCATTTAGTGTGTGGAGAGAATTGATTATGTGGACTTTTACTTATGTACTTTTGTTTTATAAAAAATGTAGACCTAGATGTACTAAATTACTGCTTATTGTAAACTTTATAGTTTAAATTTTATATAAATATGTTTATGTTATCATATCAGATCTATATGTTCTTGAAAAGTTAGGGGTTGTAGAGTTTTGTATATTGTGTGAAGAGTTCAGATTGGAAGGATAACCAATTAGGGGTTCTTGATATAGTATACAATGTCTGCCATGACTAGACTATCCTTAGGTCATGATAAGCTCAATAGGATTGTCTAAAATTTTCATATCATGTATACACCCATGATATAAAAACCCCCTTGTAAGTTAGAGTTTACAAAATTCTACTTAGGGGTACAGTCCCACCAGACGATACTCAACTATTACCTTTGTCATGACCCTAAAGGAAGCCTAGTAAGATTGCCTAAAATTTTCATATAATGTGTGTACCTATGATTAGAAAATCATCTTGCAAGTCAGAGGTTGCAAGATTCTAAATAATTAGTCACTAAAGTTTTTATTTGATTAACTTACAACCACATATATGTGACTATGGATATCCGATAAGCCACAGTCCAACAGAACCGCAGAAAATCGATATCCCCTACCAAATAATAAGATTAGGGAGAAAAATTCTAAAACTCAAACTTACTAAAGTCACAAAATTTAGATATAGTATATAAGAATTCCAATAAACAATATAGTCTATCTTCAGAGTCTAACTTCTATGCATCTCATCTCGACGTTGACACTCAACCCTCACTTCTTAACCCATGTCCGATTGTCTAGCAACCTGCAAGAGAAAACTGTTGGGACGTAAGCTACAAGTGCTTAGTGAGTTAATTTTCCTCAACCACACAACAATCAAGTCATACAATAATTAGGTTCAACCAAATGAATGCATAGCAAATAATATGCCAAACAAATACATGCAGGTGACCAGGTGTTACATGTAACTCAGATTTAATACCCTCCGAAGTCAAGGTTGGAGATTCATCGATACAGTTAGATCCGGGTATCATATTAGAACTTATTTCATAACAAAACTCCACGTTTTGTATTTAAAATGTAATAGTACATCCATTACCAGCTTTATCAAAACGAGTTCTACATATGACTGTGAGTAGGTTCACGGAACCCTCACTAACCCCTAAACGAAGGCCTCTGGACTTGACCCATAGTCAGATGATTGGTGCCTCCAACTCCTAGTCATCCCGTGGGCCAAGGTAATGTCATATCGTACGTATATACCGTAGGAAATCAATAACAATCAATAATCAACCCACATATGGCCTCTCGTTACCTTCGTATAATGTAACTACCCGGAATTAATTATGCAGTGTATGATTTATGCATGATTCAAGTTAACTTTTCTAGTCAAATGAAATTTAGTCTTATTTATTCAGTACTCATTCCAAGCCACAAACAATCAATCTAGTGAATCTACTATGCAACAGACATTATATTATTGCAATTTAAGTTAAATTCACCATCAACAATAATTGTCATACACAAGCATAACCCAACCCCATACATATTTATTTATAATTCATAATTTATGTTCACTAACTACAAGCACAAACAAGTATGGAATCAATAGGAAACACTCACTCGGCCATGACTAGCTCAAGGATCGTAGTAGTCCAAAGGTAAGTCGGTCTCGATCTTAGGATCACTTAACATTAGGAATATAGGGAAAGTAAAGAGTTTAGGGATTTAAATACCTAAACCAACATGCTAAACCGTACTGTTTACTTAAATCGGTTATTGTTTTACGTGAAATAATCGATTTGAGCTTTTTATCGAATCGCGTATAACTTTTTCGTTTTAGCTCAGATCGTTATGAACTTATAATCCATTTTGATCGTTTTCGAACGTATTTTTTTATAACGAGATCCGTTTTGAACATTGTGACTCGTAATTTAAATTGTGATATAAAGATATCTTAAAAATTATTATTTAAGTTTAAAAATTATAAAATATTAATTTTTGCTTTTTCTTAACATCTTTATGATTTAATAATTATTTAAATCATATACTTGATATTTTTATTATTTTGAGTATATTTTCCTATTTTTGAGATTTTTAACTTTATTATGATTATTATTATTTTTATGACCATTATTATTTTTATTATTTTTCATTTTCTTAGTATTGATGTCCTTTACGATTTATACATATAATATATATTTTATAATTTATTTTATTGAAAAAAATCTTTCATTATGATATCATATATATATATATATATATACATATACACCTTACATATTTACAAATTGAGTAAATATATTATATATACTAATACATATTTGGCATACTACTTATATATATATGTACTATACATCATATGTATTATATGTGTATATGTATTTATTTAAAATATACTCTTATATACATATTCATTTATTTATGTATTTGTATTTCTTTATATATATAAGTCTTCTATACATAAATATGAATACATACATATGTATTCGGTATATATATATATAATTACCTTTAATGAAGGTATTCTACAATATATATATATATATATATACTATACGATTATATATATGTTTACTAAGGTGATTATACAAGGATACACACACACACACACACATATATATATATTGTTACAGTATAAAATATGTATATTAAATAAATAATACTAAATGCATGTATTTCAAGAAAATACATAACACATATTCTTATGTATAATATACCTATGCATATACATGTATACATATCTAATCTTATACATACATACACTACTTAATTTATGTATTAGTGTACATATATATGTATTAACAATATTGTATTTATAAGAAAATACTCTACAAATACTTTATTTATACATATATATACTATATAATATACATCTACATAAAAATAAATACTTACCTATTTATTTTAATTTCTTTCTTCTTCTTTCCTTCCTTTTTCTTCTTCTTCTTTTCTCCTTCTTTTTCTTCTTTCTTTCTCTCTTTTTCCCTCACGATTTTGTTGTCCAGAATATTATGTTTGTGCAAATTTTTTTTTTCTTTTCCCAGTTTTATATTTTCTTTTCTTGCCTACGTGAGTGGCTAGCTTAAATTTTAAGCTAAGATCTTATCTAATCTTTAATGAAGATAAGACAATTGAAATATAACTCAATGCATGGCAAAGGTAATTCTTCACGTAGGCTACCAAATTTTTTTTTCCTTTCTTCTACTTGTTATTTCTACGTTTGTGCAGGATATGAGCTTTGAAGTGGAAATGAAAGGAAGAAAAAGAGATAAATTGGAAATAGAAGAGAAGGAAAATGAAAATTATTCACAAATATATGCAATTTTTCGAATCATATGAATTATAATAAATCTCCTCGTAAATTAATTTTCAAAATTTTGTGAAATTTTATCAATTTAATTGGTACCCGTTACAATTATAATTTTTACAAGTTATTGTCGTGATTTCGTTATAATTTCATGCGAATAGGGTATTTAGTTGAAAATTGTAATCGACTTTAATTTTATCACTATTGAGTAATATTTAAGTATTTTATAGGTTTACATTTATAATTTTAAGGTTTCGATCAAATTCGGGTTCAATTTTAGTTAATGACATATAAGTTAGTTTTAGGGTTTTAGTATATGATTTAGGGTTTTGATCAATTTCTAAGATTTTTACTATTCAAAACATATTTAGATTTATTATTTATCAAATTTTTATCTTGCTCGGCTTTAGTGACTTATCAAGTCATTCATCGTATTAGGGTTTAATCATACTCTTAACTAGCTAAATTTGCGGGGTTTATAACCTTAGTTCAAGAAATAACAATCAATATTGGTAGACCCCAACTGGGGCCATCCATTAAACATATCTAAGGCCCCTAGGACACAAATATGTGAGTCCTCTTACAAGAAATTGGAGATACTGTGTTAGTTTTGCCTTAAGGATAAAATATTATTCACGGGCACTACAAGCCCTTATAGAAATCATACAAAATATAGTTAAGATTGGAAAAATGTTTTCCAAAAATACTTTTTTTTTTTTAATTTACAAACCTAGCACTTTCCATTAGTATACCAATTGGGTTACAAATATCCAATAGGTATAACTAATTATTTTAGTTGAATGGTTATATTTACCAATTTTAAAAAGTGATCATATGGATCACAGCACATAAAGCAATCATTTATTTAATCAGATAATTAGTATCAAACAAATAGCAGATCATAAGAATTCCCTCACTTGGGTTAATACTCACTATCCCTATAAACCTTAAAAATCGGTAATCTGAACCCTAATTTAAGTCCGAGTGTCCTAAATTGTGTCATGAGTCGATAAGGCTAGTAACAATAAAAGTTTATGAAATTTAATAAATCGAATATAATATCAATAATAAAAACCCTAAAAATTGATTGAAACCCTAAATCATGTATCAAAACCTTAAATCAATTTATGCACAATTACCCAAAATCGAATCCGAACTTGATCGAAGCCTTAAAACTATAACTTTAAGCTTATAAAATAATTAAATATCATTCGTTAGTGATATAATTATAGTTGATTGCAATTATTAATTAAATCACATAATCGCATAAAATTTTTAACGAAACTGTTAAAATAACTTGCAAAAATTATAATTATAACGAGTACCAATTAAATTGATAAATTTTCACAAAATTATAAAATTAATTTATTAATGTTACCTTTACTATTTTTATGTTTAAAAAATTTACATATATATTTTTTTATTTCCTATTTCTTTCTTTTTCCTTCCTTTTTCTTTTCGTTTTTCTTCTTCTATTTTTTTCTTCCTTCCATGTTGAACTCCAGTAGATTCTAATAGAAGCCCATGTGATTAAATTTTGGTTACATGTGTCACAAAATAAAGGGATAAAGGACAAAATAATTAAGGGATATGTCTTGTCCAATTTAATGAAGAGATTAAGTTAGATTATTTTTCTTTTTTTCATTGGTTTCCTTAAATCACATTGCTGTACACATCTAGAACTAAAAGAGTGAAATCTAGAAAGAAAAAAAAAATAGAAACCAAACACATAAAAAGAAGAAGGAAAAGAAAGCAAAACAAAAGAAAACCAAGAACAAGAAGAAAATTAAGAAGAAAAAGAAGAAAATTGAGGATATTACCAACATATTTAGGTAAGTATATTTATTTTAGTTGTATATATGTATATTATATGGTATGTGCATCTATAAACTAAGTATTTTGTTAAATATTTCATTATATGTACATAAATAGATGTACGAGTAAATAAAAAAACATATATGTATCTCTTATGTGTGTATAAACATATGTATGTGGACATGTATATATATATATATATATATATATATACTATTAGGTAGAATATATGGTATATGTATATACGTGTATGTATAAATAAGAATACGTATAGTAGATATTTGGAAATTTTACTATTTGGATATATATATGCATGTACATGAAAAATAAATATATATATATATATATGTATGTATAAATAAGAATAATTCTAGTAGGTATTTAGTATTTTCACAAATTAAGCATTGATATATATACATTTATACATATTTACACATGAATATGAATATTTATGTATGTATGTGTATAATGTTTATTTTCATATATGATATATATAAGTGTAAGTATATGTATATTATATATATATATACATGTGCTTCATATTTTTATATTTGTGTATACATGTAAGTTATTTCTTTTCTTATATATATATATATATATATATATGTAACGTGAATATGTGTACATGTATATATAAACCAAATCTTTATTATATATGTATACAAGTATAATAATAGGTATATGTATATCTAGTATTTTCATATTACAAGAATTTTTGTATATATAGTTATGCAAGTATTTATATTTATATGTATATCATAGAATATTAGAAAATAATAAATTAGAAAAAAAATTAATTAATAAATATTTAATAATTGTAAAATCTCCAAAAATAGTTAAAAACAAGTAACTAACGTAAAATAAGCTTAAAATAATAAAATTATCAATTATATGATTTAAATAATTATTAAATCATAAATATACTAAGAAAAAGCTGAAATTAATATTTCATAACTTTTAAAATTAAATAATAATTTTTTTGACACTTTTATATCATAGTTTTAAATTATAAGTCACAACATCCAAAATAGACCTCGCAACGGGAAAATACAATGGATTATAAGTTCATAAAGATTCGAGCTAAAATGAAAAAGTTATACGCGATTCGATAAAAAGCTCGAATCAACAATTTCATGTAACTAAGTAAAATAAACATTACAAATCACGATACTAGTTTAGCTTTAAATTCCCAAACTTACAATTTTCTATATTCCTTATTCTTAAGTAATCTCGACTTTAACCCTAAGCTGCCATTGGATTATTACGACCCTTAAGTCGATTATGATTGAGTGAGTTTTTCTTAATGATTCCATACTTGCTTGGGTTTGTAATTAGCAAATATAAATTATGCCTAATAATTGAATGTTGTATGAGGATGGGTTATACTTGTATATGATAATTGTTTGTTAATGGTAAATATACTTTAAAGTACGATAATGTATTGATTATTACATAGTAGATTCATTATGAATTGATTGTTGCGTAGTAGATTCACTAGGAATTGATTGTTTATAACCTTGTTGATCACTAAATAATAAAACCTTATTTTACTCAACTAGAAAAAATTTAACTTGAAATATGCATAATCCTACACCACATAACTAATTCCAGCTGTTACACTAAACGGAGGTAGCGAGAGGCCATACGTGGGTTAATTATTTAATTGTTATAGATTTTGTATGGTGCACATATGCGATATGGCCTTACCCTAGCCCAGGGATTACTAAGTGTTGGAGATGCCAACTTCTTAGCTAAGGGTCGAGTCTAGAGACCTCCGTTTAGGGGTGAGTGAGGGCTGCGTGAAACCTACTCACAATCATATATAGAACTTGTTTCTGATAAAATTGAGAATAGATATACCATTACATTTTAAATACGAAACACAGAGTTTTGTTATAAGATAAGTTCTAGTATAATACTTGGATCTGATTGTGTAGATGTATCTCCAAGCCCAACTTCGGAGGGCGTTAAATATGAGTTGCATGTTGTACCTGGTCATCCGCATATATTTGTTTAGCATACTGATTGACATGCATTCATTTGATTGAACTTAATTGTTGTATAGCTTTATTACTGTATGGTTGAGGGGATTATCTCACTAAGCTAGTTAGCTTATACCCTTGTAGTCTTCTTTTGCAAGTTAAGTTGTTCGTAAAGTCAGGCCACCGTATGCCCTAGGTTAGTTGTTCATTACAGGGTCGATGTGAGAGCAAGACATGATCAGAGTATACTCATGATAGTTTATTTAGATTATAAATCTGATTATGTAATAAAATGATACTAGTTTGAATTAAGAAGTGCTTTAGACTTCTTATCTGTAAATTCTTATTTCACTAGATTGTGTTTCATATTTCCTTAAGCTATTATTATTATTATGAAATGATATTGCTTAGCTTAGCGGTCACAAACTGAGGACGGCCTAGTCATGGCAGATACTGTATACTATACAAAGAACCCCTGATTGGTTACTCTTCCAATCAAGAACTCTTCACACAATATACAAGGCTCTACAACTACTAGATTCCTAAGAGCATACAGATTCACATGATATATTCATACAAACATATTTATATAAAATTTGAACTACAAAGCTTACAATATACAGTAATTTAATATATTTAAGTCTATAATACTAGTAAAAACAAAAGTACATGAGTAAGAGTCTACATAAACTGTTCTCTCTTAATACATAGGACAGCTCACTTTTACCCAAGTCCCTAAGCTAACTTGTGGCATCCCTTGGCTAGCCTCTATGAACAAGCTATCCTACAACAAAAGTCTAAAGAGGTATAAGCCTAAGCTTAATGAGCAAAAGTCTTGGCCACACCACAAGCAAGTTATAAGTATATTATATTCATGCATATGAATGAATGATCAAACAGAATGCCAAACAATACATATAATTAACTAGTTCATATACGTAACTCAGATTTAATGCCCTCCGAAGTTAGGGTTAGAGTATATACGACACCAATCAGATCCAGATATTATACTAGAACTTACTTTACTACAAAATTCCACGTTCCATACTCAAATCAAATAATTCTTTTATTTTCATAAAAACCAAGGTCTAGTATAATCATGAGTGGGCCGTCGCAGTCCACACTCATCCTTAAATGGAGGCCTCTAGACTTGACCCTTAGCTAGGCGGTTGCGCCTCTAACGCTTAGTGTTTCCGCGGGCCAGGGTAAGGTCATTCTATACGAATACACCGTATAGAACCAATAAATTAATAATAATAACCCCCGAATGGCCTCTCTTTACCTCTGTGTGATGTGATGATCGGAATTGTGTCTATGTGGTGCATTTTCCAATTTCTTTTTATAAGTCGAGTATAGTTGAGTTCAAATTATGCTGTGACCATCCAATAGTATACACAATCATTTTCTATATTAGCATGCAACAAACAAAGCATTATTTGTACTTAAGGTAAATTCACAACTCAACACACAATATCATACACAAACGTTTCCTAAACTTCACACAATAGTCAATTAACAATAATAATTAAGTCCACTATCTTCAATCACAAACAAGCATGGAATCATAGGATAAATACTCACTCGGCCATGGTGACTTGCCCTAATCGTAATCGTAGTAATCGATTGAGAGATCTTCGCTCACCTCGGGATCATCTAATCATTATGATATTATAACGCTAGTAAGTAATTGAATTAACTAATAATTCTAAATATCTATTTACTTAATTCTAGTTAAATTACTATCAACTTCTATCCGGTTAGACTTTATTATTAATCGTATGTAAGTTTTTCGTTCTATTTCTAATAATTATGAATTTATAGTCGTTTTTCATCATTTTTGGACGTACGTTTACACGTTGATGTTCATTTTGGACATTATGGCTCATATTTTATGATATGAACTAAAGTTATAGAAATTTTAACTATGGAAACTTAATTACTCTTATTACTTATATTTATATGTTTTGTTTATACTTAATGATTTAGTTAACCCTTAAATTCTTATACTTAGAGGATTTTACTTTGCTATTACTATTTCATGTACTTAATTAAGTATAATCCAATTTAGAAAGTGTCTTTAGGTTTACTAATTTAGGTACCTAATTATTATATACTCTTCTTATTTTCTTATTTTTTAAACCTATGCTTATGTCATTGCTTACATCATCATTTGCTTATGTCATCACTTACTTATGTCATGGCTTATGTCATTATATGATTACATCATTACTTGCATAATCCTTTGCTTACCTAAGCCTTATCTCATGATTATGTGTTTTATGTATACTAATGTATACTTATACATAATGTACATATACTTGCACCTTTCCTTTACTTATATGTATACTAGCATACTTATACATATATTTATACTTATACCGTATTTATGATTGTATACATACTCATATACCCATATGGTCATATACGTATTTTTGTACAATTTTGTATGCCTAATTTTTCTCTTAAGAAAACCTTCCTAATTTCAGTCTTTTGTGTTTTTAAGTATGTATTTAGTACAATATATGTATGTATAGTTAGGATTTGTCTTAATTTAGGTTATGTACATGGTAAATACTCATGTACAAAGATCCCCATACTTATGTTCTTTTAGTATATCCTTATGTACATATACTTAAGGGCATATACACATGTATTCCTTTTCTCTTCTTTATGATTCCTAACTTCCTACACTTAAAGATGGAAACTTTATATCCTATTCTTTAAAATCACACATCACATATGTCAACTTATCTAATCTACCTAATTATCTAACTAATAAGTAATGTAAAGCAACATAAAGTAACATGAACACATACCTTAATTTGTGTTGGAATTATGGAGACAAAGAGGAAAGTATTGAAAGTGAAAGGGAAGAAGAAAGGTCACCACATGGAGAGGGCTTTTGCTTTGTTTCTTTTTGTTTTGTTTTGATTATGGAATAAAGGAAATGGTGGGGTCTAGAAGGGGAAATGAATGGATGGCAATTAAGAGGAGGGAGAAAAGAAAAACCAAAAGAAAAGAAAAGAAAAGAAATCATTTGATGCCAAGATATTTTTCTTATGCATTAGTGTCTTTTGTTGACTTTTCTAATTGTTAACTTTAGTTAATATGTGTTGACTTGATCAACTTTCCTTAAGCAAATGCCATTTTGTATACATAATGTAGTAATTAAGGAAAATTAAGGGAAAAATTAAGGAAATGAGGTATTTGGTGAATAAATTAGTAAAAGTAGACGATGAGGTCTTACTTTAGGTATTTATAACCTATATACATCACTTAGTAAACTACTAAGTATAGCTAGTGAGAAAAGTACTTATTAAGGCATTAAGGTTTACTACATTTATCATAATCTTCAGTTATACCCCTAACTCGACGTAATACTATCTTAATCATATACTTAAGAGATAAATGTCATCTATGATTCATTATCTTAGTTTCTAAAGGACTATTTGAGGATTCAAAACATATATGCATAATTGAAAACTATTTGAGGGTTATATCATCAATTAGGGTTTTAGGGTATATTATGGTGAATTAGTGCACATATGTCTTCAAGGTGATCATTTTAGGGTTTTTATTCCTTTTGAAAGAAATCTTTAGCATTTAGATATATTTAGGGTAGAAAAGTTTCTTATATGATTGATTAATTCTTTTAGGGTTTCCTCTTTCATTAACCTTGTCAACTCTTAAATTGTCTAACATAGTTGAGTCTATTTCAAAAGCTAGATCGAAAATTTTAGGAGTTTACACTTGCGCCACTCTTGGTTGTTAGTTGTAGCTGTAGCCTTATGTATCGCATAAAGGGTTGTCGATTGTAAGGGAATTTAATCTACAGTCCTTTGTATGATATACAGTAACTGTCACAACTAGCTCTCTCAGGTCATGACACTCCCAACCCTTAGGATTTCCAATTCTTAATAATTAGGTACTTAAAAAATAAATAAATCTATAAATATTCTAAAAAACTAAGTTCATCGATTAACTAAATATCTATCATTATTTGCCTAATTTCCTACTATCACTCAAGTATAGGATAAACATAGTTTAATTTAAATCTTTTACTTACTTTTCTTAATTTATCTTAAATTTCAAATTGCATATAACTTTTTGTTTTAACTTCAGTTTTTATGAACTTATAATAGATCTTTATTATTTTCGAACATACTTTCATGTAGCAGGGTCCATTTTAGACTTTATAATCTGCGTTTTTCATTATGCTGTAAAAATATTATGAATTTTATTATTTTGAATTAAAAGATTATAATATATTATTTTAAGCCTTTTTCTTTACATATTTATGATTTAAGAAATATCTAATTCATATATTTTATAATTTTCTTGTTTTTGCTTTCATTTTAGCATAATTTACGTATTTTTCCATTTTTAAGGGTTAACACTTATTTATTTCATTTTGGATAATTTAATAATTTCACAATTAATTAATTATTTTATTATTATTTTTAATTCATATTTTAATTAAAATTATTTATATGTTGACGTAGCAGCATAGGAAGATGCCACATATCATTTTCAATTTTTTTTTGTACATTTTCTTATTTTGTATTTTTACATTATATGCATATAATAATATTTATTATTATATTTTACTCAATTTTATAAATTAGATATTTTATATTTCTTTAAGGGTTACAGTATATATATATGTATATATATTCATTTTTCTACTTTACTTTATTTACTAAATTAATATTATAGTATAGTATACATGTTTTAACTGAATATACTCGTATTTCTTTATATATATACTATACTATTCATATATGTATTTTTATATGTATAATATACTTATGTACTTAATAACATAACCCTAATAAATTACGTACATATATGTACTGGTATATATATATGTACTTGTATTTTTATTTCATAAATATTCATACATATATAGCTATATTTACATATTCACAATCTTATATAAATATACATATATACATATACCTTCATGTCTATATATATACATATATATATATATTACTTATACAATAAAATATGATATATGTATATATATATATATATACCATAGTATACCTATACATAATGAATATATATGCACTTTATTATACTTATACTATATAATACTAGTATTTTGTATTTTTATAAATATTTATACATATTTTTAGCTACATAATTATATAAATATATATAAGTAAAGAAAATACATAATATATACATACTATTATATGCACATGTACATATGTATATACATTAATTTCTTATACCTAAATATTTTGGTAGAATCCATTATAACATTTATAAATATACGTAAGGAGACTTATGTGTTTATACATATATAAATATATGAAATTCCATTTCATGTACACTTCATCTGAATACAAAATACAACATTCCTAAATACAAGTATTTATACAAAATACATATATACACATGGTAAATGAAATTTAACAAAATACATACAAAAGTGGCTACTTAATTAATCCTTTGAATGTCTTAATATATATTTGTTCCAAGTGCTTCCTTTTCTTCTAATTATATTGATTGAAAATTGACAAGAAAGTTGGAAAGAAAACAACTAGCAAAACGAAAAGTGGAGAGGAGTTTTCGGTGGAGTTTATTAGTGTAATGTTGTGTGTTTGAAAACAAGAAGAAGAAATGTCTAGAGACAAAATGAACCAAGAATGAGGCTTATTGTGGAAGCAAAAAAGAAAAAAAAAAAGAAAAGAAAAGATAATGGAAAGCATTAAATGGATGGGATTGATCTTATTATTTGGATTGTAATTATCTACATAATTAAGCATATGAAGAATTAAGAGATCACATGGCTAGTTGGTAGCAAAATTTAGAACCTAACATGGAAATGGAGAAAAAATTAAGAAAAGAAAAAGAATAGAAAAGAAGGAAAATGGAAAAATAATATTAGATTTCTGAAAATACAAAAATTATAAATTTAGTATTTATAAAATAATATTAAAATTTTATAAAATTTTTTTTATTTAATGGTTACCCATTACGTTTATAATATTTACGAGTTATCTCAATGTATTCGTTAATAATTTTACGCAATTATGCATATTAATCGATAATTATATTTGACTAGGGTTTTATTACTAGCCGGTTATGTTTATTCATTTTATAAGCTTTGGTTTATAGTTTTAGAGTTTTTGTTAAACTTGAGTTCAATTTTAGATACTTACACATACATAAGGTTTAGGGTTCTCGTATGTGATTAAGATTTCGATTGAAATTTTTAGGGTTTTTCTCCTTCGTATTATGTTCTCTGTTGACTTAGGGTAAGTATCTATAATATTTAAATCGATTCGATACCTAAAAAGCTAAATTTGTGGGGTCTACAATGTAAATATGTACCTTCCATAGTTTTAGACTTCTATGGATGTGTTGTTCACATTCATCGTGCTTGCATTTATTTCTTGTGTATGTAGTTTGCATGTGTGCCAATAATGTTTGATAACTTGCTTGAATGGTAGTGGTGAGGAACAAACTCATTAAGATATGTTATGCTCATTTGCCTATAGTTTCTTTTGCTGGTTTATTTATGTTGGGATTAGGATAAATCTCGAGCGTTGAGTGCAAAGTAAAGATAAATATGTTAGTGTTAGAATTAGTTAAGAATTTTAAAGGTGGTATAGAAACATCCTTTGTAGGAAATGTTTGTATGCTAGAGTTTAGTATAATTTAGTATTGCTTGTAATTTTATAAAGTTGGCTTACCATGTCTTATTATTTAGTAAGAGCTATTGATTCTCTATGGTTTTGAGAAATTGTAGAATATTGGATATCTATAGTAATTTATATTTTATAGTAAGTTAATTAATTAAAAATTAGAAACCTTAGCAATTAATTATTTAAAGTCTTGTAATCTCTGACTTCCAAGGTAGTTTCTGTATCATAGGTGCATATATGATATGAAAATTTTAGATAATCCTACTAGGCCCCCTATAAAGTCCTGATAGCCATTGCGTCTCTTAGGAGCATTTTCTAGTATGTTATGGTGTTATATAACTTAAGGTCATTGTCTATTAATTTGCATCATGGTGACTAGATAATTAACTAGATTAGTGAGTCTATTAAGCTTATCAACAACTAACACTAAAGTGTTACAACCACTATGTGCACAACCAAATTGAGCACTACTTCTCAAGTTGTCAATAACACCCTCAACAATCAAATACAACATGGTATAATACTTCCTGAACAAATTAACAACACATTCCAAAGAAAATACTACTACCTTACTACCTAAAACTTCATCTAACACACCCTAATAACTTCAACACCCAATAATTACTCGAATAGGAAAGGAATGAACTTCCTCTATTTTCATAGTGAAAAATAAAGTAAAAACAAAGTAACTATAGAACCACACTTACCAACATAAAAATCTTCACTACACAGCTTACAACACCAAACTTACTCCATACGAATACACTAAAGTAGCTATGGAAGGAACACAATAGCCACAAACAGCAAACACGAACCAAAGCATCACTACAACTTTATATACTCTATCTCAGAACCATGCTTAGATACTAGCGAAGCTGATGTGTCTTTGAGGTCAAATACACGGGGGAGCACCATAATGTAAATGAACCAAAAAGAAAACAAGAAAGCTAACAAAAGTTGAGGTAACTATTGACTAGATATGACAAATCAATTAATCCTACTGGGCTTAAAATCCATTAGATATGACTCGCTGGTTTGAACTATAGGGTCACTTGCCACTACTCCTTGCTAAAGGAAATAGATAGGAGTTATGAGGATAATGAGAACATTAGGATTACTCAAAAGGGAAACTTATATATTATGATGGTCAAAGAGTTATGTTTGCGTACAACAAATGGGGTATTTATACTTACTCCACTAATGTTACAAGCATACATGGAAAAGACAAAAGGGTAATTTACATTTGGGATACATAAATGATACTAAAAAGGGTAAAAGAGACAAAGAATATTTTGTACGGAAAAGTAAAGAAACCTTTTAGAATGTTATGCTAGAAGATACATGTCACATGGTAACAAGTCATTGTTCACTCTAGAATATAGTACAACTCTAATTAAATGTAGGAAAAAGGGTATGCGATTAGAGTTAACCTGATCTAGATTAAGTCTATCCTTAGCCAATCAATTACGAATGAATATTTTCCTCAAACTAGGGTTGGATCCTGGTTGATTCAAGAGCTCAACAATCGTCAATTGTTGAGGTTGGTATACTTGAATGTTGTCAAGATTATGGTAGGTTGCTTAGTAGGTAAGCATGCCTGCTTGACAGTTTTAGTGACAATATTGTTGCACGAGAGAGGTCGATACTTAGGTTAGCAGTAGAGTAAATCATGTAAGTCATGATAGTAATTCTTGTCCTAGATGGGGCTACAAGCCATTATGCTTCTCATGAATCCATTGGTTTAGCAGTGTATGATCGGTTTAGAAGGTTGATTCCTATTATTTGCTTCGGGGTTGAGAAGGTTTGACCTCAAATCTGAAGTAGCCTCTAATTCTTGTTCTTTTGGGGCACTTAAGGGGTTTTCTTCTTCTAATAAGTGGGGGAGTAAAATAGGCCCATTTAAAGTTGAGGAAACACTATAGTCATCGAGCAACTCAATTTGTAGGCATTGTGGTTAATCTTTTTCATAATCTTGAATGGAACATCAACTTGTGGAGATAACATGTTATGTCTCTAGTACGAAAATTGTTCTCGACTAAGGTGAATCTATACTAAGTCTCCAGGCTTAAAAGAAACAGTTTGACAGCCTCATCATAGATTAGTGTAGCTCTTGCAATTCTTAGGCTTGGTTGACTCCATATTAACTTTCTTTAGCAGCTAGGGGGGTATTGATTAGATTTAGGGGGATAGCAGGGTTGAAGCCATAGATGATCTCAAATGGGGTCTTTCCAATGGTGCTATAGATAGTTCAATTGTATGTGAACTCTACAATTGGCAGACATAGATTCTAATCCTTTAAATTTTTTCCCACAACAACTCTAAGTAAGTTCTCTAGCATCCTATTCATCACTTTAGTCTGGCTATTAGTTTGGGAGAGGCTGTTATATTTGAATACATGTTTTGCTCCAAGTCTTCATAAAAAGTCTTCCAAAAATAGTTAAAAATTTTGTGTCTCCATCTAAAATAATAGCTTTCTACACCCTGTATAGTTAGACTACTTCTTGCATAAATATATCATCAATATATAAAGCATCATTAGTTCGATGGCATATGAAGAAGTGTGCCATTTTGCTAAAGCAGTCTACTATTACAAAGACCAAATCTTTTCCCTTCAATATTTAGGGCAATCTTAGGACAATGTCCATGTTGTGGTCAACCCATGGTGAGGTTGGTATTACTATGGGCATATACTCTCCATATGGCTCTCTTTTCCCCTCAACTGTCATGCTTCAGGGTCTTGAGCCAATACATTAACCTTAAGATCCGAGCCCCTAAATTTAGGTTGCTCGATTATGTTATTCGTTTTATTTCAAACTTCATAGTAAGGTTAGAAAAGTAATTCTAGTAAAATCAATATCTTAAAATGAGCTATATAAAAGGACCAATTTGATAAAAACGTCAATTTATCGATAAAGCAGATAAATATTGAAAACATGAAATTCGAGCTCTTAAATGTAGCAAGATATTAGAGATAAGTTATTTAACTTATAAAAATGATAAATAAAGTTGCATTATATATAATATACATGTATTTACATACGATATGCATTATATGTATTAAATATATACATATAATAATAAACCATTAAAAATAATGAAAAATTAATAAAAAAAATAATAGATGAATCACCAAATGATGTGGTAGCCTAGGATTAATTGGAAAACATGAGTCAATACCAAATTAACTAGAGAATGACACATGACGCATAGGAAAATGGAAAATTGACATGTAGTATATACATGTCCAATTTCTATTAAATTAAGTAAACTTGAAAAACTATAAATAGGATCTAAACCCTCGATTACAATATTTTAGAATTCTAAAAATAAAACAACATAATTTAGAAAAATTAGATAAAGTAAAATAAATATAGAACAAAAAATAGGATTGGAGCTAGTCTAGGGTGGTCGTGTACAAACAATAATCAGACTTGGAGCGGCTTAGGCATTAAAGAGTGGGTGGTGCACCTGGTTACTCCAATAAGGCAATAAGGTAACCAGGTGCAGTAGTTTAGAGGTGATTGATTTAGGTAAACCAAAATTCCCTCCATAACTTGTTTAATTTTCTAAAAACATTAAATATTGTTAATTAATTATAAATTTTTTTTCGGGGTTATTTTAGGTATAGATTAATGTAGTAATTTTATTTTAGTTAAATAATGATTGGAAATATAAATTCATTAAGAAGATGCCTTGTTTGGATGAAAATTAAACTAATTTTTATAAATATTAGATAATATTGTTTCAAGCTCAATTTTTGTATATAATACACCTACTATATATATATATATTTAATTTTGGTCTAAAAAATTTATGAAATTAAGCATGTTTCTATTTTTCATAATTATTTTAAATAAAATTGCCAATTTTACCAAATTGTTAAGATAATTAGTTTTTGATGAAATTAAGTAATAAGCCCTACACATTTTGACTTCATGAAGTTTATAATGATATTTGGAGCACTTAATTTTTATCTCACACATAAATTTATTTATTTACCCTAATTTTCCGTAATTTAAAGTTAAAACCGTTATTTTAGGAAAAATGGATAATAGCTTATTTAGTGTAATTCATTGTCAACAATTAAACTACATGTTTTTGTGATTCTATAGGATTTTTCATGAAATTAATCGAGCTCCTATACTATTCATTATGTATTTTTCTAATAAAAACCTATATATTAGATGAATATGTAACATAGTAATTAATACGAGTGAAATATTTGTCAAATTCATGAAAAATAAACACTTTAGGGTATATTAAGAGTTGTTGGACAAGTTTGGAAAGTATAATTTTTTGAACTTCTAGTTTAGAATTAAAGCCTACTCGAGTTGATTACGAAGTTACGATAACATATAGTTGAGTTGGTAGAGAGAAAGGATATTTTTTGGTTTTTGACAATATTTATTAATCTTGTTTCTTAAGATATTTAATAGTACTCAAAATAACGATCATGAAGATATAAAGTTTACTAAAATCAAATAAAGAATGAATAACATATGATAAAATGAAGATTAAAAATGCAATATTAAAAGCTTATAAGAGTTTAGGTTCGACTCGTAGTTAATTTGAAGAATGGTATATTTTCATAGGTATAATAAGTAAAAAAGGATCATGTCATTAAGTTTTGGATTTTGCACTATTACTAAGCCTAGGTAAGTGGATCTAACTTATGCTTAGAGTAGATATATTGCTATTCATAACTCTATGTGTTGTTTGATGCTATGTTGATTGAATCTAGCTATATCTTAGGTGAACTAATATGCTACTATGGTAGATGCTGATGTGGTGATACTGAATGACGATAGCTATATCTTAGTTGAATTGTTATGTTGGGTGTTGATATGGTGTTTATGAATGATTATACTAACTTAGAGAGTTAAGGGATTTCTAACTTAATCTTCTGAGTATTTACCTAAGTGAACCTTAATTGAGATGCTTGATTTTTGCTAGGGAGAGTTCAAAAACCTAGAGTTAGACAACTAGGTTAAGTAAAACTTGAAGACTAGTTATGCTGAATGATTTTCCCGAATTGTTACTGAATAGCATGGCATAAAAGGGACCTATAAGTCAAACTATTTAGAATGAGGCTTCAAAGTGATTAAGAAAAATTGTAGCTTTATGAACTTAGTGTTTGGAAGCATATAAATTCACATTGCCCGAGCATCTTAACTATTTTGATAATTAGATGTGGCAATCTATAATGTATAGTCTTATTTGGCCTTGTTGCCTCTTTGATTTGGTAGACTATAGTATGTAGTTTAAAGTGTATAAAACAAAGTTGGGGGTCCTACTTTTAGGCAACTCCTTGTTGCCCTTTTTGATATTAGTAGACTACAATAGTATGTAGTTTAATTTGGTGGGTGGTTTTACTCTTAAGCAACTCCTTATTGCTTTACGTTCCTAAACATTATATCTAGATGCTTGACTATGTCAATTAACCATATGTAGATATTGGAAGGCATAAAATATCAGTACGGATGCATGTCACATGCATGAGCATAGCATACTGCATTGCTAGCAATAAATGCTTAGTTGGGCTACTATATGTGTGAAGCTAAACCTACTAGAATTAAGTGAAATGTTTTAATTATGATATTGCCTATATTATATTGTTTGTTATCTAGTCTCACTTAACTTCAGTAGTTGAGGGGATAAAATATTTTATCCTTAAGTTAATAGCATTGTAAAGGGCCTAACACTAGGGAAGTAGTATACTAAAAGCGTAGTCAGAGTTAACAGCTTTTGCATGAAACTTGTACTAACTTGGGAATCTTACTATTTTGAAGATGACAAAAGAAAAGGGATGGTTGATATTTTGATGTAAATATTACGTTGTACATATAAGCTATAACAAAATGTCTAGTTGAACTCCAATGTAGCAACCCTATTATAACATAAATAAAGTTTTGTCTTGATGAATGAGTTGGTTGAGTTAAGTTTTTAACAGATATTTTAGTATGATGATGCATCTTATGCTATGTCGGGATGTGACATTAGCTCTCTTGCATACCTCACAACTTTCAACTACCTTATGGACTTCCTTACCCAAACTAGGCCAGTAAAAGTTTTCCTTCAACAAATTGGCCATTTTGGTCTCTCTAAAATGACTAGATAATCTACCATTATGAGCCTCCCTCACTAACAACTTATGGATAGAACAGTTTGGTATATACTACCTTCAGTCCTTAAACAAATAGTCATCTCTAAAATAATATCCTCCAATAGCAAATCCTTCTTAGTACTACTTAATAGTGGGACTATAATGAGGGTTATGAGCATATTGCTTGCTGATAAGCAAAAGCCCCAGTAAATTTGTCTACAAAGTGGTTAGCAAGGTTTGCCAACGTCACAAAGCATTGTCGACTACATTGACGCTTCCTTTCTTGTATCGAATCCTGTAGGAGAAACCTTTCATAAACTCTAGCTACTTAGCTTGCTTATTTGAAACTCCATTCTAATTCCTAAGATGCTTAAATGACCTATGGTTAATATAGATCACAAACTCTCGTGGTAGTAAGTAGTGTTGCTAGACAATAAGAGCTTAAAAAGGAGAGTACAACTCTTTCTTGTACATAGAATAGTTCAATGTAGCACCACTATGCTTCTCATTGTAATAAGTAACCAATCGTCGTTCTTCTATTGGGATGGCACCAATTCCAATGCCTGACGTAGCACACTCTAGTTAAAATGGCTCATCAAAATTTGGAAAATGATAAGACAGGGGTAGAGGTGAGCTTCACCTTGATCTCCTTGAAGCTATCGATTTCCCTTTTTTTGTCATCTCAGTCAAGGGGACTACAATGGTACTGAATTTTTTAATAAATGTCTTGTAGAAAGAAATAAGGCTATGGAAACTTTATACTTTAGTAATATTCTTCAACGTTAACTACTCCAAGATAGCTTGGAATTTCAAGGTGGAATTTCTAAGAGAATCAATAGTAGTAGGAAAACATGAGCTAAGCTCCTTCAAGTTAACGTTGGGAATAAGTTAGATGAACACAGTTGAGGTTAAATAAAAAAGGTTAAGAATAGAAGATCTCCAAGTAGTAAACAAGTTTCCCAATGTGTTTCTAAAGGAGCTATCGGGATTGCTACCTAAGAGGGACGTTGATTTCGTCATTGATTAAATGCCCATGACTAAGCCAATTTCTAAGGCCCCTTACAGGATGGCTCCAATAAAGTTAAAGGAACTAAAGAAGAAGCTTCAAGAGTTATTGGACCAAGGTTTTGTTAGATCGAGTGTCTCGCCTTAGGGAACACCTATTTTGTTTGTTAAGAAGAAAGATGGTTCTCTTAGACTTTGTATCGACTGTGGGGAATTGAATCGAGTCATTGTAAAAAATAAGTATCCTTTACCATGCATTGACGACTTAATAGACCAACTACAAGGTGCAGGTGTATTCTCTCGTATTGATCTAAGATCGAGATATCACGAATTGAGGATCAAAGAGGAGGATGTGCTTAAGACAGCATTAAAAACAAGATATAGGCACTATGAGTTTTTAGTGATGCCATTCGGATTGACTAATGCACCTGCAGTATTTATGGATTTGATGAACAGAGTGTTTAGAGCGTATTTGGACAAATGCATAATTGTATTCATTGATGACATCTTGGTATATTTGTTAACCCCATAACAACATTAGAAACACTTGAGATTAGTGTTGCAAACCTTAAGGGAACACAAGCTATACACAAAGTTATCTAAGTACGATTTTTGGTATAGAGAGATATCCTTTTTAGGACATGTCATTTCAAGAGAAGGAATAAAAGTAGATCTAGAAAAGATAAGACCTATTGTTGATTGGAAAAGACCTAAAAACGTCATAGAAGTGCGAAGTTTTCTTGGTTTAGCTAGATATTATCGGAAATTTGTGAAGGACTTTTCAAAGATTGCTAAACCACTTACTCAACTAACTTAAAAGAATGAAAAATTTATATGGAGTAAGAAAAGAGAAGAAAGTTTCTAAGAGTTGAAGAGCCAGTGAATTTTAGCATTAGTTTGGGTCTTACCTAACAATGAGGAGCCTTTTTCAGTGTATAATGATGCTTCCAAGAACAGCTTAGGGTATGTGTTGATGCAAAATGGAAAGGTGATTGCTTATGATTCACGACAATTGCAACTACACGAGCAGAATTACCCTACTCATGGCCTGGAATTAGCAGCCATAGTGTTTGCACTAAAGCTATGGAAGTATTACTTATATGGTGTCAAGTGTGAAATTTACACCGACCACAAGAGCTTGAAATATTTGTTCACTCAAAAGGAGTTAAACATGAGACAATGATGCTAGTTAGAGTTGATAAAGGACTATGATCTTAACATCAACTACTACCATAAGCGAGTAAATGCAGTAGCAGATGCTTTAAGTCGAAAGAATTATGCTAAAGTTACATATTTCCTTACTGAGCAAAGAGAATTGATTAAAGAGTTTGAGAGAATGAACTTGGAATTCGCATAGCATGAGGTAGATGCCAAATTGTCAAACTTGGTCCTTAAGCCGATACTACAAGAAAGAATCCGAGAAGCACAATAAGAGGACCCCGCTCTGTAACATGTAAGGGAGCAGATGATACTTGGAAAGTATATAGATTTTAGTTAAAATGAGGACAGATTGATTGGAATGAAAGGACATCTATGCATACTTGACATTCTTAAGCTAAGGAAAGAGATTTTGAGGGAAGCTTACTATTCCGGATATACGGTACATCCTAGAAATTGAGGAATAAGGAAATTAGATATGTAACACTACTTTGGAGAAACCATGAAAGGGAAGAAGCCACTTAAGAAGCCGAGGAAGAAGTAAAGCGAAAGTACCTTTAGTTATATCTTTAGGTTTTAAGGACAAAACTTATTTTAATGGGGGAAGGATGTAAACCATACTTTTAGCGAGCCAATGATTTGACAAAGAGTACTTCCCGAATGTTCTTAAGGATCAACTAAACTAAGAACTCAATTTTACGATTAGAAATGAACTTACTTTTCCAATTCAAAAGCCTATTATCAATAAAACCTGAACTTGAAAAACTACAAACTCTAGAGTCATCTAAAAACCTAAGCCCTAAAACAATTAAGGACTTTTAACCCTAAGTGATTAATTAATAATTTAATTTGAATAATTTCATTCAACTCTAAAATGTTTGATAATTTTATAAGAATTCAATCATCAATTACAAAACAATTCAAGAAGTAAATACTAAAACAATTTCCTATAAGACAATTCTCTTATCTTCATGCCTAAGCCTTACACTTAAATAAGTAGACCTACTAATCACTCGAAATGAATTATTAGTTGAAAGCTGGAGTCATTTATGAATTGATAACTTATCAAAATGAAGTGATAAGACACTTTCCTTATTACCACTTCACTTATACTACATATGGACAAATTATCACAGCATTTTACATACTTAACTTTAATAAAGGAGATAAGGCAATTCCATGCCCAAAAGGACACCCAATGGCCAGTTCTTAAATGGCTTTAAGGGGGGCCATACTCTTATCTTTCATCCATTAATCACTTTAGCTTATACTCCACTATTTACCCCTTAATGCTTACATCACCAATAGTTATAATTGTTGACTTCTATACATGCTACAAGACAACAAAATCAAACTTCTCTTACACATTTCTACCCTCATTCCGACTGGCCACTCTTTTCCCATTTTCTCTCACTTTCAGTTTCATTTTCACTTCCTTTTCTCTCACTTTGAAAACAACACAAAAGAAGAAACAACTATACCCCACAAAATCCTTCACTTGCCACCACATTCTAAGTATACACACACACTTATGGCACTTTCAACTTCTTCTTATCTTACTTTTGCCAACATTCAAAGCCCTTTAGGATCCTTAGAAGACTCCTTAAACCCCACTTTGAAGGATCACAACTTGGGTTTCAAAAGGGGTACAAGAAGGAGGAAGTAAGACAAAGAGCATAGGTGGAACCTTAGTACATAACCACTATATTTTTTTTCTTTAAGGATGAGTACGTATATCTTGTTAGTTGGTTAGTATTTATGTTAGGAGACTATGATTTCTTGAAGATATGAGTATGATTATAAGTTGGTATAACATCAAAAACCACCTTAAGAAGTAAACTCATGAAAACCTTACATGGAAGTTAAAATATAAGCATGTAAAGTTAGTATTTTATAAAGATACTTATTTAACACTCGAAATGGAAGATTTTCAGTTGAGAAAATCTTGAAATGAGAACTTGAATGAAAGAGAAGCATGCTGGACATGAGAGTTTAGAAGTCATTTGGATGTTGTTTACACTTTCATTAAGTTAAACATGCTCAAATCTAGACTTAGGTAAAGATAAGAATCCATCACATGAAGTTTTATAAGGAAACTAACTTTGTAAGACATGAACTATGATATGGGAGGTATGATAAAAGTGAGATCCTCTATTTTCATGTAAAGCATGAACTAAGTAACCATTTCATGAAAAAGAAGACAAGTTAAGATTTGAATACATGTAGCTAAAGTTCATGATCTAACAACTAAACTTCATGATCTAACAACTAAACTTAAGGAAATGATGAAACAAGCTGGAAAATCAAGTTAGAAGTTCTCATACTCAAATTGACCAGATCTGGAACATCCCTAAAAGAAACTTAAAAATATGATAAAAGTAACTAAACAAACTGAAAAGACCAACCAAGACAAGTTTGATAATTGTATTATGCCTAAAACTCAAAACTAAGCTTAAAACTTCCAAAATAGGCCTCAAATATCAACTTGAACCACCCTTAAGTTTCTGACCAGCAACTTGAAACATCAATAAGGGTTGTTTTAAGACCCTCAAGAAGCCTATAAGACACTCCCTAAGCCCAAGAAAGTAACCATCTTTGAATTGAATAAAAAACAAGCCCATTTGATAACTTAAGCCCACTAAAGAGCCCAAGAAGTGGTCGATAGCCTTAGGAGTGTAAATCATACCTGTAAGTTTGACCTTAAGGAGTATTTTGAGCTAAGAATGAAATCTTAAGCCTAAACCTAAAGGAATTCCTAAGGTACCAAAAAGCCCATTAACTGAACAAAGCCCAAAAGCACTCCAAATCATGAGGACCGCTACTGTTCTAACCAATAGATAGATTGTATGCTTCATTGTGAAAATCCAACCTCACCACATTAAAGTACACTCGAAAATGATGAAGATTGATTATAAGATCATAAGAATTGAATTTAAAACGAGAAAATTATAAGTGATTGAACTTTTAAGTAAAACTAGGAAAAATATGAAAACTAGTAAAGAGTATAACTTAAGAGGTTTTAGCTTAGTTTCCTAAGTTTTATTGCAATCCTTTATAGTATTATGATTTCAATGACTAGGGGACCTTGCATTCAGAAATACCCTAACCCTGGACTACTTTGGTTAACCCATATGGCGGAGTAAGTAATTTCCTAATAACTCTTTACTTGATTTTGCTTGTAGAATAAATGCACCTAAACTTATATATATAAATTTGGATGCTTATGGGATGTAGGAAATGCATGTGTATGAATTTGTGAATGAATGCTATGGCTTATTAATTATATAATAATGGGAATCGTTTGTGATAATTTATACGTGCGATTGTATATAATGAAATTGTCTGATCATCTTGAAAATCAGGTTAACCACTGATACAATTAAGAAATTAAATGGATCATGCATTCCTCATAATTACATTCGGATAACACTGACTGCTGCTTCACACAAAAGATGGGAAGGGACTCATAGGAGGAGAGCCTCCTATAGAAATGGGCACTAGCTATGTCATCAATTTATTGAGTCTCTGTCCTAAGTTGATGGGCTTACTAGGCATCAGGAGATGCCAACCATCGACGAAGGGCTGTATCTCGCGACTTTTGCTTAAGTCATGTATTTGTAGATTGTGAAGGCTACCATACCACTAGCTTGGGATTTTGAAATTATGATTCGATATTTGGTAAAGAAAGTATATATATATAATTTTGTTTTGACATAAGCATAATAGGGCAAATGAAATAAAAACCCAAGGGCTAGAACCTAGACTTTGGTTTGGGTTGATTAATTATCTCCAAACCTCGACTATAAGGGACATAATTCTAAGTTGCATGCAATTCCTAGGCCATTGCATTGGTTGTGTTAGCATACTGATTGTTCATGCATTTATATGATTGCACATCTAATAAATTTCTACTATGCGGTATTGACGAGGATATTTATCTTACTAAGCCTAAGCTTACATCTCGATAGATTTCTTTTGTTGCAGGAAAACCTCTTTGCTAATCTAGGTCGAGGCATGCCCATGGTGAGTCTCGTATAGAGATGGGTAGGAGCAATCGGGGAGCATAGAGGAGATTTCGTAAAAGCTTTTGTAGATAACTATTTACCTTTATTTTGTTCATAATATAGTTTAAAGTTTATGATGCAATTCCTATTATAAACTGCATTTTTTTGGAATATTCTTTTGGTGTGGAACCTAACGAGTCCACAAGTATACTTGATGAATTTATGCCTTAAAAGTTAATTTTAGTAAGAATTGCTCTATATTACTTATCTATGGGCCTAGTGGTAACATATAGTAGAAGGAGCCTTGTATATTATATGAAAGGCTTGTAATCAGCAAGGGGGTTGATAGTAGACTTTTGTACGATACATGGCGATCTACCATGATAACAATACTACTAGGTTATGTTAGTAACAATGGAACTACACTTATCAACACACATATCTTCAATACACATCTTATAACTCCAAACTTACTCTACATGAATACACTAAAGTAACCATGGAAGGAATGCAATAGCCACAAATGGCAAGCATAAACCAAAACTTCATTGCAACTTCACAAGCTCCTTCTCAAAATCGTGTTCAAATATTAGTGAAGTTGATATGTATCTAGGGTCAAACATACGGAGGAGCACTATAATGCAAATGAACTAAAAAGAAAACAAGAAAGCTAAGAAAAGTTTGGGCAACTACCTAATATAAATTGCTAGGTGAATACGTGAACCTAGTATCACATGAAAACCAATAAATGGGTTCAAGCCACGTGATGGCTTGAAAAATAAGTAGAAGTCAATGGTTTAGCAAATCTTGTGCACTAACTCTATGGATATGACGCACCATAGAACCACATACGGACCAAAGTTAGTACCTGATATGATGTATAGATACTAGGCTTAGGGTTGTTCACTACAATCCTTACTAAAACTCTATAGATATGATGCACTATAGAACTACATACGGATCTAAGTTAGTACCTGATATGATGTACAGATACTAGGCCTAGGGTTGTTCACTACAATCCTTGCTAAAGGGATTGATAAGAGCAAGTAGATAAGAGCTTTCCAAGGGAAAAGACTTAAGGTTTTTTCATTAATATGTCAAGTTTGTCTAAAACCCTATACAAGTGTTCTATTTATACAAAGTGGTAAAGTTATGAATAAAATTATTAAAAGATACCTTAGTGGCATCCCAATAATTACAAATAAAACATGACAACAACTTAAGGAAAATACAAGAAATAGGAAATCAAAATAACATAAGAAAAATAGATAGATCAATGAGATTTTCGGGTGTAGGGTTCCTACGTAATTCCAAAGAGCTATTGGAGACATTAGAGCTTTGATCTAGGCAGAGCTGATTCTAGATGACCTATCTTATCCGAAGCCAATCTAATGTGACTGTGGACAACCTAACGTTGTCATGGCCAACATCAAATGGCCAGGTCGACCTAATATGGTAGTGACTAATCTATTATAAATGTGGTCGACCTATTTGATTTGACTTGGCATGATCGAGCTGATATGGAATAACTGGGCAGTCTCAATATGACTGAGTAGATCTTAGCTAAACAGACTTAGGTGAGCATATCGATCTCGACAAAGCAAAGCCGATAGGTAAGGTTAGACAGTCCTGTAGTGTAAACCCCTGAAAGTTTCGATCTAGTTTTTGAAATAGATTCAACTATAGTAGACAATTTAGGAGTTGACAAGGCTAATTAATGTGAAAACCCTAAAAGACTTAATTAATCGCGTAAAGATTTTTTCTACCCTAAATGTTTCTAAAAGCTAAAGATTCCTTTCGAAAGTGACAAAAACCTTAAAAATGATTCCATTAAGGACATATGTACACCAATCCATCATGATATATCCTAAAACCCTAATTGAAAATATAATGCTTATATTTTGCAAAATCGTTAGTAATAGGTTAGAGATAACCCTCATTCTTACTTATATGATTCAAATTCTCAAGTAATCCATTAGGAACTAAGATAATGAGTCATAGATTATATTTATTCCTTAAATATATGATTAAGATAGTCTTACTTAGGGTTAGGGTTATAGTTGAAGATTAGGTTACATATAGTGAACTTTAATACCCAAATTAGCACTTTTTACACTTGTTATCCAAAGTAGTTTATCAAATGAGATATATGGACTCTAAAGACCTAAAGTAAGATCTCATCAACCACATTTACACATCAATGCATCATATACCTCAATTCTTCTCAATTCCTTCATTTCTCCCCTAATTTCCCTTAATTACTACATTATATGCACAAAATTACACATATTAAGGAATGTTGACTAAGATAATACATGTTGACCAAATTTCAAATGTTGACCAAGTCAACACATGTTGACTAAAGTCAACATTTTGAAAAGTCAACAAAGGTTAAGAGATAAGAAAAATATCTCTTATGTAATGATGTCTTCCTTTTCTTTTCTTTTTGATTTTTCTTTTTCTCTCTTTTCCTCTTGTTGCTGTCCACAAATTTCCTTCTCAACCCCACCACATATTGTCTTCCATTAAAAGCAATTAACAAAAGAAACAAAACAAAAACTTCCCTTTCATGCCGTAAACTCCCCTCCCTTCTTTCCCTTTCATTTCTTCCCTTTTGTCTCCTCCATTTTAACATCATAAAAGGTATGTTTTTAAGTGCTTTATCTTACTTTTTATTAGTTATTAATTAGTTAATTAGGTAGATTAGATAAGTAGTTATATGGTTTGTTTTGTCTTGAAGAAGAGGAAACAAAGTTTCCTTCTTTAAGTGTAGAAACTTGAAATTTGAAAGAGAAGAAAGAAAGACATGAGGATATGCTTCTATGTATGCATACATAAGGAAATACCAAAAGAGTATAAGTAGAAGAACCTTTGTACATGAGTATTTAACATGTATATAACCTAATTTAAGATCAAATCTTACTAAACATACCTAGATTACACTAAATATGTACATAAGAACACAAAAACATGGAATTAGAGAGCTTTTTTTAAGGAAAAATTTAAGCATACGAAATTTTAGTATAAAATACGTATTCCACCGTATAGGTATATGGGTATGTATACATGTATAAATACAGTATAAACCTAAGTCTAGGTATGAGTATAAGTATGTATAAAGTATATGTACATAAGTATAAGAGAAAGAGATAATATGTACATAATACATATGCATATGACATAAGCATGATGAAAGGCTTATGTAAGCATATGATGAGGTAAGTGATGACATAAGCACATGATGACATAAGCAATGACATAAGCAAGTGATGACATAAGCAATGACATAAGCAAGTGATGATGTAAGCGATGACATAAGCATAAATTAGAAAATAAGAAAAATTAAGAAAAGTGTAGGTAATTAGGTAACTAAATTAGTAAAACTTAATACACCTTCCAAATTAGATTATACCTAATTCAATATATGAATTAGTAATAGCAAATTAAAATTCTTTCATTAAAAGAATTTAAGGAATAAAAGATATAAATATAAGTAATAAAAGTACTTAGGTGGTCATAACTAAAAAGTTTTATAAATTTAGCTCATAACATAAAATAGAGGTCTTAATATCCAAAATAGATCTTACCATGTGAAACTATGTTCATAAACGATGAAAAACGATTATAAATTCATAAATATCAAAAATAAGACGGAAAAGTTACATACGATTGAAATTAAAGTCCTACCGGGTGAAAATTAGTAGGTACTTCAAATACTTATTAACATTGTTATCACATAATGATCAGGTGACTCTAAGGTGAGCGAGGACCTCCTGATCGATTACTACGATTAGGACGAACCGCTATGGCCGAGTGAGTATTTACCCTGTGATTCCATGCTTGATTGTGATTGTAGATAGTGGACTTAAATATTATTGTTATTTAACTGCTATGTGGGGTTCGGGATATGCTTGTGTATGTAATTGATTGTTGAGTTGTGAATTTACCTTAAATTCAGAGAATGCCTTGTTTGTTGCATGGTAGTATAGAAAATGATTATGTGTATTAATGGATGGTCACAGCATAATTTGAACTAACTTATACTCGGCTATAAAAAGAAACTGGAACATACATTAACATGCATAGCATGGATACTATTCCGGCCGTCACATCACACGGAGGTAAAGAGAGGCCATTCGGGGGTTGATATTATTGAGTTATTTAGTTATGTACGGTGCACTCGTACAAAATGACCTTACCCTGGCCCGCGGGAACACTAGGCGTTGGAGGCGCCAACCGCCTGGCTAAGGGTCGAGTCTAGAGACCTCCGTTTAGGGGTGAGTGTGGACTGCGGGGGCC
The DNA here is from genome assembly GCA_024138005.1 of Lumnitzera racemosa. Classification (NCBI taxonomy): domain Eukaryota; kingdom Viridiplantae; phylum Streptophyta; class Magnoliopsida; order Myrtales; family Combretaceae; genus Lumnitzera; species Lumnitzera racemosa. The sequence continues at coordinate 51,348,516 of JAMXBC010000008.1, read as the reverse complement.
CACTCACAATTATACTAGAACTTATGTTTTTTCTGAAAATAAAAGAGTTATTTGATATAAGTACGGAATATGAAGTTCCGTAGTAAAGTAAGTTCTAGTGTAATACCCGGATCTGATTGGTGCCATGTAAACTCCAACCCTGACTTCGGAGGGTGTTAAATCCGAGTTACGTATATGAACTAGTTAAGTATGCGTATTAACTGACATTCTGTTTGATCATTCATTCATATGCGTGACTATAATGTACTTATAACTTGCTTGTTGTGTGGCTGAGGGTTTTGCTCACTAAGCCTAGGCTTACACCCCTTTAGACTTCTGTTGCAGGATAGCCTGTTCGTAGAGACAGGACAAGGGATGCCACAGGTTAGCCTGGGGACTTGGGCAAGAGCGAGGTGTTTTGTGGGATGAGAGGAAAACAGTTTATGTAGACTATTCCACATTTACTTATGTTTAACTTGTGTTTACCTTATTATTATGAACTTAGACATACTTAAATACTGTGTAATGTAAGCTTTTGAGCATAACTTTTATATAAATATGTTGTGTGATGATATCATGTGAATCTGGATGTACTTTGGAACTAGTAGTTGTAGAGCCTTGTATATTGTATGAAGAGTTTTTGATTGGAAGGGTAACCAATCAGGGGTTCTTCATGCAGTATACGGCGTCTGCCACGGCTAAGCCGTCCTCAATTTGTGACATGTAGAGCAAAATTGGTTGGTAATGCAAAGGATGTTGGTAGAGTAGGATAGAGACATTTAGTCCAAAGTAGAGCACATCTAGTTTATTAAAGTAGATCCAGCAAAGTAGAGTAAAGCCAACCACAGTAGGTTGAAGTAGACCTAATATAGCAAAGACAACCTGACAAAGTAGGGCACAAATAATAGGCCAAGAAAAAACTTGCAAAACACGTTGGGTCTTTCGATATTGCTAGAGTTTATAGATAGGTTTCTAGAAGAACTTAGTTTGGATAAAGCAGGGTATATTCAACATTACAAGGTAGACCCAACAAGGTAGGGCAAGCCATTTAACACTAACGGAGTTTATACATAAGTTGTCCATTTGAGCAGGGCTTGTGAACAAGCATACCATATAGTCCAAAATCGAGCATATCGTTGCATCAACATCTAAAATCTTATCATCCCCTCCCTTTTGGAAGAGTTTCAACCTAAAACTTAGCAATTGGTGACTCCAAATCCCTCTAGGTTCAAATACCAATTGACACAATTGAAATTTAGATATAGGAAGATATTCTGGCTCTTGCAATAAGGTCATTACCAACTGATGCTCCCTCTACTAGTCATGGGCTCTATCAATCAAACCTTTTATCATGGATCTTTGCTTCCACTTGTCATGGATTCAATCAGCTACACCTTAGTAGTCCCAACAATTGTTAACTACTAGAAGTAACACAATCTTAGGGTCATACAAAGGATCATGGGCTTATGGATCTTATGCCAGTAGGACATAAGATGGCTTGTTAGTCATAAGTTCTTCCACCTCTTCATACTTAGCTAGCTCAAATCTCATAACCTCTTCATTTTTTGTAATCAGCATTCTTACTGCTTCATCATAAATCAATTCTTCTTCATCCTTCAACATATATACCTCAAATCTTTTCAACATGAGAGTATCAAGAGTCAACATGGTACATCCCTAATACATGTATCCATCACCTCAACCCTGATAAGCTCTAATTAACAATAGATAATAGCTTATAGGTGTGATGCTATAATTTCTCATATTAATGCTACGAAAACTTATCGGAGGATTAGGACATATGATTGCGATATGAGGAAGGCAAAAGTAGTAATTCCTAAAGCTGCCATTTGTGGTCTTTATACTGGTAATGAAATCATTTCCAAAACATGAGGCCTCAACAATAATTCAACTCTGTCTACCTCACCTCTATGGGTCGTTTCTTTAGCATCTTCTACCTCTTCTTCCTTAACTTTCTTTCTTTGAGCTTCTTTCTTGTCAACTTTCTCTATTCAAGTAACCTTTTGCTGCTTCATTTCTTCTTTAAGTTCCTCAAGTTGAACTAATATAACCTTTAACTAGTTCTACACATTAGAATGATCGACATCAATGGTAGATTTTACTCTTAAGGCTAGTTGGATAGCTTCATTTAAGCTTCTTACTCTTGAGAGGTTAACACGTTAGGTGATCTTGGATCTCAATCCTCTTGTGAATCACGAGTTAGTACAAGAAAGAAACTCATACAATTCACATCACCATAGGAGTACCTTGTACTCTTAGGTAAATTCTTAGACACTCAATTGTCCTTTCCTCAAGGTAGATGGCTCCTCGTAAAAAAATCTTGATATGATAGGGGTACAAAATTTTCTCTCATTGTAGGTCTCATTGAACTCCATGTAGTACTCGCCCCACTAAGGATCCTTTACCTCGATACATTCTTCTACCAAGTTCTCGTAAGGCCTTAAAGTTGATCCTCTATGATATATTCCTTTTCATGTTTAGAGCATGCATACCTTTCAAAGACATTATTGGCTTCGAATTCCCAATCTAAGTACCCGTCTGGAGATCCATATCCATCAAACTTAGGTATTCTTCATAACTGTATGTTCCTTGATTGTCATAAGCCATGTTGAATTAAGGTATCAACTTAGTAGATTGGTTTGGCTCATGAGAAGTCTCATCGATAACAACTAAAACTATCCAACACTAGGTATTTTAAGAATACAATTGTAAACCCCTATATTTTTCGATCTAGCTTTTGAAGTAGACTTGAGTATGTTAGATAATTTAGGAGTTGATATGGCTAATGAAAGTGAAAACCCTAAAATAACTAGTCAATCGCATATAAAATTTTTCTATCCTAAATGTATGTAAATACTAAAGATTTCATTCGAGAGTGATAAAAACCCTAAAACTATAATTTTAAGGATAGAGAAGCACTAAATCACCATAATTTACCCTTAAGCCCCAATTGATAATATAACCTTAGTATTATACCAAATCATTGGTAAAAGATTAAGGGTAACTTTCAATCAGTCATAAATACATATAATACTAAAGTAATCCCTTAGAAACTAAGATATTGTATCATCGATTACATTCATCTTCTAAGTATATAATTTTATTAGTATTACATAGAGTTAAGGGTTTACTTGATTCTTAGGTTACATGTAGTGAACATTAATACCCTAAATGACACTTATCATCTTAATTATACTAAGTAGCTCACTAAATGGTGTATATGGGATATAAATACCTAAAGTAAGATCTCATCATCTATTTTTACTAATCAATTCACCAAATGTCTCATTTCCTTAATTTTTCTCTTAATTTTCCTTAATTACTATATTATGTATACTAAATAGCTTATATTTTTGGAAAGTTGACCATGTTAACACATGTTAACCAAGGTCAAAAGGTTAACTAAGTCAACATGTAGAAAAGTCAACAAAATGTCACTTTCACTTTAGAAAATATCTCTTCCTTCTAATGATTTCTTTTCTTTTCTTTTCTTTTAGACTTTTCTTCCTTTTCTGTTCCATTTTTTTGCCATCCACTCCTTTTCCTTCTAGACCCACTTTCTTCTTCTTTTCAAACATAAAGCAAAACAAAATCAAGTCCCTTACCCTACCTCCATAGTTGTGACCTCCCCTTTCCCTTTCACTTTCCTAATTTTCCAAATTTGCATCCATATTTCAAGAGCAAACTAAGGTATGTTATTATGTATTACTTCATATTATTTACTAGTTAGATGAAGAGGTAGGTTAGTTTGAGTAGTTTATGTATTGTGTACATCTATGTTGATGGAGGCTTAAAGCTTCAATCTTTATGTGTAGAAAAGTAGGAATCTTTATCAAGTGGAAGAAGATGCATGTATATATGTCTTTAAGTATGTGTACATAAGAGTGTACTAGAAAAATACATTTATAAAGACCTTTGTACATAAGTATTCATTATGTACATAACCTAAAAGAAGACATATACTAACTATACATACCTATATCATGCTAAATACACCCTTAAAACACAAAAAGAATGAAATTTGAGAAGCTTTCTTAAGAGGAATTTTAGGTATACGAAAATATATATATAAATGCGTATGTTATGGTATGTGTTTACTACTATATGTCAAAGTATAAATACGGTATAAGTATAAATATATGTATGAGTATACTAGTATACATGCAAGTAGAGTAAAGGTATAAGTATACACTTAACATATGTATAAGTGTACATAAGTGTACATAAGACACTTAGGCATAAGGTAAAGCTTATGTAAGCAAAGGATGATGTAAGCAATGATGTAATCATATGATGATATAAGCGATGACATAAGCATAAGTTTATAAAATAAGAAATAAGAAGAGTACATTAGAATTAGGTACATGAATTAGTAAACCTTAATACACTTCCTAAATTAGATTAAACTTCATTAAGTACATAAATTAGTAATATCAAGGTAAAATTTCCCAAGTGTAACAATCTAAGGGCTACTTAAATTATTAAGTACAAACATAGGATATAAATATAAGCAATAAGAATAATTTTGCTTCAATAGTTAAAATTTCCAAATATTTAGTCCATATTGTAAAATACGGGTCTTAACGTCTAAAACGAACATCATCGTTTGAATGTGCATTCAAAAACGATGAAAAATGATTATAAATATATAAATATCAGAAATAGAACGAAAAATTTATATACAATTAGTGATAAAGTTTAATCGGATAAAAGTTGATAGTAATCTAAATAGAATTAGGTAAATAGATTTTGAGAATTACTAGTTAATTCAATTATTTACTAGCGTTATTATATTCTCATGATCAAGTGATCCCGAGGTGGGTAAGGATCTCCCGATTGATTACTATGACTAAAGCAAGTCGTCATGGTCGAGTGAGCATTTACCTAATGATTCCATACTTGTATGTGATTGTTGATAGTGGACTTAAATGATATTGTTAATTGATTGTTGTATGGGGTTGGGAAATGCTTGTGTACGTTATTATGTACTGAGTTGTGAATTTACCTTAAGTACGAATAATACTTTGTTTGCTGCATGGAAGCATAGAAAATGATTATGTGTACTATTAGATGGTCACATCATAATTGGACTTAATTATACTCGGCTCATAAGAAGAAACTGGTACATGTATCAGCATGCATTACATAGACATAATTTCGATCATCACATCACATCAAGGTAAAGAGAGGCCATTCAAGGGTTGTTATTAGAAATTTATTGGTTTTGTATGGTATACTCATACTAAATAACCTTACCCTAGATTGCGAAAATACTAGACGTTGGAGGTGTCAACTGTCTGGCTAAGGGTCAAGTCTAGAGGCCTCCATTTAGGGGTGAGTGTAGATTATGGGGGCCTATTCCCGGTTATACTAGAACTTGGTTTTTATGAAAATAAAAACTTATTTGATTTAAGTATGAAACTTAGAGTTTTGTAGTAAAGTAAGTTCTAGTATAATACTCGGATCTAATTTGTGCCGTGTATACTCCAAACCTGACTTTGGAAGGCATTAAATTTGAGTTACGTATGTAGATTAGTTAACTATACATATTATTTAGCATTCTATTTGATCATTCATTCATATGCATAGATATAATGTATTTATAACTTGCCTGTAGTATGGATGAGGGTTTTGCTCACTGAGCTTAGGCTTATACCCCCTTAGACTTTTGCTGCAGAATAACTTGCTCGTAGAGGCTGGCCAGGGAATGCCACAGGTTAGCTTGGGGACTTAGGCAAGAGTGAGTCTTCCAATGTATTGAGAGAGAACAGATTATGTAAACTTTTACTTATGTGCATTGTATACTTTGTAGTCTAAAATTTATATAAATATGTTTGTGTGATGATATCATATGGATCTATATGTTCTTGGGAAATTAATGGTGGTAAAGACTTGTATATTGTGTGAAGAGTTCATGATTAAAAGGGTAACCAATCAGGGATACAGTATACGTCGTCTTCCACGATTAAGCTGTCCTTAGTTCATGATAGCAGTAGCTTAGATGCTTATATAGCTCAGATCTTCCACTTCACTTTGACACTTCAACTTAGCTCGGATACTAAAATCAACTCAGCTATTAGGTTAAAGTAGCTCAGGACTTGAGCTTAGATACTACAGACTAGCTCAACAAGTTGAATTAGTAAACAACTCAGCTCAATAACCTTAAGAGTATGATAACTCAGCTTAACAAGTTAATGGAAAAAACTACTCGGATGTACATGCCTTTTACCTATCTCAATTTGAGCATCACTAAACTAGAATGACATGTTAGTACTTCTTCAATTCGGTACTCTTAATCAATACAACAACTTGGATGGCTTCTCCAAAGTGAAATAGCTAAACACATAATGGTCTTACTCCATTAGCTTAGTTCAGTCACTTGCACTTCAAGCACCAAGCATTATGTCAATCCTTAAGATAACAACATAACCTACTAGCATAACCGTAATCACCAATAGCACCAAATCATCCAGTGTAATACCTAGCAAATCTACCACCTATTACTATTGTAACAACAAAGTCTCTATAGATAATAACCACTAAACACTATAAGTTAATATCGATAACTCCAATTTCAACATAAGCAATTACAATACATTTTACTAACTATTGTTGTGACTACATGAAAGAATCCCATTAAACGATCCTCTGTCCAAACTCAATGACCCAAACCATAGAATTTGAGTACTATTGTCACAAAAAATTGAATACCCACTTCAATTTGAAGGCACCTAATTTGAATCCCTTGTAATTTCTTTAGCTATGGTTTCGTGACTCCAAACCCAACCACAGTCTCTTTCCCAATACTTATGAACCCATTTCACACTTTACTACACCAATATAGCAATAGGCCTACGCAACCCCCGTTCTAGCCACCACTACTACAATAGCACAACATCACACTAACCCATATTCAATACAGCTCAATCTTATAAGGCTACATCCAACTTAACCTCGGTAACCAATATGATCAAACACATGGGTATATCCAAAAATGACCTTCCTTTGTTTTTACAAATGGAGAATAGTGTACAATAGAGCACAATGGGAACTAAACTTATTAACCTACAAATCTTCACCTCGTAGCTCTAGATTTTCAAAACTTACTCCAATAGAACCAACTCTAATGTTTATGAAAGGAACACAACAACCACTAATCAACAAACACAAACAAATCTTTGGAGCAAATTTACTCGCTCCATTTTAGAACCATGCTTTGACATCAAGATGATACGGATCCGTAGGTGAACATACGAACCTAGTATTACACAAAAACCAATGGATGGGTCTGGGCTGTAAGATGGCTCAAAAAATAAGTGGAAGTCAATGGTTTCGCAAATCTCGCACACTAACTCTACAGATATGATGTATTGTAGAACTACACATGGACTTAAGCTAGTACTCGATATGACATACGGATACTAGGCCTAGGGTTACTTGCCACAATCTTTGCTAAAGGGATTGAAAAGAGCAAGTAGATAAGAGCTTTCCAAGGGAAAAGATTCAAGGGTTTTCATTAATATGCCATGTTTGTCTAAAAGCCTATACAAGTGTTCTATTTATACAAAGTAGAAAAGTTGTGAATAAAATGATTAAAGGATACCCCAATAACATCCCAATAATTACAAATAAAACATCAAGACAACTTAAGGAAAATATAAGAAATAGAAAATCTAAATAACATAAGTAAAATAGATAGCCGAATGAGATTTTCAAGTGAAGGGTTACTGTTTGATTCTGAAGAGCTGTTAAAGACTTTAAAGCTTTGATCTAGGTGGACCTGATTCTAAATGGCCTATCTTGTCCGAGGCTAATCTGATATGACCCTCCTTTGAAAATACTTAAATCTAAAAATCCTAAACTATTTTATTATTATTTAACATCATTTTCTAAATTTCCCCAAAATTCTCTATTTTTCAATTTTTCCTTTTTTATGACTTTTCCAATTTTTCTATTTTTTCTAAATTTTCTTATTTTTTTTTTCTATATTTCCTAATTTAAGAACCTTTACCTTATCCTAAAAAATTGAAAAATAAAAGGGAGCAAAAAATGGGGTGTCTATGCTATTGTTTTAGATTGGAACACAAAATTTTTTTAGCTATTTTTAGAAAACTCTTTGGGAAAGACTTGGAACTAAACTTAAGTTCAGCTCTAGTAGCCATTGCCAAACTAGTGGCCAAACTAAAGTAGTGAACATGATGTTAGGTAACCAAGAGTTATTGTAGTAAAAAACTTAAAGGAATGGGTCTATGTCTACCATTTGTTGAGTCACATACAACCAAACTGCCTATAGCACCATTGGAAAGACTCCATTTAAGGTCATCTATGGCTTTATTCCTACTATGCCCCTAGATCTAATTAATACCTCTATAGGTATTGAAGAAAGCCAATCTCGAGTCAATGGAGCATAAGAATTGTAAGAGCTACATCAGTTTATAACAAAGAAGATCGCTGAGTTTAATTAGAGACTGGTAGCCACGGCCATCAAACTATTTCTTTTAAGCTAGGAGACTTAGTATGGATTCACCTCAGCCAAGAACGAGTTTTGCACTTAAGATAAAAAAAAGTTATCTCCACGAGTTAATGGTCCATTTAAGATTCAGAAGAAGATCAACCATGACGCCTACCAAATCGAGCTACCTGTTAACTATGGTGTTTCCTCTACTTTCAATGTGTCTAACCTTCATTTGCACCGACCAAAAGAAGAAAACCCCATAGGTGTCTAGAAGAACAAGAATTGGAGACCACTTTAAATTTGAGGTCAAATCTGAATAACCCCTAAGCAAATGATAGGAATCAATCATTTGGATCCATCATGCGCTGCCAAGCCAAAGGACTCCATGGAATTAAGAGAAGGATAATGGCTCATAGCGCCATCTAAGATAGTAATTCCTATCCCAAACTCCATGATTTATCTACTACTGACCTAAGTGCTGAGCCGAGTGCCAACTTCAGTACTAACCTCTCTCGTGCACCAACATTGTCTCTAAAAGTGTCGAGTAGGAATGCTTACCTACTAAGCAGTCATACTTACCTACTAAGCAGTCATACTTACCTACTAAGCAGTCATACCATAATCCTAACACCATACAAGCATACCAAGCTTAATAATTGTTCAAAGTCGAGCACTCAAATTGACTAGGATCTGACCCCAATTTAAGGCAATTATTCATTAGTAACTGATTGGTCGAATACTAACCTGATCTAAATCAGGTTAACTCCTATCGTAAAACTTATTTTCTTCATTTCATTTAAGCTCTACTATATTCCAAAGTGACCAATGACTAGCCACCATCCGATACGTGTCTTCTAGCATAACATTCAAAAAGGATTCTTTACTTTTCTATACATAATATTCTTTCTCTCTTTTACCCTTTTTAGTATCATTCGTGTATCCCAATTGTAAATTACCCTTTTGTCTTTCTATGTATGCTTGTAACCCTAGTAAGGCTAATAGAAATACCCCATTCGTTATACATAGACATAATGCTTTGACTATTAGATTATACAAGTTTCCCTTCTGAGCAACCCTAATGTTCTTATTATCCTTCTAACATTTATCTATTCCCTTTTGCAAGAAGAAATGGCGAGTAACCCTATAATTTAGACCGGAAAGTCACATTTGACGAATTGTAAGCCGAGTAAGATCGATTAGTGTGTCATATCTAATTGATAGCCAGTCAAACTTTTGCAAGCTTTCTTCTTTTCTTTTTGGTTCATTTACATTGTGGAGCTTCGTTATGTATTCAACCCTAGAGATGCATCAAATTTAACTTAGCTTAAATTAGTTTTAGTGGATTCTAACCTTAGGTTGCATGAAAAGCATCATTCCAACAAGGATTAAGAATTAGAACTCCTCTTGTTAGGTGATTTCTCTCTCTAGTTGACTTCCTATTGCTTTAGCATTTTGTTTAACTTTATATTCTTATTGAATTCATGATGATTATGAATCTTTTAATGTTAATGGATTAATGTTTTGCGTTTGTGTTGTTTATTGGGATTGTGTGCAATATGAGTTTCTAGTATTGAACATGTATTTATGTTGTGAAGAAATGTATGTAGATTGGGATTACAGGTGACGCATGAATTCTCATCATTTCCATGCTTATTTAACTTAGAGTAATTGTTAATATATGTTAATTCGGCTAAGATTTCACTTTTGAAATTAATCTTTAATTTATATGCACATGAACAATAGTAGAACATAAACAACATACCTCTTGTTAATTCATGTACTTAGCTCTTAATTGTATTCATTAGAGTCTTAAAACCCTATGCTTTGTTAGATTAGGAATTGTTCTTAGGTTTAGTCCAATAAAAATCATATATTTGTCCTTTTCGGTGTTAGAATCTATTGTTTATCCATATTAGGCTAGTTATTGAGTTTTATTTAATAAAAGAATCAAATTTTATTTGTCTTATGTAAATATGAATAGTATTAAAACTGCTGAGAGCTAGCACATCATTCCTTTATGAAATACAATCTTGGAGCTCGCCCTACACTTCTAATTGAATGGTGCTCTTTCTAAAGTTTTCATGATTTCCATAAGTTTTTATCAAAATTTACAACCTTATTTGATGGGTTGTATATTGACTCCACTATTTTAAAAAGGACTTAATTCTTCCATTTAATGTATGACTTGTGGAAGTGGTGAATACGAGAGTAGTATAAAAGAAATTACACAAAATAGAAGCTTCTTTAGTAGATTCTTTCATGAAGATGATCAAGATGTGTAGTAGGAAGTGATTAGAAGGGTTCCTATAGAAGCAGACAAAAGAGTATAGTCTGTTTCAATAGATGTTGAGTTGATCTGTAAGCAATTTAAGGTTGTATCAGTTCAGAAGTGATTTGGGGAGCTTGAAACAGATATGGGGAGTTGATGGATAAGTTGGTTGTACTATCAATAAAGTAGTCCTTAGGCCAGCACTTGGTCACTAAAAAACAAAGGGGGGCTTGGCTTAGTATCTTAGGCAAATCAATAGTCAAAAGCAAATTAGTTTCTCCAATTGTAGGTCATGTTGAGAGGATGCACCTTACCATGCTCTCTAGCCCTCGAGCTTAAGCTCGAGCTCGAGTCAATGGTCTAGGGGCTTGATTCCTATCATTTAGTCTGGGTTAGTTGGCATTTGGGATTAAATCCAGCAAGTCTTCACTCTACTCTTCTTCAAGTCGATAAGGGCTAAGGTAAGCAATATTGAACACATCAAAAACTCTAAATTCTTTAGGTCATTACAATTAATAGGCTTTTTTATTGATCTTTTGGAGTATCCTAAAAGGTCCTTTAGCTCAGATGGAAAACTTGCTCTTCCTCTTGCTCAAAGACCTTTCTTTGCTCAAATGTAGCCATATTAAGTCACTAAGCAATAACTGCTTTGTCTTTCTTCCCTTCCCCTTCAACTTCCTAACAGCTCATCAATCTCCTAAGTAACTTTCTAGTAGATTTGTTGAAACGATTAAGTTCTAACTCTAGCATTGAGGTGGTAAGAAGTGCTAAGAAGTAGCTTAGTTCTCATCTAATGCTAGATGGTCCTCCAAAAATAACTCAAAAATTTTGGGTCTTGATTTGACACTGTACTCTAAGCATTCCATGCAAGTGAATGTTCTCCTGCAAAAATAGAAATGCAATAGCCAAAGCATCAGTAATTTCTGTGCAAGACCAAAGTGAGCCATCTAGCTAAATATATCTACGATGTCCATCATCGTATCTTTGCCTTAAGCAATTTCCAATCAATCATATATTCTGTCCTCAGAGTTTAACTTCTATGCATCTCATCTCGACATTGACACTCAACCCTCAGTTCTTAACCTATGCCCGATCGTCTAGCAACCTACAAAAGAAAACTATTGGGATGTAAGCTACAAGAGCTTAGTCAGTTAATTTCTCTCAACCACACAACAATCAAGTCAGACAATAATTAGGTTCAACCAAATGAATGCATGGCAAACAGTATGCCAAACAAAAACATGTAGGTGACCAGGTACTGCATGTAACTCAGATTTAACACCCTCCGAAGTCAAAGTTGGAGATTCATTGGTATAGTCAGATCTAGGTATCATATTAGAACTTATTTCATAATGAAACTCCACGTTTCATATTTAAAATGTAATGGTACATTCATTACCAGCTTTATCAAAACGAGTTCTACATATGATTGTAAGTAGGTTCACACAACCCTCACTGACCCCTAAACGAAGACCTCTAGACTCGACCCATAGCTGGATGGTTGGTGCCTCCAACGCTTAGTCATCCCGTAGGCTAGGGTAAGGTCATATCATACGTGTGTACCGTACGAAATCAATAACAATCAATAATCAACCCACGTATGGCCTCTCGCTATCTCCGTGTAATGTGATTCCTAGAATTAGTTATGCAATGCATGATTTATGCATGGTCCAAGTTAAATTTTTCTAATCGAATAATAAGTTAAGTCATATTTAATCGGTGATCATTCCAAGCCACAAACAATTAATCTAGTGAATCTACTATGCAACAGACATTATATTATTGCAATTTAAGGTAAATTCACCATCAACAACAATTATCATACACAAGCATAACCCAACCCCCATACACATTCATTTATAATTCATAATTTATGTTCACTAATTACAAGCACATACAAGTATGGAATCATTAGGAAACACTCACTCGGCCGTGGCTAGCTCAGGGATCGTAGTAGTCCAAAGGTAAGTCGGTCTCGATCTCAGGATCACCTAACATTAGGAACATAGGGAAAGTAATGAGTTTAGGGATTTAAATACCTAAACCAGCTTGCTAAACCATACTATTTACTTAAATCGGTTATTGTTTTACGTGAAATCATCGATTCGAGCTTTTTATCGACTCGCGTATAACTTTTTTGTTTTAGCTCGGATAGTTATGAACTTATAATCCATTTTGATCATTTTCGGGTGTATTTTCTCGTAACGAGATCCGTTTTGGATGTTGTGGCTCGTAGCGTAAAGTGTGATATAAAAATATCACAAAAATTATTATTGAAGTTTAAAAATTATAAAATATTGATTTTCGCTTTTTCTTATCATATTTATGATTTAATAATTATTTAAATCATATATTTGATATTTTATTATTTTCAGTATAATTTCCTATTTTTGAGATTTTTACTTTATTATGATTATTATGATTTTTATGGCCGTTATTATTTTTGTTATTTTTCTTTTTCTTAATATTGATGTCCTCACAATTTATACATATAATATATATATTTTATAATTTATTTTATTTCAAAAAAATCTTTAATTACGATATTATATATATATATATATACATATACACCTTACATATTTGCAAATTTAGTAAATATATTATATGTGCTAATACATATTTGGTACTTATATTATACATTATACGTATTATATATGTATATGTATTTGTTGAAAATAAACATGCTCCTATATACCTATTCATGTATTTATGTATTTGTATTTATTTATATAGAAGTCTTACATATGTACATACATTTAAATACATACATATATATTCAGTATACACATATACTTACCACTCATGGAGGTATACTTCTCTATATATATACATATATACCATACGATTATATATATATATATGTATTATAAGGTAATTATACATGGATATATATCTACATATATATTTACGGTACACACATATACATAGATATACTTATAATTATTTGTTGAAATCCATAATATTAATTATATGTATTCTTAAAAAAAATACATGATACATACTCTTCTATATACCTATGTACATATATGTATACATACATAGCCTAATATATGCATATATAACTCAATTTATGTGTTTGTGCACATATACATAGACTTAGTAATGTTATATGTACAAAATACCATACAAATACTATATTTCTATATGTATATACTATAATATACATCTCTACTTACTAAAATAAATTATTTACCTATTAATTTTTCTTTTTCTTCTTCTTTTTCTTCCTTCTTTCTCTTTTCTTTTCTCTTATGGTTTTGTCCAGACTTTTGTGTTTATGTACAGATTTTTTTTTCTTTTGTTCTTTCCTCCCTTTATATACATGTGTTAGCTTAAAATTTAAGCTAACTAATTATCCATTTTTTTTTAATTTTCCATTCAATACTTGGCAATTTTCTTTCTTTCATGTGGGCGGCTTGTTTGGTTTCATTTTGCTGATTTTTGGTTACGTGTTGTGTGTAGGAGGTAAGCTTAAATTGGAAATGGAAGAAGAAAATGGGATAAATTGGAAATAGAAGAGAAGGAAAATGAAAATTATTAACAAATATATATAATTTTTTGAATCATATAAATTATAACGAATCTCCTCATAGATTAGTTTTCAAATTTTTGTAAAATTTTATCAATTTAATTAGTACCCGATACAACTATAATTTTTACCAGTTATTATAGCGATTTCGTTATAATTTCATGAGAATAAGATATTTAGTCGAAAATTGCAATCGACTATAATTTTATCACTATTGAGTAATATTTAATTATTTTATAGGTTTATATTTATAATTTTAAGGTTTCGATCAAATTCAAGTTCAATTTTGGTTAGTGGTACTTTAAGCAGTTTTAGAGTTTTAGTATACGATTTAGGGTTTTGATCAATTTCTATGGTTTTTACTAGTTATAATATATTTAAATTTAGATTTATTAAATTTTTCTCTTACTCGGCTCTAATGACTTATTAAGTCATCTATAGTATTAGAGCTCAATCCTACTCTTAAATAGCTAAATTTACGGGGTTTACAGGAGAGGGACATTGTTTTCATGCCCCGAGAGATGCTTTGCCTGTGGCAGCCCACCGTATACTACCTTAAGTATCTTAGATTTGCCTTATGACCATTCTACAACCCTTGATAAGATATATAAGACATCTTCTAAATATTGGGTAGCTTCCTAGGTATGTATTCCTAAGTAGTTCATTAATTACTAAATTAATTTCACAAAATAATTAACCAATCATTAATATAACCTAACTACAAGTGGGAGCATTTCTCTACCAAAAGAAATATCACAAGTATGACATTGTTACAAAATAAAATAGATCATAAAGTCTAGTAGTATATCCCATATGAGGATCAAATAAAAAAGTCCATACAAAAGAAGATAAATAAGTTCTCTTAGTCACCTTTCCTCAACTCGCATATCCCAGCTTCCCCAATACTAACCTCAAGCATGACCTAACCTGGTACAAGCCAAATGTCATCCTACATCAAAAGACTAAAGGGGTGTAAGCTTACAACATGCTTAGTGAGTAATTTCCCCTACTAAACCTTTCATGCAAAGATTAAGCTGTTGTACTAAGCAACCATATAAATAGTTATCTACAAAAGTTGTTACAAAATTTCCTCTTCGCTCCCTGATCTCTCTAATCGTCTCTACACGAGACTCACCTCGAGCATGCCTCGGCCCAGATGAATAAAGAGCTTTTCCTGTAACAAAAGGAATCTATTAAGGTATAAGCTTACGCTTAATCAGATGATTACTCTCGTCAATACTACATGGAAAAAATTTATTAGATGCACAATCATATGAATGCATGAACAATCAGTATACCAAACAACACATGCAGTGGCCTAAAAACTGCATACAACTCAGAATTACACCCCTTATAGTCGAGGTTTAGAGATAATTAACTAATCTAAACCAAAATCTAGGTTCTTGACCTTTGGTTTTATTTCATTTGCACTATTGTGCTTAAGTTAAAACAAAACCATATATACGTATATATATACTTTTTTTCCTGAACAACAAACTATATTTTTAAAATCCTAAGTCTAACGGTATGGTAGCCCCTACAATCTACAAACACACGCCCTAAGCAAAAGCCATAAGATATGGCCCCTCGCCGACAATTGGTGTCTCCTGGTGCCTAGTAAGCCCGTCAACTTAGGATAAAGACTCAATAATATGATGACATAGCTAATGCCTAATCCTACAAGAGGCCCTTCTCATGTGAGGCCCTTCCCATCTTCTGTATAAAGCGGCAATCAGTATTATCCAAATGTAATTATAAGGAATACATGATCCATTTAATTTCTTAATCATATAAGTAGTTAATCCAATTTTTCAAGGTGATCAAACAATTTCATTCCATACAATTACATGTATAAATTATCATAAACAATTTCCATTGCCATATGATTAACACGCCATAGCATCTAATCATAAATTCATACACATGCATTTTCCATATCCCATAAGCATCCAATATATATATATAAGTTTAGCATATAATTTCTTAGTCATTAAGAATTCACTCACTCAGCCATGCGGGTCAGTCAAAGTAATCCAGGAGCAGGTCGTCTCCAAACATGAGGTCCCCTGGTCATCGCAATCATAATACTATAAGGATTTGAAATAAAATTAAGAAAACTAAGCTAAAACTCCTTAAGTTACACTCTTGACTAGTTTTCATATTTTTCCCGATTATACTTAAAAGTTCAATTACATTTAACTTTCTCGTTTTAAATCCAATTTTTATGATCTTACATTTAGTCTTCATCGTTTCAAGTGTACTTTAACGTAGTGAGGTTAGATTTTTGAGATGAGGCATGCAAATCTAGCCACAGGTTAGAACAGTGGCGGTCGTCATGATATGGACTGTTTTTGGGCTTTGTTTGGTAAATAGGCTTTTTGGTTACTTGGGAATTTCTTTTGGGCTTAGGCTTAAGATTTCATTCTAGGCTCAAAATAATCCTTAAGGTTAGATTTACAACTTTGATTCACACTCTTAAGGCTATCAACTACTTCTTGGGATCTTAAGTGGGCTTAAGTCGCCAAATGGGCTTGTTTTTCATTTAATTCAAAGATGGTCACTTTCTTGGGCTTAGGGAGTATCTTGTGGGCTTCTTCAGAGTCTTAAAACAACTCTTATTGATGTGTCAAGTTGCTGGTCAGAAACTTAAGGGTGGTTCAACTTGAAGTTCGAGGCCCATTTTGAAAGTTTTATGCTCGGTTTTGAGTTTTAGACTTAATATACTTATCCTACTTGCTTTGGTTGGTCATTTCACTTTGTTTAGTTACTTTTACCATATTTTTAAGTGTCCTTTAGGAATGTTCTAGATTTGGCAAGTCTGAGTATGAGGGCTTCCAACTTTTTTCATCATTTCCTTAAGTTCAGGTGTTGTTTCATGAACTTAAGCTACTTGTTTTCAAATCTTAACTTGACTTCTCTTCCATGTGATGATTATTTGGCTCATACTTGACATGAAAATAAAGGATCTCACTTTTATTATATCTCTCATATCATAGTTCATGTCTTACAAAGTTTGTTTCCTTATAAAACTTCACGTGATGGATTTTTCTTTTACCTAAGTCTAGATTTGAGCATATTTAACTTAATAGAAGTGAAAAGAACATCCAAATGACATCTAAAATGTCACGTCCAACATACTTCCCTTTTATTCAAGTTCTTATTTCAAGACTTTCTCAACTTAAAATCTTCCATTCAAAGTGTTAAATAAGTATCTCTACAAAACACCAACTTTACATGCTTATATTTCAACTTCCATGTAAGGTTTTCATGAGTTTGCTTCTTAGGGTAGTCTTAGATGTCTCATTAACTTGTGACCATACTTATATCTTCAAGAAATCATGGTCTCCTAACAAGTAACACTAGGTTATCATCATAAATAAATACTTACTCATCCACAAAGCAAAAATATGCGATTATGTACTAAGGTTCCACTTATGCTCTTTGTCTTACTTCCTCCTTCTTGCACCCTTTTTAGAACTTGAATTGTGATCCTTAGAAGTGGGGTTTAAGGAGTGATCTAATGATCCTAAAGGGGCTTTGAATGTTGGCAAAAGCAAGACAAGAAGAAGTTGAAAGTGACATGTATGTGTGTGATTGGAATGTGGAGGCAAGTATAGGATTTTGTGGGGTTTGCTTGTTTCTTCTTTTGTGTTGATTTTAAAGTAAGAGAAAAGGAAGTGAAAGTGAGAGCAAATGGGAAAAGAGTGGCTGGGTGGGAATGAGAGAAGAAGTGTGCTTAAGAAGTTTGATTTTGTTATCTTTTAGCGTGTACAAAAGTTATCAATTGCAACTCTTGATGATGTAAACATTAAGAGGTAAATGGTAGAGTGTAAGATAAAGTGATTGATAGATGAAAGATAAAAGTATGGCCCCCTTAAAGTCATGTTAGATACGGCCATTAGGTGTCCTTTTGGGCATGGAAATGTCTTGTCTCCTTTATTAAAATGAAGCATGTAAAATCTTGTGATAATTTGTCCATATGTAGTATAAGTTAATGGGTGATGGGGGAAGTGTGTTATCACTAGATTTTGATAAGTTATTAATTGATAAATGACTCCAACTTTCAATTGATAAGTCATTTAAAGTGATTAGTTGGTCTACTTATTCATGTGTAAGGCTTAGGCATGAAGATAAGGGAATTGTTTTTAGATTTACTTCATAAATTGTTTTGTAAATGAGGATTCAATTCTTATAAAATTATGAAATTTTCTACAGTTGAATAAAATTATTCAAATTAAATTATTGATTTGTTGCCTAAGGTTAAAAGTCCTTAATTGTTTTAGGTAACTTTAGAGTTCGTAATTTTTTAAGTTTGGGTTTTATCAATAATAGGCTTTCAAATTGGAAAAGTAAGTTCGTTTTCAATTGTAAACTTGAGTTCTTAGTTTAGTTAATCCTTAGGTACATTCAGGAAATACTCTTAGTCAAATTATAGGCTTGCTAAAAGTATGGTTTACACATTCACTCCATATC
The DNA here is from genome assembly GCA_024138005.1 of Lumnitzera racemosa. Lineage (NCBI taxonomy): Eukaryota > Viridiplantae > Streptophyta > Magnoliopsida > Myrtales > Combretaceae > Lumnitzera > Lumnitzera racemosa. Next base: position 51,329,787 of record JAMXBC010000008.1, on the reverse strand, counting down.
TTACTAATGCACCAACATTCCTTAGAGTATAAATCTTTGGGTAATCGACCTGCCTATCGATAGCCAACGCAACTCCACAACCTACATCTTCACAAAAAGCAAATGAAGGGGGTGTTGGTCTAGGCTCCCCAAAAACTAAAGAGACCAACCGATAAAGATAAATAGGGTTTTCTTCATACTTTAGCAAATACATCATCTCTTCATTCTCTAGTATGTCACTAGGAACCTACAAACTCTAGAAATTTCACCTCTCCTGCCAATAATTGTTTAACCCATGGCCCCAAGCAATAAACACTTTGAGTAGCATACAGGGTAAACCTACTAAAGCTAAGTCTTCACATAAAATCTTAAGACGTTGCCAGTAACTAAACAGCGTCTTACCTTACAATTGTTTAAAGACGACTCATCTAGTCATCAACTGCAGTGTTGACATTAGATCTTAGAATAGAGTTAATATAAATCTTATAAATTTGTGCATAAAAACTTAAATACCTAGCTCAATTTTACCCCTACTCAACTTCAACAAGTAAGTTGTCTAAATGTCTAGGGTTAGTATTTTAATTGGCCTATTTGTATTCATACTCTAATACCATTAAATCTATCACAAACTAAGGATGGTTTAGTCGTGGCAGACGCCGTATACTGTATAAAGAACCCTTGATTGGTTACCTCTCCAATCAAGAACTCTTCACACAATATAGAAGGCTCTACAACATACCAGCTTCCTAGAAATGTACAAATTCAAATGATATCATCACATAACATATTTATATAACATTTAAACTACAAAGTTTACTGTAAGTAGTAATTTAGTACATCTATGTCTATATTAGTAACAAAATAAAAAGTACATAAGTAAAAGTCTACATAATTAGTTCTTTCAATACATTGAATGGCCTACACTTGCCTAGGTCCCTAAGTTAACCTTTAGCATCTCTTGGCTAGTCTTAACGAATAAGCCATCTTATAGCAAAAGTCTAAAAGAGTATAAGCCTAAGCTTAATGACCAAAACCTTCAGCCACACCATAAGTAAATTATAAATTCATTATATTTACACATATGAAAGAATAAACAAATAGAATGCCAAATAATATGTATAATTAACTAATCACTATACATAACTTAGATTTAACGCCTTTAGAAGTCAGGGTTAGACTATACATGGCACTAATTAGATTTAGGTATTATACTAGAGCTTACTTTATAATGGAACTCCACATTCCGTATTTAAATCAAATAAGAACTTTAATTTTATAAAAACCAAGTTTTAGTATAATCGTTAGTGGGCCCCCACAGTTTACACTTACTCTTAAACGAAGGCCTCTAGACTTAACCCCTAGCCAGGCGATTGATGCCTCTAATGCCTAGTATTCTCGCAGGTTAGGGTAAGGTCATTTTTTACGAGTACACGGTACAAAACCAATAAATTTATAATAACATCCCCCAAATGGCCTATCGCTACCCCCATATGATGTGACGGCTAGAATTTAGGTCAATGTGTTGCATGTCAATGCATGTACCAATTTCTTTTTATTAGCCAAATATAGTTAAGTCCAATTATATTGTTGCCAAACAATATCGCATACAATCATCATTTATACTACTATGCAACAACAATTTGTTATCGATATTTAAGGTAAATTCACAAATCAGCACATAATAGCATATATAAGCATTTCCCAACCCCACACAACATTTAATTAACATAATCATTTAAGTTCATTAGCTACAATTACATACGAGCATAGAATCATAGGGTAAATACTCACTCAACCATGATGACTTGCTTTACTCGTAATAATCAGTCGGAAGTTCCTCACCCGTATCGGAATCACCTAATGATTATGACATAACAATGATAGTAAGCAATTGAATTAACTAATGGTTTTACATATCTATTTACCTAATTTTACTTAGATTACTATCAACTTTTATCTGATTGAACCATATTACTAATCATACGTAACTTTTCATTCTATCTTCGATATTTACTATCTTATAGTTGTTTTTCATCGTTTTCGGATGCACGTTCATACGGTGATGTCCGTTTTAGACATCAAGACCCCGCGTTTTAAGATATGGACTAAATTTACTGAAATTTTAACTATTGAAACTTTAATATTCTTATTGGCTAGTTTCATATCTTATTTTAGTACTTAATTGTTTAATTAGCCATTAAATTTTTACACTTAGATGATTTTATGTTGTCATTACTAATTTATGTGCTTAATTAAGACTAATTCAATTTAAGATATGTATTAAGGACTTAAAGAAGTTTCGGCCCATATGTATGTGTATACATATATATATTATTTCCTTATGTCATCTTATATTTTACTATTTTATAGGCTTATGTCACCGCTTATGTCACCAATTACATATGTCCATACTTCATACTTATACTCTTATGTATTCTACACATAAGTTAGGTAGACATACACTTCTAATGTACTTGTATGTATACTAGTATACTTAGACATATACTTGTACATTTACCATATATACATGTGATTACATATGTATTTTTATAAGTATTTTCGTATGCCTAGTATACTCTCTTAAGAAGGCTTCCCGAAACCCATATTTTTGTACTTTAAGAGCTTATTTAGCGAGGTATATGTATGTATAGCTAGTATACTCTTCCTTTTTGGTTATGTACATAAAGGGTACTTATATATAAGAGTATCCGTGCATGTGTTCATCGAGTGTATTCTTATATACATATGCTTAAGCATATGTATATGTGTTCCTCGTTCAGTTATCTAAGGATTTCCTATACTTATACTAAGCATCTCACCAAAACCCTTATACATACACTTCTTATGTATTCATTTGTTGCATGTACATAGGTTTTTCTACATGTATACCTAAGTATTTCAACACTTCTAAACCTGATTATAGAGCTTTCTACCTTCAATAACACATATGTACATATTATACAAAATTTGTACACTAACCTAACTTATACATCTAACTACTATATAAGATGGAAAATCACATAATAACATACCTTTTTTATCCTTATAATATGAATAGGAAGATAAGTATATATGGTATGATTGTTTGTTTTAGTAGTTGGAATTGTAAAAGTGAAGTTGAAAAAGTATGGGAATAAGAGAGCAAGGGGGGTTACGACTTTGGGGTGAGGGAGAAAAGAGTTTTGTTTTGTGTTGTTTTGTTGTGTTTAAAAAAATGAAGACAAGTAAGGTCTAAGTGGGGAAGAAGTAGATGGCAAAGGAGGGGTGAAATTGGAAAAAAAGAATTGTATAGAAAGTTAAGGAAAAGGAAGAAATCTTTAGATAACAATGACATTTTGTTGACTTTTCAACATGTTGACTTAGTCAACTTTTTAGGATTACATTAATTTAAGTGTACAGGATGAAGTAATTAGGGAAAATTGGAAAGAAAATTAAGGAAATGAAAGGTAATATGGGGTTTATTGAAATGATTAGTAAAAATAGGTAATGAGACCTTCCTCTAGGTATTTATATCTTATATATATCATTTGGTAGGCTACTTAATGTAACTATCATTAAAAATGTTATTTAGGATACTAATACTTACTATATGTAATATAAGCATCAACTAACCACTTAACTCCTTATAATACTATCCTAGTTATATAATTAAAAGATGGATGTGATCTATAATGTGCTATTCTAGTTTCTAATGGTTTACTTTAGTTTTATATGTATTTATGAATGATTGAAAGTTATTTTTGATCTTTTACTAATGATTTGGTAAGATACTAAGGATATATTATCAATTAGGGTTTTACAGTAAGTTATGGTGAATTTGTACTATTATATTCTTAGAGTTATAGTTTTAAGGTTTTTATCACATTCGGATGAAATCTTTAATGTTTAAATACGTTTAAGGTATAAATGTTTTATACACGCTTAAATCTTCAGTTGTTATTTTAGTGTTTTTATCTTAACTAGTATTTTCGAATCTTAGGGGTTTACAAAATCAATAAACAAAATAAAAAAGGAATATCCTCTGTGAGGACAGTACGAATATCAAGGTTTAGAAATATGTCAACCTCTCAATTTATGGTCTAAGCAAGTGCTAGATGAAAGGAAGAGCTAACTAAGTTGGCATTAAGTCCATAGTTTGGAGACTTAGGAGGTGCTTGTCTTGAATTGTTGGAACTTGGAAGCTCGACCTTAGTAGGTCAGGTTGGGATTAGGCTAGTGTGGGCATGAACATTCGATAGCTCGGGATTGTAAGAACTAGAATCTTAGCATAAGTAGGTGTTGTTAGTTTTTGTGGGAAATTCCCTCACTCAAGAGATTGTGATTTGGTTACAAGGGCTTGGGAAACATATCAATTTAGCTCAGAGGTACTCTTTCTCTTCTTAAGTTAAGTCCTTTTAGGTAGCTTGACATACTAAGGCAGTGAGCCCTCATACTTAGCCAATACTTTTAGATAGACAGAGTTAGAAGATATTTAGGAAGGTTTTGATAACTTGTTATGAATATAGCTTGAATTTTTGAAAAAGCTCATCATGGTAATATGTAGGTTTTAATTAAATTCATGAATTCATGCTTTTAATGTGGTTTGAAAAAATGGTTCGAGTCATAGGGACATGCTCAGTCCATATTTCTAAGTAAAGTGATGATTACCATATGAGAGGGTTACTATTTACCCATTGATTACAGATAAATCACATTAATGGGACAATTTATGCTATAACTAAAACTTCGTCACTATAGGAGGTAAATGAGTTCTTGTGAGTTTAATCAAATCCCATTTAGTCAAGTTCGAATCATACTTATTCAAATGGGAATAGCTTTGCAAATCTTAAATTGATATTTTACATCTCTTAGACTCTAGGCCCTCGAAGTGTAGCCAAGATAGTGTTCATTTTATTAATCAATTTTTTCAATTCTCGAAACCTTAGCTTAGGGAAAAACTCAATTAGTTTAGTACTTAGCACTTAGATCCTTATGGAATATGACCTTGGCTTAATGATTATACTACTTGCATAGCTCAATACACTTATTGGTTTTTACTTGCTTCAATTTGAGTTAGTCATTGCGTAATTTTCAAATGTGAATTAAAGCCACAAGTCATATGGCCATGGAGTGTAGGCATAGTCCTACACTTTGTCTAATATCTTCAAATTTAACCAAATTTGAGGACTAGAGATCTATTGTCAAGGAATACATCCATGGTCTTCCCTTATAGTCCTCTCTAGATTTCATTTCTTGCTTAAAATTTCTTCACTTTAGTTCTTTGATTAATGTACTTCTTTAATTAAGCTTCAAAATCTTATAAAAACCTTCAAAAATTCATTGGGTGCTTCTAAAATCACTACAAGGGAAATAAAAAAGAATTGACCTTTGAATCACTATAAAATTAACTTGATTAATATACAAAATTGTGAACAATCATCCTAAAATATCTATGCTAAATGAGTGTCATCATTATGTTTTCAATTTTAGACTTTGTTAGACTATGTAAACTCTTATATTATATGTAATTTAAATGATGCTTCTACAAAACATTGATATTTTATGGTTTGCAAATATTTTAACCTTCCTGGCTTTGAAGTTGGCCATATCCTATATCAAGGACAATAACAATCCATCTTTCGAGTACCGGGTGTCAAATTGCATAACCTTCGAAGGTAGGGCATTACAACTTCCAACACCTAATATTGAAAGGCTAAAAAGGAAAGCATCTGAGATAGAATTATCTGAGGAATCTACCTTTTCTTCATATGAAGATATAGAATATGAAAAGTCAAACTCTACCAACCACATTCTAGTAGCTCCTACTCTTATTCTTTCTCTCAACCTCTAAACATCAATATTAGAAAGTTACTTTTCAATTTTAACTTCCTTATGTTAGTGGGAATGGACTTTCTAGTTTGGTTTCTAAGTAACAATTGGGAGGTTGTTTTTTTAGTTAAATGTTGTTTTTCAAAAATCTTGATAAGGATGTTCTTTAGAAATTTTATAGTTGAATACAATGACTATGATAAAGTTTGGGCCTCTAAGATTGATAACCATAGAGTAGAAGTGGTAAAGGATCTTACTTAATGACTAAGACTCAAGGTTATATGCTTAACCTCTATGGTGATGACAATCCATCATATATCCTACTTAAGTAAGATACATGAAGGATCACGACTCTTTAAGTGTGTTTCTAAAAAATTTAATAATTTAGAAAATTGTTCATTCATTTTGTACAATCCTTTGGATATGACACTTATTGATTTAAAAGATATTTGTAAATGGGATTTGGAATATTGAAAAGACCTATATGTTATCTCATATGGACAACCAAGGCAATAGGGCTCAAAACCATGAAGTCCAAAATCCATAAAATTCATATCACAAAACCAAGGCTAAAACCCAAACAATCCTAAAGTTTTAAGAAGAACCTATAAAGTATCTAGTCAAGATGATATAAGAAGTTAAAGAAGATAAACATCATAAAGTCTCTTCATGCTTAAACTTCTATTGTCCCAAAACCTAAAGCACAATAACAAAGATCGTAAAGTAGAAATCATCCTAAAAATGATATGAGACGAATGAGCCACAAGAACTCAATATAGAACACCTACATACACATTCTTACTTGTCACGCATACCTAATCTATTGTAACAACTTAGATTCATTGTTTTATATTTTTAAGTGTAATCAAGAAGTATGGAAGTATTCATGACTTCAAGCACTCTAAGGAAAATGGTATCTAACTCTATTTGTAACAAGCATTAGGAGTCGATAACCATACGTTGCTAACATGACTAATATAAGAACCAAAACCATCACATAAGTAGTCTTATATGAAGAATCTTTAGTGCTTCATCAAATTGCTAAGGTCATAGTCCACCCATACCATATCATCTAACTCCCATAAATAAGATAATGTCTGCTATGATTTGTCTCTACTTCTAAGATTGTTTAATTTGATCCTTACTATAGATTACCTATCCCATCACATTTGTGGCCTAGGTGCCTAACACGTTTTAATAAAACATACTATTAAGAATCATACTATATTACAATGAGAACAACTTCAAATTAATTCCCATTGTAATATAGTTTGATTCTTAATAGTATGTTTCATTAAAACTTATTAGGCACTTAGGCCACAAATGTAGTAAGGTAGGTAATATCATTTAAACATCATTCAAGTTTCAAGAAATCAACATGAATACATTCAAGCTTCCTATAATAATTCCAAAAAATGAAGCCATTCAAAATAGCATCAAAATAAACACAAAACATCATCTATTTTCACTAATTCAACTCCTACTCAATCCTATTCGTCACATCATCTAATTACTAATAAATCATCAAATAGCATTTCAATTAACCAATAAAAATCAAACTTCTAGAAATATGCACAAATATTTCCATCCGTTAGATCATTAAAACATTACCAAAGTCATCCATATTTGATTTTTGACATTTCAATTTTAACATTTATCTAATCAAAACCACTAAGAATATACGAATAAACAATATCAAACCCAAATCATTAAATATGTCATGATACTCAACATTTTAACACAAAGCTAAATTAATTTCTTCATCTTCTTGTTTCCAAACCCATTTTCGTGCATTGAACATCCTATTTAAGTAATCAAACAGCATGATATCATCATGCCTTATGGCACATACGTTGAGTCCACAATCCAACATTTCAAATCATTAAGTACCTCTTTATATAAACCAAATATTATTCAAAATTGACATATCACTTTCTTCATTATACATGAATCACACCACCCACAATCATCATAAACCCAGTTTTTTTTTTCATTAATTAACACCTAAAAGATCTACTATTACACATATCTATAATCAATTAAACTAGTAATAACTATAGATTGAGTACTTACATTGAGATCAATTCTTGTGAACCTTTAGAAATTCTTAAACACACTATAACACTTGAATAAAATGCTTTTCATCTAATCTTCCTTAAGACTCCACCTTCTAACTTTAATATGCTTCATCTTTACTCACCCAAATTCTTGATTCATCAAATAAAAGCTCTTAACTATAGTTCTTCTTGATCAAAACTTGAAATTGAACTGCATATTCAAAACAGACTTATGATCTTACCAAATGGACTTGAAATTGAACTGCATATTCAAAACAGACTTATGATCTTACCAAATGGAGTTTGGTTCTTAAACTAAATCCACCAAAACACTTGCAATATCCTCTAAGTATTATAACAGAACATATGTAATGAAGAGCAACAGGTTTAGCAAACTTAATTGCTCGAGCGCTCAATTTTCGACCTAATTCCTACCCTTTTAATCTACTAAATAACATCCTAAAGGATGACTGCCAAGTCTTCTAACTTGTTTGAAGTGTCATTATGATTGATCTTAACTTAAATGAAATGGTAATACTAGTAAATCGTGAGAGCCTAACTTTCCATGAAGAGCTCTAACTAATTAAAAGTCTTTGATACACCAACCTAAATATTCCCTGTTAGAGTTTATTATTTGCAAGTATGCTGTCATGACCCTAAAGAGGGCCTAGTATGATTGCCTAAAATTTTCATATCATGTATGTACCCATGATCTAAAAACTACCATGCAAGTTAGAGATTACAAGACTTTAGTCAATTAAACACTAAGGTTTTCAATTTTAATTAAAATAGTTAGATATAAAATATAAGTGAGTATAGATATCCGATAAGTCACAATCCATCAAAACTGCAGAGAATCAGTATCCCTTACCAAATGCTAAGATAAGGTAAAACAACTTGCTAATGTACAAGAAACACTACGTAATCTTATCATACGAATATTCTATACATAAATTATTTTTATACTGCTATACACTTTTCAATCAACCTTAACATTGCCAAACCTATCTCCAATTTGTACTTGCCTCTCAATCTTATCCCCATCCCTGCTTACAAGAAACTTGCAAAAGAAACTATAAGGGAATGAGTAAACTACGGCTCAATGAGTTCATTCCTCACCACTATTGTTCAAGCGAGTTATCAAACAAACATTATTAGCACATATGCAAACTATTTACATACGAAATGAATGCAAGCATGATGAATGTAGGCAACGCATCTATAGAAGTCTGGAACTATGGAAGGTGTAGAGTTATGTTGTCTATACATCATTTTTTCGTCCATACTTACCTCTACGGAGTACTTCACCTTAACCACATAAGGCTTCTTGGGGGCACGGTCCCACCAGACATTACTCGACTATTAACCTAGTCTGAGAACCAAAAATCAATATAGGTGGACCCCAACTAAGGCCGCTAACCAAATATATCAAAGGCCCCTCAGGCATAAATAGTGAGTACATCTTGTTATCCACAAAAATCTAAGGCCCTACGAGCATTATTATGCAGGTCCTCTCGCAATCAATTGGAAAAACTATGCTAAGTTTGCCGTAATGATGAAAATATCATTTATAGCCAGTTTGAGCCCTCACAAAAATCATATAAAATATATTTAAGATTGCAAAAAAAGTTTTCCAAAAATACTTTTCTAAAAAATCTACCAAGCTAGCACTCTCCATCAATATATCAAATGGGTTATAGACATGCGACAGATATAACTAGTTATTTTAGTCGAATAGTTATATTTACCAATTTAAGAAAATGATCACGCAGATAATAACAGATAGAGCTATCAATTATTCAATCAAACAATTAGTATCAATCAATAAATAGCATACAAATAACAAATAGTAAACAAAAAGCAGATCATAAGAACTCCCTTACTTGGATTAATGCTCACTTTCCCGACCTTTGAGAATTCTTAGACTCGATAATTGAGTACCTAAAGATAAGAAAGTTTATAAGTGTTCTGAAAAACTAGATTTCTCTATTAACTAACTATCTGTCATTATTTGCCCAATTTATTACTATGACCTAAATATGATATAAATATAGTTTAATTTAAATTTTTTACTCAAATTATCTAAGTTTTCAATCACATATAACATTTTCGATTTAGTTCGGTTTCTTATGAACCTAAAGTTCATTTTGATCGTTTTTTAGCATACTTTTCATGGTGAGGTTCGTTTTGGACGTTATAACTCGCAGTTATGACGGTGACATAAAAATATCACAAATTTTATTATTTTAACTTAAAAAGTTATAAAATATTAAATTCGGCTTTTCTTAGTATAATTATGATTTATTAATTATTTTTATCTTATAATTGATAATTTTCTTATTTTAAGCTTATTTTACTATAATTACCTTTTTTTTTGCTTATTTTTAGGGTTTAAGATCTACTTATTCAAATTTTCTACCTTATTATTTTTCTAATTAATTAAGTATTTTATTATTATTATTAATTTAAAAAATTAATTAATTTATAATAAATAGTGACGTGGCAACATATGGAAGTCCCATGTTTTACCTTTGTACTTTTTCCATAATTTTCCATTATTTTCTAATTTTACGATATAATTATATATATATAAATACTTATGATTATATTTTATCAAATTTTCTATTTTACTTAATTATTAATCTTTTTCCAAACTTACGGTATTTATATATATATATATATAAATATACAAAGATTCTCATAAATAAAAAAAATAGTAAGTATATATACATAAATACATACTCTTATTATATACGTATATATATATATCATATAATATGAAATATTATGTATATTATATACATATATGTCCGCACATATATATATATATATATACCTAAAGGAAATATGAAATATGCACATATGTACGTAAATACAAAAATAAATAATACATGTATACATATATCATATACTTATACTTATTTTTATACCTTATATAATAAAATAAACACATCATATAGTCAAAATGGATACTAAGTACATATATATATATATATATATATATATGAAAACACTTGGTACATGTATATACATATCATATACTAGAATAATTGCTAAGTATACACACACACACACACACACACATATATATATATATATTCATTTATACATACATATTATACTCAAGAAAAATACTATGTACATATACACATACATATATATATATTCGCGTGTACATATAAATATATACATATCAATACCTAAATAGTGAAAATACTAAATACATACGACATGTATTGTTATTTATACAGACATACATATATGTAAGGAAATACATAGTGTATCTATATTAGATACACATACACATACATACTTTAGACCATATACAAAATACATATACCTTTATGCATACATACATGTAATACATAAAATAAAAGAAAAATAACAAATACCTAATAGATATGTACATAATATAAGGTATCTATACATTTACAAAAAATTAAATAATAACCTACCCAAATTAATTAATCAAATCCTTTTGGTCTCCTTCTTCTTTTTCTTCTTCTTCTCTTAGTATTTAGTAAACTGTGTGTGTATGTTATTTGCTTTGCTTTGGTTTTATTTCTCTCTCATTTTTTTAGGTTGTGTTTGCTCCCAAACGTAAAGAGAAAGAGGAAACATGAAAAAAAATAAAGAAGAAAGCAATTTATAAAGCAAATGGCTAAATCCTTGTATTTATTATGATAGGACATGTAATCATAGCTTTTGATTTGTTCTTTATAATTGCAATACTTAGAGATTTGAAGGAAAGAATTGAAAAACGTAGGTTGTTGTACACTTCAACGTGGCAACAAAGAAAAATAAGAAGAAAGGAAAGAAAAAGAAAGAAAAAGGAAAGTAAAAATAATTATATGTAATTTTTCTAAACATAAAAATAACATTTATAAATTAATTTTGAAAGTTTATGAAAATTTATCAATTTAATTAGTACCTTTTATGATTATAATTTTTACGAGTTATTTCAGCGTTTTCATTGAAAGTTTTACACGATTACGTGATTTAGTCAATAATTGTAATTGACTACAATTATATCACTATTAAGTAATATTTATTCATTTTATTTGTTAAAAGTTATAGTTTTAAGATTTTGATCAAGTTCTGGTTTGATTTTGAGTGTTTATGCATATGTAGGATTAGGGTTTTTGTACATGATTTAGGTTTTAAGCAAAATTTAGGGTTTTTATCTTTCTCATTATATTGGAGTTTAAAATTTTAATTAGTTTTAAATGTATCAATTTCATTGAGTTAGGATAATTATTTATAATATTTAAATCAATTTGTTACCTAAAACTCTAAATTTGCAGGGTTTACATGTGCCCTCTACTCTAAGCTTAATACGTATCCTTATATGCATACCCAGCACCTAAAATGTTATGTTGCTAAAAGGATTACAAGATTGTCCTTTTTCATTTTACAATTGTACATTAATTGTTCTTGTCCATTTTAGTAAATTAGCTAGTAAAAGTTACACAAGTAGGAACTAGTATAAATAATGTCATGTATTGTTGCTGTAATAAGATTTTTCTACCTTATTAATGAAATTTATCTCCTTGTGTTTTCTCTTGAACATTGAAAACCTTACCAAACCTAACTCGTGGCTACCATTGAGCAAAGTTATGCTAGCAAGGAACCTACTATCTCGAATTAGTGAGTTACATCCGGTGATGAAGTGGTTCGTGAGCACTTAAGTTGTGCGTCACATTCGTAAGAAGCTTGCGAGGCTTAACTTTTCATTTTCCCTTGTTATGTTTTGATTCCATCTAAAACCACACTTTCCCTTTCTTCGATAGCTTTTCTCTAGTAAGCCGATCCATGTTATGGTAAGCTCTCTTCCGAGCCACATCATTATCATAGTTTAAGGTTCTAAGTAAGGCTAGTTTAAGTTGTTTTGAGATATTTTTCTAGTGATTATTGGAAGTCGGTGTTAGTGGTGTTGTTGAGGTGAGTGTTTAAATGAAGGAGTTGTATTAGTGTTGATGTTGAGGTGAGCGTTGTGTTAGAGATGTAGGTATATTATGGTGAGAAGTTTTTGTTATGTGATTTAGGTTTTTCTTTGGTTTTGGAATCAAAGGTTAAGTGTGAATAGTTGTATCCCGTTTTACTCTATTTCCTTCGTATATGATAAGTGAATGAGAGGAGTGTAGTTGTAGCTAAGGATATTGTTTTTAGGTTTATTGATTTGACGTATTAACTATGGTTGTTGAAAAGGAAAATATGACTGACTTGAGCATTAATGTGGTGGTAAGAGATAACGATGATGTTCTTAACCGTGCATATTGCATGTAGAGGCAACTACTAATGAACAACTAGATTGAATGGTGATGATGATGAAGAATATGATGATGATAATGCAAGGAATGGTGATTGCAATGGTAAAGAATCCCTTAAGGTTGGTAGTCAAGCTAATGTTAATAGCCCAATATAGAACTGAGATGATCATGGTGTCTACCAAGCTTAAGAAGTTCCTTGTAGGGAAGTAGACCTCCTAATTTGTGAAATATAAGTTAGAGGAGTTGAACAACAAGTTAATAGGTGGTTAGAGTTGATTGGGTAGAACGAAAGCAAAGTGGAAGAAATCTATTAAGAGGAAGAGAGAAATGTCTGAGCTCCTAGAGCTAAAGAATGAGAAATCAAACCTAATTGAGGACCCCAATATGCTTAACACTTCTAAAGGAGAGTTGATCGACAACTTTGACCTGGGATGAACTTTGGTGAAGTAGACATTAATGAAGGAGAAATGGAGGAAGAATATAAGAAAGAGGAATGAGTTGAAATGGACAATATAGGAATCCAAATTCTAAGCTTCTCGAGGGAGTGGTAATACTAATGAGTACTTAGATTTGGAAGTATGAGTTAAGAAATTATTTGAATGTTATCGGTAAGCTGAAGGAGCTAAGGTTAGATTTGCTACTCTTAAATTTGTAGCCTATACCCATATGTGGTGGAAAAAAATTATACACCATAAGGGATAGACAAGGATGACGAGGAATTGTGTCATAGGATGAAATGATAGGAGTTATGTATGGAAGGTTTATTCCATAATATGATTTAAAGTAGAAGAACCTAAAGCGTAAACAATCTTTAGATTGGTTACAAGATTGAGATTTGACTTAAGAGAGGTTCTTGAGGTACTGTCTACCTGTACCTTTGAAGAAGCTATCAAGGTTACCCAATAGGTTGAATGGTAAAAATGAAACAAACTTTATAGAAATTTTAATTCTCAATTTGTTCAAAACAGCTAACTTATTCGAGATAGTAGCAAGAAGCGTACCGATCCTACACCCAACATGAAAGAATGACAGACCTCCCAAGAAAGAGTCAGGTTATAATAAAAAGGAAAAGAGAAGGAATTTGAAAAGGGACAAACCCAAAAAATAAGCTAGATGAAGTTCCTTAAATGTTAATGTTTTGGACATGTGGCTTCCTAATGTCCAAACTACCAACTATGGTCATCAAAGGAGGTAAAGTATATAGCATTAATGAAGAAGTTAATGAAGCTACGAAAGAAGAAGAAGATGAGTGAAGGTAGAAGTTATGGATGAAGAAATTTATCCTATGGAACGAGATATGCTAACCTTATTAATTCATCGAGCTCTTAGTATAGAACATGATCAATGAGAAAAGCAACAAGAGAATCTGTTTCATAATACCTACAAGGTAAATCAACAATTTTGCACCTTAATCATAAACAATGGTAGTTGTACAAATGTAGCCTCTATAAGATGGTAGAACAATTGAAGTTGTTAGCCACTCCACACTTGAGACTATATAAATTGCATTAGTTAAATGAAAAAGGGTCATTACATGTTATTAAGCAATTATCCTTACCCATTGCTATTGGAAGTTATAAGGATGAGATCTTATGTGACAAACTTTTTATGTCATGTTATGCCATGATATGCAATAACAACTCAAGTATATCACTTAGCATAACAAGTATTTTAGCTTTATTCAACCTAGTAATCTGATTCTAGTTTTCGACCTCTCCCTAATGGAATTCTAGCATCTCACTTAGGATTCACTTAGATGAACACTCAAAAGATTGAGTTAGCAATTACTTAACTTCCCTAGTTAGTACAATCATTTGCAATCACAAATCATCACTCAACATAATAGCATAACAATTTAACTAAGATACAGCTACTACCATTCAAAATCTCTATATCAGCATCCACTATAGTAGCATATCAGTCGACCCAAGATATACTTATTTCAATTAATGCAGCATCAAATAGCATGTAGTGTTATGAGTAGCAATATATCTAGTCCAATCATGGGTTAGATCTACTTAGCTGCGCTTAGTAATAGCACAAAATCTTAAATTTCACCATGTAGGCCTTCCTTAAATATCACATCTATGAAAATATAAACACAACTTCCAAGTTAAGTACTAGTTGAATGCAAATTCTCATGAATTTTCCCTATCGTGCCTTTAAACTTTATTTGATTGTATCTTACGCATTTCCTATATGATTTCAGTAAAATTTATATCATTATAATCATTATTTCGAGTACTATTGATATATCTTAAGAATCAAAACTAATCAATATTTTCAAAAACCTAAAAATACCCTTTCGTATTACCAATTCGACTGTACGTTATCATAACTTCGTAATTGGCTCGAGTAAGCTTTAGTATTAAACTAAATACCCTAAAAATTACAGTTTCTAAACTTTTCCAACCCATAATATACCCCAAAATGTTCATTCGACATGGATTTGATAAATATTTTAATAATAATAATTATTATATTACATATTAAGCTAATATATAATTTATACAAGGAAAATACACAACAAATAGTCTACAAGCCAGATTAATTTCATGAAAAATTCTATAAACTCAAAAAAATATGTAGTTTAATTATTGACCATAAATTACACTAAACTAGCTATTATTTAGTTTTACAAAACTAGTGATTTTAGCTTGAAATTACCAAAAAATAAGGAAAACAAATAAATTTATGTGTGAGATAAAAATTAAATGTTCCAAATATCATTATAAACCTCCAAAAGTCTAAACATGTATAGCTCATTTATTAATTTCATCAAAAAATAATTATTTCAACAATTCGATAAAACTATCAATTTTATTTAAAATAATTATGAAAAATAGTAAACATGATAAATTTTGAAAATTATTGTGACCGCAATTAAATATATATATTAGGTGTATTACATACAAAAATTGAGCTTCAAATAGCATCATCGAATATTTGTAAAAATTTATTCAATTTTTGCTTAAATAAGGCATTTTCTTAAGGACCTATATTTACAATAATTATTTAATTAAAATATAATAACTACATTAATGTACACCTAAAATAACCTTATAAACCAAATTTCATATTTAATTAATAAAATTTACTATTTTTAAAAAATTAAACAAATTATGAGCCGAAAATTAGTCTACCAGAATCGACCACCACTAAATCATTGCACCTTATCAAAAAGCCTTCTCTAGCTACCTTCTATTGGACCTCTAAGCCTCATCAAGTTAGGTTGTGGATGACTTACTGAACTACCCTAAACATAATTCACCCCTAGTTTTTCTTCTATTTTTATTTTATTTTTTCTATTTTATTCTAATTTTCTAAAATATGTTCTTGTGTTTTTAGATTTCTAAAATATTGCAAATGATGTTTGGAGTCATATTTATAGGCTTTTGGATTTTTACAAGTGAAAAAGTGAAATCACACATCATTTTTCCTTTTTCCTTTTTCCCTAGGTACTATGTATTATTTTTCAGTTAACGAGGTGTTGACTTATGTTTTTCAATTAATCCTAAGTTATCACATCATTTGATGACTCATCCACTCATTTTTTAAATTAATTTCCCATCATTTTATATTATTTTAACTAATTTTGATAATTTATTATTATTATATGTATATATTTAATACATATAATGCATATCACATGTGAATACATGCATATTACGTATTATTCAACTTCATTTACTATTTTTGAAAGTTAATTAACTTATCTCTAATATCTTATTATATCTAAAAGTTCAAATTTCACATTTTCGATATTTATTAGCTTTATCAATAAATTGACATTTTTCTTAAATTAATATTTTTATATAGCTTATTTTAAGAAATTAACTTTACTTTAATTATTTGGTCTAATTTTTCTTAAATTAATATTTTTATATAGCTTAGCAGTCTAAATTTAGAGGCTTAAATCTTAGGGTTATTAAATTAACTAGAAAAACCCGGGGTATTACACCTACCTAAAGGATTGCCTCCAAAATGAGGAATAAAGCTTAACATTGGGTTACATCCTAAAGCCACATTACCTAACCAACCATCCTATCAAATGAGCCTTAAGTAAGTAGCGGAGCTGCAACGATAGGTTAATGAGCTTGTTGGATGAGGATATGTTCGATAAAGCATGAGTCCATGTGCTACACTAACATTACTGGTACTAAAGAAGGATAAAAGTTAAAGGATGTACGTAGATAGTCAAGTAGTGCATAGGATTACCGTTAAATATCAATATCTCAATCCTAAACTAGATGACGTGCTAAATAAGCTACTTAAAGCAAGCGTATTTTCCAAGATTAACCTCATATCAGGATACCACCAGATTTGAATGAGAGAAAGCGATGAATGGAAGATAGCCTTCAAAACTATGCATGAACCATATGAGTGGCTTGTAATGCTATTTGGATTATCTAATGCCTCAAGTACTTTTATGAGATGAATGAACCATGTATTGAGAAATTTGATCAAAAAAATTGTGGTGATGTATGTTGATGACATTCTTATATATAGTCTTAACCTATCTAACCATGTGGATTTTCTTTGAGCTATATTTGAAGTGCGTCAAGTAGAACATCTATATGGCAATATGAAGAAATGTTGTTTTTGCCAAGAAGTGGTTATATTTCTAAGATATGTCTTTTGCAAAGAAGGCCTTAAATTAGATGAAGAGAAAATACAAGCAATTGTAGAATTGCCTACACCTACTTCATGTGCTAATGTCAAAAGTTTTCATAGGTTAGCATCTTTCTATAGAAGATTCATTCAAAACTTTACTTCTGTTGTCACACTACTTATCAAGTTAACTAATAAAAACATTGAGTTTCAATGGGGAGATTAAGAGGAGAAGAGCTTTACTGATTTGAAGAGGTGGTTAACTTCAGCTCCTATACTAATATTACCAAATTTCAACAAAGTTTTGGAGTTAGAGTATAACACATCTAACATAAGGATTATAGTAGTTCTCATGGAAGACTATCGACTTATTACTTATTTTAGTAAGAAACTCAAAGGACCAATATTGAACTACTCTATATATGATAAGCAATTGTACGCCTTGGTTCTACCTAGCAACATTACCTATTGCATAAGGAATTCATAGTATACTTTGATAATCAAATGTTGAAGTACTTGAGGAGCTAACCAAAACTCTCAAAGCAGTAAATAAGATGGGTTGAGTTCTTAAGAAGATTTTCATTTGTGATTAAGTACAAGCAAGGGTACGCTAATGTAGTTATAGATGCTTTGTCTTAGACACATATGTTGCTTTCAAAACTACAAATGAGATAGTTAGCGTTTGTGAGATCCAACGAGCAACAAACTTAAGATTCCTACTTCAGACCTGTTTTTTCCCAATGCTAAGAAGGAAGAACATTAGATGATTACTTCATGGAAGAAAGACATCTTTTCTAATCTTGGAAATTATATGTCCTAACCTATTCCGTACATGACGTACTCATTAGAGAAACCTATAGTGGAGGATTATCCAGTTACTTTGGTGAAAAGGAGACATATGAGTTGTCGAAATCAATGTTCTATTGGCTAAAAATGATGAGGGATGTACATTGAGTTGTTGAAAGGTGTACAACTTGTAAGGTAGCAAAGAGCTGAGCTAAATAAGGGTAAGCAATGCCATTACCTGTGCTAAATGAACTATGGACCAATGTAAGTATAGACTTTGTACTTAAGTTGCCGAAGACAAGGAAGGGGAAAGATTTGATTATGGTCATAGTAGATTGGTTCAATAAAATAGTACGCTCTGTCCCTTGTAACAAAACTAACGATGCTTCGACTATATCTTTTCTAGTTTTGTAAGAGATCGTAAAACCTTACGGACTTCAAAGGATTATAATTTTTTATAAAGATCTAAAGTTCTTGAGCCAATTTTAGATGACTTTGTTGTCCTAATTAAGGATAAAACTATTATTTAGCACATCTTACCACCACAAGATTGATGGACAAACTGATGTTGCCAACCATACCTTAGGATCTCTTCTTCGAGCAATAGTTTGACGCAATCAAGCTAATTGGGATTCCTACCTAGCTATCATAAAGTTCACCGACAGCTATTCTATCCATGGCACTACAATGAAGACCCTTTTTGAAGTAATATGTGGATCCAATCCCAAGCTACCGCTAAATCAAACACCAAACTCGAAGATCAACCAAGAGGACTAAGGAGCCTTAGACTAAGCACAAGCCTTCTAATAGATCTACTAGAGAATTGTAAATCAACTAACTTGAGTTGCTGAAAAATTAGTACGAGTGAAATGCTGTGTTGAGAATTGACAAGGATGGCTATATCTAAGGGATGGGTCGAATCTCATAAAAAGCTCAAAATGAAAGGTAGGATGCATGAAAAACAAGCAAAATCTATGATTGAATCCAATAATATGACATACCAACGAATTCCATGGGCTTACAAATTAGCTTAATATGACACACGAGTTGTTTAATGACATTACTTGCCACCTAACCTTACTTAAAGATTAAAAGAATAATTAGACAAGTAAGCTAAAAATAACTCGTAAGAAGAAGATTTTATATATTAATTGATTCAAAGATTGATGATTATGGCTATAAAAATACAAGGGTATTCATATATGAAATTCTAGGGCAACCAACTAAATATGGAAAAGGTAAAAAGGGTTGTTGTCCTAAATAAGTATTGAGCAAGGAATGTTAAAAGGGTATGAAAAGGGAAACTAGAAAATAAAAGCTCCGTACAATAGATTCCATCAAACAAGAGGCTTGGACACATAGCTAGTAAATGTTAGCAAGCTTTAGAAATAGATATGGGAATATCGTTAAGATAGTTGATGTTACTCGAATGTTATCTAAGAAGCTTGAAATATGGTTGATCGAGCTATTGGTTGAGTGTGATAAACTATTTACTAAACATTCTTTAGGTGGTACTTAGAGATCAACTATAGGCAAGGAAGAACTTGGCTCAATAGTGGCAGTAGATTAGTGGGTAGAAGTAGCTTAGATTTTTCACGCATAGGTCGAGAAAGAAGAATGCACCTTATTAAGCTTTTGAATCCTCATGCTCAAGCTCGGGTTAATGGTCCTATAGCTTAATTCCTATGATTCCCTCCCAATTGATTTGGATTTGTCATCAAGTCTAGCTGGTCTTCTCATTGTGCTTCATTTAAACAATATGGACTAAGGTTAGTAATATTGAATACATTGGATACTTTGAAGTCTTTTAGCAATTCCACCTGATCGGCATTCTCATCAATCTTCTAAGGCATCTTGAATAGGCCTTCAACTCACATGGACTACTTATTCTTCTTATTGCTTTGGAACCTTCTTGTACTGAAATGTAGATATACTATATTGTTAGGCTAAAAGTGCTTTATCTTCCTTCCTTTCCTTTTTTCCTTCATCTTCTTAGCAGCTTGGTTAATCTACTGGGTAACCTTCTAGTAGATATATTGGAAGGACTAAGCTTTCATTCTTGATTCTTGGTCTTCCTAGTTAGATAATGGCATTAGGCAGTAATCAAGAGGAAGATTAGGATTAAAGCTATAGATGACCTTTAGTGGTGTATGCCTAATGGTATCATGCACTTTCTTATTGTAAGCAAGCTATATCTCAAGTAAACATATATCCCAGTTAGCTAAGTTCTTTCCCATTGAAGCTTAGAGTAGTGAACCCAAAGTGCAATTGATGACCTTTATCTAGCCATTGATCTAAGGGTGGTAAGAAGTGCTAAACAATAATTGAGTTCCCATCCAACACTAGAAGGTTCTTCAAAAATTAAGAACTTTGGGCTTCTATTTGATGCCATGCTTCTCGATACTTCATGTAAGTGGACAATCTCTTATAAAACGAGAAAAGAAATAGCTAAAATATCGTTATTTTTAGTATAAGGCATAAGGTATGCCATTTTGCTGAATCTATCCATGACAATGATCACTAAGTCTTTTCCTTAGTCAATTCAGGGTAAATCGAGGACAAAGTCCATCTTCAAATCAACCTATGCTTTGGTTAGGATGAGTAGAGACATAGCTCTCCCTTACTTAACTCAACCTTTAACCTTTTTGTAGATTGTACATCTCTCAACCACATAGCGTACATTACACCTCATCTTAGACCTAAAAACCCTTACCTTCAATAGCTAGTAGCTCCTCTTTCCTCCAAAATGTTTAAAAAGCCCACTATTGTGAGCTTCTTTATTAATAGTTCCCTAAGAGGACAAGTTGTCACACACAACTTGACACCTTGGAGCAAGTATCCTTCCTCCGCGTAGTAATCATCTACTATCTTTCCTTCTTCATAACATGTAAACCTTGTAAAATTAGTTATTTAAGAGTAGAATTGAACCTTAATATTGTAGATGACTTGATGAGTTGTTAAAGTTAAGTAAGATAAAAATTTAATAAATTATAAATTTGAATATACTAAAAGTAATAAAAATCTTAGAAATTGATCAAAATCCTAAACTACATACTAAAACTCTAAATCTGGTTTATGCACAATTACTCGAAATTAAACTTGAACTTAATCAAAACCCTAAAACTATAACTTTAAGCCTATAAAATAATTAAATATCACTCAATATTGATATAATTGTAGTTGATTTCAATTATCAACTAAATCGTGTAATCGCATAAAATTTTTAACAAAATTGTTAAAATAACTTGTAAAAAATTATAATTGTAATCGGTACTAATTAAATTGATAAATTTTAATAAAATTCCAAAATTCATTTATAGTTATTATTTTTATGATCATAAAAATTACATATAATTATTTCTAATTTTCCTTTTATTCCATTTTTTTATTTTCGTTTCTTTCTTTTTCTTTCTTTTCTTCTTCTCTTCTATTTTCCTTTCCTTACACGTGCAATTGTAGCAACCTATGTGCACAAAATTAATGTCTAAGTGTCACAAATTTCAAGAGGAAAGGACAAAGTAATAGAGTACATATCATACCTTAATTAATGCTTAGATTATGAGGATAAACTTCTTTATTTTTTTTATTTTATTTGCCCAAAAATTTTTGCTGATCCTCACGCCAAAAAAAAAAAAAAGAAATCTAGAAAAAAAAAAGAAACATAAATACAAACTGAACACAAAAAGGGAAAGAAAGCAAAATGAAAAGGAAAAACTAAGAACAATAAGAAGACGAAGAAGGGGGAAAAGAAGAAGGAAAATTAGGATTAATACAAATATAATAAGGTAAGTATATTTATTTTGGTTATACACATGTATATTATATGGTATGTACATGTATATACTAAGTATGTTTGTTGTATTTTACTAAATAGTTCATTACATATACATGAGTAGATAACTTAAGAAATATTTATGTATCTCTAATGTATGTACAAAGATATGTATGTAGACAAGTATATATATATACTAATAGGTAGAATATACGGTATATGTATGTACTTGTATGTATAAATAAGAATATATAATAAATATTTGGAAATCTTATTATTTGAATATGATATACATGAACACGAAAATATATATATATATAAATAAATTAAAATAAATAAATACCTAGATGTATATATAAATAAGAGTACATATAGTATGTATTTAGTATTTTCACAAAATAAATATAGATATATACATATATGTGTACACGTAAAAATGATTAGTTATGTATATATGTATACAATCTTTATTTTCTTATGTATATATACATTTATATATATAAGGGTAAGTATTTGTATATTATATACATGTATTTTGTATTAATATATTCATATATACATGTAAGCTATATTTTATATACATGTATGTATACATAGACATATGGTGTAAATATATGTATAACATATAGCATATTAAGTATATTAATTAGTATATACGACACAATAATATTTGCTAAGTAAAATAAATTCATAAATATGTAAGAAGTAGGTATATATATAGATATTACCGTAAATTAGAAATTATTAATTAAGTAAATTATAAAAATTAATCAAATATAGTAATAAGTATATATATATATATGTGTGTGTATCGTAAAATACAAATAAATAATAAATAATAAAAATAACAGTAATAATAATAATAACAATTGTAATATGTCTAAAATCTCAAAAATAGGTCAAAATGAGTAACTAAGGTAAAATAAGCTTAAAATAATATAATTATCAATTATATGATTTAAATAATTATTAAATCATAAATATATTAAAAAAAGCTAAAATTAATATTTTATAACTTTTTAAATTAAAATAATAAATTTAGTGATATTTTTATATCACAGTTCAAACTGCAAGTCACAATATCCAAAACGAAACTCGCTAAGAAAAAATACGCTCGAAAACAATCAAAATGGGCTATAAGTTCATAATATTCCGAGCTAAACGAAAAAGTTATATGTAATTCGATAAAAAGCTCGAAATGATGATTTTACGTAAATCAATAACTGATTTAAGTAAACAGTACGACTTAGCATACTAGTTTAGTTATTTAATTTCCAAACTTACTACTTTTCATATTCTCCTAATGTTAGGTGATCCTGAGATCGAGACTAACTTACATTTGGACTATTATAATCCCTGACATCATTTATGACTAGGTGAGTATCCCGAGGACTCTCTACTTGTAATTAGTGTACCTAAAGTAAACATTAATAATTTGATACATGAGAGTATGGGATGTACATGTGTCTGAATGCTGATTGAGTATTATGTCAAAGATTGTGAAACATAATAGTTGAATAATTGATTGATGGATTTATTACTGCATAATTAAAGGGTTTGTTTATTTTTGTTGATCACCTCATAAGTCAACTTAATCATATTCAACATAACTAAAATTAAATGGATCATGCATAGAACATGAACATTGCATATAATGTTCTAGCTGTCACCTCTTGTGGTTGGTAATGAAGGGTCTTGGAGGGATGTATTCCCACATCATTTGATTAGTATAGTATAGGAGCATTGGTATAACAAGACCCTACCCTTAGCTTGTAGGTTCTACTGGCACCGAAGATGCTAACCGTGGGTACCTGGGGGTTGCGTCTAGAGACCACCGCTGTAGGGTGTGAATGTGGACTGTGGAGCCACCTCACCGCTAGACCTGGATATTTGCATACTATTGACTGTAGGAAATAGAAACCTGATTTGTAAAATGGAGAAATTATACATATATATTTATATATGGTTAAAAACCCGGATGTTAGAGCTCAGTTGTGATTGGTGCCAATGTATCTCCAACCTTTATTTCGAAGGGTATTAAATCTGATGTTATATGTAGCACCGGTCAACTGTATATATACTGTTTGGCATACTGCTTGTTCATGCATTCATATGTTTGGTAATAAACTGTTTGATAACTTATTTGCTGGTATAGTACGAGGGATAACTCACTAAGCTCTTATAACTTGCTCTCCAAAAGTTTTCTCTTGCAGGTTGCTAGATGATCGGGTATGGGTTAAGAATTGAGAGTTAAGTATCAATGTCGAGATATATAGAAGTTAGAATTTGAGGACAAACTATATGGTTCACTTGAATTATTATATATATAGTTATTAATACTACATTTAAATTTTGTGACATTAGTAAGTTTGAGTTTTAGAACTTTACTACCTAATCTTATTGTTTGGTAGGCAATACTGATTCTTTATGGTTCGGATGAACTGTAGCTTACCGGATATTCATAGTCACATATATATTGTCGTAAGTTAATTAAATTAGGAATAAATAAATAAATAAAAACTTTAGTGACCAAGTGTTTAAAATCTTGCAATCTTTGACTTGCAAGATGATTTTCAAATTATGGGTATACACATGATATGAAAATTTTAAGTAATCCTACTAAGCCCGCCTTTAGGGTCATGATACAATACCTATATATGGGACTAAAATGAGGGTGTAAACCCCTGAAAGTTTCGATCTAGTTTTTTTTTTTTTTTTTTAAAGTAGACTTAACTATAGTAAACAATATAGGAGTCGACAAGGTTAATTAAAATGAAAACTCTAAAAGACTTAATTAATCGCGTAAAGAATTTTTCGACCCTAAAGGTTTTTAAAAGCTAAAGATTCAATTCGAAAGTAATAAAAACCTTAAAAATGATTTCATTAAGGACATATGTACACCAATCCAACATGATATACCCTAAAACCTTAATTGAAAATATAATGCTTATATTTTGCAAAATCGTTAGTAAATGGTTAGAGATAACCCTCATTTTTACTTATATGATTCAAATTCTCAAGTAATCCATTAGGAACTAAGATAATGGGTCATAAATTATATTTATTCCTTAAATATATGATTAAGATGGTCTTACTTAGGATTAGGGTTATAGTTGAAGATTAAGTTACATATAGTGAACTTTAAGACTCAAATTAGCACTTTTTACACTTGTTATCCAAAGTTATTTATCAAATGAGATATATGGACTCTAAAGACCTAAAGTAAGATCTCATCAACCACATTTACACATCAATGCATCATATACCTCAATTCTTCTTATTTTCTTCATTTCTCTCCTAATTTCCCTTAATTACTACATTATGTGCATAAAATTACACATACTTAAGGAATGTTGACCAAGATAATACATGTTGACCAAATTTCAAATGTTGACCAAGTCAACACATGTTGACTAAAGTCAACATTTTGAAAAGTCAACATATGTTAAGAGATAAGGAAAATATCTCTTATGTAATGATGCCATCCTTTTCTTTTCTTTTTGATTTTTCTTTTTCTCTCCTTTCCTTTTGTTGCCGTCCACATATCTTCTTCTTAACCCCACCACATGTTACTTTACATTAAGAGAAACAAACAAAAGAAACAAAACAAAACAATCCCTCTTCATGCCGTAAGCTCCTTTCCTTCTTTCCCTTTCATTTCTCCCCTTTTGTCTCCTCCATTTCAACATCATAAAAGGTATGTTTTTAAGTGCTTTATCTTACTTTTTATTAGTCATTAGTTAGTTAATTAGGTAGATTAGATAAGTAGTTATATGGTTAGGTTTGTCTTGAAGAAGAGGAAACAAAGTTTCCTTCTTTATGTGTAGAAGTTTGAAGTTTGAAAGAGAAGAAAGAAAGACATGAGGATATGCTTCTATGTATGCATACATAATGAAATACCAAGAGAGTATAAGTAGAAAAACCTTTGTACATGAGTATATAACATGTACATAACCTAATTTAAGATCAAATCTTACTAAACATACCTATACTACACTAAATATGTACATAAGAACACAAAAATATGGAATTAGAGGACTTTTCTTAAGGACAAATGTAGGCATACGAAATTTTAGTGTAAAATACTTATTCCACTATATAGGTATACGAGTATGTATACATGTAGAAATACGGTATAAACCTTAGTATAGGTATGAGTATAAGTATGTATAAGGTATATGTACATAAGTATAAGAAAAAGGGATAATATGTACATAATACATATGTATATAACATAAGCATGACGGAAGGCTTATGTAAGCATATGATGAGGTAAAGGATGACATAAGCAAGTGATGACATAAGCAATGACATAAGCAAGTGATGATGTAAGCGATGACATAAGCATAAAATTAGAAAATAAGAAAACTAAGAAAAATGTAAGTGATTAGGTAACTAAATTAGTAAAACCTAATACACTTACTAAATTAGATTATACCTAATTCACTATAAGAATTAGTAATAGCAAAGTAAAATTCTTTCATTAGAAGAATTTAAGGAATAAAAGATATAAACATAAGTAATAAAAGTATTTAGGTGGTCATAACTAAAACTTTCTATAAATTTAGCTCATAACATAAAATAGGGGTCTTAATATCCAAAATAGATATTACCATGTGAAAATATGTTCAGAAACGATGAAAATCGATTATAAATTCATAAATATCAAAATTAAAACGGAAAAGTTACATACGATTGAAATTAAATCTTACCGGGTAAAAATTTAATAGTGCTTTAAGTAGAACTAGGTACGTAGTTGTTTAGAATTAATAGTTAATTTAAACACTTATTAGTATTGTTATCACATAATGATCAGGTGACTTTGACGTGAGCGAGGACCTCCCGATCGATTACTACGATTAGGGCGAACCGCTATGGCCGAGTGAGTATTTACCCTGTGATTCCATGCTTGATTGTGATTGTAGATAATTGACTTAAATATTATTGTTAATTAACTGCTGTGTGGGGTTCGGGATATGCTTGTGTATGTAAGTTCTTGTTGAGTTGTGAATTTACCTTGAATTCAGAGGATGCCTTGTTTGTTGCATGGTAGTATAGAAAATGATTGTGTGTATTAATGGTTAGTCACAGCATAATTGGAACTAATTTATACTCGGCTATAAAAAGAAACTGGAACATGCATTAACATGCATAGCATGGATACTATTCCGGCCGTCACATCACACGGAGGTAAAGAGAGGCCATTCGGGGGTTGATATTATTGAGTTATTTGGTTATGTACGGTGCACTCATACAAAATGACCTTACCCTGGCCCGCGGGAACACTAGGCGTTGGAGGCGCCAACCGCCTGGCTAAGGGTCGAGTCTAGAGACCTCCGTTTAGGGGTGAGTGTGGACTGCGGGGGCCCACTCGCAATTATACTAGAACTTGTGTTTTTCTGAAAATAAAGAGTTATTTGATATAAGTACGGAACATGGAGTTCCGTAGTAAAGTAAGTTCTAGTGTAATACCCGGATCTGATTGGTGCCGTGTAAACTCCAACCCTGACTTCGGAGGGCGTTAAATCCGAGTTGCGTATATGAACTAGTTAAGTATACGTATTATTTGGCATTCTGTTTGATCATTCATTCATATGCGTGACTATAATGTGTTTGTAACTTGCTTGTTGTGTGGCTGAGGGTTTTGCTCACTAAGCTTAGGCTTATACCCCTTTAGACTTTTGTTGCAGGATAGCCTGTTCGTAGAGATAGGACGAGGGATGCCACAAGTTAGCCTGGGGACTTGGGCAAGAGCGAAGTGTTCTGTAGGATGAGAGGAAAACAGTTTATGTAGATTATTCCACATGTACTTATGTTTAACTTATGTTTACCTTATTAGTATGGACTTAGACATACTTAAATACTATGTAACGTAAACTTTTGAGCTTAACTTTTATATAAATATATTGTGTGATGATATCATGTGAATCTGGATGTACTTTGGAACTAGTAGTTGTAGAGCCTTGTATATTGTGTGAAGAGTTTTTGATTGGAAGGGTAACCAATCAAGGGTTCTTCATACAGTATACAGCGTCTGCCACGACTAGGCCGTCCTCAGTTCGTGACAGAGGGTCTTAGGGATACTGCTCCTTGATACTTGCAAATGCTAAGAGTTTGCTTTAAGACTCAATAAGGACATGTTTCCTTGATAAGGTGTCAACAACCACATTGGTTTTTCCTTGTTTATACTTAATCACAAAATTGAATTCTTCTAGAAATTCAACCCATCGGGCTTACCTCTTAGAAACCTTAGCTTAACTTCGAAAGTATCTTAAGGGCTCATGAATAGTGTAAATAACAAACTCTCTTAGTAGAAGGTAATGTTGCTACACTTGAAGAGCTCAGACTAGTGCGAGGATTTCTTCATAACATACAAAGTAAGTCAATCAGGCTCCTCTCAATTTTCTAATATTTGACTCTATACCACTAACAAAATTTATTAATACCTTACTTCTCACTATGACATGCATAAGGTTATCTTTCTTGCATCAACATAACTCATATGCCAACAACCGATGCATCACACTTAAGCCTAAACAACTTTTTGTAGTAAGGCAAAGTCAAAGTGGGCATAGAGGTACCTTTCCTTTACCTTGGCAAAAATTCTTTCTTCTCTTTGTCCCTAATAGAACTAGACATTCTTCTTTGTTAGCTCGGTAAGGTATGCAACAAGGATACTGAAATTTTTAATAAAGCAATGATAAAAGGAATCTAATGAATGGAAGCTTCTTACATCGGCATAGGTAAGAGGGGTCGACCATTCAATAATAGCTTGAATCTTCTCAATATCGACATGTAGACCTCCTCTACTTATAATGGACCTAAGGAAGACTACTTCTTCTTGACAAAAGCAATACTTCTTTAAGTTGCCAAAGAGCTTCTCAGCTCAAAGTATGTCAAACATAGCTCGAAGATAGTCAGTATGACTCAATAGGTCAATGTTGTACTCAAAGATCTCATCAAAATAAATAATGAAAAATTTATCGATCAAGTTTCACAACACATGATTTATCAACCTCATGAAAGTGCTCTAGGCATTTTATAAGCCAAGGGCATCCTTATCCACTTATATAGACCATATCAGGTCTTAAATGCAGTTTTCCATTCATCTCTGAGCCTCATGCGAATTTGATGATATCCAAACATCAAGTTAATCTTACTGAAGATTCTTGCACCATTTAATTTGTCAAGCATATCATCTAACCTTGGAATAGGGTTTGATACTTGATTGTTATCTTGTTCAAAAAGCTTGATTATCCATATACATACACGAAGTACCAACCTTTTTTCAACATAAGTAATTCTTGCATAGCATAGGGTCTAAGACTCCTACTTACATATCCTTTTTCTAATAACTCACTAACTTGTCTCTAGAGCTTGGTAGCTTGCTCAAGATTCATCTAATAAGTAGGCTTTTTAGGCAAAGCATCACTAGGTATCAAGTCAATACAATACTCAAATTTAATGGCTTCTCTAAGCTTGGAATGACTCAAAACTAATGTCTTGTTAGATCCTTAAGCTAACTTAACTAGCAATTTACTCACTTGACTTAAGGTCATGGGGTATAAGGTAATCTTCTTCCCTTCCTTTTCAAATGTATACATATTCTTAAACCCATCATGTATGACTCTTTGATCAAATAACCAAGGTTAGCCTAACAATACATACGATGTGTACATGGGTAGTATATCATAGAGAATTTCATCAGAATAATTCCCAAATGAGATTGATGTTAATACTTACTAAGTGATATGTAGTGCTCCCTTGTCATTTGGCTAATTTTCCTTGGATGTGATAGGTCGGAAACTTGACTCTTCAAACTAAGTTGGTAGATGCTACGTTAGTGCAACTCCTGCTATCTACAATGAGTACAGATACCTAATTGTTCACCTTACATGTGATGTGAAATTTGTTTTCTCATTGGTCCTCCTTAGAAGTTGGTTCAATGCTCAAAGCTCTTTAAACAACTAAAGTTAACTTTTTAAGGTTGTCTATGTATACATTCTCTTCAACAAGATCTTTGCCACATGCCTCAATTTTCTCCTCTAGTTTAGTCTCCTCTTCTAGCTCTTCATTAGTAATCTATACTTCAATGCTAGGGACTTCACCTTATTGGGGCACTAGATAGCCATGTGACAAAAACCCTAACACTTAAAACACTTAATTTGGCTCATCTTCCATCTTGATCCCTAACCTTTCTCAAACGTTCTCTTTAACAATTCCTAGTTGGCACGTCGTTAGCTTAGCTATGACATTAGTCCTTTAACTAGGCTAAACACTGGATTGAACTTGGTTACCACCTTGGTCAAGTCACCTATTTTGAATAGGTTAACCTAATTGAGGTCAGTTTAGCCTATTTCTCCTTTGCCTCTCCACATGCTATCCAAAGTAACAAACTATTGTAGTTTAACTACATCTCGAATTTCTAGCCTCAATTTGATAAAAAATCTAGATATTGTTTGGGTTGAGGGTTTACTAACCTCATATCAAGTCATAAGCATTTGAAATTCTCGTACACATTCATCAATAGTATAATTTTGCTTACTTTTTCTCCTAGAGTCGAGCAAAAGTATCCTACAAATAGGTTTCTAGTACAAATCTGACCTAAGAACTCTTCTCATCTTAGGCCAAGTGCAAATCCCTCAATCGCCATCTCGTCT
Organism: Lumnitzera racemosa; assembly: GCA_024138005.1. Lineage (NCBI taxonomy): Eukaryota > Viridiplantae > Streptophyta > Magnoliopsida > Myrtales > Combretaceae > Lumnitzera > Lumnitzera racemosa. The sequence goes on along the minus strand of JAMXBC010000008.1, from coordinate 51,298,844 downwards.
TCCCATGGCCTAAAAATTTCTCCACCACATTATAGTACAACTTAAGAACACTACAGTAGCAATTCTGACATTATCGTAACCCTTATATTGATAGTATTCAAAAACTCATTCTAATTATTCCTCCTAGTCTAAATAATCATCAGTGTCTCTAAAGTCATTGAAGCATAATATGGACGGTAGCTCATTGAGCACAATTTATCCTAAACTTCATGATACTAAACTCTTTCCTCATTTGCTTCACCCAATTCTATTCTTCTTCACACATGTCCTCCTACTCCTTTACTTCAGTCTTGCCAATCTGGGAACTACCTTTGGGCAAGTTGGATACTACAAGCTATGACCCTTGTAAACCTTAAGAAATTTTAGTATACACTTAAAATCGCTAAAGAGATATATTAAAGATGGGTTAAAATTATTAGGAGAGATTTGAGAAATATGATCAAGACTTGCTAGTCATTGGACCACATATGTTTCCATCAAACCAACATCATATTTGTCTTTCATTTTCAAGACAAACATACATCTTCATCCACCTATCATTCTCAAGCTAACCACTAAAGCTCCCTTACCATTTCTTTAAAAATTTAGAAACATTCATACCTCAAAGGTTAGTTTCAATATCTTTATCAACTACTAAGATCAAATCTTAAAAAGGAAAAGTACCATTTCTAACTCCTTTCCAGAAAAATCCTCTAAGAAAGCAAGAAAAGTTTTCTATATTCAAATAAAACTCTTATATTCTACCACGAGACAATAACTTCTACTAAACATCAACTTAAGATTTGTTTTTATAGCAAACTTTTTCAAGCCAAGTTCTTTTTAAAAGCAATTTCTTCTCAAAAGTCTTTTAGGTAAAAAGCTACTTTCATTTTATGATTAGTCCTTATCATGGTTTTCAAGAATGTTTAAGGAAAAGAAGTTTCTCCTTAAAACTCCCCATTTATCTTTAAAAAAAAAAGTTTTTCCTTAAACTACCTTAAAGAAGTTTCCTTTCCTTGAGATTTATCTTAAAAAAGAAGCTTTAGGAACTTTTGGTTTCATTTTAAAGAAAGTCTTTCTAAACCCTTTTCACACTTGAGAAAAGTTTCCTAAACATATTACTTAAATGAAGTTCAAGAAAGAGACCAAAAGAGTTCCTTTAAATAAAAGACTAAAATAATGAAAACTAAAACAAGTTTACAAAATCATGCCTCAAAAATAACTTACTTATCATGTTTGAATAAATTTCCCCTAACTTGAACCCTATCAACATATGGACATATAATCTCAATACCATAACGATTTAGACCTCATGTAAAGACCGAAAACCTATGGAATAAGAAGCAAGAATCTTCATTGACATATGAACTACTTTGACTATGAATAAGGACCATTCAAACATGATATGGAAAATAAACATTAAACATAATTAATCTAAGAAATAAAAAGCTTAGAACAAAACTTAAACTAGAAAGTTTAATAATCTAATATGTTTCTCAACTATCTTTATTTTTTAGGTACTTTCAATTTGAAACTCCTAGAATACTGTTATGATGGATAGAAAGATGGCCAAGTGAGTATCTACAATGATTATTACTTGTATGTTCTTGTTGATTAATTGCACCCTTAATCTTATATACTTAACTTGTTTTACATAGAGTATTCAAGAAATGTATGTGTTTGATTTATTTATTAAAACATTTAAGAATTATTTCCATCAGCAAAGTTGACAATTGTGATGTGATGTGATGTGATTCTTTTGATTGTGTGATGTTCTATGTGATCATTAAAATAAATGAAGTTAAGCATATCGAAATCTAGATATTAAAGTAGTCATTCATAGCATATAGCATAAATCTTTTTTATTGCTACCATTATCACACATGAAATAGAAAGGCTAAAGCTTTCCTTGTTTATTGTAGACTAAGTGACTTTGAGGATAGTCGTGCATTAAATGAGGTCGTGTCCATTGTTATGTTTTCGGTCTGCATCCATCCAGAGGCCAATCAAAGATTTGATCAGTCCATAATCATTTAGTTGGTCAAGGAAGGTATTATTTCTTAATTTCATTTGAGCCTTCTTAAGACCAATTAAGCAATCTAAGCGATCCTTTTCGTGTGATTTATTTGTATAGCCTTTGTGAACATTTCCTTTTGTTCTTGTAACTAATCAAAAGATCCATCTTCCTAGAGATTATAGTAGATTTTAGGATGAACATTTGTCGGTTCATTGATAGGCATAAATTACTCTATACTTTTTAGGCTTATTGTTAATAAATTGGTCATAATTATATTTATCTCTTAATTTTTTGGTACTTAATTATATAATATATCAATTTCATATGATTCAAGAAAAACGAAACGAAATTCTACAATAATGAGATTCAGATCAATCATGCTTGTGATAGAGGCATGATTCAAGAAGATTTGAAAGCCTAGTGTTAGTTACGCCTTCAATTACGACCATGACTAATTGTAAAGTTATTATCAACCTGCTAATCATAGCCATAATAGCACATCAAAATTACAGTCACTTCCTTTATTACAGGCATGAAGAGGTGGAATGTTTGCAACGAGATGATAATGTCATACATTATGATCGTATTGGGTCAAGATGATTCTTTTCCCGATACAATCCTGTCTCGAATCATGGGCATGATGGGAGTAGACACGATTATTCCTTCATACGAACTGGTGCATTTAATGGGTTTAAACATCGTAAGGTATCATGAAATGGTGTATTTTGAACCTTTTGACAAGAAGAATATTAATAACTGGCAATTTTTAGACTACACATCACATGTGTCAAATCAGATTAGATTCATTAGATTAGACTTCTTAAACCCTTTTTACTCTATACATTATCTACAAACACATATGTTCACCGAAGTTGTACCCATCGTATTTTTTACATTTTTTGTACATTCTTTAAGTGTTATACCATACTATTCTTAAAATTACGAGAGAGAGAGAGAGAGAGAGAGAGAGAGATGATGTGAATTCAATGTTTAAACGTTGTAAAGATTTCTACAACAAATCTAAAAAGTAGCTTTATTCTTCTGTAGATCTTATGTTGGATTTCTCATCATGTATGATTTTTTTTTATATGTGTTATCATTTCATCATATATGAGTAGTAATCTAAGACTTGTTACATCAACTTAGTATAAACAAGTGCATAAATTAATGATTTCTTGATTTTTGTTATTTCTGGTGAATTAAACTTAGTAAATATAAGTATAGAGTAGCGCATGACATTAACTTAGGACATATTTTGATATAATATGTTGAGAAACAATTCTATTAAATAGATCTAATTTTTTGGAATACTTACTCCTAATAGTAGATATATTATTAGGAAAGTGACTACATCCATAAGGAAAGTGATAAGTTATCATGATGTTAATGTGATTCTAAATTAGCTATTAATTCAAAAGAGAATCTAATTGACACGATTAGAGTTTGAAGTAGGTAATTCTGAGAAGAATACATACAAACTAATAGTTCCTTGTAGATAACAATCATTAGGTTTAAATCAAAGGTGACATCATGCTATGTAATGAAGCAAGTTTGTATGTTAAGTGTAGAATTGTTAATCGTCTTTTCCAGTCATTGTGTTATATGGAATTCGTTTGTAGGTTAGTGTAGTTGAGTTAGTAGATTAGATGTTTTAGTACTTAATCACTTAATAAATTAAGTTGCTAGATAATAGGATGATTAATTAGTACTATTGTTTTATCTGTTCTTAGTGGAGATGACCCTATACTCATCCATGCTACTAAACGATAGGTATAATTGCCTATTGAATCGAGTTAAGGATAGAATATAAGTTTATAAGTTTTAAGACTCGATAACTCTAATTAGAGGTGATCATTCTCCTACATAACTAAGAGACTGGTTCTCTTGTGAGGTCAACAAGAATGTACCCATTTGGTTTTCCTAGGGCCAATTGAAGGGTATCATCTCTTTATCATTATATTAACATGGGTATTAGTTCAACCGAGAATTGAGATTCTATGACTATTTTATGGAGGCTAAAGATGTTGTGTTAAGTGACTTTTACATTAGATAGGATGCTTAGACACTAGCAGAACTAAGAATCCTTAACCTAAGGTTACCACGGGGGGGGGGGGGGGGGGGGGGGGGGGGGTAGTATGGAATAAACCCTAAACTGCACGTCAAATACCAAAAGGTCGCGTGTATTGTTTCATATTTTTGTTTAAATGCATGACATTTCCTTATTTAACTAACTTTCTCAAAAGGTGATATGAGTAGAGATCTTACTAAGTTGGCTTCAACTTACATTCTAATTGTTCTTATTGTAAGTCAATCAAAAGTAGGCAATGGTTTAGGATCAAAGTGAAGAGAATTCCTCTAATATAGTCTTAAAGGATCGAATTAGACATTATATTGGTAAAGCTTCTATTTGATTGTAAGATGAAATTTTCAATACTTATATACTCTCTTAAATTAAAGTTCCTATCTTCCTTAAACATTACTCTAATGTTAAGAATTTCAATAAAAATTTGGCTATCTAATCTTATTGTTTAGTAAGGGATTATGATTCTCTATAGTTCTAGCGAATTGTGGAATGTTAGTCTACATTGTAAATGAATTATATGTATTGTCATAGGCAATTATTTAAGTAGTGTCTTGCAATCTCTAACTTATAAGATAATTTTCATATTTTGGGTACATACGTGATACGATGATTTTAGGATAATCCTACTAAGCCCCCTTGAGGGTCATGATAAACTTAGCTTTAGGAGTAGCTAAGGGAGTGTTGTAGATGATTTCAACAAGTCGGGAGGCTAATACAAGGATAACTCAAGTCAAGTTAGCTATTAAATTAGTCACTTCATCAAATCACTCATCAAAACTTCTAAAGGTCTTTTGCTGACCACGATAAGCAACAATACTACTGTTGTCTCCAATGCCAACATTAACATTTGAATTAGTCATCTTCTCTCAACTTCGTCTTGTTCCCATAACAAGAACACAGAGTGCTTGGATTCTTGCTGTTATCAAGAAACAATCCACAATATTCTTAGGAAACTCTATCACTACGACAGCTATTTTGAAGAATAGAAATGTCTGTTAGTGCTTGCTTTGTTTCCAACAACTCAAAATAGAGTAAAATAAAATACTACACAATGACCACTATGATAGAACAAAACCACCATTTCTACTACTCATTGGAACACTTGTATTTAACTCATACACAACCTCAATAGTTATTATACTACGCTATACACTTCGAACACAAATAGTAATAAAACAATAACATAGTACAACAGTGACTTACTTAATGCAAACTTATACTCTAATACCAAGGATGATATGGCGTGTTAAGAACCAACAAAGAAAGCCAAACGTAAGGGATAGGTCTAAGCTCATAAAAATATTAATATGAAAAGTAGGATGTGCAAAAGACGTGCAAACCCACCAAGGAATCTAAGGATATAATACACCAAAGAACTCTGTAAACTCATGATCTAGCTCAATATGATGCATGAGTAGTTCAATAAGGTTACTTACCACCTAGCCTTGGTTAAGGGTTAGAATAAGAGTTAGACAAGTAAGCTAGAAATAGTTCATAAGAAGAAGATTCTACATATTCAATGATTCATAGATTAATGGTTGAGGCTATAAAACATATACGTATTTATAACCGAAATTCTAGGGCAACTTACTAAATATGGAATAGACGAAAAGGGTATTGTCCTAAATAAATATTGTACAAGGAACATTAAAAGGGTACAAAAAGGGAAATTAGAAAATAGAAGCTTTGTGTAGTACATTCCATCACTTGAGAGGCTTAGACATGTAGTTAATAGATATTTGCAAACTTTGGTAGAAACAGACATGAGAATATGGTCATGATGCTTGATGCTAAGCTAACTTGTGGGCTCTCCTAGGGTGAGTTTATCTCGGATGTTATCTAAGTAGCTTTAAATAAGTTTGATCGAGCTATTCACTAAGTGCACCAACCAATTTACTTAACATTCTTCAGCTTGGCACTTGGAGATCAACGATAAGCACGAAAGAACTTAGCATGGTAGTGGCAACAAAATGGAGGATAGAACTAACTTAGATTCTTCAAGTGTGGGTTGAGAAACGAGAATGTGCCTTACTAAGCTTTCAAGTCCTCATGCTTGAGCTTGGGTTAGTAGTCCTATTACTCGATTCCTATCAACATGGAAATCAAGAAAGGAGAGGACATATACAGTTTTAATCATAAGTACTAGTACAACTACATCTTAGGAAGGAATGGTTCTTGAATAAGCAATAGAGTGAGCTATTACCCTTAGTTAAAGGAACCATTTTAGTACCCTAAAGGATCAATAAGAAAACCCATAAACTTGAGCTTCCCGTTAGTTATGGTAACTCTAATGTCTTCAATATTTTCGACCTCATCCCCTACATCTCTGACAAAAACAACCCTAAAGAGCACTCTAAGGATTTGATGGGAATCAAGCACCTAGGCCCTTAACCGAATTAAGAGTAAAAGGTTTGGCAAACTTAACTATTTAAGTACTCAATTACCAACCTGATTTTAACCCTTTTGATCTATAGAATAGTTCCCTTAAGGATGACCTCTGAGCGTTCTGACTCATCTAGAGTGTCACCATGATTGATCCCAACCTAAACAAAATGGCAACACTAGTAAATCGTAAGAGCCCAACCTTCCATAAGGTTCTTGAGTTGATAGAAAGTCTTTGACATGTTAGTCTCAATACCCCCTCTAAGAGTTCGTTATTTGCAAGCATACCCTCCACTCTAAACTCAACACATATCCTTATATGCATGCCCAACACCTGATACCTAGAATGTTCTATTACTAGAAGGATTATGAGATTGTTCTTTTTCATTTTTCATTTGTATATGTAAATGTTCTTACCCGTTTTAGTAAGTCAACTAATAAAAGTAGCCCTAGTAGGAACCGATATAAATAGTCTCTTATATTGTTGCTGTAATCAGATTTTTCTACCTTATCAATGAAATTTATCTTCTTGTGTTTTCTTCTCAACATTAAGAATTTACCAAACCCAACTCATAGTAACCCTTGAGCAAGGTTATGCCTATGAGTAGCCCATTATCTCGAACTAGTAAGTCACATTTGATTATGTAGTGGTTCATGAGTACTTAGTATTTCTCCAATGAACCCATCCAGGCTATAGTAAGCCTTCTTCTAAGGCACATCAATATGAAATCCACTTAATATTTATCTAATAAGTTTAAGTAACTATAGGTAAGAAAGGGATTCATACCACCCCGCTTAGGTCTTTTATAAACCTACTTAACCTTTCTAGATTCCTAATTTCCCAAGTTATACTTTCTAAGCAATCTCTATTAGCTTAAACTTAAGGCATGTAAGGGCATCTAAGTAGAGTGAAAATTAAATTTAAGGTATGATGTTCTTATTTGATTTCATCATAATGACCTTAAGTCATTCTAATACTCAAGGTTATTTTAGTTAATTGATATAAGAGTTTAATTTATGACTAGTAAGAGATTAATTTATTATTGGAAAAAATATATTTATTAGAAAACACTTTGTATTTATTGGAGAACACTCTCACTTGTTAATTGATCGAATGAATTATATAGGTTATTTCACTAGATAATAACGCAACCAATTATGGTTTTGAAAGTTATAAAGAGGCTTGCTAGATATTACTAGATTCTTTTAGAGAGCTAAAGCGAGTATAACATAATCTAAACTCACATTTTCCTTTTGATGTAAAGCTATTTCATCACAATTTTTTTTATCAAATTCATTTCTACATGTGTTACCTCAAAAGCTTCAATTTCAATGTTTGATGCACATCTTTCATTGATGTGTGCACATTTCTTATGCTTTACTGAATCTTTTGGCTAAAATAAGGAAGAAGTCGAGTCTCGTCAGTGTTCTAGATGGATTTTTATTAAATAAGGAAGACAAACTTATGCTAACATAGCATGCCCAGCATAAAAAACAAAAATAAAAATAAATAAAGTGAAAAATGTAAAGTTTTTTGCATATGAAAAAGTTGGATCCCCTTACTTCAAAAAAGAAGTATAAACTATTCAATTTTATGAGTACCAAGCTAATAGACCTAATCTTATTGGTACAAAATCAAGCAAATGATTTTTCAAATGCATTAATAACAATTTTGAAAGAAAACCATGGTAAAGTTTCCAAAAGTTTCACTTCATTTGATCTAACCTTATGTAGGGAAACGTAGAAAGCTCCTTTAGTAGGGAAAAGTAGAAGTATGAGAGAAAGCAAAATTATGGATAAAGATAAATGAGATGAACTAATAGAACCTAACTAAGTTGAACAACTTATATCTTTGATTAGATAAGACCAGGTTAAGAGCTCTAAGGAAAGAGATGTTCTTAATGCAATAGTACGTCTAGCAAGAAGGACTAAGGTCTACAAAATGATGATGCCATGATGGAAAGTTAACTAGAAAGAATAAAGTTTCTATTTAATGTGAAGTACTTACTTTTATTTTTGCTAGTCTTTAGTGTTTTGTTTAGTTTTTATCTCAATAATGATAACATATATCACTATTTTACTCCTAGATGAACACTCAGTGATTTATTGGCTGTATGTGGCAGTATACTTGCAAAAAGCCCCTTATGGCATTATTAGTGAAGGCCCTCCAACACTCAAGTTAGTGAAGAGAGCATTTGGGTTCTAAAGAATGTGAAAGTAAGTAGATTGAGAGAGTTCCTAAGAGGTTCCAAGATACCATACTTAATGGTTATCTATCCTATTTATAGGTTAAGGAGGCATATTGGTTCAAGCATATGGTAGGAGAAGACTAGCTCAAACGAAATCTAAGGAGGTGGCATTGTTAGTGTAGGAAAGAACTTCTACCTTTTTGCCATTTGGTACAAACTTAGCAGATGGGCCTATCCTATTGATAAGGAGTGGCTGCCCTAGCTTGGAAACTAGTTTGTATGCTATGTGTCGGGTAGTCGTTCGCCATTTAACAAGGAAAGTGAAGGATACAAGGAGAGGAAGGCAAGTTTGGTTATGCTACATAGTAAGTTGCTTGAAGGCCACCTTAAGTGAGAGGCAAGCTCTTTCCCTATTGCTGGGAGGTGAAGCTCGAGGGCTTCGGGAAGGACCCTTAAAGTGCTTAGGGTGAAACCTAAGTTAGGTAAGCAAAGCTGGGTTATATGCCGAGCTCTCAAGCAGGCATAGGCCTTTAAAGCCTTGACTAAAGATTAATCATTAACACTTACCCCTATACTCTCTTTGGCGTTGAAGTGGTAAGGAAGGTACTGCATGCTTAGGCTTAAGAGGCCAAAGGCCCAATGAGACATTCTGTGGGGAGAAAGGAGAGGGGCCTCAAGCACTTAAGTGTGAGGGGTGCTTGAGGGCCTTTACGATGTGACTCTTGAATGTGTATGGTCCTTTTTGAGGTTCTCTTTTCCAAATACAATGAGTGCTTGACACATGCATGGTCATTATTGTGCTTAGGGAAGCGGTGTAACCAAGTATTAATGATAGTGTTAGTAGTGACCCCTTACTGCCATCTTACCCTATCCTTTGGATGTGTTGGTAGCAACACGTAAGCGGTTTGTGATTTCCAACTTTGGTTATATAAAGGCCTAATGGGGGCAATTCTTTCTTCTAACTCTAAGGCTCCATTTTACCAATCTAAATCCATTAAGATTATGACAAATTCTCTTTCGTCCTTATAGAGTTTGGCAAATGTTTAAGTCTAAGAGAATAATACTATAAGAGAAAGCATATAAACTTAGGCTATGCCTATACAGTAAGCCCTTTATGTAACAAATGTAATAGATCACCGATGACTTAGGGGTGGCCATTGAGTACTGCTCAAAGGGTATATGCAGACCCCTTAACTCCTTATGAGGTGCTTGGGTGTATATCCTCCAATTGTTGTAGTACCAGCATTGTTGTCGCATAAGCACATGATGTAAATGCTAGTATATTGCATATCGTATATGATGTTTTTGGTCCTGAGAGAAGATTCCTTAACGGCTTAAATGTACCCTACCTAAATCAGCTCTACAACTCCTAAAGGGTTTTTAGGCTTGAGAACATAGCAATTTATATAAGTTTGTCTACTCTCTTGATTCATTCAATGGTAATTGCTACATATACATTTGGCTACTCGAGTAGCTTCCATTGGGCTTAGATATTCCCCTAAGGGGTCTTAGCTACATATTCTAGATAGGTTGGTTATCCCTTACTCGTTCCATTAAGCAGGGAATTCCCCTCAAAGTTGCCGATATCGACGTAATACATTTAAGCTCGGTGAAGGAAGAGCTCATTACCTCATCTTGCTAGGTAAGGCAAGGTTCATACTCAATAGTGATTATGGTAGTAGAGGATCATTGCTAGTATGTTTCCCAAAGGACATATCCATCAGCTCAGGTGCTACAAGTAGGTTAAGGTTCACTAAGGCAGACTAGTGAGATGAGTTAAAGGTGAAAGCAAATCAGCCCAAGTAGGAGCCTTACACGTAAAAGAGCTAAAGTTATTAGTTAGAAGCAAACGTTTGTCACTAAGCAATAGTCCAAGAAGGCTTTGAGCTACACTATTATACTTTTCTTTTCCTTTTTTCCTTCATTAACTTGTACTTAGGGCTAGTAATGCTGACCCTTAAGCCTTGTAAAGAATTTCAAATTATCAATAAAATAAACTTTTGGTGCATACTCATTTGTTTTCTTTATTTTCTTTCTTTTATATTGAGCTCATTGTTTTGCAATCACTTCTTACTAAACGTGTTCTTCTATTCAAGTACTCACTTTTTCTTGTAGGCTACTTAGGATCCTAGCTAAGTACAAGTGCTTTTTTTCTAAGCTTATAGGGTATGCACTTAAGCACTAGTTTTTCCATGCTATTGAGCACTTCTGACCAAAGTTGAGAATTTGACTACTTATTGTTCCCTAGCCAGATGTAATGGTTAATATAATGATATATTAAACATAAGTACATAAGTATAATTGTACATATATGAAATAAAATTATCTAATATAACAGAACAAAATATACATACATATATTATAGGGCGAAACTATAAGACATAGTTAAGGCCCATAATCTAATAATTAACTAAATATGATAAGATATAAATATACTTAATAATAACATAAAAATTAAGAAATATAAAAAAATCAAGAAAACTTAATACAGTGCCATGTGGACCAATCAAAACGTACCACATCAACAATTTAATTCCAATTAAATAACTAAATCGAAAACTTCAAAATTATTAAAGATTAATAATATTAAAAATTTATTAAGTAAATTAATAATAATAACGAAATTACAATAAATAATAAATCAAGCTTAAATTAGAAAAAATAATGAAGTCTACATAAATTAAATTAAAAATAAGAAATCATAAAAATATAAAATTTAGAAAATTGATTAAATAAGGCTAATCAAGTCAAAATAATTAAATTTATAAAAATTTAGGTTAATCTCGAATAATATGGGTTTTAATATCCAAAACAAACACTGCTACGTGAACATATGCTAAAAAATGATAAAAAATCGACTATAAGTTTATAAATAACAAAGTTAGAACAAAAAAGCTATACGTGATTTGGGATTTAGAGAAAACCAAAAGATGTAACTAAATTAATTATATTATTTAAATGATAAGATCTTACAAATAAATAATAAAGATAAAACCCTAACCAATAAAGAAATATCTAAACATAATTATTTATAAATGTATATATATAGATTCCTATAGAAAGAAATCGATAAATACATAAAAACATGAATAAAACCTAATTACAAGACTAGAAGATTCTTTCCAACATCATGATGTTAAATATATGTACGCATACTTAAAAGTCAAAACATTCTGAAGAAGATATGTTTTATATATAATAGCAATATATGTGCTAATAAGAAACAATAATAATAACGACAACTAATAATAATGATGATGACGATAATAATAATAATAATATAAAATCATGTAAATAGAGGAAACAAATTGAATATGAGTATATATACATGTACAATATAATCTTAAAATAATACCATAATATCATTGAATTAAAGTTTTTAGTTGTGTAAATATACAATTTCAATATTTCCAACTAACTCTATTATTTTATCTAACTTGACCTACTATATATGGGAATCACAATTAAATTATAATATAACAATATGTTAATATTAAACTTATGAAAAGTGGAAAGATCTAAACTTATATAATATTTATTAAATTATATATCATCATAATAAATAACTTAAAGCATGTTTATACCATACTTAGGTCATAATAGGAAACTAAGCAAACTGCGATAAGCATATAGTTGACTGAGAAACCTCGGTTTTTATAATACTTATAAGTCCTATTATCTTTTAAGTACTCAATTATCAAATACAAAAAACCCTAAAGACTAGGAGAATGAGCAATAATATAGGTGAGGGAGTTATAATGACCCGCTATCTTCTTACGAGTATTTTTGTATGATGTTTTGCTAGTTGTTATTGCCTATATGTCTAAAAGACTGTTTTACTTGTTTGCTATTATCTGTGTGATCACCTTCTTAAACTAGTAAATATATATATCTGACTAGAATAACCGATCATATCCATTGCATGTCTATGATTCAACTGATTGAAGGAGAGTGCTAGCTTTACAAATTTTTGAGAAAAGTATTTTAGAAAATGTTTTTCCACTCTTAAACATATTTTTGCACAATTTCTATAAGAGCTCATAATGCCTGTAAATGATATTTTTATCATTAAGGCAAAACTAGTATGAAATCTCAAATTGATAGTAAGAGGACTCGCTTGATTTAAATATATGTTGATAGCGAGAGGACTTGCTTAGTTATGCCCAAAGGGCCTTACATGGTGGATGGCCCTAGTTGGGGTCTACTTATTTAGATTGGTATTTCTTTCTTGACTTAGGTAATAGTTGAGTGTCACCTAAAGGGGTAGTGCCCCAAAGTAACCTCATGTAGATAAGGTTAGGTGCCTTGTACAGATAGGTAAGGGGATAATGAAGGTACAGATGATGTAATTCTATTCCTTCCATAGTTTCAGACTCTTATGGATGTATTGCTTGCATTCATCATGCATGTATTTATTTTTTGTGTAGATCGCTTATATGTGTGCTAATAATGTTTAATAACTTACTTGAACGGTAGAGGTGAGAAACGAACTTACTTAGCTATTTTATGCTTATTCTCCTATAGTTTATTTTGCAGGTTCATTTATATTGGGATTAGAATAAATCTCAAGTGTTGTGTGCAAAGTGAAGATAAGTATGTTAATGTTTGAATTAGTTGAGAATTTTATAAGAGATATAGAAACATCCTTTGTAGAAAATATTTATATACTAGAGTTCAATATAATTTAATATTTTTGGTAATTTTATAAAGTTGGATTATCTTGTCTTATTATTTTGTAGGGGATAACGATTCTAAGGAACTCTTGAATAACGGATATCCATAGTTATTTATATTTTACAATAAATTAATTAATTAAAAATCAGAAACCTTAGTGATTGATTATTTAAAGGCTTATAATCTCTAACTAGCAAGGTGTTTTTTGTATCAAGGGTGTACACATGATATAAAAATTTTAAGCAATCCTATCAAGCCCCGTATAGGGTCATGACATGATAAGTAAGGAAGGACCACATAATTTTGTGTTATTACTAAGCCTCGGTAAGTAGATATAACCTATGCTTGGAGTTGATATATTGCCACTCATAACATTATGTACTGTTTGATGAAGTATTGATTGAATGTGGGTATATCTTAAGTAAATAGATATGCTACTATAGTAGATTCTGTTGTGATCATTTTGAGCAACAGTAACTCTATCATTGTTAAATTGTTATGTTGTTATGTTGGGTGTTGATGTGGTGCTTATGAATGATTATACTAACTTAGAGAGTTAAGGGATTATTAATTCAATCTTCTGAGTGTTCACCTAAGTAGCCCTAAGTGAGATACTAAAATTCTGCTAAGGAAAGTTTTGAAAACTAGAATTTGATCACTAAGTTGAATAAAATTGAAAGACTAGTTATGCTAAGTTATATACTTAAGTTGTTATTACATATCATGGCATGGAACGGCATAAAAGGGACCTACGAGTTAGAACTTTCAAAATAAGGCTTCCAAGTGATCATGGAAAAAGTAAGGCTTTATGGTCTCTGTTTTTAGAGGCATATAGATTACATTACCCAAACATTGTAACTATTTTGATAGTCAGATTTAGTAGACTACAGTGCGTGATCTAATTTAGTATTGTTACCTCTTTATTCTGGTAAACTATAGTATATAGTTTAATTTCATTAACCAAAGTTGAGGGTCCTACTCCTGTGGAGCTCCTTATTGTCCCCTTTGATATTAATAAACTACTATAGTGTATAGTCCAATTTGGTAAGCGTCCTACTCCTAAGCAGATCCATGTTGCCCAAAGGTTCCTAGACGTTATATCCAGATGTCAGGCTATATTGACTAACTAGATGAAAATTGGAGGGCATAGGATATCAATATTGATACATGTTATGTATATGAGTATAACATGGTGCATTGCTAACAATAAATGCCTAGTTAAGCTAATATATATGTGAAGTTAAACCTACTGGTTATGATTAAAATGTTTTAGTTGTGATATTGTTTATGTTGTATTATTTGTTATCCACTCTTACTCAGCTTCAATAGTTGTGGCGATGAAATGTTTTTTCTTCAAGTTAATAGCATGGTAAAGGGTCCAACACTTAGGGGGATGTATATTGAAAGTGTTAGTCGGAGTCAATAACTTTTAGATGGAGCCTGTACTGAGTCAGGAATCCTACTCTTTTGGGATGACAAAAGAAAAAGGATGATTCATGTTTTATTGTAAATATTATGCTATACACATAAATTGTAACAAAATATCCAGCTAAACTCTGATATAACAACCCCTTTATCATGTAAATAAAGTTGTCTTTTGATGAATGAGCAAGTTAAGTTAATTTTTAATAAGTATTCCTATGTGAAGGTACATCTTATGCTATGCCGAGATTTGACATCATTTAGGTGGTATCAAAGCATTAATTAGGGACCATAACCTTTAGGTACGTATGAGATGTATAGGGTAGTTAGGTAATGAAGTGTCACAATTTAGTGAAACAACTATAGTAGTTTTCCATAGAATTTTATGTGGTGTTTATTTAGAATGATTATTTGTAGCAAACATAAAATATTACCACTAAGCCATGTATATGAGGAGCAAATAGTGAAACCATAGTTTATGGTTTCACTAATAGGAGTTAGTGGAGATGGACATAAGCTAGCTCAAGTTCAACAAATAGTGAAACCATTTTATGGAAGGAACATTGATCCTTTGATGGAAAAAGAATGAATTAACCCACTGGAGAAAGCCTTTGAAGTACATGAGATTGAGAAAAATAAGAAAGTTGGGATAGCTGCTACTTTGATAGATGGAAATGCAAATAATTGGTAGGAGGCAAAGAGATAGAATTTACCAAAATCGATTGGTTTGGCTACATTTAGAGATACATTTCTGGAACGATTTTTTCTTAGGGGTGTGAGAGAACAAATGTGTGAAGAGACGGTAGGGTAAGACAATTGAAGAATATGAGAGGGATTTTAATAAGTTATTGAAGTTTGCTCCTAAAGCTGTACGGAAGAATGAGATTTCTTTTCTTAACCCGAATGGAGGCTTAGTGGGAATGTCTAAAACTTTCATATCATGTGTGTACACATGATACAAAAATCACCTTACAAATTAGAGGTTACAAGACTCTAATTAAGTATTCAATAAGGTTTTTTTATTTTAATTAATTAACTTACTATAAAATATATATGACTATAGATATTCGATATTCGATATTCCATAATTCATTAGAACTGCAGAGAATCAGTATTCCTTACTAAATACTAAGATAAGGTAAAACAACTTGATAATTTACAAGAAATACTATATTATACATAATCCTATCATATAAATATTTTCTATATAAATTGTTTTTGTACCAACTATATATATTTCAATGAATTCTAACATTATCAAAGCTATCTTTGGTTTGTACTCTACTCTCAAGATTTTTCTCAATCCTTGCTTAAAGGAACCTGTAAAAGAAACTACAGGGAAATAAGCAAACCATAGCTCAACAAGTTTGTTCGTCATCATCATCATTCAAGCAAGTTATCAAACATTATTGGCACACATGCAATCCATCTGCAAGTGACATGAATGCATACATAGTAAATGCAAGCAATACAACCATAAAAGTCCAGAAATATGGAAGGTGTAGATTCAAGTTGATTATCCTCTGTACTTACCCATATGAAGCACCTCACTTTAACCGCATAAGATTGTTTGGGGCCATCGTCCTTTCGACAACACTCGATTATTACCCTAATTGAGAAACAACAATCAATATAGGTAGACCCTAATTAGGGCCATCTACCGAACATATCTAAAGCCTTTAGGGCACAAAAGCGAGTCTTCTCGCTATTAAAATATATCTAAGGCCCCACAAGCATAAATATGTGAGTCCTCTAGCCATTAATTGGAAATAATATGCTAGCTTTGCCTTAATGATAAGAATATCATTCACAGGCACCATAAGTCCTCACGTAAAATATATTTAAGATTAGAAAAACATTTTCTAAAATGACTTTCCTTAAAAATTTGCAAAGCTAATACTCTTCATCAATATACTAATTGAGTCATAGACATACAACAAATATAACTAGTTATTTTAATCAAATAGTCATATTTACCAATTTAAGAAAGTCATCATACGAATGATAATACATAAGGCAATCGGTCATTCAACAAATAATCAGTATAATAAGTAGCATATAAACAGCAAACGACAAGCAGATAGCATATCATTAGAACTCCTTCACCTAGGTTAATGATTACTCTTCAAGCCTTTGGGATTTCTAGATCTTAATAATCGGGTACCTAAAATATAATAAAGCTTATGAGTATTCCGAAAAACTAAGTTCCTCAATTAACTAAATATCTATCATTATTTGCTTAATTTCCCATTATAACCCAAGTATGGTATAAACATAGTTTAACTTAAATCTTTTACCTATTTTCTTAATTTGGCTTAAATTTTTAGTCATGTATAACTTTCTCGTTTTAACTTCGATTTTTTTTTTTTAACTTAAAGTTGATTTTTATCTTTTTTTTTTAACGTAGTTTCGCATAGTAGGGACCGTTTTGAACGTTATAACCCATATTTTTCTTGACGATTTAAAAAGATTACGAATTTTATTATTTTGACTTAAATAATTATAAATTATTTTTTAATATTTTCTTTAGATATTTATGATTTAATAAATATATAAATTTTATTTATTTATTTATTTTTTGTAATTTTCTTATTTTTAAGTCTATTTTGTAACAATTTACTTATTTGCTATTTTTAAGGTTAAACACTTATTTAAATTATATTTTTTATTTTAATAATTTTCTAATAAATTAATTGTTTTATTATTATTATTAATTAAGAATTTAATTAAAATTTATGAAGTGCTGACATGGTAGCATAGGGATGTTCTACGTGTCACTTTTATAAATTTTTTTATATTTTTCAATTTTTTCATGTTTTATATTTTACTTAATATTTATATATTTATATTTATTATTATATTTTATTAAAAATTTATAAATTAATTTACTTCCTTTTTCCAATACCTTACAACACTAATACATATATAAATATTATATTAATTTATTTAGTAGTTTAGTATTTTAGTATATTGTATAGATATTATTCAAGTATATACTAATATTTGTACCGTAACATACTATTAGTATATGTATTTTTATACTTATACCTGCACTTATATCTTAAGTTTCCTTTATTTATTTATACATATATACATAGTTAATTTTACAATATAACCCTAAATACACTATATGTACCGTATGTATATACATATATATATAATGAAAATAAATAATATACATACTATATATGCATATATCTCTTTATACCTTATGCTTACTTATTTAATTATAACATATATGTACATATAAGTATATACCTAAGTATTTATATATACACATGAATTCATAAACATAAAAAATACTAACTTTTTATATAATTTCATTACATTTATAATTAAACTTAATACAAAGAAAAGAATTACAAAATTAACTATATTTACATAATTCCTATATACATGTATTTCTACAAAATACATAAAAAGTACATATAACTTAACAAAATAAATACACTAAAAGACTACTTAACTACTTTTTATTTTCTCTTGAAGCTTATGCACCAAGAACTCCTATTTCTCCTCTTAGGTTGGATGTAAAATACTAGGGAAGTAGATTGTAAAACAAGTAGCAAATTTGATGACTTGTGTAGACACTTAATTCTTGCCCTTCCATAGTTTTAGTTTTTATTTTTACAAAAAGGATCCTAATTAAACAAAATAATAAAAAAATAACAAATAATGAAAATACCAAAAAAAATAATAATAAGAAAAGGAAAAAAGTATAAAAATTTCGAAATAATTTATATTAGGAATAATTAGTTTAATGTTAGTTTTAATTTTAGTTTAGTTAAAAATTTTGTTTAGGGATTTAGATAATTTAAATATAATTTAATTGTATAGAATGTTAAGAAACAGGTCAATGTCCTAACTGATAAGTAGCGAAGCGCTTGGGTGGATTTAGTTGGAGGTCATGGGTTCGAGTCCATAACATAGCACAGATATGTGTATCTATTGTCAATGAGCTATGCCACAACATAATTGTCGCCGTCCTTGGAACAGGCAACAGCAATATGGAGTTTTGAAGCCCGCGTTGTTTGCAGCTTGCGCGACCTACGCAAACGACATCTGACCCGGACCCTCTCTCTAACGAGAATCTCCCTCTCTGCCATCGTACTCCACAGCCGTGCTCAGTCGGCCTTCGATCAGCCACGATCCAGTTAGTCCCTTAACGACCTGAAATTCACACATCAACCGCAAACTGACGAACAGCAGACCAATCTGCAGCATCCCAACTCCGACAGATATAGTAGTGCAACTCCGATTACTCACTACACTTCACGCAAACCCGAAGGCAGCAGATCCGTGCTCCACGCTTGACACTCCACGCAAATTCGAAGGGAACAGCTTGATGCTCCACGCAATCCAAACAGCACGCACAACATCCACAGCAACCCTTGCGACCACATGCCTAACGAGCCTTGTCCATCACTACTGTTGTAAACTGCAATTCAGGTTCGGTTTAGTTCAATTTTTTTATTATTTTTATTTTATTTTATTTAGTTAGTTATTATATTATGTCGTTATCATTATATTATTAAATATAGCATATGTGTGTATATATTAGTTTAGTATATTCCTTTTAGCATTATTCTGCTTTATTATATAAGTTAAATATGACAGTTGTTTAATAACAGTAATATAGATATAAATAATATATATATATATTAGTCTAGGAATTTTTTAGGACTAGTTTTTGTTTAGATTTCTCACCTAGAAAATCAAATCTTTTTTTAGAAATATGAATTAATAAAAATCAATAAAATTTTTAGGGTATTTTAGAAAGTCTTTTAATTGTATCAAAAGTAAGGACCCGTTAAATTTTTTAAACTAAAATAAACTAAAAACGTAAACTGGGATGGTTTTCAAAATTAAACTAAACCAACATTAAAGTTTTCAAAAGAACTACGATCGTCTGATCCTGGTTAGTGGGTACGTAGGCACCTTCGGGGCGACGATAAAATATGTAATTTTTTTAAATTAAAAAATCATTTTGATGTTGATAAAATAAAAAAAATTCTTTAATTGACTTCTTTTCTATGGTTAGACATCTTTTCCATAGTTTAGGTGTTTTTTCCATTGTTTAGTTGTCTTTTCCATAGTTTAAATGTCTTTTTCATAGTTTGGATGTCTTTTCCATAGTTTAGATGTCTTTTTCATAGTTTAGATGTCTTTTCCATAGTTTAGATATCTTTTTCATAGTTTAGATGTTTTTTCCATAGTTTAGATAACCTTTCCATAGTTTAGATGTCCTTTCCATAGTTTAGATGTTTTTTTCATAATTTAGATGTCTTTTCCATAGATTAGATGTCTTTTCCATAGTTTAGGTTTCTTTTTTATAATTCAGACATATTTTCTATGATTCAGATATTTTTTCTATGATTAGGAAATTTTTTTTTCTTTCTTTCTTTTTTTTAATGTTTTAAGCATCTTTTTTATATTAAAGTTTCATCATGTAGAACATTGCATATTTCATAAAATTTTTAGGGCTTTTTTTGAAAATAAAAAAACTATCACTTAGTTATTTTTAAATAAAAATTTTAATTTGGTGCTTTTCAAAAATTACGTTTTTAGGTTTTTTTTTTTAATTAGGAATAAAATTTAGGCTTCTAGGGATTTTTCTTAATAAAAATAAAATGGTTAATAAAAACGTAAATTCAACTAATCATTTTTTTTATAAAAAGAATCAACACATTAAAGTTTTCGGAAAGAACTACGATCATCTGATCCCGGCTAACGGGTACGTAGGTACCTTCGAGGCGACGATAAAATACGTAAAAACTTAGGTTTTTTTATTTTATTTTATTTATTTATTTTCTTAAATATTATAATAAAAAATAATCCTAATTTCGGTAAATAAATAGTGGTATCCGTTAAGGGTTTAATAGGTTAGCCCCCGACTTCGGCTGGGTGGCGACTCAAAAATAATTTTTAATAAAAAACCGAAATTTTTCAATTTTTTTAGTCGAGGATTAATATTGAATGGGTTAGGGTTTAGTATTAATCAAGAAATGAGAAATTAATATTATAAACATAAAACCGAAAAATCAAACTCGACAGTTTGGCGACTCCACTAGGGACCGCTAGAGGGCTAGCCACTTGAAGTTACCGAAAATAGGATTATTTTTTTTTAAAAAATAATGGAATAATAAAAAAAGGGACTTATGTATGTTATTTGATGTATTTATTTATTTTATTTTATTTTTACTAACAATTTTTTGTTGTGGCAATTTATTTAAGGGGGAATTTTGGGGGGTTTTACTTTTAGTTTGTTTTCTACATCATAAACGCATGTTAGACACGGTCAGAACCAAGCCGTCTTAGGACTTTAGGAGGGGGGCCATTGTGTAAGCTTCGGATGTTGTGGGGTAACCACCTTTCGAGGTCGATCAAGCTACCCCACTCAAGTTCAAATGTGATCACGGAATCGTTGCTTTGGAAAACGTAGTGGTTGCAGAACTTAAGGACCTTTAGAACCCACCCTTCATATTATATGAAAACTTTTTTAAAAATCACAAGAACCTATAATGTGGCAAACCTACATTGATAAAAACAGTTGTGAAGTTGTAATTGTAATTGTAATCTTCCCTTGTAAATAATTTGTAATATTATTTTTATGTAAAGTTTAGAATACATTGTAATGGTAATTTTAATTTTGATTACTTATGGCTGGATCAAATCAAGGGTCTTTTGAAGACATTCATGTCCACCTACCTTATTGGCCACAGAAACTGCTTCACACGTAGTTTCGACTCTTCAACCCAGATAAACAGGAGTTTATTAAGAATAAGATTGGACCCATCCTCTCCCAACAGAAGAGCCCTATAAATATTACTTTAGCTGCAGACCTTAGTATATCTATTAGGGCTCGAATCTATCACTTTTTGTTTGGGCTCGTATCAGTTGAGCCCAACCTTTATAGAGTAAATAAATAAAAAATAATAAAAATAAAAAAAGAAGCCAAACGAAAAGAATCAAACTTGTAAAATAATAGTTATCATTGTACCTAGTATTCTACTAACCATAAATATTCATTCTTTTAGGAAAATTTAGCATTTTGCAAATAGCCTTCTTCATTTGGAATAAATAAGATTTAGATATTTTTTTTGTTTAGTCTTTTATTCTTCAGAATTCCTCATTTGTAAATAGACTCTCAGTAATGTTGTTCTCGGCTTGTATATATTTCCATGAAACCAATCTTCCGTAATCATCCATTCACAATTCCACACTCGGTCTTTGTAACACAAAAGCCCTAACTTTTCCTCTCTCTCTTTCACAAAAAAAAAAAAAAACAAGAAAGAAAGAAAGAGAAAAGAAAGAAAAAAAGAAGGAAAGCAAATAAAAGAAAAAGAAAGAAAGTTGCTAACGGTTACAAATCCTTATAGGGTTTGGGACAAACACAATCACTTGGCCCATTAAGGCAGATAACCTAAATAGACCCACTTGGCCCGAGAAAATAACCAACGAAACCCGAACCTTAGCCCATCAAGATGATTTAACCAACTCAATGCCCTTGAGCCATCAAGTCCAACCATGAACCAAACCAAAACATAAAGCCATTAAACACTATCCTAAGGCTGATCCTCGATACAAACAAAAAGGGCAAATCATTAGTCCCTTCTACTTCAAAAGTTATCAGTTTCAGCCCATTTGAACTCTAAAGAACCTAACTCAAAATCAGATATGGAAGCTTAAGGGTATTAAGACCTATAAGTCTGGGGCATGGGGCATTTAGTCCTTGAAATTTCACAACCGAGGCATTTTCTAAGGAATTGGGGAGTAAGGTCCGTCATCACCTTAAGGTCAATTCATCCTTATGTAAGGAATTGGTAACTCACTTTTAAAAAGTTTTGAATGAAAAGAGGTGACTTATATTCTATACACTAACCCTTAAACACTTTGAGAGTTGAGAGACATCATAGTGAGGATATTTCGAACTCATTCCTTAAAGGAGGCCCATTTTGAATTTGATACGTAGATTGAAATGAAGTTAGACATTTATTTTCAAATCCCAAACACAGTTATCCTTTGATAACCCCGTTGGACTGATATGGAGTCATTTCAAATGTAAACCCTATCAAGAACCACCCTACAGTGGGGCAATTCGGAGGTTAGGGTCATTAATTAGGAGAGAAGGATAAAACTGATTTGTGCTTACTCCAGTAATAACAATTCAAGGATAATTTTTGTTTTTGATAAATTGTTCCCTTTGAAGAGGAGCTAACATTTTTTCCAAATACCCCAAAGGCCACATATACCTTACCTAAGCCAATGCACACTGAACTTATACCTATGGATTTAGTGCCTTGATTCATCTAAAGACAAAAACTTGACAAAAGAGATAGTTATTTTTGGGGAGAGAAAAGAAAGAAATGAAATGAAATGAAAAAAAAAAAAGAAAAAAAATAGGAAAAAGAAAAAAAATAGGAAAAAGGAAAATGAAGAAATACCCAAATATTGGGCTTAAGAAAATCCCCAATCCAAGAAGGCTTAAGTTGCTGAAAAAACACAAGGCCTTGAATCGCATTCCCAACCAAAAACACAAAACCTCATATTCATTCAAGATCATGTTTTCAACCGCAAACCAAAAACTCCATATTCAGTTCAAAATCACACTCCAAATCATGAACATAAACCCTTTCTATCCACTCAATTTTCAAACACAAGACCTTCCCACCCATAATACTTCCCTACTCAAAGCTCTTCCAATTTTAAAAAATAATTTATCTAAGATAAAAATTATCTTTGAAACTGGGGCAAGCGCACATCTAGTTCATTCCTAAGGGTTCTTGACTTATACCCCTTGGGTTGAATGAAAGCATTTTTTTTTAAATAAGCCCTCTCAATTAACTTGTTTTGAAACCATTTGACCAAAAGCCAAATTTACAATACCAAACCCAAAAAGACCTGTAGATCGATCAAAGCGTATCACTTGCGAATTGGACTATAATTTTCGGAATAGTAGTCAAGAGTGAAATCCAGACCAAGAGTACGTAAGGAAGTCCTCTTCGACTAAACTAATCGTGAGTTACCTTTTCCTTACGAAATAAATATTTAAGGCTTACCCAAGAAGCTTATTGTCCAGGTTACAAATTAGGGTGGATATGAGATACCCTACAGGATTATAGCGTTTACCTTTTAAATAGGAATTTGTATCCGTTAGCAAACTTTCAAGGGAAAAGAAAAAAAAATAAAAAAAATGAAAAGGAGAGAGAGAAAGTGGAGGCTTGTTACAAGTTTTTCCATTCATTTTCCAGTCTATGGTGGCCAAATTTTCAATTCATGTTATAAACAGTTTTCACTAAATCCTTCATTTGTAAAATTCTCAAATCAAGAGTTTTTTTTTTAGAATCCGAAGGGTACTTACCCTTTATCTGTTTTCTCAAGGATATAGCCAGCTCATAGTGTACTGTTCCTATCCATATCTTCTTTAGCACTTTAGTCAACTTATGGAGCACTACCCGGTTCACATTTTCATTTAGGGATCTAGCTAGTTTATAGAGCGCAGTCCTAATCTAAAATTTCTTAAGCTTCAGGCTGGCTCCCAAAACACAGTTCCAATTTATAATCTCTTAAGGAGCTAGCCAACCCGTAGAGCATAGTCCTAATCCAGAGTTTCTTAAACTCCCCATCATTTAACTCACATCACGTTACCTGACTCAAAATTTCATCAAGGGATTTAGTAAGCTCAAGAAGCGCTATCCCAATTCAAGTTTTCCTTCAAAATTTTTAAGTCTTAGCTAGCTCATGGGGCGCTTTGACCGTCTTGTTGAGTCAGCTCACTAAGGGCACGATCTAAGTCTCCTTCAAATTTTTTTAGGTCTTAGCCAACTCATGGAGCACTTTGACCGTCTTTGTGAGTTAGCTTATTAAGGGTACGATCCAAGTTTTCCTTCAAATTTTTTAAGTCTTAAGCAGCTCATGGGGCGCTTTGACCGCCTTAGAGAGTCAGCTCATTAAGGGTACGATCCAAATTTTCCTTCAGATTTTTTAGGTCTTAGCCAGCTCAAGGGGCGCTTTGACCACCTTGGAGAGTCAGCTCATTAAGGGCACGATTCGAGTTTTCCTTCAAATTTTTAGGTCTTAGCCAGTTCATGGGGTGCTTTGACCGCCTTGGAGAGTCAGCTCATTAAGGGCACGATCCAAGTTTGCATTCATATTTTTTAGGTCTTAGCCAGCTCATGGGGCGCTTTGACCACCTCGGAGAGTCAGCTCATTAAGGGTACGATCTAAGTTTTCTTTCAAATTTTTTAGGTCTTAGCCAGCTCATGAGGCGCTTTGACTGCCTTGGAGAGTCAGCTCATTAAGGGCGCGATCCGAGTTTTCCTTCAGATTTTTAGGTCTTACCCAGCTCATGGAGCGCTTTGACAGCCTTGGAGAGTCAGCTCATTAAGGGCACGATCCGAGTTTTCCTTCATATTTTTAGGTCTTAGCCAGCTCATGGGGTGCTTTGACCGTCTTGGCGAGTCAGCTCATTCAGGACATGATCCAAGTTTTCCTTCAAATTTTTAGGTCTTAGCCAACTCATGGGGCGCTTTGACCGCCTTAAAGAGTCAACTCATTAAGGGCACAATCCAAGTTTTCCTTCAGATTTTTTTAGTCTTAGCCAGCTCATGGGGCGCTTTGACCGCCTTGGAGAATCAACTCATTAAGGGTACAATCCGAGTTTTCCTTTAGATTTTTTAGGTCTTAGCCAGCTCATGGGGCGCTTTAACCGCGTTGGAGAGTTAGCTCATTAAGGGCACGATTCGAGTTTTCCTTCAGATTTTTAGGTCTTAGCTAGCTCATGGGGCGCTTTGACCGCCTTAGAGAGTCAGCTCATTAAGGGCACGATCTAAGTTTTCCTTCATATTTTTAGGTCTTAGCCAGCTTATGGGGCGCTTTGACCTCCTTGCTGACTCAGCTCATTAAGGGCACGATCCAAGTTTTCTTTCAAATTTTTAGGTCTTAGCCAGCTCATGGGGCGCTTTGACCGTCTTGGTGAGTCAGCTCATTAAGGGCACGATCCAAGTTTTCCTTCAAATTTTTAGGTCTTAGCCAGCTCATGGGGCGCTTTGACCGTCTTGGTAAGTCAGCTCATTAAGGGCACGATCCAAGTTTTCCTTTAGATTTTTAGGTCTTGCCAACTCATGGGGCGCTTTGACCGCCTTGAAGAGTTAGCTCATTAAGGGCATGATCCAAGTTTTCCTTCAAATTTCTTAGGTCTTAGCCAGTTCATGGGGCTCTTTGATTACCTTGGAGAGTCAGCTCATTAAAGGCACGAGCCAAGTTTTCCTTCAAATTTTTAGGTCTTAGCCAGCTCATGGGGCGCTTTGACCGCCTTAGAGAGTCAGCTCATTAAGGGTACGATCCAAGTTTTCCTTCATATTTTTAGGTCTTAGCTAGCTCATGGGGCGCTTTGACCACCTTGGAGAGTTAGCTCATTAAGGGGACGATCCAAGTTTTCCTTCAAATTTTTAAGGTCTTAGCCAGCTCATGGGGCGCTTTGACCTTCTCGGAGAGTCAGCTCATTAAGGGTACGATCTATGTTTTCTTTCAAATTTTTTAGGTCTTAGCCAGCTCATGGGGAGCTTTGACTGCCTTGGAGAGTCAGCTCATTAAGGGCACGATCCGAGTTTTCCTTCAGATTTTTAGGTCTTACCCAGCTCATGGAGCGCTTTGACCGCCTTGGAGAGTCAGCTCATTAAGGGCACGATCCGAGTTTTCCTTCACATTTTTAGGTCTTAGCCAGCTCATGGGGTACTTTGACCGTCTTGGCGAGTCAGCTCATTAAGGACATGATCCAAGTTTTCCATCAAATTTTTAGGTCTTAGCCAACTCATGGGGCGCTTTGACCGCCTTAAAGAGTCAACTCATTAAGGGCACAATCCAAGTTTTCCTTCAGATTTTTTTAGTCTTAGCCAGCTCATGGGGCGCTTTGACCGCCTTGGAGAATCAGCTCATTAAGGGCACAATCCGAGTTTTCCTTTAGATTTTTTAGGTCTTAGCCAGCTCATGGGGCGCTTTAACCGCGTTGGTGAGTTAGCTCATTAAGGGCACGATTCGAGTTTTCCTTTAGATTTTTAGGTCTTAGCTAGCTCATGGGGCGCTTTGACCGCCTTAGAGAGTCAGCTCATTAAGGGCACGATCTAAGTTTTCCTTCATATTTTTAGGTCTTAGCCAGCTTATGGGGCGCTTTGACCTCCTTGCTGACTCAGCTCATTAAGGGCACGATCCAAGTTTTCTTTCAAATTTTTAGGTCTTAGCCAGCTCATGGGGCGCTTTGACCGTCTTAGTGAGTCAGCTCATTAAGGGCACGATCCAAGTTTTCCTTCAAATTTTTAGGTCTTAGCCAGCTCATGAGGCGCTTTGACCGTCTTGGTAAGTCAGCTCATTAAGGGCACGATCCAAGTTTTCCTTCAGATTTTTAGGTCTTGCCAACTCATGGGGCGCTTTGACCGCCTTGAAGAGTTAGCTCATTAAGGGCATGATCTAAGTTTTCCTTCAAATTTCTTAGGTCTTAGCCAGTTCATGGGGCTCTTTGATTACCTTGGAGAGTTAGCTCATTAAAGGCACGATCCTAGTTTTCCTTCCAATTTTTAGGTCTTAGCCAGCTCATGGGGCGCTTTGACCGCCTTAGAGAGTCAGCTCATTAAGGGCACGATCCAAGTTTTCCTTCATATTTTTAGGTCTTAGCTAGCACATGGGGCGCTTTGACCACCTTGGAGAGTTAGCTCATTAAGGGGACGATCCAAGTTTTCCTTCAAATTTTTAAGGTCTTAGCCAGCTCATGGGGCGCTTTGACCTTCTCGGAGAGTCAGCTCATTAAGGGTACGATCTAAGTTTTCTTTCAAATTTTTTAGGTCTTAGCCAGCTCATGGGGCGCTTTGACTGCCTTGGAGAGTCAGCTCATTAAGGGCACGATCCGAGTTTTCCTTCAGATTTTTAGGTCTTAGCCAGCTCATGGGGCGCTTTGACCGTCTTGGTGAGTCAGCTCATTAAGGGCACGATCCAAGTTTTCCTTCAAATTTTTAGGTCTTAGCCAGCTCATGAGGCGCTTTGACCGTCTTGGTAAGTCAGCTCATTAAGGGCACGATCCAAGTTTTCCTTCAGATTTTTAGGTCTTGCCAACTCATGGGGCGCTTTGACTGCTTTGAAGAGTTAGCTCATTAAGTGCATGATCCAAGTTTTCCTTCAAATTTCTTAGGTCTTAGCCAGTTCATGGGGCTCTTTGATTACCTTGGAGAGTCAGCTCATTAAAGGCACGATCCAAGTTTTCCTTCAAATTTTTAGGTCTTAGCCAGCTCATGGGGCGCTTTGACCGCCTTAGAGAGTCAGCTCATTAAGGGCACGATCCAAGTTTTCCTTCATATTTTTAGGTCTTAGCTAGCTCATGAGGCGCTTTGACCACCTTGGAGAGTTAGCTCATTAAGGGTATGATCCAAGTTTTCCTTCAAAGTTTTAACGTCTTAGCCAGCTCATGGGGCGCTTTGACCTTCTCGGAGAGTCAGCTCATTAAGGGTACGATCTAAGTTTTCTTTCAAATTTTTTAGGTCTTTGCCAACTCATGGGGCGCTTTGACCGCCTTGGAGAGTCAGCTCATTAAGGGAACGATCCAAGTTTTCCTTCATATTTTTTTAGGGCTTGGCCAGCTCAAGGAGCGCTTTGACCGCCTTGGAGAGTCAGCTCGTTAAGGGCACGATCCAAGTTTTTCTTCATATTTTTAGGTCTTAACCAGCTCTTGGGGCGCTTTGACCGTCTTAGTGAGTCTGCTCATTAAGGGCATAATCCAAGTTTTCCTTCAAATTTTTAGGTCTTAGCCAGCTCATGGAGTGCTTTGACCACCTTGGTGAGTTAGCTCATTAAAGGCACGATCCAAGTTTTTCTTCATATATCTTTAGGTCTTAGCCAACTCAAGGAGCGCTTTGACCTCCTTGGTTAGTCAGCTCATCAAGGGCACAGCTAAGATTCTCGTCATTCTTTTTTAGAGATCTTTGCCAATTCATAAAGGCACTTCCCATTATTGTTCTAACCTTCGTTAAGTGACTTAACGTTCCTTAGGATAGAGTCATCTTGAGGTAAAAACGGTGTCTCTTTTGTCTTTGTGGCAAAGTTTTGCTCAAACTTCACTACAAAGAGGGGCAGCTGTAGACACCTAATTTTTTCCTTTCCATAGTTTTAGTTTTTATTTTTACAAAAAGGGTCATAATTAAAAAATAA
Organism: Lumnitzera racemosa; assembly: GCA_024138005.1. Lineage (NCBI taxonomy): Eukaryota > Viridiplantae > Streptophyta > Magnoliopsida > Myrtales > Combretaceae > Lumnitzera > Lumnitzera racemosa. Next base: position 51,269,905 of record JAMXBC010000008.1, on the reverse strand, counting down.
TAATAAAAAAATAAAAATTAACAAATAATGAAAATACCAAAAAAATAATAATAAGAAAAGGAAAAAAGTATAAAAGTTTCGAAGTAATTTATATTAGGAATAATTAGTTTAATGTTAGTTTTAATTTTAGTTTAGTTAAAAAATTTTTTTAGGGATTTAAATAGTTTAAATATAATTTAATTGTAATGAATATTAAGAAACATGTTAACGACCTAACAGATAAGTAGCGGAGCGCTTGGGTGGATTTAATTAGAGGTCATGGGTTCGAGTCTCTGCAAGCACCAATGTTTTTATTTTTCTATCTTTGTAAAAGATTCAAATTTAATCAAGTCGTATGAGTCGAGTTAAATCAAATTTGAATGAGATTTGAATCTAGTTTAATCGGATATATTAAGATTTGATTTGCGCTTTATAAAAAGAAGAAAACCACAACGGGACGGACATAATCAGCTTCATAAAAAAAAAATTTCAAAAATCTGCTTCATCAACGAACAGCACAGCACAACCGCCGTAATCAACGAATAACAGTAGAACCACGATCAGCCTTACGACTCTGTCTACAACCCCCTAGCCATAACTCGAAACTCCATAACATAGTATAGATACGTGTATCTATTGTCAATGAGCCATGCCACAACATAATTGTCGATGTCCTTCGAACAGGCAACAGCAATATGGAGTTTTGATGCCCGCGTTGTTTGCAGCTTACACGACCTACGCAAACGACATCTGACCCCGACCTTCTCTCTCACGAGAATCTCCCTCTCTGCCATCTTACTCCACAGTCGTGCTCAGTCGGCCTTCGATCAGCCACGATCCAGTTAGTCCCTTAACGGCCTGAAATTCACACATCAACCGCAATCTGACGAACAGCAGACCAATCTGCAGCATCCCAACTCCGACGGATACAGCAGTGCAACTCCGATTACTCACTACACTTCACGCAAACCCGAAGGCAGCAGATCCGTGCTCCACGCTTGACACTCCACGCAAATTCGAAGGGAACAGCTTGATGCTCCACGTAATCCGAACAGCACACACAACATCCACAGCAACCCTTGCTACCACAAGCCCAACGAGCTTTATCCATCACCACTGTTGTAAACTGCAATTCAGGTTCGGTTTAGTTCAATTTTTTTATTATTTTTATTTTATTTTATTTAGTTAGTTATTATATTATGTCGTTATCATTATATTATAAGATATAGCATATGTGTATATATATTAGTTTAGTATATTTCTTTTAGTATTATTCTGCTTTATTATATAAGTTAAATATGATAGTTGTTTAATAACAGTAATATAGATATAAATAATATATGTATATATTAGTCTAGGAATTTTTTAGGACTAGTTTTTGTTTAGATTTCTCACCTAGAAAATCAAATCTTTTTTTAGAAATACGAATTAATAAAAATCAATAAAATTTTTAGGGTATTTTAGAAAGTTTTTTAATTGTATCAAAAGTTAGGACCCATTAAATTTTTTAAACTAAAATAAACTAAAAACGTAAACTGGGATGGTTTTCAAAATTAAAATAAACCAACATTAAAGTTTATCAAAAGAACTACGATTGTCTGATTCCGGTTAGCGGGTACGTAGGCTCCTTCGGGGCGACGATAAAATATGTAATTTTTCTAAATTAAAAAATCATTTTGATGTTGATAAAATAAAAGAAAAATTCTTTAATTGACTTTTTTTCCTATGGTTAGACATCTTTTCCATAGTTTAGGCGTCTTTTCCATAGTTTAGTTATCTTTTCTGTAGTTTAGATGTTTTTTTCATAGTTTATATGTCTTTTCCATAGTTTATATGTCTGTTCCATAGTTTAGATGTCTTTTCCATACTTTAGATTTCTTTTCCATAATTTAGATGTCCTTTCCATAGTTTAGATGTTTTTTTCATAGTTTAGATGTCTTTTCCATATATTAGATTTCTTTTCCATATATTAGATTTCTTTTTTATGATTCAAACATATTTTCTATGATTCAGATATTTTTTCTATGATTAAGACATCTTTTCTATGATTAGGAAATTTTTTTTCTTTCTTTATTTTTTTAATGTTTTAAGCATCATTTTTATATAAAAGTGTCATCATATAGAACATTGCACATTTCATAAAATCTTTAGGCCTTTTCTTGAAAATAAAAAAAACTATCACTTAGTTATTTTTAAATAAAAATTTTAATTTGGTGCTTTTCAAAAATTAGGCTTTTAGGTTTTTTTTTAATTAGGAATAAAATTTAGGCTTCTACTGATTTTTCTTAATAAAAATAAAATGGTTAATAAAAACGTAAATTCAACCAATCATTTTTTTTTATAAAAATAATCAATACATTAAAGTTTTCGAAAAGAACTGCGATCGTCTGATCCCGGCTAACGGGTACGTAGGCACCTTTGGGGCGACGATAAAATACGTAAAAATTGAGTTTTCTTATTTTATTTTATTTATTTATTTTCTTAAATATTATAATGAAAAAATAATCCTAATTTCGGCAAATAAATAGTGGTACCCGTTAAGGGTTTAATAGGTTTACCCCCGAATTCGGAACTCTCTGGTTTTTTATTAAAACTGAAATCAAAGACCGGTAGCTAAATCGTAACCAATCCACCTAATTAGTTATGCTTTCTTTTCTTTTCCCGACTTCAGTCGGGTGGTGACTCAAAAAGAATTTTTAATAAAAAACAGAAATTTCTCAATTTCTTTAGTCGATGATTAATATTAAATGGGTTAGAGTTTAGTATTAATCAAGAAATGAGAAATTAATATTATAAACATAAAATCGAAAAATCAGACTCGACAACTTGAAAGTAAAAATAAGAAGAAAAAGAAGGGAAAGTTAAAAGGAAAAGAGAAGGGATGGTTAATGGAAGGGATGTATGTGTGTTCTTAATAGTTTAAGAGTATGTAAAGTAAAGTAAATAAAAAATATCAATAAATATACATGCAATGGCGTCCAACAATAGTAGAAAAAGAAGAAAAAAAATTAAACAAAAGAAAAAGAAAAGTATATTTATTGAGACATGATTTGACTCATGTATGATCTTATCTCTTAACCTTATCCATCAGTTTTGACACATGGGAAAATTAAAAAAAAAAAAACAAATGAAACATAGTAGCCAAATCAGGCTCTAGAAGTGTAAAGTAAAGTGAAAAAAAAGGAAAGAAGAAAAAGGAAAAAGAAAAAGAAAGAGTGAAGGGGTTAGCTTTTCGAAATGTGAAATTATAGTATGAATAATAATTAGGAAATAATATTCATAATTTTATAAATTTTGTTAACTAAATTGGCACTCATCACATTTATAATATTTAAGAGTTTTCTCGACGTATTCGTTGACAATTTTGCATGATTACACATGTTTGTGGATAATCATATTTTATTAGGTTTTTAATACTTTTAGGGTATAATTATTCATTTTATAAGCTTTGGTTTATAGTTTTAGAGTTTTCGTCATATTCGAGTTTAATTTCTAGTATTTACGCATACATAGGGTTTAGGGTTCTTATACATGATTAAGGTTTCGATCCAAATTTTTAGAGTTTTTCTCCTTTATATTATGTTTAAATTTAAAATTTTAATTAATTTTAAATTTATTGACTCTGTTGACTTAGAGGAATTACCTATAATATTTGAATCAATTCGATACTCAAAAAGGTAAATTTGTGGAGTTTACATTTCTAAAGTTAAGCAGTTTAAGATTAGACTTGACTTTTATTGCCAAGTAGAGCTGAAGAGGAGTAGGGTAGAACGATATATTGATGTTGTCAATGAAACTTGTTTGATAAAACAATTTAGTAATCTTTTATTGGCCATAGATGAGATCGAGAATAAGAAAAGGAAGTTAGATATTGGTTTTAGTAGTAAAAGTAATACAGCTAAAGGAAAGAAGTCCATTCAATCCGCAAAAGGAATTAGAAGGCCTTTATCAAAAATACAATCTTGTTGAAAGTGTAGTGGTAAGCATCAAGCTTGGAAATGCCTAAAATTGAGAGGGAAGTGTTATAGGTGTGACAAAACTAGACATCTAGCCAAATGGTGTAAAAATGCTGATCCAACAGATATATATTGTTATTGATGCCATCAGCGAGGGCATACTATTCAACATTGTGTATGGCAATAATAGTAGAGACCAATTTAGCAACAAAACCAAACTAATGGATGAGGACCAAGTAATAGGATCAAATGACTTAGAAGGGAAGAACCTAAGCCTCGGGAGCAAGGTAGAGTGTATGCTTACGTTGTTTAACAAAACAAAGTTAGAGATGACCAAAGTGCAGTAGATATGACCTCTGAACTTGATAACTTACACTAGTTATGTACCTAATAGCTAATAGTAGACAAATAAGAAATGCTTGAAAGTAGTAATATAGTTACTAACAAATGTTTTACAACTAGTATGTATAAGAGATAGTTATGTTAATATATATACTTTATTTGATACTAGGATAATTCACTTGTGTATTTCAAAAGAGTACATTAATAGAAATAAGTAGACCTTAGTTTATAAACTAATAGTTACAACCCTTTCTAAAGGAAAACAAACGGTGGAACATAGAGTGAAGGATGGGGAATATGAATCTAGATACTCGTAAGATGATTATAGAGTTGGTTATCTTAGATATGAAAGGATTTAATGTGATACTGGAGCTAATCATGGGAAAAATGTTGATTGTAGGGAAAGAATAGTGACATTTAAGTGGCTTGATGAGAAGAGAACCATAGCAGATTTATAGAAACTTACATGTTAAGAGACGTTATGGAAAGAAAAAGAACTTGTAAGGAAATAGTAATGTAAATTCTGAAGATGATATGTATGTTGTAGCGAGGCAAGAAAAATTTGTTATTAGAATGAAAGGATTAGTAAGAAATATCTAAGGTAAATGATCATGAGTGAGTTTCAAGAATGAATCAAAATTTTATTTGAAGTATAATTAAGGACTAATTCAAAGATTGATCTTGTATAGAATGAGATTGTGATTCATGGGATAGTAGCTAATAATGAGATTGAGAAGTCAAAAAGATGATAAAATATATGAAGTTAATAGGATATATAACTATAACACAATGAGATGTATACCTTTCATATACCATTAACACATGTGATAAGTAAGAATAGTATGGAAAATCTATGACTTTCGTGACTCTTTTGTTAGGACTCATGTTTATTACAACTCACGTGTCTTTCATAACAAAATTTCCTATCATTATGAGTCAGGTCATGTCAGTTGTCAATTAGAAAAATGTCCAATATCATTGTAAGTCTTCTTCATCAAGAGTCATGTCAATTCATGTTGAATCTAGTCGATTCCACTTAGTCTAAGTTATTCTCTATCTCTTTGATGTATAAGCTAGTGGAAAGTTTAGATTTGTCAAACTCATTTTTGTTGATATAAGTGTTAACTATAGAAAGTGCTCAAGATCTTAACTATAACCATTAAGTGACGACCGCAGTATAAAACCTATAAAAATTTAAGGAAATTGAATTTGTTATATTTGCCTTAAGTAGAAATTAGGACTTAGACAATGCATAAGTGATAACAATGAGGTGAAAGGACATGTTAGCCAATTATGGGACGAATAAGGAAATAATGGAAGAAATGACTAAGAGTTATACAGGATTAACTAATACAAGAGTTTGAACTAACTAAAGAGATGAAATTAGGACCGAGTAAATATACTAGTTTGATGATGACAAAGGAATGGTACATGAACATGCTAGTTTGATATGAGTAACGATAAGGGTAAAAACATCGGTAATAATACGATGATTATGATGTGATGTAGAAAACAAGAGTTGCACAGCGGAAGCACGGTATTGGTTTACGAGCATGAATGTCCTTACTTATAGAAGTTTTGAGAACAAAACTTTTTGTAAGAGGAGTAGAATGTAATATCCCAGGATTTCAACGTAATACGGTAACCCTAAGATCCGAACACCCAAATTTAGGGCACTGGGCTATATTATCTATTTTATTTCAAACTTCATGGTAAGGTTAAAAAAGTTAGACGAAATAATTCAAGTAAAGTTAATTTCTCAAAATAAGCTATCTAAAATATTAATTTAGGAAAAACATTAATTTATCGATAAAGCCAATAAATATTGAAAACATGAAATTTAAGTTTTAAATATAGTGAGATATTAGAGATAAGTTAATTAACTTTCAAAAATAACAAATGAAGTTAAATTACACGTAATGTACATGTATTTACATGTGATATGCATTATATGTATTAAATATATACATATAATAATAATAAATTATCAAAATAAGGTAAAATAATAAAAAAATAATGGAAAATTAATTAAAAATATGAGTGGATGACTCATCTAATGATGTGATATCCTAAGGTTAATTGGAAAACAAGAGTCAACACCTAGTTAACTAGAAAATAACATGTGGTATACACATGTCCAATATTTATCAAATCATACAAATTTGAAAAACTATAAATAGGACCTAAACCTTCATTTACAATATTTTAGCACCATAAAAATACAAGAACATAACTTAGAAAAATTAGAAAAAAAATGAAATAAAAGTAGAACAAGAAATAAGGTCAAAATTAAGTTAGGGTAGTATAGCCTATCCACAACTTGACTTAGAGCTACTTGGGGGGCCAACAGAGGGTGGCCCAAGAAGCTTTTTGACAAGGTGCGGTGGCTAGGTAAGTGCTAAAGGCAATTGGTTTAGGTGAGCCAAATTTCTAGTCAAATGTTTATTAATTTTTTAAAAATAGAAAATATTATTAATCAATTGTGAAATTTGGTTTTTGGGGGTTAATTTAGATGTATATTAATGTATTAATTTTATTTTAATTAAATAATTAGTTTAAATATAGGGTCATTAAGAAAATGCCCTATTTAGGTAAAAATTAAACTAATTTTTGTAAATATTAGATAATGTTGTTTCAGGATCAATTTTTTTATATAATACACCTAATATATATATTTAATTTTGGTAACAAGAATTTTCTAAATTAAGTATGTTTAATATTTTTTATAATTATTTCGAATAAAATTGCCAAATTTCTTGAATTGTTGAAATAATTAGTTTTTGATGGAATTAATAAATAAAACCTATATGCTTTGACTTCTAGAAGTTTATAATATTTTTGGAGCACTTAATTTTTATCACAAACATAATTATTCGTTTATTTTCGCCAAATTTTTTATTATTTCGAGCTAAACCGCTACTTTCATAAAAATAGATAATAGTGAATTTAGTATAATTCATGGTCAATAAATAGACTATTTATTTTTATGAGTCTATAGGATTTTTTGTGGAATTAATTATGCTCATATACTATTTATCATGTATTTTCCTAATATAAGCTTATATATTGACTTAATATGTAATATAATGGAAAGTATGATTTTTAGGGTTTTTAGTTTAAATCTAAAGCTTATTCGAGTTAATTATGGAGTTAAAATTTTGGAGTTACAATAATATAAGATCAAATTAGTAATACGAAAGGGTATTTTTGGAGTTTTGACAATATTGATTAGTTTTTATTCTTAAGACATATCAATAGTACTCGAAATAAAAATCATCAGGATATAAAGTTTACTAAAAACGAATAAAAAATGAGTAAGATATGATTAAATGAAGTTTAAAGGTCTGATAGGAGAAGTTTATGAGAATTTAGATTCAACCAATACCTAACTTAGAAGTAGCATTTATATTTTTATAGGTATGATAAGGGAAGACAGACTATAAGGTGAAGTTTAGGATTTTGCACTATTAGTGAGCCTAAGTAAGTGGATCTAACCCATGCTTGGAGTAGATATATTGCTACTTGTAACACTGTGTTGTTTGATGCAATTTTGATTAAATATGAGTATATCTTGGGTGAACTGATATGCTACTATAGTAATCACTGAAGTGGTGATTTTGAAAGATAGTAACTATATCTTGGTTAAACTATTATATTGCTATGTTGGGTGTTGATGTGGAGTAAACCCTAAGTGAGATAGTAAAATTTTGCTTGGGAGAGTTCGAAAACTAGAATCAAATCACTAGGTTAAATAAAACTGAAAGACTGGCTGTGCAGAGTGATATACTTGAGTTATTATTGCATATCATGGCATGACATAGCATAAAAAGGACCTACATGTTAGAACTGTCACTACTCAAGGGCAGTTTAGTCATGGTAGATGCCGTATATCATATAAAAGACCACAAATTGGTTCCCCTTCTAATCATGGATCCTTCATGCGATATATAATGTCACTACAACCACTAGCTTCCTAAGAGTAATAAGATATAAATGATATCATAACTTACATATATTTACATAATGTTTAGATCTAAATAATTATACTAAACAAAAGATACAGTACTCTAGGTTAAAAGTAAAGTAGCTACACAAAATGATAATGAAGTTACACATAAACTCTACACATATCCTCTTGATGCTCAAATTGACTTACTCTTACCTAAAATCCCATATCAACCTTTGGTAACTGATGGCCAGTGGCTACAAAATTATAATCCTGGAACAAAAGTATACAAGGGTATAAGCTAAATAGCTTAGTGAGTTAATCCCTTAACCACACTAATAAACAAGTTATACATACATTTTTGAGCATGTGAATACATGAACAAGTAAAATGCCAATCATATACATACAGTTAACTAGGTACTATATGCAACTTAGATTTAACGCTTTCTAAAGTCATAGTTAGAGTATACACCTCACTAATCATATCTAGGTATTATACCTGAACTTACTTTAATACGAAACTCTGTGTTTCATATCAAAATAAATTAATTCGTTCATTTTAATTAAAAACCAAGTTCTAATTGTAATTGTAATGGGCCTTTGCAGTCTACACTTACCCCTAAACGGAGGCTTTTGGACTCAACCCTTAGCCAGGCAATTATCACCTTTAACGCTTAGTATTCCTATAAGTCAAGGTAAGGTCATATTATATGTGTGCATCATACTAAACCACTACATTCATATGATTAACAACCTTCGTATGGTTTTTCCATACCTCCGTATGATGTGACAGTCATAATTAATTTATGTGATGTATGTTTCAATTTGCTTAATAAGTCAAATATAATTAAGTTCAATTATTGTATGACATGACAATATCACATACACAATACAGTTCCCATCTAATCTAATATGCAACAAACAATTTTTTATCAATATTTACAATAATTTCACAATTCAACAAGCAATAGGATCCATATGCATTTCCTAACCCTACATAACATCCAATTAACAATATTATTTAAATTTACTAACTACAAACACAAACAAGCAAGGAATCATAGAGATTACTCACTTAGCCATGACGTCTTTCACGCGTTGTAATAATCCTCAAGATGATGCAAACCTACATCAAGATCACTTGATTATTGTAAAATGGAAATGGTAATAAATACCTAAGCAAACAAGTTATCCTAGCTAATTGCTTATCTAAATCTACTTAAGTTTTCTACTAGTTTTCCCTCGATTAAATTCTTTTATTAACCGTATATAACATTTTCATCTTATTTTACAATATACATAAGTTTACAATTTATTTTCATTGTTTTCAAGTGTACATTTACACGATGGGATCCATTTTGGACATTAAAACTTGCGTTTTATAATATAGGCTTCAATTATTATATTTTTTTTTATTTTAGCCTAAATGTTTTTATTATAAATTTTGCGTTTCCTTTTGTTGATTCATGATCTAATTAGTTTCTAAATTCTTATGTTCTTATAATTTTGAACTATTATTATTGTTACATGTATTTATATAATATTAACATAAGTTAATAAATACATTATAGGCCTAACTTTATTTTTATGGGTGTTGGCCCATACATACATATGTACATGTATATAATTAGCTTGCTATATTATATTAAATACTTGTATCATAATACACTTGTGTACTTATCTTATGTCTACATATTTAAGTATCTTATGTGTATGTCCATATATATATATATATATATATACTTTTAGTACATTAGTATATGTACTTGTACATATACTTAAGTGTATAGTATTATTACAAGTATATCCATACACATATCTATGTACTATTATATATGTATATTTATATGTATTTACGCATTTTCAAAGTATAATTTTGAAGAATTTTCATATAATCTATATATACATATGTTTATAGTTTCGATTGGTATACTCCTATGTATATATTTAATATTCTTATTATAATTCGTTATGTATATAAAGGAGTAATCATGTATAGGGATGCCTAAGTATACATACATGTGTATTCCTAATCTTATCTATGTATATGTATATTTATACTATGTATTCTACTAAGATTTATACATACATACTCCATATGTGTAACACTTCTATTATGTAAACACAATTTTACACATACACACGCATACACTTATGTATATGCTTATATATGTACTAGCATATATGCACATATTACATAAGGTTTTTGAAGAAAATAATGTTATATACATATATGTGTGTGTGTGTGTGTGTAATTTCACTACATATACATAGAAGCTTTGTTTAATATACTAGAATACATGTTAAATACATATTAATATACTAAGGATGATATCTTACAAAATTACTCAAAAGAAGGACATATCTCTATTTTTCATAAGAATCTTAATGTTAACATGATATAGACAAACTATCAATTGTTGTAGTGAAGGATTTAAAGAAAATATACCTCCTTCTCTATGTAAATATGGATGAGGAGTTTAAGTATACGATGTAGTAGTTTATAGGTTGGTAATTAAAGAGATAAAGGGGAAAATAAGAAACTAAAAGGAAAAGAGGGAAGGGGAAGTTACGGTTGGAGAAGGATGAAAAATGGGAGATTTTGTTTGTGTTTTAATTGTGTTTTTCAAGAGAGTTAGAGTGGGGTCTAAGGTGTTCCAAAAGGGATGGCAAAAAGGGGAAAGAAAATGGAAAATGAAAGAGAAAAGGAAAAGAAATCTAAAAAAAGTTAGTAAAGTTTCTAGTTGAAAGTAATGTATTGACTTGGTCAATACTTTGACTTTGTCAACATTTTAACTTAGTCAAATGTTGACTTGGTTAACCTTCATAATCTTACATGTATTTATTACATATTACCGAGCTTAGTTTTTTCACCTTCCAATTTTTTTTTTAAAATAAAATTAGGTCTTCTTTAAATCAATCACTACAAAACCTTATCTATTTAATACCAATCATCAACTAGGGTCTAAAGAAAATTGTTTTTTTTTTTTTTATTTTGAAAACAACTTTAGAGTGGCGAGTCGGGAAAAATAGTGAAGTTATAAATAATTGGATAGATTGGTTATAACTAACCACTAATTTAACAATTAAAACCAATTTTTGTAAAACAGTTTTTGAAAATCAGAGATTTAGGTCTAAGGGTTAGGAATTTTAAACCCTTACGGATACCATTGACTTTCCAAAATTAGAATTAAACTTTAAAAATCACCTTTTCATTTTGAAAGATAAAACTCATTTTAATTACTCTAATTAGATAAATAAAACAATCTAAACTAAAGGAAAACAAAAAATAGTTTTTTTTTTGTTTTTTACCATTACCCTATAGGTGTCTACATACTTGCTATTCGGGATTAGACGTATGTAATTCTTTTACCGAAAATATAGCGGGTTGATTAATTTTAAATTTTAAAGAATTGTCGAGTTTACGTTTTTACCCATTTTTGACTTATTCGATGAAATTTCCTAAAGGGCCCTAAATTGGAACTCTTATTTGAAAAATTCTAAAGTGCCTTAATTTTAGAAAAAAATCCAGTTATTTTTTATTTATTTTTGAAAATCCAATTTTTCTAAGTGTTAAAAACAATTTTTATTTATTAACTTGTTTGCTTATTTTAATATGTTATCTTATCTATTTTTGTTTTGTCTATTTTTTACTAAATTGAAAAAGGAAATAATCTATTCTTTTTTTCTTCCTTTTTTTTTTAAGTTTTTTGTTTTCTTTTCTCTTCTTTTTTTCTTTTTCTTATTCCATTTACATAAGTAAAACAAATAATTAAATAAATAAAAAAAACAAAAAAAAAAGAACACAAGCTTCAAACGGATATAGCCGGATGCATAGGTCGATCGAGTTGGATCTGGTTGTAGGGTTGGATCAATTGGGTTGGGTTGAGCTCTATTAACTTCAATCACAGCAGCAACTAGAAGGTACGATTCAAGACGATTCGATAGAAATTTCTAGTAGGTGAGAGTAGATTTGCAAGTTTGGGATTGGACTTAGGGGGTTAGGTTGAGTGCCGTAGAGTTAGGTGGTGGTTTAGAAGGTTGTCAAAGGTAGTGATCAGTGGTGGAGCTTAGGTAGCATTGGAGGGAGTTGCTGAGTGTAGTTGGCCGATTAAGGTAGGGGTTTTGGAGTGTACTAGTTTGACCATAGGGTTAGTTTGGGCCAAAGGTAGTTAAGGGTAGTGGTTCAAGGAGAGAAAGGGGCGGTGGTTAAGTTTTAGTTGGTAACGAGTTGGTGACGATGCTATAAGCCATGGCGGAGGTCGAAAGTGGTTAAGTTATGGAGTTGATGGAGTGGACGTCACAACCATGGTGGTGGTTAGGCTCAAGTTAGAGTAAAGAGAGAGGATCAAAGAGAGAAAAGTGCGGGTTAGAGAGAGAAACAACCACGAAAGAGAGAGAAAGCTTGGGAATTGCTCATGAATGGTTGTGTGCATCCATATGACCTCTCCGAAGCTCCTTTTATACTCAAATTGTTCTCAGAAAACATGGAAAGCTCGAATTGGATTAATTAAGAATGCCTAGAAAAATAGTTTTTTTTTTTCGATTTTCAAAGCTCAAATTGAATGCTCCTTTGACTATATTTAAACATGTTAAAGGGCTCAATTCATTGTAGGCTATGTCTAGTTTGTAATTTCGCCATTGATTTAGTGACACGTGACAGTCTCTAATGTGATTAAAAACAAAAAATAAGAAAAAAGGCCTTGCTACCTTTGTTAAGCTTCAAACCCAAGACCTTATGCTTAATGCTAATGTTATCTCCAAGTGTTTATCCAATAGGCTGTTGCCATGTACCTTATCTATATGTGTAATTAAATTACACATATGGACCAAGTCAGCCTAAACTAGATTTAAATCTAAGCTTAGGTCCAACGGTCCTTTATTCAAATTTATTTAAAGTAAAATGCTATTCTATTTAAACAACCTAAAATATTTATTATATTCTAAATTCCTTATTTTTAAAATTTTTTATGACTTTTCAAATTTCTTATATATTTTACTAAATTTTTCTTTTTTTTGTATTTTTTTTATATTTCTTATTTTTTTGTGCTTTTTCCTTTTTTCCTATTTTTTGTATTTTTTTAGAATTCCTATTTTTTCTAAATTTCTTCATTTTTTGAGGTTTTCTTTAATTTTCTATTTTTTTTAATTATTTCTAATTTGGGACCTAATAACATATTCTAAAAAATAAAAGTGGGGGGGAGGGGGGTGCGAAAATTAGGTATCTGCAACTACCCCTCTTTATGGTATACTTTGAGCAAAACTTTACCATAAAGATAAAACAAACACTATTTTTGCCCTTAGGAAAAACAACTATAACTATCCTATAATCGTTTTGGATGAGGAAAGAAACCTGGTCATACCTCTTTAGGCTTACTAACCTAGGCAGGTAAAGGTGTATCTAAGGGATAAACAATTTGGTGTTGGAATTAATCTAAGACTAGGTTGTACCTCATAATGCTAACTTAGGTGGGAGCATTTCTTGGGAACTAGCAACCCTAAATTAAGATTGATCTAAAACCTGGCCATGCCTTGCAAGGCTCACTAACCTAGGTAGGAGCATCTCTCAAGGACTAGCAACCTTAAAATGGGATCAATCTGAGACCTAGCCGTATCTTACAAAGCTCACTAACTTAAGCAGGAGTGTATCTTATGGACTAGCAATCGTAAATTGAGAACAATCTAAAAACTGGTTGTGCTTCACAAGGCTCAATAACCTAAGTAGGAACGTCTCTTGGGGACTAGCAACCCTAAAATAGGATCGACATAAAACCTAGTGTGCCTCATAAAGATCACCAACCTAGGCAGGAGCATCTCTTAAGGACTAGCAACCCTAAAATGGAATCAATTTAAAACTTAGTCGTGCCTCATAAGGCTTACTAACCTACATAAAAGCGTTTCTCAAAGACTAGCAACCCTAAAATGGGATCGATCTAAGACTTAGCCGTACCTCATAAGGCTTACTAACCTAGGCGAAAGTTCTCTTAAGACTAGTAACCTTAAACTTTGTGTTATTTCTAAAGAAATTAATGAAGAGAAGTGCCCTACAAGCTTTCTAATGGAAAACTTGGTGAAAGGAAGTACCCTATAGACCTATTTGAGAAAAATTTGGTGAATAGAGTGGAAGTGCCCTATAGGCTTGCTTGAGAGAAACTTAGTGAGAAGAAGTGCCCTATGGATTAGAAGGTTGAATTGAGTTATGATCGTATCTTTGAAGGTTAGCTAAACACTAAATGAAAAAAGTGAATGCCTTATTGGTTGGTTCAAAAAGATTGTTGGAATTAAAAAACAAGTCTAAATGCAAGTACAAGATTCAAAAATCGGTATGCTAACATTGTGTGGAAATACTTATCTAGTCTTTGTCAATAGAGCCCAAAACTGTCAAACCTTCTTGAAAAGCCCTATAAAAAATCATTAACTCATGTTTTAGTCCCTTGTTACCAACCCGGATGCTTTTGATGTAGAACGTTAAAAACTTTGCCAATTCTTTTAGAGAAATCATGGAAATTGACTCAATATAGAAAGTCGCCCACTATTTTTATATATTTGGAACTTTTATGAACCAAAAGCCTTATTCTCATCCACCGTGATTGCTTACTCGGGTTTTGCATTCCCCTAAAAAATAGATAATAAAAATCACCATCGAGGGGGGATCAATCCGTAATAAACTATTTTTAAAGACTTTTGTTAATTACCAATGTTCTAGATCTCATTCCTTAACTCCTCTAGTGTTTGCAGTATATAGGTTCGATTAAATGGAGTAAAGGGAATTGGACATTTCCATAGAGAGGGTGATTATTCCAATGATGACAATGGCTAAGGATACCAAATTTGCTTGTAGATAATGAAAATTAGACCATAAGGGCATTCAAAATGATTAGCATTTTGGTGTTTTGAGTAAAATTTGCAATGACTTCTTATGGATAGTACAATTTTACAGTATCGGCATTTACAGGGTCTCTCAAATCTGGACCATCCATTTAGGACAAAATCAAAACTCCTCCTAATAATATTCACTTCATGACTTAAGGACCTCCATAATTGGGAGAAAATTTCCCTCTAGAATCTTATATGTTAGGGAGAGATTTACTCAACACCAAATCTCCTTCTTTGAAGTTCCGAAGTCGTACCCTTCTATTGAAGGCCTTTGTTGTTAATCTCCTTTCGTCAATTAGATTCAACTGCTTAATGCATTTTCTCACCCAATCGGTTTCGTCCAATTGAGTTTTTAATTGTACCCTAAGCGACAAGATCTCAACTTCTACTGGTAACACCGCTTTAGTTTCATATACTAAAGAGTATGGTGTTGCCCCAATTGACATTCTAATGGAAGTCCAATAGTCCATGAGTGCAAATGGTAACATCTCATGCCAGTCCTTATATGTGACAGCTATTTTTTCAATGATTCTTTTGAGGTTTTTGTTGGTTACTTCAATAACTCTATTCATTTGGGGTCAATAACGAGTAGAGTTACTGTGAATGATCTGGAACTATTGGCACAATTCTAACATAAGCTTGTTGTTGACATTGGTACCATTGTCAGTTATGATCATTTCCGAAGTCCCGTATCGAGCCAAAATGTCTCTCTTCATGAACTTAACTACCACCCCTTCAGTAACGTTCGAGTAAGATGGAGCCTCAACCCATTTACTGAAGTAGTTGATGGCAACTAGTATGAAATGATGCCTATTGGATGCTTTTAGAGTAATCAGGCCGATGATATCTATGCCCTACATTGAAATGTTACTGAGAGGACATATAGTTCTTGAAGCAGGGCCTTTGTCTTATTTGCATAAACTTGGCATAGGGGACAATGCCTAATGTGTTTGATGCAATCACTCAACATATTTGACCAATAATACCCTAGCTTCATAATTTTCTTCACCAGCATGTATTCATTCATGAGAAGGTTACATACTCCTTCATGCACTTCTTTCATTAACTTATCAACCTCTTTATCATCCATACACCTTAAGAGTATACCGTCAAATGAGCATCAATATAAGGTGGATTTGCTTACTAAGAATTGAGTGGCTAATCTCCTAATCATCTTTCTATCCTTTTTCTTAACCTCTTCAAGGTATGTGCCTTGTTATAGAAATGTCTTAACATCATGATACTATGGTTTTTGGTCATTCATACCCTCAATTGTTTGGCAGAAGGTAAGCTTGTCTTCAATTTCAATAGTAAGAGGCTGAATCTCGACTTCACCAGATATCTGGATTATAGATGTTAGGATGGCCAAGGGATCAACAAATTGATTTTGAGTCTTCGGTATATGATTTAACGTGATTTCTTTGAAATTCTCCACCAATTTAGTCAAGTGCTAGTGATAAGGCACTAGTTTAGGATCTTTAGTCTTGTACTCTCTTCGAGCTTGGTTAATAATGAGTGAAGAGTCCCCATACACTTCTAATTCTTAAATGTCTTTATCTAGGGCCATCTTAAGTCCCATGATGCATGCTTCATACTTAGTGATATTATTAATGTATAGTAACATGAACCTTATGGCCACAGAGTATTGAGTACCATTAGGGGATATTAGTATTGCCTTAATTCCACACCTAGACACGTTGGTTGCCCCATTGAAGAACATTTTCCATTTTGGTAGCTCATCATCTTATCCTTTATCAAGGTTTCCCTTAACTACTAAGACATTCTCATTAGGGAAATTAACTTGTACCTCTTGGGGAGTGCTATCGAAGGGATATTTTGCCAATTGATCTGCTAGAGCTTGCCCCTTAACCAAATTGTAGTTCGCATACGTAATGTCAAACTCTGATAACAGCATTTGCCACTTTTAGATTCTACCAATTAAGGCTGCTTGTCTACTAAGTACTTTAGGGGATTATGTTGAGTTAGTAATTCAACTTAGTAGTGGAGCATGTATTGTCTAAGCCGATGCATTACCTAGACCAAAGCACAGCAAGTTCTTTCAATTTCTTAATATCATCAACATATACTCCAATCACTTTATGCATCAGGTCATGAAACATTGCTACCATGGCCCTTTGATAAGTTACTCAAACATTTTTTATTCTGAAAAGCATCATTTTGTAGCAAAACGTACCCTAAGTTGTGATGAACATTGTCCTAGCTTTATCTTCTTCAACCATTCGAATTTGGTTATACTCGGAAAATCCATCCATGAAAGAGAAAATATGGTTTCCAGTTGTGTTATCAACTAAGACATCGATATGGGGCAAAGAGAAATTATCTTTAAGGGTTGCTTAATTAAGGTCTTGAAAGTCCACACATATTTTAACTTTTCTATTCTTCTTTATTATGGGCACAATGTTAGCTACCCACTTTAGATAATTAGATATCTTGATAAAACTGACCTTTAGTAATTTTTTAACTTCTTCCTTAATTTTCAACAGAACATCCAGTCGGAATCTTCTTAACTTTTGTTTCTTAGGTTTGATATCCTCTCGTATAGATAAACAATGGACTACAATCGATAGATCTAATCCAGGCATGTCTTCATAAGACCATGCAAATATGTCTTGGTATTCGGACAGTAATGTGGTCATCTCTGCCCTTTGATCTTCTTTCAAATTTCCCCCAATCATCACTACCTTAAGGTTGTCATTGGTCCTAACATTAATCATCTCGGTTGGCTCATCAATGGAAATTCTACTCATTTCATGTTTTTCCCAACTTTCTTATACGTCATTACGGTCATTAACATCACTTCCGATGACTAACCCAGTAAAGCTAAAAGTGACATCAATATTTTCATCACTTATTTGCATAAGGTATCCATAACCTTTATTATCATCAGATCTAGAGAGAAAGAAAGGTATGTAAAAGGGATAGTATAAGTAAGGCAAGAGTAAAGGGAAAAGAGACTTGATTTTATTTAAAGGAACTTTCTTTTGAACACAATCGTTTGAAGAACAAAGGTAATTTATTAAAACATTCTATAAAATACTGGATCGTCATTCATCCTTTACCCTAAGGAAGACTTATTGCTATTCATAAGGATGGAGAACCAATTATTTAAGTGCTACGACTTGTCGAAGGGGCCAATCCCTTTATTTCTGATGGAAGTGCCCTCTTTAATAGTCTTTAAAATCTGTACTTTGGCCTAGATGAAAGTTTCTGACAATGGAGGGAAGGTCATTAGAGTGTGATATAACCTGTCACCTTTTCTACCCCTAGTTTGCATTCTTTGCAACTCTTCCATTGAGGTCGAAATGTGTCCTATCCCGTAGTCCCAAATTGGCCTTCTTTGAATTTTGGACTTTCTTCCTTCTATTGATTGGTGATCATCTACACCTCATCAAACATTTGGAGTCCAAAGTTCTCTTGTTCTTCTATACCAATATAGGGTATGGTTGTCTCTTTATAAATTTCATAATCTTAGTTACCTATAATTGTGATGACCTGGCCGTTGGAGATGAACTTAACTTTATGGTGAAGAGTTGACAGTATGGCCCCTGCTAAATGTATCTAAGGCCTTCCTAATAACAGATTGAAGGTCCTTAGAATGTTTAAACCTGCAATGGGGTGTTGAATGTTTATGGGCCGATATTAAATGGTAAGTTGATCTTCCCTATTATCTCTCTCCTGAATCTATCAAAAGCTCTTACTATTGTTGAACTTGGTTTGATAGCAGTTGTATTGGCACTGAATATATCGAAGGTAGCCAAAGGACATACATTTAGAGATAACTCGTTGTCGATGAGAACTCTTATTGTGATGATGTTATTTATCTTCACTATTATGAACAAAGGATTTGTGTACCGGTTACCTTCTTTGCCCAGTTCCTCAGCAAAGAAGGAAATTTGATCCATAGAGAGGATAGAATTGGTGACTAAGCCAATCGTTTCAGCCGAGATTTCAAGAGGGACCTTAACTTCCTTTAGTGTTTTGAACAAAGCTTCTCGATATGGGGCCAATGCCATCAGTAGACTCATGAGAGATTTTTGTACTGGAGTCTTAGCGAGCTGATCCATTATTTTATACTCGCTAGACTTGATCATCCTAGTGAAGGCAGTCAATCCTTCTTTATGCTTAGCTTGTTCAGTGCTTAGCATTTCTAGCTTGACCTTCTTTTTCAAGTCGTCCTTCGAATTATAGATTCTACCAAAGCAGGTAATCCTCCTTACAAGTAAGTTTGATTGCCCTTGGTTTATCGCCTGGTAGTTGAAGGGGCAACTTTATAATTTTCAAGGGCCATAGGCACATGGAAGGTGTACCTTTTAGTTTGCAGAACTTTTTTTTATAGAATCTATAAACCTTAGGTTCTTAGTTAAGGCCAATCATGTTGATGGTAGGTTTTGAGTGGTAAAATATCATATTAATGATGGGCCCATGGTTTAGCAAGGGGTTGTTGTTAATGTTTAGAATAGGAGCCTCTACAAAATCTAGTTGTACTGTACCTTCATCAATCAAGTCTTAGATTTTCTTTTTTAACCTCCAACACAAGTCAGTTAAATGGTGTACCTACCTTAAATGATACTGGTATCTTGAATTTGGATAAAAAAACCTCAGCTTATACCTTTCACTAAGAGCCTCAAAATGGAGCAAATTATCTCTCCTTAACTTTTTAAGTACTTAATTGAGTGGAACGGGTATTCTAGTGAACTGTCTCAAGGTTTAGTAACCTGTAGCTGGCTTTTGCACTGTTGTTAAGCCGATAAGGGATTTGTCCTAAAAGAAACCTAAGAGTTAGGTTGTACATTTGAGTTGACCATGCTGACAGTAGCTTCTCTAGGATTGCTAGTGGTGGGTTTAGCAGAGGGTAGTCTTCTATCTATTATCTCTTACAGCTTGCTAGAGGAAACGACACTTTCAATTTGATACCCTACTGCTACTACTTTTGCAAAGCTAAAAGAGGCTTGTTAGATGAGGTGAGCAAAATAGGGCCTCTCAAGAGTGTTAACAAAATTTGCAGTAAGCTATTTCTCTATTGCAGGGGTAGATACCCTTGTAATTAGGGACCTCTACCTTTAAGCATATTCTTTAAAGAATTCATTATCCCTCTTCCTTAGGGCAACCAAATCCATCATTGTTGGTACCACTTCGATGTTAAATCAATATTGCTCGTAGAACGCTCTGGATAACTTCTCCCATATATTCACCTAATTTAGGTCCAACCGAGCATACCAGGTTAAGGCAAGGCCTATTAAGCTGTCCTGAAAGGTCTAGACCATGAGCTGGCCATATTGTACATACTAGCCCATCTTGTATACATATAGTTAGGTGTATAGCTTGGGGCATCTAGTCTTGTTGTATTTTTCAAAGTCAAGTACTTTGAACTTTTTTAAGAAGCTTCCATAATCATAGGCAGAGAAGTCTGTTATGGCAACATACTCAAATCTATCATACCCTTCGAGCATTTTCATCTTTTTTGGTAATTTGTTGAGTCAGCCGCTTGTCAAGCTCTTTCAATCTATCCTAGTCAACTTCAAGCTTTGGGTTGACCAGGAATGAGTAAGTATTCGGCTCAAAAGTTAGGTTAGCCTTTAGAAATGCCCCTTTTGTTTCAAAGGATTCAAAGCCTTGATTGACCTTAGGGTAGGCTTCTTCAAGGGGTGGGCTTTCAACATTCTTTCTGAATCGAGCTTTGGAACTTTCTTCACTTGATGGAGTCATAAACCTAAGCAAAGAGCTGCTATCAGCAAGAAAACTCAGTTTATCCACAATCTTCCCTACTATTCGTTCCAAAGACTAGAACCTCAACTCAGTGGGATCAATTACCTCAAGGTTAACATTGCCATTGTTGGTGTTGTCATTTCCTTGGTTAGCTATTTTGGTTTGAGACTGGGTTTTGATAAGGCTTTTCTAGAGGGTTTAATGTTTGTGAGCTATCTTGGTAACTTAGATAAACCACTTCTCAATAAGTTAGCACATGGATATTTTTATTTTAAAAAAAAAATGCAAATGAATGAAATGCAAATGAGCTACACTAATGGAAAGGTGAAAATTGACAAATAATTAATAGAACGGTAAGTTATTTATTATCTTTGAATTCCCAGAGTATTATTACATGAAAGAAAGGAAAAGGTACAAATTCATCTATACTAATTTTCTCTTTTTTCTATGGGCCAAATGACATTTTCTTCTTCTTTTGGTCACACTTAATTACTTCTTCAAACTCTTGAATCTTCCTCTGGGCCATCTTCAGCTAGTGTTCTAAGGTGTGCGACCTTTGTCTAGACTCTCCGCATAGGTTTGTCCATCTGTCTTTTTCATCATAGAGGATCTCCGTACGAGCTTTCATTTAGTCCATATAGGTTACCATTTTAGAGTCAGGATGTACAGGGGAAGGTTGAAGGACTTCTGGTGCCCAATATCACATTGCGCCTGCCTTGTGAAGTTGATTGTATAAATACTATTTGGTAAGCCGGCGTTTGTCCACTTCTCCTATGAACTCACTCAAATCGATGTTTGGGTTTATAGTCCGGGTATCCTACTAAACTTTGATCTTGTGAAGTTTGGATGCCTTTTCTATGGAGTGAGGCTCTTTGAGATTAAGAGTAAGTGGCTTTAATGAAGGTTTGTGAACTATGTTTTGGATCCCTCCAAATTATCTTACCATGTTGTTTGGGTAGTAGTTTATACATTAATTCATTCTGATCAGTGGCATAGCATGGTAATTTTTGCAAATTAGTATGACCTTGGTGTAATTGCTCCACCTGGTAGTCCATAGTATGTCTTCTACTAGGAAATCTTGCAAAACCTCTATCTAGAGAAAAGTTGGGATATCTTCTACCAATTTGATCTTATCGACGAATGAATCAATAAGATCAATCTTATTGGCAAATGCTCCACTTATTAAGTCTAACCTAAATCATTTGATGTGATTGACAAACCATACCATTAATAGTGTCATGCTTGACCTAAGATCTCTACAGCCCTTTTCTTAAGAAAATTAAGGTTCCTTATCTGCTCAGCAAGTAAGGCAAGAATGTAAGATGTCCCTTCCCAAAATTGAGCCACTAACTCTGTCACCCTACAGTGTATATGAAAAGACCCACTTGGAAACAAGATAGTGGCGAATACTGCTAGTACATAGGCCTTGATTTGGTTTTCTTTCCAATTTCCAAGAAATAGAGCTTATAACCAATAGATTAGATCCCATATCTTGATGGCATATTTGTTGCAATCATCTAAGGCCTCATTTATCTCAGTCTTATAGATCCCTAAGAATTTTTAAAAAATGTAGGTAGAGCCGAAGTTGAGCTCTAGGATGTATATTTCATCCAAAGGAGGAGCTTGGAGTAGTTAGGTCTACTCTTCTAGAGTTGGGCTGATTAGGTGTGGTCCAAATTGAAAACCTACTTCTTTGGGCTCCTAGAAATGGACTAAGGCCCTTACTAGTGTGATGTTGACCTCCACTATGGCTAATGAGAGTATGGGTCTAATTTTGTTGGTAATAAGCTGTTGTTCTCTTGGGTTAAAGGGTTGAAACCACTGGCTGAGTATGGGCTTTCAGTTTGTGGACATAAATCTCCTTAGTGAAAACCTTGCCATTGGATGAGCTGGTCATTTCTAAAATATTACAAAGAAAATATAAATTTCAAAAGAAAAACTAATTACATGAAAAGAAAATATATAAGACCTCCTATGTACATCAATTTTAGGGAGAATACACGGAAAGAAACTTCAAATCTTGTCATTTTTTTTTATATATAATGTTGTCGCTTTGTTAGTTATTTATTGACCCCATGAAATCTATGCAAGAAAGGTAGGTTCTAATGGTCTTTAAACTCTATGACCTCACTTGTTTATGAAAATACGGTTCCTTAGTCACATCAAAGTTTAAGTAGGGGAGCTTAATCAACACCAAATAGTGATTACCTTACTTCGCCCAGAACATACACAATGGCTCCCTATTCTAAGGTCTTAAAATAGCCTAGGTTTGACCATATCTATCATGAATTCAAGATACAATAAAATAAATCCCTCCCTTGTGCCCTCCTCTCCCCTACCTTCCCCCCCCCCTCCAAAAAAAAAAACATAAATGTAAACCTGCAAAAAAACGTTAGTACAATTATATAAGAAAAAAATTAAATAAATTGCATTTAAGGAGATTTTAAAGATTAATCTTAATTTTGGAAAATCGAATGGCTAACCCTTTTAACTTTCCCAGTGGAGTTGCCAAGTTGTTGAGCCTAGTTTTGTCACCCTCCTTTTTTTTTATAAAATTAGTTCTTTAAATCAATCAGTACTAAACCCTACCCGTTTAATACCAATCCAAGTAAGATTTAGAGAAAACTATTTCTTTTTATTTTGAAAACAACTTTGGAACTGCCACCTGATCGGAGTTAGGAAAAATAATGAAGTTATAATCAATTAGATAGATTGGTTATAGCTTAGCCATTAATCTAATGATTAAAACCAATTTTCGTAAAATAGTTTTCGAAAACCAGAGATTTAAGTCCAAGGGTTAAGAATTTTAAACCCCTATAGGTACCATTGACTTTCCAAAATTTGAATTAAACTTTAAAAATCTCCATTGAATTTTGAAAGATAAAACTCAATTTAATTACTTTAATTAGATAAACAAACAATCTAAACTAAAGGAAAAGGGAAATTACGTCTTTTCGTTTTTTACCATCGCCCCGTAGATACCTACATACCTATTATTCGAAATCAGACATATGTAGTCCTTTTACTAAAAATATAGTGGGTTGATTAATTTTAAATTTTGAAAAATTGTCAGGTTTATATTTTTACTCATTTTAAATTTATTCGATGAAATATCCTAAGGGGCCTTAAATTGGAACTCTTATTTAAAAAATTCTAAAGTGCCTTAATCTTTTTTTAAAAAAAATACAATTATTTTTTATTTATTTTGGAAAATCTAATTTTTCAAAGTGTTAAGAACAACTTTTATTTATTAACTTGTTTGCTTATTTTTTATTAATATACTTTTTATATTATCTTTTTTTTTACTAAACTAAAAAAGGAAATAATCTATTCTTTTTTCTTCTTTTTTTTCTTTCTCATTTTTCTTTTTCTTTTTCTTTTTCTTATTCCATTTACCTAATTAAATAAATAAATAAAACAAAAACAAAAAAAAAATGTAAAATAAAACAAGCCTTGGACGAATACAACCGAATGCATAGGTTTTACCTGGGTCGGTCGCAATGGAGTAGTTGGGTCAGATATAGGTCGTTTAGTCAAGTTGTGCTCTACTGACTTCAAAAATAACGGCAATTGGAGGGTGTAGTTTATGACAATTCTAGAGGAAATTCTGGTAGGTGAGGGTGGATTTTTTAGTTTAGGATTGGACTTGGAGGGGGGGGGGGGGGTTTAGGCTGAGTGTTATAGAGTTTGGTGGTAGTTTAGAAGGTTATCGGAAGTAGTGGTTGGTGGTGGATCTTGGGTGATGTTGGAGGGAGTTGCTAAGCATGGTTAGCCGATTAGGGTAGGGGTTTTAGAGTGTATCGAGTTCAGCTGTAGGGTTAGTTATAGCTAAAGGTAGCTGAGGGTAGTAGTTCCAAGAGAAATAGGGGTAATGGTTAGGGTTTGGTTGGTAGCGAATTGGTAACAATGCTACAAGCTACGGTAGTGGTCAAAAGTGGTCAGGTTAGGGAGTTGATGGAGTAGACACCATGGCCATAGCAGTGGTTAGGCTCGAGTTAGAGTGGAGAGAGAGGATCAAAGAGAGAGTGTATGGGTTAGAGAGAGAAATGGCCACAAAAGAGAGAGAGAGCTCGGGAATTACTTATGAATGGTTATGTATGTCTGTATGAACTCCCCAAAGCTCCTTTTATACTCTAATTGTTCTCAGAAAACATGGAAAGCTCATATCGGATTAATGAAGAACGCCTAGAAAAAAAGCTTTTTTCCAATTTTTAGAGCTCAAACTAAATGCTCCTTTGACTGTATTAAGACATATTAAAGGGCTTAATTCATAGAAGGCTATGTCTAGTTTGCAATTTCATAATTAATTTAGCGTAATTGCATCAAGAAAAGGTTCAAAAATCGTGTTGAAGTTGGCTGTTCGAAGAGAAAAGTACTAGAAATCTAGAGAAAAACAAGGGAAAGAGAGGGAAATGAAGGGAAAAGGAAAGAAGAGGAGGAAAAAATAGGCTAACATGACACCATGTCAGCCATGGTAGCCAACCCCGAGATGACATGTATCATTACGTAACACATAGGCTAACGTAGCATGCCATGTCAGCATGTTGTCTAATCCTATCCTGCTATATGTCAAGACACATAGCATAATCAAATCCTGACATATGGCTATCTCTGATGTGATTGAAAACAAAAAAATAAGAAAAAGACCTCCTTACCTTTGTTAAGCTTCGAACCTAAGACCTTATACTCAATGTTATTGTTATGTCCATGTTTTTAACCAATGTTTCTATGACTTTTCAAATTTCTTATATATTTTCCTAAATTTTTCCATTTTTTTTATTTTTTCTAAATTTCTTATTTTATTTTTGTGATTTTTCCTTTTTTCCTATTTTTTATATTTTTCTAGAATTCCTATTTTTTTCTAAATGTCTTCATTTTTGGGGGGTTTTCTTTAATTTTCTATTTTTTTGAATTTTTTATAACTTAGGACCTAATAACCTATTCTGAAAAATAAAAAGGAGGCAATTAGGTGTCTATACATGTATTCTTAGAAATAAAATTAATTAGAATAAAGGTTAAAGACAAAGGGAAAATAAGGAATTAAATGAAATAATTAGTCAAAACACTTATTAGAACTTCCCTTAAATATTTATAATTCGATAAATAATATTTAGCATAATAGTTAATATAACTACGAAGAAAATTACAAGTTATAATACTAATAATTACTATATATATTATCCAAATAACAACTAAGTACTTAAATCTACATAATACTAGTTTATTTGTATAATTGTAAGGTTAATATTATTTATAAAATAATATTATTATTTCTTATAAATTAATTTAGTACATACACATTTATGAGCAATTAGAAATTATCTTTGATCGTTCGTTAATGATTTTATATAATTTAGCATATCATTACATATTTATACTCAATTAAGGTTTTATCGTGATTATATTGAATTAGCACATTTATAAGCTTAAAGTTGGAGTTTTAAGGTTTTTATTGATTTCAAATACAATCTCTATTGTTTACATGCATTTTGAGTTTAAAGTTTTTATATGTGATTAGGTCTTCAATTTTTATATTAGGGTTTTTATCTTATCTAATCTTATTAACTCTTGAAGTTATCTAGTACACTTGACTCTAATCTAGAATTTACATTGGAAATTTTAGGAGTTTACAAGAACTTTCAGAATGAGGCTTCCAAGTGATCATGGAAAAAACATAGCTTTATGAACTTAGTTTGTGGAAGCATATAGATTGCATTACACAAGCATTATGATTACTTGGATAGTCAAATTTGATAGACTATAGTATGTAGTCTAATTTGGCATTATTACCTCTTTGATTTGGTAAACTACAGTGTGCAATCTAATTTTGTAAAGCAAAGTTGGGGCTCCTACTCCTAGGCAGCTCCTTGTTCCCTACAGGTTCCCGGATGTTGTACCCAAATGCCAAACTATATCAAGTAACTAGATGAAAATTGGAAGGCATAGGATATTGGTATCGATGCATGCCATATGCATGAGCATAGCATGTTGTATTGTTAGTAGTAAAAGCCTAATTGGGCTAATATATATGTGAAGCTGACCCTATTAGTTATGATTGAAATGTTTTAGTTGTGATATTATTTATGTTGTTTTATTTATTATCTACTCTCACTCACCTTCAATAGCTTTGGGGATAAAATATTTTATCTTCAAGTTAACAGTATAGTGAAGGGCCTTGATACAGACTCGTGGATGAACATACAAACCCGATATCACGTATAACCAAAGGGGTGGGTCTAAACCACACAATGGCTTAAAAGGTAGATGATAGTCAAAGGTTAAGCAAGGGGTTCTCGTGTAGAGACAAAGGATATGATGCACCAACACCTCACATGAGCTTAGGTCACACTTGATATGATGCATAAGTATGGACGGAGGTCACTCGCCACTAGTCTATGCTTGAATGAGCTAGATAATAGTAGCTCAAGAGTGAAAAAGTTTATTGTATTCTCTGTATTCTGATATCATTCTTAACTTTTACAATTTGATGGTATTTATATCATCCTGTTAAGGTAAATCCTAAGTTATAGAAATTACAAAAGAATGGTCCTTATTTGATAAAAACAAAAGAGAATAATTTACAAGAAAAATATGAATTCATACAAAAGAAAGAATGTAAATGTCCTTTATCAAAAAGGACAGTACGGATGTTAATAAAAGATAGTGTGCATATTTTTTTACTGTGATTCTAATAGTATTGTGGTTTAAGTAAAGGTGGGCCTCTATTCAGGCATATTCAACATCAAAAGGGGCTAGATTATGGTTGGTTCAAGGATGACTCACATTAGGGTTATCCTTTAATGGTCAACTCCTGATAGTTCTACTCAACTTTGATACAGTAGGGATTGCTGCATTCAAATTTGGCGCTTGGACTACGGTTTAGTAGAGAGTTCGGCTCAGCATGCTAGTTAATCACCTTAACAACATCTTGGATGGTATAGAGAGCAAAGTAGCTCGACAGGGAAAACTTAGGCAAGTAATGCTCCTCGATGCTTAACTCACCTCAAACAGCTCGGCGGACTACTTGAGAGAGCTCTCGGGCTCGAAAGCGTATAATCGGTCCTTGATCTCTATCAGGCCCAATACTAAGGGGGATGTATATTAAAAGCGTTAGTTGGAGTCAGTAACTTTTGGATAGAACTTGTACTAAGTCTGGAATCCTATTATTTTGAGATGATAGAAGAAAAAAGATGGTTCATATTTTGATGTAAATACTATGTTGTACACATAAGTTGCAATAGAATATCCAATTGAATTTCGATATAGCAACCCCTTTATCATGTAAACAAAGTTGTTTTTTTGATGAGTAAGTAGGTTAAGTTAAGTTTTAACGGGTATTCTAATGTGATGATGCATTATATGTTATGCTAGGATACGGCAAAAGTTGTTCCACAGCAAGAAATTGAAGATTAAGGATTCGAAGTACCAATTATATTTAATGAAGTCAGTTCATGAGCTTCACTTTCCTACCGGTGGAATAAGCTTATCTAGATGAAGCCTATTGGCTATTTCTAGGAAGAGGATGATGAAGTAAAGGAGTAGATTTTGAATTGAGCCTATGGGAAGGAAGAAGGCTTTTATGTAGAGAATTCCATGAATGCATATTTAAAAGGGGAGATGTAATACCCTTAGGAGACAAGTAGGGATGAGGATGTAATTGAGGAGGGTAGGTAAGAGGTCGCCACTATTAGTCACTAGCATGGGTGAGTATGGGGCTACTCATCCTTGGTAGGTGTTTTTCTTTAACTTTATGAGTATTTTGTCGAGCTAACATTATTGTTATGCTTGCAGCCTTTGATTTATACGGTAGCTCCTTTAAGGTACAGATGATGTTGATGAGGGAGTTGACAAGGTAGGAGAAAAGAAAGAGGCCTACTCAGGAGCAGGATATAGCTTTAATGGTGAAGAAGAGCAAGAAGGCTACTATTAGGAAGGGAAAAGGAAAGAGGCTTATAGGTGAGACATTAGGAGATGTCTTAAACTTAGTACCTATGGAAGTTATTACCATGCAATGGGTGGTCACAAGTATCATTGGAGTAGTGGAGGTACTTCAGTGAAAGGTGCATAAATAAGAGGCGCTTATTGAGAAGGAGTAGGAGATATCGATCTCTAACTAACCAGTGCAAGAGAAATCCTTAGAAGGGAAGATAGTTGAGGTTATGGAAGTACTTAGGGACCAAGGAGGCGTAAGTACCACTCAAGTTGATAATGCAATGTAAAGGTAGTCGATAAGTTAACCATAGATGGGAACATTCGAATGTTTACTATTGAGCATAGGTCTACAATGGCCCCATAATAGCCATTAAGGAAAGTATACATCCTACTCTTATAAGATAAAAGTTACAATGACATATTCTTGATTACTTTGGAAGGGTTAGGCGATGCAATGAGCTTGTGTAGGTATGCCTTCATTGTGGGCAATCGCTTTATGATGGGGTATGTTTCTAATCCTTTATGTCCCCCCTTTTTCTTACGTAAGTCTTCATGTTTGTTTGTTTGTACTATTACTTACTTGTTTCACACTCTATAACAACATCAGCAAGAGGTTAAGGAAGATTATGATCGGTTGAAGAAGGAGCTAGAGAGGTTAAGAGTGCGAGCCATAACATGCTAGGATGAGTACAACAAGAGCGGGATTGAAAATATGAAGCTAAAGTGGGAGGTGATTGTAACTAGGTGTGAAACTGGCGATGCTAAGAAGTGAGTTGAGGAATTGGCGGTAGCACTTGCTACTAGTGCTGAAGAGATGGCAATGACTTGAGGGAAGCAAAGGTAGCTAAGCAAGCAGTCAAATATACCAAGAAGGAAGATTATGATTGGTCAAATATAGCAAGCTAAATCCACTAGGAAAGAGGTAAAGGCAGCTAAGGGAAGGCTAATGCTATGAGGGTGGAGCTTTAGGAAGCTCGAACCTAGTTCCAGTAGAGTGAAGAAGAGTTGAAGAATAAGGAGCAGTTGACCAAGGTAATGATATAAAAGCCTTTTAAGGAATTCTCATTGGGCAATAACTTTGAGGTCGATCTTAATGAGGCAGACTAGGATGGGGCTAGGATAGTAAAGCTAGTGATTGAGGGGGAGTATCCCTACTTAAACCTTAATTGCCTCTACTAGTTGGTCGAAGAGCACTTAGTAGGAGGGGAGGGTAGGGGTGAAGAAGGTGAGCCTAATGATGATGAGGATGCTACCGATGACATTGAGGAAGGCGATGGTGCTACGGGCGGTGATGAGCTCGAGAATACTTAGGGACTTTTGCCTTTAATTGGTTTTTGTAAGGGGTTTATAAGCATAGTTGTTTTTTTCTTTTCCTATTTAGCTATTGATGTACATAAGTCAGCATGCTGATCCTTTAACTTTTGTAATTGTGATGATTAATTAAAATTTGGAAAATTTTAGTTTATTCCATTTTGTGCACCTTTTACTCGATCTTCCTTCACTTTCATGTTCTTTTCATTTCTAAGTACTTGTACCTAATTATGGCTACAAATGTAAGGATGTTCTCGGTCTTACCCCTATAATATGGCATTAAGCATGGGCTTAGGAACCTCGGCCTAAGTATTACTCAGTTGAGAGTGTCACATACATGAAGCCTAGTTTTAGAAAGTCGAGGGTTATAAACTACATCTATGTGCTTGTACAGCATGACCCCTTAGATGTAGGTACTTATTGGGTGCTCAAGGTAAGGCTCAAGGCATTAGTGTTCACGAGTATAAGAACCACCAAGAATATTTAGATATCATGGATAAAATTGACGCAACTTAGTCTGGTGTTTTTGTGCTCATTGATAGATAAAGGATGTAGCTTAGTGATAATTAAGCTAGGATATCAAAGTAAACCATAAGGTGAGGTAAGTACAAAAAGCTCTTTCCCATTTCTTTTTTGAAATTGCTTATACATACTACAAAAAAGTAAGACCTAAGGTTGTTAGCATTCTACGTCCTAGGGATGGGTTGTCCATCCATTGTCTTTAGCCTATAGGCTCAATTATCCATATCTTCCTTGACCCACATAGGATCCTCCCACTTGGGCGACAACTTGCCCCATCCATCTTTGGATCCATTGGCTTCGAGCTTTCTACACATTAGGTTTTTAGGCTGGAAGACCTTATGCTTGACCTCTTTGTTATGGTATATGGCAATCTATTGTTAGTATGCGGTTACTCAAGTTTGCATAGCATCCCTTACTTCATCAATTATGTCTAGGCTTGCTTAGGGGGCCACTTTATTAATACCAACCATTAAAATTCTATGTTTTACTCATTGGAAGTTCCAGCTCTATAGGTAGTACTTATCTATGGTGGCTTGCTACTCAAGGGCAAAGTACCTCATTTTTTTCTTCACAAGTCAAATGCATTAGTCAACCCTAAGGTGTTGCATAGCCTCAAGTATGTCAATGATCCGAGGCATTTCCTTAGGGTACATCGTGAAGACGTTTGAATTGGCATAGAAGAAGGTAATGATGCTTTCTTTTTTTCTCTAAGGATAGATAAGTCCTTATCTAAGTAGTTTGATTAAGGCAATCACCAAATTAATTGACCTTAATTTCTTTTACTAGTTTCCTCCTTAGTGTTTATAGGCTATTAGGGGTAACATGAATATGTATGATCTTGTCATGGGAGATGTCACTAAGGTAGAGTGTTTGAGATAATTTTTGGTTGCCATGTATTGTCCTGTCTCCTATAGGGAACTTCATCATGAGGCATCATTGGCTGATGCATGTATGGCACTATAAGGAAACCAATAATCGATAACAACAAAATCAATCAGCTGTAAGGAAATGTACTTGTCATCATCTAGCTAAACAAGTAACAAAATCAATCCTTTTGCCTCAAAATTGTATGGTTGGAGTTCTTCTTTTAACTTATCCTTCATCTGTTTGTAGGTGAAGTAGAAGATAATGTCTATGAAGTTACTATTGTCTATGAATGTTTTAAGGATGTTGAAATACCTAATCTCAATGGTGATTACAAAAGGTCAATATAAGGGGTATTCGATGCCATCTTTGTCACTATCGAAGAAGGAAATAGTAGTATCTATCCTTAGCTTCTTGTATTAGACGGAGAAGACTTTATGTCAGGCTCAAAGGGAGTAGTCCTCATTGAATAACCCTACTCCACTAGTGATTGTTTGTAGTTATCCTCATCTTCTTCTACACCCTATATCATTAGGTAAGCTGTTTTGCTGTGGCTATGGATTCTGTTGTGGCTCATTAATACGATATCGCTAATTGGGCAAGGGTGGTTTTGTTCATCAATGATAAGGTAGTTGATGTAGCATTTATAAATGAGGCCTTTGTCTATATTCTTAAGATGCTTGCACCATAATAATCTCAAAACTTGCTTAAGGTGATAGCCATAGGTATTTTTCTAATGTTTGGAGCGTAGGATAGCTACTCATAAACCTCTTAAAAGGACTTCTCCAAGAGGGAAATTTAGTAGAATGAAGCTAAGTGGTTAGTGAACTTCTGCTTCTACCTCTCCCATCACTCTCTTCAAGATGAAGATTGGTTCTTACAAAGACCGAGGTGGTCTTTGGCAAAGGAGCTATATTATAGGCCGTTTTTTAGCATACTCGGATAGCATCTTCCTATGTGACATACTACTTGATGATGGTCATAAATTCTTTGAAATTATTAAGTCTGTACAGTACTATGGCCTTAAAAATTTTGTTCCTCGAGTCCAGACTGTAGATGTTAGCATGGACTTACAAGCTTTCATTCAAATACTGGTGCACGTTATATAAAGTGAAGGAGTCCCTACGTAGCACCTTGTTACTAAGGAAATGCTATTGAAATCTAGTGGTGAGATTGTCGAAAGAATAAGTAGAACTTCATGGGAATCGGTTAAACTACACTAAGGTTTCCTTGGTGAGTGTATTAGGAAATGCCTTGCACAAGATAGCATCGAAGAGGTTATGTAAGTTCATTATTGTATGGAAGTGCACTAGGTAGTCATCTAGATTGCTTACTCCATCATATGTATTCAAATAGGGAAGACTTATACACTATGGAAGGTTTTCCTCTAAGATAACTAGGGTAAACAAACTCTTTCTTGTGACCACGCTTGAGTGTTGGGTAGAGGACTCAAGACACTTTTGCTCATGTAGGCTAGAAGTATGTTGAATGTACTTGTCGAATTCTTAGACATTCATGTCATCTAAGTTCTTAAGGGAGATGTCCTTTCATATCTTGCTCTAGCTTGTTACGATGATTGCATATACTAATAGATGATACTCAAGATAAATATGATTGCATGAGAATGTAGGGTTTGAGGTTGGGGTATAGGTGAACACTTGGAGTGCTTACTGGATAGATTAACAAAGTTATAGATATGTCTTTAGGATTAACCCTATCATCGAGATTAGCTTTTTCCTTAAGTTTTTAGCATTAACTTGGAGGACTTTCTTGTTGGCTTCCATCAATTCATGAAACATACCTTCATCTACTCCATTTCTAATGGATATAGCTTCATTTTGGCAATAGAAGTATAGCTGTTGTTTGATTGCCACCACTTGGAAGCATTAAATGAGGGCGTGAATTTTTACTCTTAACCATG
Source organism: Lumnitzera racemosa (assembly GCA_024138005.1). Taxonomy (NCBI): domain Eukaryota; kingdom Viridiplantae; phylum Streptophyta; class Magnoliopsida; order Myrtales; family Combretaceae; genus Lumnitzera; species Lumnitzera racemosa. The sequence goes on along the minus strand of JAMXBC010000008.1, from coordinate 51,236,527 downwards.
GTGATGAGTTTGCATAAGTGGGGGGGATCTAAATGGTGATAATGGATATTAATGTTATATTCATGAGTGAACCTTTAGTGATCCGTTGGCCATATGTTGTGGTATACCTACAAATAGTTCCCTGTACATTGCCATTGGGGGCCCTTTGATACTCAAGTTAGTGGGAAAAGTATTTAGGCTCCAGAGAATGTGAGAGTAAGTAGATTTAGGGAGTTCTCAAGAGGGTCTAAGATCCCTTACCTGATGGTCGCCCTTCCTCTTTATAAGTCAAGGGGGCTTACCAATTCAAACGTATGGCAATAAAGGATTACTAAAACCAAATCTAAGGAGGTAGTGCTGTTAATGCAAGAAAGGGCTACCACCTTTTACCAATTGATAAGAACTTGGGAGGTAGGCTTATCTCATCGATAGGGGGGTATGTTAGGTGATTATTTGGCATTTAATGAGGAAAGAGAAGGAAACAAGGAGTGGAGGGCGAGTTTGATTGTGTTAGGTAGCTAGCTCTTCAGAAGATGCCTTGAGTGGGAAGTAAGCTCTTTCATTGTTTCCAAAACGTAAAGGTTGTAGGCCTTAAGAAGGACCCTCGGAGTGCTTAAGGTTAGACACGAGTTGGGTAAGAAGAGCTAGGGCATATGCTAAGCTCTCAAATGGGCTTAGGACTTTGGAGCATTGGATTAAAGGATAACCATGAATACTTAGAATGATATTTGCTAGGTTCTTCACATACTTGATATCAATTGTTGTAGCTGATATAATATTCTCTTTCGTACTAATAATGTCTTTGCTTGATCAAATAAAGGAAGGAATATAGGTTGCCCGGTTTTTATGAAGCATATTATTATAACTTTTCTATTGAGATTATGGAGTGAGAAAGCATAAGAGATAGGGAGAAGTTAGAAGAACTAAATTAGAAAACCTTGCACTTACTACCCAAGTATATTTGGGCAATGTACTTAGCAAGAGACTTGATGATCATGCTGTTAAATAATAGAATGGAAGTTTCCTTACATTATAATAAGGTTGATATAACATGATTTTTGATAAAGATAAGTTATGACTAATTAGTTATATTAACTAATGGATTAGTTTTCTCTAACAAGGAATGTTTTTTAATGGAGATTTTGTTAGAGGAAATTTGCTTAAGCTATATATTGGATGGAATTTTTTATAGAAAGATGACTTAGTTATGTGCTACACTCATTTAGGAATAGCAAAATTTATTTTTGGAATATGCATATGCTAAAACTTGTGAGCTTAGAGTTTTCTAGAATCTCTAGTTAACGTCAAAAGAAGGTTTTCAATATCATACTATTTTTAAAATCTTTTGTTATCCATTTAAGAATACAATTAAGGATTATGTCAAACCTAAGAAAAATCAATCTGGTAGTTTTATAAACTTCATTTCTTTATTGGACTTCACTCAAACTTTAGTTAAACAAAAGCTAGAAGATGGAGTAATGATGGGCAAGTGATTAAATTAATTGTGACTTAGTTGACTAAGTACGATAACAGCGTTGATTTTTATTTAGAGATTTGTAAATTTTCTTAGAAAAGCTTGAGAAATTTTCAACTATAGTATTTGTGGTGTATTTTTCAAAAATTAACTCATGTGATATTTTTTGTTGTAAGGTTGTCTATCGTAATCGATTACTAATACTTAATGGTTTAATATGAGAGAAGCAAAGGCATTTTATAAGTGATAGGTTAGTGTTAGGTAAGTTGAGTGCTAAGAGGATTCAAGAGAACCACTTTAGTCATAGAAATGAATGCTTCTACTATGTGTTACTGGAGTTGTCATAGTAGTAGAACTTAATTGTACTTTCATTTAGAAAGTTTGAGTAGAGTCCCAATGTTAGAACTAACAGAGAAGCATAATTAGGAGGCGGAACCTCTATATGTCTAGGCTTTATCTCTCTATCCCAATTCTCTTTTACTCAACTTTAGTTATCACTTTTTTGCTGTTGTGCTAAAACTTACAAATCTAAGCATTTCATTTTAAGTAGAAGTAAGCAAACACATGTAACTTTAATCTTTTGTGCTTCTAAAACATAAAATCTAAAGTGGGTTAATTTTGAATCAGAACTTAAATTTTGTGTAACAATCATTTCACTATCCCCTTGGTTACCATTTAGAATCTTAAATTACTATATAGAGCAATCTAAACACCTACTACATAAAGAAGGCAAAATTGTTTGAATGAACCCCTAGACTCATTCGAATAAGTCATGCTCAAAACCTAGTTCTGCAATTTATAAACGAATTGAGTAAGTTATAGCCAATCTAACTTTGATTCAACATTATATGACATGTACAATATGTTAGCAACAATGAGATTTCATACCAAATTTCATTCTAACATTTATAAATAGTAAAGCAATTCATTTGAATGTCACAATTACCTTGGTATCATCATTTAATCCAAATAGTCATCAAGTTATTTGGGTAAATTATCACCTCTAAGAATGAAAGAATGACGTGTTAGTATGCTACTCTATTCCTCTAATCTAACATAAACCATTTGTTCTAAGCTTTCAATTAAATTTTATATATTCTTATGGTTCTTATCAACAAGTTTTTTGATTCTTTGAATTCAGTTGCATTTTAGTGAAGTATTTATATTAACAAACCTGGAACATCCAATACACAATTAATAAATCGTCATCTAGCAATTCACATGTATATTGAAGGAAGCTTGAAGGAGTTAGTAAACTTAAGTTTTAGAAAAAAATAAAATAAAGAAACTACTTTAATTTGTGATTTCAATGATATAGAAGAAAAATTTGATGTCAACATTAATTTCCATGAGAAGCTTGCTATACCATATGCTCATTAGAATTGATGGATTTAAATTTAGAGATTATTCCATAAAGTTACAAGGCATATAAGTTTGAGATTATAAGGCCAGTTTAAAGAAGAAAATAAACAAAGAAGGGACATAGATTAAGGATTTCTTAGTTGAATTTACAAGCCTATAACTAACTTCTTACATATGTTGTCTATAATGTTCTCCATAAAATTTTGTGGTTAACTCAATTATAAATTATTAAACATGATTAGATACTAAGATATTTAGTTTTTTTAACTTTAACATATGATTTGTGACATCCATCTTTTATTTGCTATAAAATCATTCATAATGTCTTAGTTTATTAAATATTAAATATGTTATAATGGGAATATTAAACTATGATTCCTATGTAATTAACTTTATCTTATAACAACTTTGGCATATACTTAGTTATATCTGTAAACCCTGTGTAGTTAGTAGTCTTAACCTTAATTTAAATCTGAGTGTCCTAGATGATACTATGAGTTGATAAGGTTAGAAATAATAAATTTTTTATAAAATTTAGAAACCAAATATAATATTAATAATAAAAGCCCTAGAGAATTGATCAAAATCTAAACCGCATACAAAAACTTTAAATCCGATGTATGCAAAAATACTTAAAATCAAACTCGAACTTAACTAAAACCCTAAAACTATAACTTTAAGCTTATAAAATGAATAAATATAACTTAATAGTAATATAATCGTAGTTGATCACAATTATCAACTAAATCGCATATTTGCGTAATCACATATAACCCTAACGAAAACATTGAAATAACTCATAAATATTATAATTGTAACGGGTATCAATTAATTTAATAAATTTTTATAAAATCCCAAAATTAATTTATAAATGTTATTTTTACTAAAAAATTATATATAATTATTTTTATTTTCCATTTTCTTTCTTTTCTTTTCTTTCTTTTCTTCCTTCTATTTTTCCCTTACTTCCACATGTTCCCTAGCAGCTTACATTTTTCCCTTTTTTTTTTGGTCTCCATATGTTACAATTAAAAGAAAACAATCCAAAATAATGATTATGTTGTCATATCCTCATTAATTCTTAAATTGAGTTATTGATTTTATAAATTGTTTTGCTTTTATTTCTTATTTCCCTCTACTACATCCTTGCGCCTGGAAGCAAACAAATTTGGGATGAGGAAAAAGACAAACCAAAGCTAATTATACATACACATGGAAACAAAAAAGAAAACAAGGGAAAAAATCAAGCAAATACTTAAGAAGAAGAAGGAAAAGAAGAAGAATTTAGGGGGAATTAAATCAAGTATTTTACTAAAGAAATTAGGTATGTTTATGTATTTTATTTGTACATATATATATCATATAGTACGTATATGCATATTGGGTTTTTTTTTTTTTTTACATGCATGTATAGACTCCATAAATTTAACCTTCTAGACATGGTGTCAAATTCGAGTATCATAGATATTTCCTTAAGTCAATAAAGCCACATAAAATGAAAATCGATTAAAATTTTAAATTCACAACTTAAAATGAACACGAAAGACCCTATTATACAATTTGAAAACCTAATCATGCATGAAAAACCTAATCTCTACATACACGTACTTTTAAAAATGTAAACTTAAACTTAATTGAAACCATAAATATCAAATCGTAAAAATTAGTAAAACTCTATAAAATTATCCTAATGCTTGAAAACCATAAATTGATAAAATTATCATTAATTTTGCGTAATCATATGAAACTGATAATGAACGAATCAAGGATGATTTCAAGTAATAATAAATAATAAAACTAAGCTAGTTAAAAGAACAAATTAATAAATTTACAAAATTAATTTTACTTGTATACATAAGTAGCCCCATAATATGTATTTATATATAAATATATTACTAAGTAATTTCCTTCTCTCTTTTTTTAATTTATCGTATGATATATATATATATATATATGTTACATAATAAAGCGATGATCCTAAATAATTAAGTCAATTGAACCTTAAGCTCTTCAGTGTAAGTTAATTACTCCTGAATTAGGGAAAAACCTTAAAACATACTTAAACTCACCTAAACCCTAAAACTTGGGATAATCAAGGACTTATGACCCTAAATAAATAATTAAAAATATAATTTGAACAAATTTTATTCAACTCCAAAAAATTATAAAATTTCTTCAAAAGCAAATCACAACCTACAAATTAATTTGAGAACCAAACCCTAAAAAAAGTACATACAAGATGATTCCCTTATCGTTGATGCATAAGACTTGTGTACATGAATAAGTAAACCAACCAATCACCTAGATAACTTATCAATTGAGAGTTAGAATCATTTATCAATTGATAACTTATCAAAAGCTAGTAATAAGATACTTTATTTATGTCACCATGACTTATACTACATATAGACAAGTTATCACATTATTTTATGTTTTCAACTTTTAATTGAGTGACAAAACAACTCAATGCCCAAAAAGAACACCCTATGGCCGGTTGGGAAAAGAGCCTAAGGGAGGCCATGCCTTATCAACTTTCAACCACTCAATTGTCTTACACATCTACTATTCACCCTTTAATACTTACATTATCTAGTCTTATCAAAAGTTGGCATTTGTGCATGCTAAAAGATAACCCAATTGAAGCTTCTTGAATACACTTCCCTCCCATTCAAAACCAGCCACTCATTCCCTCATTTCACTTTCATTTTCACTTTCTTTTCTCTCACATTAAGCATAAACCAAAAGAAGAAATCTAACCCCACAAAATCCCAACATTACCGGCACCATTTTACTTCCATACTTAGGGCACCAAGCTTTATTTTGTGCCCTCTATTTGTCAACTTGAAAAACTACTTTTAGGAACTTTAAAATATTTCCAAAAACCCACTTTAAAGATCAAGACCCTAGCTTCCAAAAGAACTTATAAGAAGAGGAAGGAAGATAACAAGCTAAGAGGATACTTAGTTGCACAACCACCTTATTTATGCTTTTGAGGACGAGTAAGTTGTTTCCTTATTTAAGTGATCTAGTACACCATGTTAGGAGACCATAATTTTTATGAAGATGTTGGCAAGAACTTAAGATAATAACTTAGCTAGCCACATTAAGAAATAAGCTTATGAATCTTTCACAAGAAAGTTAAAATATGAACATGACAAGTTGGTGTTATGTAAGGAAACATGTTTAACACTTAGAATGAAAGTTATTAAGTGGAGGAGGTCGTGAAATATGCACATAAACAAAGAAAAATCATGATAGATGTGAAGTATAAGAAAACTATTTGAGAGTTATCTTCACTTCTATTAAGTTGAACATGCTCAAAATTAACTTTAGCTAAAGGAAAATCCATTACATGAAGCCTTTATGAAGAAATTAACTTTGTGAGATGTGAACTATGGCATAAAAGTTATAATAAGTATGAGATCTATTATTTTCATGCAGTGTATAAGCTAAATAGTTGCCTCATAGAAGAGAAGTTAAGTCAGAGTTAGAATATAAGTAACATAGGTTTATGATCTAACCCTTAAGCTTCAGGAAATGATAAAACAAGTTGAAAAACCAAGTGTGTGACCCTTAGACTCTCGTAGCTAGATCTGGAACATAAGTAAAAGCCACTTAAAAATATGATAAAACCTAATAAACAAAGTGAAAAGATCAATTGAAGCTAGTATAGTAAGTATATAAAGCCTAAAACTCTCAAAATGAACCTAGAACTCTAAGTTAGGCCTTCATTAAAATTCTGACCAGAATGTTAAAATATTAAGAAAGGTTATTTTGAATCCCACAAGAAGTCCACCTAAGACTCCATTTGCCTAACAAAGTCACTAATTTTAGTTTGAATAAAAAATAAGCCCATTTGACAACTTAAGCCTACATAAAAGCCTAAGAAGTTATTGTTAGCACCAAGAGTATAGACTAAAGATAGAAATCTAACCTTAAGGAGTATTTTAAGTTTAGAATAAAGTCCTAAGCCCAAGCCCAACGAATTTCCTAAGATAACCAAAAAACCTAACAATCAAACAAAGGCCAAAAGGACACCAAAACATAGGGATTGCTACTATTTTGACCTATAGATAGTTTTGCATAGCTCATCTCGAAAATATAACCTCACCAAATTAAAGTACACTCGAAAAAGATAAAGATTGACTATAAGATCATAAAAATTGAATTTAAAATGAGAAATTTATATGTGGTTGAACTTTTAAGCAAAAAATCGAGAAAAATATAAAAACTAGTCAAAAGTATAACTTAAAGGGTTTTAGCTTAGTTTTCTAATTTCTATTTCAAATCCTGATAATATTATACTTGCGATGTCCAGGGGACTCGACTTTTGGAGACGACCTACCCCCAAATTACTTCAATTGATTAGCATGGCTAAGTGAGTAAATTCTTAATGACTCCATACTTAATTTTTCTTATAAAGTCATTACACTTAAACTTATCTAAGGAACTTGAATGATTGTAGGATGTGAGAAATGCATGTGTGTGAATTTATAATTGAATGCTATGGCTAGGTAATCACATAATAATGAGAATTATTTATGATAACATATATGTGTATTTGTATGGAATGAAATTGTCTAATCACCATGAAAACCAGATTAATCACTTATACGATTAAGAAATTCAATAAATCATGCATTCCCCATAATTGTATTTAGATGACACTGATTTCCACTTTACACAAAAAGATCGGAAGGAACTTATAAGAAGAGGGCCTTTAGCAAGATTGGGCACTAGCTATGCCATCATTTTTATTGAGTCTCTATCCTAAGCTAACGGGCTTACTAAGCATCGAGAGACATCAACCGTTGGCGAAAGGCTATGTCTTGTAGCTTTTACTTAGGGCGTGTGTTTGCAGATTACGAAGACCACCACACCATTAGACTTGGGATTTTGAAAATATAATTTGTTGCTCGAAATGAAAGTATATTACATACGTTATATATATAGATATATATATATGGTTTTATTTTGACTTAAGCACAATAGTGCGATTGATATAAAATATAAGTGCTACAACCTAGATTTTGGTTTGTGTCAGTTAATTATCTCCAATCCCGACTATAGAGTCGTAATTCTGAGTTATGTGCAATTCCTAAATCACTGCATATATTGTTTGACATACTGATTGATCATGCATTCATATGTTTATGCATTAAATAAACATTTGTCATGCAGTATTGACGAGGGGATTTATCCCACTAAGCGTAAACTTACGCCCTAACAGTTCTTTTCTTTATAGGTTGATCGATAGTTGGGATAGGGATAGGAATCAAGTGTGTAGTGCTACCATTGAATCAGTATGATGAAAAGCTTATGTAGTTAATTTGGAATGCTTTGAGAAACAACTAATATATCAATTAAGTTTAGTATCTTTAGTAAGTTTAGAATTTTCTAGAATTGTCTATCTTATCTCACTATTTTGGTAGGGGATACCGATTCTCTATAGTTTTGAAGAACTGTAGAATAATGAATATCCATAGTTATTTACATTATACAATAAGTTAATAAACTAAAATTGAAGATCCTAGTGACTAACTATTTAAAGTTTTGTAATCTCTGACTTACAAGATGATTTTCTTATTATAGGTACATACGTGATAAGGACATTCGAAGCAATACTACTAAGCTCCCCTCTAGGGCCCTTACAGCATGTACGCGCAAATGTATATTGTATATTGTATATAGTATAAAATATGTACATATATGTATATATAGTATGTATATGTATTTCTTTATGTACATGTATGTACACATGACAATATATATATATGTATGTGTGTGTGCATATATATGTACATAGTAGTTTCTTGAAAATATATATATATATATATATATAAATGGGTATATATGTGCATATACCTAGTATTTATTTTAGCATATGATATGTATATACATGTATTATGTATTTTCGTATATATGCATAAGTATCATATATTTTCATATTTATGTATATATGTATATATTTCGTATTTTCTATATATATATATATGTAAACGTGACGTTGTATATGTGTATATATACATAGTATTTTATATTATATGATATATGTATGTGTATGTAGGTATATGTATGTATATTTATACTTAGTATTTGTATTTTATAAAAATTTTCTATATATTCTATATATATATATATATGTATAAAGGCTGGCATAAATATGTATATAAATGATTCATAATATTTTTTATTTTAGTATATATATATAATACAACTATATATATATATATACATACATGTGTATATTGGGTATAAATACGAGTATATTTTACTTATACAAAATGTATAATTAAGATTGGAATAATTTGATACATAAATATAGTATACATATAAATGTATGTATATGAATAGTAACGTATATATAAAACTACAAGTATATGTAAATAATATATACAATATACTATATTATTAATTTAATAAATAAAGTAAACTAATAGCTATATATATATATATAAGAATATCATAAATTAGGAGAAAGATTAATAATTAAGTAAATTAGAAAATTTAATGGAATATAATAATAAGTATTTATATGTATATATATATTTATACCTTAAAATAGAAAAAAAATAGGAAAATTATGAAAAATGTGCAATGTAACACATGTCACTCTCACATGCTACCATGTCATTGTATATATATAAATTAAATAATTTTCTTAATTAATAATAATAATAAAATAATTAATTAATTATAAAAAGTTGAATAATAAATATTAAATCTCAAAAAATAGGTAAAAATAGGTAACTATAGTAAAATAGGCTTAAAATAAGAAAATTACCAATTATATGATTTAAATAATTATTAAATTATAAATATACTAAGAAAAGCTTAAATTGATATTTTACAGCTTTTTAAGTTAAAATAATAAACTTTGTGATATTTTTATATTACAATCAAAACTACAGGTTATAACGTTCAAAACAGACTTTACTATGAAAAAGAACGCTAACAAACGATCGAAATAGACTATAAGTTCATAAATATCTAAGTTAAATAAACAAAAATTATATGTAATTCGATAAAAAGATCGAATCGACAATTTCATGCAAATCAATAATTGAGTTAAATAAACAGTACGAATTATGATATTAGCTTAATTTAACTTAGATATTTATGAACTTATAGTCTAAATGTTAAAGATTCTATTCAAAAATAATAGAAACCCTAAAATGATCACTTTAAAGATATATGTGCACTAATTCATCATAATATATCCCAAAACCCTAATTGCTAATATAGCCCTCATATTTTGCCAAATCATTAGTAAAAGGTTCGAAATAATTTTCAATCATGCATATATGTGTTGAATCCTCAAGTAGTCCTTTGGAAACTAAGATAATGAAGTATAGCTTACATTTATTTCTTAAGTATATGATTAAGATAGTTTTACTTAGAGTTAGGGGTATAGTTAAAGATTAGGTTAAATGTAGTGAAATTTAATACTCGAATTAGTACTTTTTGTACTTATTATCCAAAGTAGTTTATAAAATGAGATATATAAGCTATAAAGACCTAAAGTAAGACCTCATAAACTATGTTTACTAATCAATTCACCAAATACCTCATTTCCTCTCATTTTCTTAATTTTTTCCTTAATTTTCCTTAATTACTACATTATGTGCACAAAATTACATATGCTAAAGGAAAGTTGATCAAGTCAACACATATTGACCAAGGTAAAAGAGTTGACTAAGTCAATACATGTTGACCAAAGTCAACAATTTAAAAAGTCAACAAAAGATACTAAGAGATAAAGAAAATATCTAACACTTAATGATGGCTTTTCTTTTCTTTTCTCTTCTTCTTTTTCTCCTTAATTGTTGCCGTCCACATCTTCCTCTTCTAGACCCAACCATTTGCTTCCTTTCATTATGAAAACAAAACAAAAGAAACAAACCAAAAATTCCCTTTCATTGCCGTGAGTTTTTTCTTCCTCTTTCACTTTCACAACTTCTCTTTTTGTCTCCATAATTCGAACACAACTAAAGGTATGTACTTAAGTCACTTTATGTTGCTTTATATTATTCATTAGTTAGTTGATTAGGTAGATTAGATAATTAGGTATGTAAAAAGTATGATCTTGAAGAAGAGGGCACAAAGTTCCCATTTTTAAGTGTAGAAATCTAGGAAGCATGAAGAAGAAGAAAAGAAAGCATGAACATGTGCTCATAAGAAGGTGTACATAAGGTAAACCAAAAAGAAGGGAAGCATGAGAAGCTTTGTACATGGGTATTTACCATGTACATAACCTAAATTAAAACAAAACCTAACCATACATACTTATACTACACTAATTTCACACTTAAAAACACAAAAGAATGGAATTAAGAAGCTTTTCTTAAGGAAAAGATTAGGCATACGAATTTTTGTATAAAAATACGTATTTAACCGTATAGGTATATGATTATATATACACGTATAAATACGGTATAAGTCTAAGTAGATGTAAAAGTATATATATGTATAAGGTATATGTACATAAGTATAAGGGAAGAAGTAAAATGTACATATGACATAAGAATGAGGAGAGGCTTATGTAATCACATAATGAAGTAAGTGATGAGGTAAGCACATGATGATATAAGCTATGACATAAGCAAGTGATGACATAAGCAATGACCTAAGCAAATGATGATATAAGTGATGATATACGCATAGATTATAAACTAAGAAAAGAAGAAAAGTGTATCATAAATAGGAACCTAAATTAGTAAACCCTAATACACTTTCTAAATTGGATTATACTTAATTAAGTACATGAATTAATAATAGCAAAGTAAAAGCCTCTAAGTATAAGAAGTTAAGGATTAACTAACTCATTAAGTAAAAACAAAAGATATAAATATAAGTAATAAGAGCAATTAAGTTTTCATAGTTAAAATTTTCCTAAATTTAGTTCATATCGTAAAACACGGGTCATAACATCCAAAACGGACATTACCGTATAAACATACATCCGAAAACGATGAAAAAGGACTATAAATTCATAAATATCATAAATAAAATGAAAAATATACAAATGTTTAGGAATAAGGTCTAATCAAATAAAAATTAAGGTAATTTAAGTAGAAGTAGGGAACTAGAATTATTAGTTAATTCAGTTACTTACTAGTGTTATTATAACATAATGATCAGGTAACCTCGAGGTAAGTGAGGACCTTCCGATCGATTACTACGATTAGGGCGAATTGCTATGGCCGAGTGAGTATTTACCCTATGATTCCATGCTTGTTTGTAATTGTAGATAGTGAACTTAAATATTATTGGTAATTGACTATTGTGTGGGGTTTGGGAAACGCTTATGTATGATCTTGTGTGTTGAATTGTGAAATTATCTTAAGTATAGAGAATGCTTTGTTTGTTGCATGGTAGTATATAAAGTGATTGTGTGTACTATTGGATGGTCACAGCATAATTTGAACTTAAGTATACTCGGCTTGTAAAAAGAAATTGGAACATGCATTAATATGCATTGCATAAATACAATTCCGGTCACCACATCACATGGAGGTAAAGAGAGGTCATTCGGGGGTTGTTAATATTTATTTATTGATTCTGTATGGTACACTCGTACAAAATTACCTTACCCTGGCCCACAGGAACACTAGGTGTTGGAGGCACCAACCGCCTAACTAAGGATTAAGTCTAGAGGCCTCCGTCTAGGGGTGAGTGTAGACTGCGGGGGCTCACTCAGGATTATACTAGAACTTGATTTTTATGAAAATAAAAGACTTATTTGATTTAAATATGGAGCGTGGAGTTCCGTAGTAAATAAAGTTCTAATATAATACCTTGATCTGATTGGTGCCGTATATACTCCAATCCTGACTTCGGAAGACGTTAAATCTAAGTTATGTATATGAATTAGTTAAGTATACGTATTGTTTGGCATTCTGTTTGATCATTCATTCATATGCATGAATATAATGTACATATAACTTGCTTGTGGTGTGGCTGAGAGTTTTGCTCCCTAAGCTTAAGCTTACACCTCTTTAGACTTTTGCTATAAGATAGCCTGTTCATAAAGGTTGGCCGGAGGATGCCACAGGTTAGCTTGAGGACTTGGGTAAGAGCGAGCTGTCCTATATATTAAGAGAGAACAGTTGATGTAGACCTTTACTCATGTATTTTTGTTTTATTAGTATTGTAGACTTAGATGTACTTACTTACTGTATAATATAAGCTTTATAATTCAAATTTTATATAAATATGTTAATGTGATGATATCATGTGAATCTGTATGTTCTTGGGAATTAGTGGTTGTAGAGCCTTGTGTATTGTATGAAGAGTTGTTGATTGGAAGGGTAACCAATCAGGGGTTCTTTATACAGTATACGGTGTTTGCCACGACTAGGGCATCCTCAGTTCGTGATAGATAACGACTTTGATCCTGATTTGCCATTAGACTGCTATGACCCTTTAGTTGATCATCGTCGAGTGAGTTTTTCCTAATGATTTCATACTTATGTATATAGTTAATGAATTTAAGTTGTTATTATTAATTGAATGTTGTGTGGAGATAAGTTATGCATGTGTATGATATTGGTTGTTGATAGTAAATTTACTTTAAAAGCATAATAATGTATTAGTTGTTGCATAATAAATTCAATAGGAATTGATTGTCTTTGATCTTATTGATCACTAAATAATAACACTTAACATTATCCAACTTGAAAAAACGAAACACACATAATTATGCATTGTATAACTAATTATGTCCATTACATCACATGGAGGTAGCGAGAGGCCATACGTAGGTTGATTATTTGTTATTATAGATTTCGTATAATGCATACGTGCAATATAACCTTATCTTCACCCTCAGGATCATTAAGCATTGGAGACACCAATCACTTAGCCAAAGGAAGACTCCAGAGACCTTTATTTAGGGGTAAATGAGAGCTATATGAATCTACTCACAATCATATGTAGAACTCGATTTGACAAAAACTGAGAATGGATATACTATTATATTTTGTATACGAAATGGGGAGTTTCATTATTATATAAGTTTTAGTATAATACTCAAATCTAACTATATCGATATATCTCCAAGTCTAACTTCGAAGGGCATTAAATCTGAGTTACATGTAATACCTAGTTACTTGTATGTATTTATATGGAATACTGATTAATCATTCATTCATATGATTGAATTATATTGTTGTATGGTTGAGGGAATTATCTTACTAAACTAGTTAGCTTATACCTTTATAGTCTATTTTCGTAGGTCGAGCTATTTGTGGAGTTTGTTTGTCGTATATCCGAGGTTAGTATTTCTCCAATGGGTAGATGCAAGCATGAGATCAGTGTTATGAGCAGACTAAGCAGTTTGTATTTAGACTTAGAACCCTATTATGTAATATTATACAATAACAGTTAACAGTTTGTAATATAAACTGTTATCATCTTCTCATTTGTAAATCTCTCTATATATATGTGTATTATTTATATTTCAATGATTCTGATTATTATAAAGCTATGATATTACTTACTCTTGCCCAATTTTATGTTGTTAGTTGCAGTAGTAACCTTGTATATTATATGAAGGGTTATCGATTGAGAAAAAAATCAATCTATAGTCCTTTGTATAGTATAAGCAACTGTTATGATTAGCCCCCTCAAGTCATGAAAATATCTTTATTTGAAAATTTTAGGGTCTTATGTCATTGATGCAATAGGAAAAATAATTAAGCCATAAATAGAGAAGAAGTTGTAAAGTTATGAGATGAATATATGGTCAATTCATAGTTAGAAATTACACAACATAAGAAAGGAAAGAAAAGAAAAAACATAGTAGGGTACGTACAGTTGTCCTACTAACCAAGTTAACTAAGTGACCTTAAGAAGCATATAGGCAACTTAGTTTAGGAGTCAATCATTTGCATCATTGAGTAGGTGAATTGCATAGTTGATGTCCTTTACCCCTATTAACTACCCTAACCCTTAGGTTGGTTGGGTAACTTAGGAAAATGGTACATAAATATCAAAATGGGGCTAATTAAATAATCAAGGTACAAAATATATGAAAAATTAGGGACTTAATTCCTTAAATGTATACAACATTGATTAACTTTACATTATTCACATGCTTGAAGCTATTCTAAACCTACTTCTATGCGATAGCCAAGTAATGATGTGTAAGTTACCAAATATCATGTGTATGTTATTGTGTTGTATATCATTGAATAAGAAAACATTGATTTTTTAACACATTCATGTGATATTATGGAATTAGTAAGGCTTATGCTTTTAAAATTCATCAAACCTTATAGATTTAGGGATGCACATGTATTGGACTCTAAGTAGCCATGGATCTAAATTTGTTAGATTCAAGGGATCTGTGGATCTACATTTATCGGACTCTAAGGATATATAGATCAAAATGTGAAGTTCAAATATTAGCTGATCTACATTTATTAGTCTTTAGGGATCTATGGATTAAAAATTTAATAGACTCATAGGACTTAGGAATTCAATTTTTTTTTTAAACCTTAGATACTTGCTTTACACTTTAAAATTTTGATTTTAGGATCCAATCCATAATTCAAAAACATGGTTATTGAGATTTGTCCTACACTTTTAAGTGGACTTGAGGGATCTATTGTACTTTGAAGATTTGATTCTAAAGTTTGCATGATCAAAAGGAGCATTATCAATATGCACTTTCAACATTGATTCTATAGAGCAACAGTGAATCTACTCTCTCAAAACAATCTCCATGGGGCATATAGATCCACTTACTTTTGAGTATGAACATTAGGGGCTTGGTTACATGTGATCATTATTTAACTATATGACAATGTTATATATATGGATTATGCAATTATTTGCTATTTACTTGATTTGATTACTTGTCTTAAATGATGCATATTGGTGGTATAAGTCATCTGATATGGCATAAGTATGTGCTTGTACACGATAACCTTGTACTGAGCATAGCATACCTCTTTTGGTATATCATTTCTAGGTGATGAAACTCTAGGGAAATGTGAATAATATGACTACTTAGATGTGGTTTGTTCACCTAGAGGTGGGAGCGACAATGATCAACTCAACCGCTAAAGCAATTAGCCGGGAAAAAAAAAATAGTTAATGATAGGTTTTGAATTTATTATTCGGCTTTTTCACTTATGAAGGCTTTATTTGGAAAAGTTTATTTATGATTTTCTATAAGCAAATTTATGTACTTCAATTATTTGGAAATAGTTGTTTTTAACTATACACTCGAGTAATTGGTATCTTTTTGAGCTTTGCGTATTTCTAAGTGGGGAGGCAAAGCAGTTACATCTCAAGTTTCAAGAGCATGATATGCCAAGAATGCCATATACTAAATTCAATGGTGTAAGCCACAACAAAAATAGGGACCTCATATAGAACAAAACATTTAAAAAAAAACAAAAGAAATTGCATAATCTAGATGAAGAATATGAAAGTAGGCAGCTAATCAAGCAAATGTGAACATACGAGTTCGTGACAATCAATGAATACTGCATTATAGTATTTGGTTATATTAACAAGAAGGGAAAAAGAAAAGGAAAAAAAGAAACTCAAGATTCAATTTACATGAAACTTGCCATGGCAAACAGCCGTAAAGCGCGTAATCTGAAAGGAAAAATTAGAGATTGATTGTTAATCCTGATGGCTCAAAGGGAGTTTGACTTTCAGATCTCTTGCGTGAAACTCAACCTCGTGGTGGTCGCGTGCTGGAAATGAAGAAGACTAATTCACGACAAGCTAAGTATCATACACCTTTGATGCACTATTGGGGAGGAAAATCATTATCTAGACTTGGACACACCATATATACCAGAAAATCTCATTCCTCATATGGATGGTGCTTGCTAGAAAAGTGAATGAACCCTATCTAGAAAGATCTTCTAACCTACAGAAAAGGTCCTCTTCATCTCCCTTAACTTCCTCTGGTTTGCTTCATATTTATGCTTGTATAGATACGTGGAATGAATACTGTTGATTTAATCCTAAACTCTTCTCTTACAGATACAAAATCAATGAAGTTGAAAGCCTGCAAAATGGGTATTAATTACCGAAAAAAGACGTTTATTATTATTATTACTACTATTGTTTTGCCATATAAAACATGTCCTTTGACCTTTTAGGTTCCATCACGGGAGAATAGCACTATCTATATAATATATTCCATCCTTCGTGAAACTATTCCTTCGGAAAAGCTCTCCTTCTTATACGGCTTAGAAAAAGTATAGAAGGGCGAGATCACTTTACTCGCAAGTAGCGGTACGGCACATGTATGTAGAGGTCGGCCGGATAAACGATTTAGTGACGACGGCCAATGTCGGCAGCTTCAACCACCGCCTTCCACCCATAGAATCTGCCATTTTATGAGCTTACTAATTATGCCTCTAAGTAGAACCAATCGTAATATTTACAAAAGTAATGACGACTCATGCACGTCTCCACATCGTGTTGGTAGAAGAATTCTGATTAGGCAATATCCTGTTTTATTAAAAAAATAATAAAAGCCAATATCATGTTGAACCAGTACTTGAAGAAGGTTTCATATCCAAGGAAAATCTCGAAGTTGTACAACTGAAGCTAAAGCCACTTCTAATCCCCCAGGACCGAGTGCACTTTTTACATCAATTACAAAAGCAAGAAGAAACGGAACCCTCCCGTCAAAAAGAGCAATAAACAAGTAAATGAAAAAATACAGAAGGAAAGGTTAACGGGTTTTGGAGGAATACTTGATGAGAAACTTTTTACCTTTCCACAATATGAAATGGAAATAATGAAACATGTTTTTTTTTTTTTCTTTTTTCTTTTTTCTTTTTTTCATTAGCTAATCCAGTCCTCCAAGAACCCGTTATCAAGAAAAAAAAAAAAAAAAGAAATTGTTGATTACGTTGAATTATTTCCATCAAATTTTTTCCCCAAGAAAGGTGGTGGGTACAGTATAATGGCTGGCCTGAAAACCAGGCTATCGCTCCTCATGGTCATCACGCTCTCGTTGCGTTAGCCGGAAAACCCAACTGGTAATCGATTTCCTTCTTGGACTCCTGCTTGATGATGATACACTTGTATGATTTTCCTTGGTGGTCAACGAATCCACGAAATCCTTGATACGTTTCATGGAGAGATTCAAAGTTTCTTCACTCATATTGGCAAAACACACTCGAAACCATCCTGGTTCGCTGCAATGACACGAAGATCCAGGAGATATATTCAATTTCACATCATAGACGATTCTTCTCCACAACTCCATTTCTGCTTCAAATGTGTTGGATTTTAGCAAATGTCTCATATCAACCCAGCAGAACAATCCTGCGTTGCTCTTGAGGCAACTAATGCCAGCATCTTGTAGGCCCGAAATGAGCATCTTGTGTCTTTGTTTAAGTCTCTTTTGATTCTCAATAATGTAATTTTTTGTGAAAGATTTGTCAGAAAGCAACGACGATAGAAAATATTGTGTTTGCGACGAAACAAGACCGAAACTCGACATTTTAGTAGCGGCAGCCACCACCACCTCATTGTCAGAATAAATGGCGCCAACCCGAAAACCTGGAAGACCTAAACCCTTTGAAAGGCTATAGACAACGTGAACTCTCCTGGAAACTTCGGAATTTTGATAATTCATGTCTCTCAGTACCTCCATGATGCCCACGAAATCTGGGGAGTTAAAAACCGTCCCTGAATAGATTTCGTCGCTAACGAGGTGGATTCCTTTAGCGACGACGAAGTTCATGAGTAGCTTGAGTTCGGTTCTTGTCATTGTTGTTCCCAAAGGATTTGAGGGGTTGGTTACTAGGACTCCTTTAACTTTTAGGTTTCGTTTTTGTGCTTGTAGATAAGCTTTCTCTAAAGCAAGTTCGGTGATTTTGAAGCCATTAGAGCTTGTACATTTTATAGGTACAATCTCTGCCCCTGTACGCCACTTGAGATCTCTATCAAACCTGTAATATACAAGCAAAAAATCATCAGCAACCTTAAAGTATTTTTGTAAAACAATTTAGTTTTTCCTTTCCCCATTTTATATAAAGATAAGATATATCTCAATATATAAAATTTTGAAAATTCTTATCTTCTTTACAGTATTTATGAAGAAAACATGACGTACCCCGGGTAATATGGTGTAGGAATAAGGATGGCATCGCCTTGTTCAACCAGGCAAAACATGAGAGTCTCATTGGCTGAAGTTGCACCAGCAGTTAAAATTATCTTAGTAGGATCAAATATCATTTTGTTTCCTCCGATTTCCCCCATAAAATCTACCAATGCCTGGAAAAGTGTTTAAAAAATATAAAACGACAAGTAAGCACAAAAAACAAATTTTGGGAATTTATGAATGGACTAATATTATCCTTAGCGATAAAAATGATATATTAATAATGAAATATCTCTTTTCATCCAAAAACTAAATAAATAAATAATGGAACATCTCGATGTTCTTACTTTCTTGAAGGCCGGAAGACCATGATAGTCCTGAAAGAGAGCTAACTCTCTAAATATTAACTCCCCATTTCGCTTGAATCCAGCAGAATCTGGATTGTTACAAATCCAAGTCTCCAGAAGGTCAAAGGATAGCTGTAATACAAGAGAGACAACGTACTTTGTTTTAGCTGACTTAATAACGTAGGAAAATCTTATCGAATGCTTTTGCTGCACTTGTTAATTTGCAAATTTTTTCTTTACATGCTTTTATATGTTTTGTTTTCCATAAATTATAAATTCAGTTTTATAAGTGTAATTAATAAACATCTGTTTTTTAAACCCGGTGATAAATGCCCTAAAGACATCTAAATATGCAACCATACTCTAAATAATAATATTTGTATCTGTATGCATGACCTCACTTAAAATGATGTTGACATATCTCTGTCGTTTAATTTTTTTTATGTATTTATATCTTAGTTTTCACGTATTTATGCATATGTTTACGCATGTATATGTAGTTACAAATTTCTCTAACCTGGTTTTCTGCAAGACCCATTTGAATGATTCCCGTTGGATTTTCAAATTCATCGTACGGGTTCTTCTCATATTCCTGCCATCCTAGGAAGTAAGATGAATCTTGTCCATGAGAATTGCACGTTGCTTTCCTAGACAAAAGCTTCATTTTCGTTTTTGGTTGAAAATAATTTAACCATGGAAATGCTAAACCAAAATAGCTAGAATTTTAGTTTCCCAAATGAAATATGGTCAATGAGAGAGAGAGAGAGAGAGAGAGAGAGAGAGAAACAGAGTAGACAGAAAGAGAGAGGGTCTAGAGCTAGAGTGGAGATAGGTGTGTGACAATAGGAGTTGGTGGTTGTAGCGGAGAGGTCTATTGCCAAGTGGCATATATATAGTTGTTTTCTGCGCGGTGAAACTGCAATAACTTGTTTACCGGCAAAAAGAAAAGATTACAATAACTTCTCCTTCCGGGCCCAAAAAATAACTTGAAGTGAACAGTTGTGAAAATTAGAAAATAAATTATTGTATTTAGCATTTTATAATAACGATTCATTATTCGTAGTCAAATCCCACGGTACAGCTATGCTCACACCAATCATGAGAGCGACTGAGTAATGACTCGCACTTGATGACGTATGAATACGATCACTATACTAATACAAAATACAACAATATTTAGTAATATTATGATACGATACGGCTTGAATGATAAGAAAAAGTTAGAATATTTTTCGTCTTAAGTTATTCCGTATGCCGGTTTATAAGAATATTATTCAATCTTAGTATCGAATATATTGAAAATAAAAAAAGAAATTTTACTAAAATTATTTCATGATAATATTTTTACTCTAACTATATAAATTATTCAGCAACATCGTTGCACAAAAGAAAATCGATACAATAATAATGGAAAAATGAAATTTCATCATCATAGGAACGATCTAGATATACCATCTAAATCTTTAAACAAGTTATGTTTTCAAAAATGTGCATCTACCTACTAAACCGTTGCTGAGGCTTCTGAAACTATTGCTAAAAAAGTGTTTTC
Source organism: Lumnitzera racemosa (assembly GCA_024138005.1). Classification (NCBI taxonomy): domain Eukaryota; kingdom Viridiplantae; phylum Streptophyta; class Magnoliopsida; order Myrtales; family Combretaceae; genus Lumnitzera; species Lumnitzera racemosa. The sequence goes on along the minus strand of JAMXBC010000008.1, from coordinate 51,215,729 downwards.
AATGATGGTTTGGAAATGTAAATGCACCACTTCTGAAGTGTTAGAGCATGTTTTGATATGTTAAGGAATACATGCACACGTAGGACTGGTAATTTTGCTTTTTAAATTGGAATCAATCTTAAATAGCCACAAGAATGAATGGAGCAATTTCTACAAGTATAACATAACAGAGCACTCTTAGGATCTATTTACTAACCTTTTCAATAACTAGCGACATATTAGCGAACTGAAGGATGATGATCAAGAGCAGGATTGTAGTGAGGAAAAAGAGATAATTGTAGTTATGAAGTTGAGAATGCCAACTACGAGGTAGGCCTACAATTTATAGAGCATTAGGATTAATAGAAATAGAGGAAAAAATCAATTAGGGCAGTATGAATTAAAATCGGAAGAAGCCAGAAGTTGATTAGAAGATATCAACACCAAAAGTATGATTCATAACATTACACAGGTGAAATACTTTTAGCGACCATCATAAGTTATCAAAGCCACGAGTGTATTTTCTTTTTTTTTTTTTTGGCCATATCAAAAGAAATGTTGCCAAATCTAAACTGAAAGGTTACCCATTATTAAGAGGAGTTAAGGGTCAAGAGAGTCGATCAAGGTCGAATTAAGATTAATAAAAATATTATAATATAATTTTTATTTTTGTATAAAGTAATAAAAATACTTATTTCCTCCAAAATTAAAAGTTAAAAGTTTTTTATAATTTAATTTTTACCTTTAATCTACCTTTATTTTTTCAGCAAACTCATGTATTTTCTAGAAAAGTACAAGAAAAAATATTATATTTTTACTCTAAAAAAACCCAATGAGTTTTTATAGAAATCAGGTTAAATCGGTTGGATCAATTGGTTGAACCAGAGTCACTATTGATAAAGGTCAAATGAGTGACTTAGGTCGATTTTATAAAGGAGTTTAACCCAACTAGGTTAAACCAAAAGGGTTAATCCGGGTTTAATAACACTAATAAAAACCATGAGTTTAGAAGAAAAGTTCTAATGATATTTCAGTTGCAAATCATTCTACTTTAAAAGGCCATGACTTTTGCATATGGAGAGTTACATGAGTACCATAATTTGTCATTAAGAACAAATTTGAGTCTACTTCGATTAAGATTAAACTGCTTTGTTGTTTTGTTCCATTTAGGATGTCAATTTTGCATGATTTCATAAGATACAACGCTATAAAAGATTGTCTTTTGGAAAGCTTATTTTAATTTTAATTGATTTCTAATTTTATGAGACTTATATTTTATTGGATTTCCTTGCTAATCCTAGAGTTAAAGGATTATAAATACCTTATGGTTCAGTTGTATCTATCATCTTACAAAATAATATAAATTTATTTTTTTATACATATTGTGTTTATCACACTTAATGTTGCGTCACTAATACAATGATAACTATATTTAAATATAAATAACTTTGTGGGAGGGTTTTCTTAAAATATGTACAATTATAACATTAAAATGTTCAATAAGCATGGACAAAATTGAATAACTTATGAGGTACTTATATCAGATCTCTTTGTGTGCCAGACACATGTCTGAACACCACTAGGTTTGTTTCATGTCGAGTAAGTACTAATCATTCTAAGTGGTTTAGACAGAAAGCATCGATGCATCATACATAATGATATCATTAGAATTCGAACTCTTGATTCATAGCTTTAGCTCAAAGAGTAGTAATTTGCTTAATTGTCATTTCCATGTACGAAGAACCATGATGGACAGCAACAACTCAGAATTCAAAACTCTTATTAATTGCATAAAAAAATTTCCTACTTATACCACATAAAGCTTAATTGAAATGTAAAGGGTTGAAACTATTTATGAGCTTTAAGCCCATTAAATGATTTGGACTCAACTTTCTAGGTTAAGTGACAGATTTAAAGAGTTAAGTCCATAATTTTAGGATGACATAGGAAGATTAAGTATGATAGGTTTAGTGTAAGGATCGTTGAGACAGCCTATCCATTAGCAACCATTCTTAAGAAGCTCATGCACTAAAATAGGCTTTCCATGGGTTTGGACTCTACAGCAACCCATGGAAGAATCCATCAATAAGATTATTAATCTCAACCATCGATTGTCACTATAATTTGATGGATGTCTTCCATGGTCTAGTTTTATAAATATATTAACTCCTCATTTGGAGATAATTTTCAGCTATTTAGAGAAATGATGTTGTGCTATTACACGACTATCACCGAAGACTAAATAGAGTTCAAAGTAAAGAACACATTGCCTCTCATTTAGGATAGTAAGGATGATACTCAATAATTCTTTCACCTATCACTAATGTGTTTGAACTTCCTAAAACTGCTTACTTCTCTTCATTGTTTCTTCTTCTCTAAGTTATCCTTTACATGATATTCTGTATTACTCATCTAAGGCTATATGTAGCGCAAGACTTGTTGTACATATGTGACTGCTCTAACTGAATACTCTCATCTAGAAAAGTAAATAATTTCGACTATTATTCGTAAATTTTTCATTGCTTTTTTTTTTTTTTTCAATTTGTATAGATAAGATCTGGTGGTCTGAGTATTTCTTAGTTCCATTGTGCCATATCACCGAATTGTCTACATCGATCACTATTAGACACTCAGCAAGTGAAAGCTATTACATGTTAGCAACACTATTCTACTTCACCTACACCTTGGAGTATTACGATTTTGGATAGCAAAAACGGAGAATTTTTCTTTCGTATATAGGCATAATATTACTTATATTACACTATTACTACATGAAATTCAGAATAAATGTTATATTTGATAGTTGAACTTTCCCTATTTTATAATTAATTATATAAACTTTAATTGATTTCCTATCTATAAACTTTTCTTGGTCATAGACTAATCTACTTAGATAGTTAATTGCAAAAATGGTAAAGTTCAGCTAGATAATTGCAAAAGAGTAAAATTGAGACACCAAATTAGTGCTTCGAAACCTTATATAGCTAACTGTAAAAATTAGGCAAAGTTTACGTGATATTTATCCGTAAAACATATATATACCTGGAAATAACTAGTTTAATTAAAATAAATCAGGCTTTAATAATGTTGTTAACGAGTAGCAAATGTTACATGTGAAAATACCAACTTGTATTATTGGTAGATCCCACTTACATATTAAGTTAAAAGCTTGAGTTTATAATGTGCTTCCGCATTGGTATAATAATGATCCTAAAACAAAAAAACAAGGGGAACAACAAGCGAGACTAAGGAAAGAGATGTAGGATTGGTCTGGAAGCATTGCCGACAGGAAATCTCTTAGGAAATGGTAGTGACCCACACGGTCTTTGGAATTAACAAGTAAGCTTGAATACGGGGCCATTTGTTCCCATCTGTGTTAGTCCATCGTCTCATTAATGTCGGCCATTTTCTCCCTCTTTACCACGCTCATATTTGCTTCCTTCTCTTAATTTTTTCAATTATAAGGCTACACGAAGTAAACAGAGTCTACACATCAAGTCAACACTGAAGATCTCAAGTGGGACAAAAGATGGTGTTATTCTACATCTAGCCAGGACCAAAGAGCATGCTTTTCTATTGTACACCATTTCTGATCAATTCCCAACCGTTAATAGCTAGCCAAATAGAGGTTAGTTGAAAATACTCCTAATTTCTTACAATTTCCTTGACCTAACATGAATATTCTTATCAAGTTTTCATGTAAGATTTTAGGATACACCTTATTTTCGTGATGTACTTATTAAGTCAATGTATTAAGGGGAGACTAGTCAAATGCTTCTACGAATGATTTACAAGGTAGACCTTTCTTTTTTCTTCTTTTTTTTTTTTGTGGATCTTTTTTCTAAATTTTTGTTAACTTGGTTTGTAAAATTACTAAATCTAAGATGCATTTGGAAATTTGATCTTCGATAATTATCTAATGAAAACTCATGCACTGGTTTTGTTTTTATTGTTTTCTAGCTCAAAATTCATTTTATCAAAAGGCTTTAATCTCTTCTTTTTCTCTTCAGTAAAGAAGAGGAGCCAAACTCAATTTGTAAATATTCATTTCTGTCCAGCCTTTTAAACACTTTTTTGTTTTAATTTCTTGCTCATTAAACTTTGCTAATCAAAAGCAGCGCTGGTGTAAAACCCTTTTCATTTTCGTAAAATGCAATATAAAAGTTTTCTTTCTCCATACAACAAGCAAGATGGTAACTCATAGCCAAGTAAATAAGTGATCAAGAGATTTCTCACTCCGCCAAAAGAATAAAAACCACCATGTTACTCTTTGGACTTTTCCAAGAAAAATCCATCATTGTGATGACACAAACTTTATGAATAACATGATACAATTTCCTTGGCGTTGGCCTGCTGAATGGTTGATCAATTCTTGAATTCTACTATTTAAATTCAAAATGCAATATCATTAGTTCTCAGTCATTATTAAAAAACAAAAAAAAGAAAAGAAAAGGAAAACGAAGATGTATCATTATATTTTAAAATATATATCAAACTTATAACTTTTGTTTATTATAATTTATAAAATGCATATACTTTGGATACCAACGAGAGGAGGTCTTTCTTATAGGTGTGACATTTTGTAGTAGGGTCATTTTAGGGCCTTTCATATATTGTTCAAAGTAATATTTAGAGCTTAGAAACATTTTTAGGAAAAAAAGAAAAAGAAAAAGAGAAAAGATGGAAAATAGAAAAATAGGTTACATGAGCTCGCACATGCTTGATAGTTATACAATATTCAAGAAGTTTTTGGATTTTTTAATCGTTTGGGAGGGCAAACATATTTCATGAATACATATGCAACATTAACTATCTATGAAAAACAGAGAAAAAGATTATTCCCAATATATTGTGTCTGCGTTTTTTTTTTTTTTCCTTCCTTTAGGGAAAAAAATCACCCTTGCTGCATTTGGCAAAGGTTAAAGCTCTATAGTCAAATCAAGTATTTTTTTCTTTTCTAAATTTATGTTTTCCATGAAATCCAAAGTACATCAGCTTGGTTCACACAATGCCATTGAAAACTAGTCAATATTTCACTATTCAAACCCATTGCAACATTACAATTACATACAAAACTATTTACAATTTAACTTCTTAATCTGATGTGCATCAAGTGGTATCAAAGAGCGCACCTATCATCATGGAAGTTACCCAATCTGAGTTTGAAGAAACGAAGGAGGTCTTTCAACTTGTCTTAGAAAAAAATTATGAGAATTTGAAAAAGAAAACAAAATTGTTGATAGAGATCATAAGGGAGCAACAACGGCTATTAATGAAGCAAGGAGAACAACTAATTGAGTTTATTACTAGAAAGTGCATCTACATTTGGCAAGGATGAGAAAATATAAAAGGAAAAAGAAGACTTACAAGAACTTCACAAGGAGTTACACCAGACTTATAAAGAAACTCAAGAAATTAGCAGCCAATACATACTTTATCCATCATCATCCTTGCCTACAATTCATCATGAACTTTAGCCACTTACATCACTACTAAGGACCCAAAAGTAAACACATCAGAAAACCTACCAATAGCCATCGACCTACAAGACCTAGCATCTAACTTGAGTCAACAATAACATTTTTGGCTCAACACCAGCCTAAATACCCCATTACCTTCTATACCTTTCATTCATATTAACTGACATTCACGTATCATTACTGCCAACTTAAATGCCAATCAATAACAACCAAAAACTCATTCAATTACAAACCTTTCTTGCTACCACAACCTATGGCACCACTCTTTAGACCAAATAGATTGCTCAACATTTTCACTTATCCAAAACCACACTCAATGAACACTGGAGTCCACAAACCCATACCACTATTAAACAACCCATATACAACACTCAATGCCTCTGACCTACAACCAAATCAAACATGCATCAACAATAATAAATACAATAGAATCAATAGCACTAAACCTAACAAAACAAAAATGCATAACAAGATTCAAAAGAATTTTTGCAAACTTAGATTTACCTTAAAGAGCACTTATGGATTTATCAATGTTAAGTGGAAGGAAAAACAACAAAAATTTACACATGATGAGGTTTTTAGCTTAACGCCAATATGTAAGGAAAAAGGATAGATAGTCATTGTATACTTATTTGTTAAACTAATTGTCATGTGCTTTTTTTTTTTTTCTTTTGAAATAGTGGTCGACATTGACCCATGTTCTCCACCAAGTCACTAAAGAAGAAATTGCAAGTCATGGATGAACCTAACACCATCCTTGTATGCTCTATTATGGCTATTAATGTTAGCTGTTTAGCCATCCTCGAAAATTTAACACCCTTGTTGATGTAGTGTATTTGCAGGATTTAATCATGGTATGATGAGTGCATATTAAAGTAATGGTGCATTCATAGGATGATATGACGAAAAGATTAGTGTCTTTTAAAAGGAAGGAGAAGAACCGTCCATTAAGAAGAAGAAGAATGGAGCTTTTATGTTTAAGAGGATGTTCAAATGGCATAAGACATTACATTTAGGCTGAATTGATTAAGGAGAAAACATTGGATTCGACAATGCCCCTCCTTGGTTAATTAGGCTGGGGGGGTGGTAGAAGAGTATGGCTCTTTCTAGTTTTACATGATGAAATTAGGTATCTTGTTGGGATGGAAGATATGTATAAGGGTACAAGGTTTTATAAATGATGGAAAGTGACATGATACGAGAACCGAAAGTGCGCCATGAGGTGGTCTAACCCTAGCATAGATGGGTCCTTCAAGAAGAATAAAAAGAAAAATGGGTGGTTTTATGTAAAAGGTAAGCAAATTCGTAAGTTGCTCAGTAGATGTGACGCAATACTCAAACACCATACCACTAATGTCTTGCTGCATGTGACTCACCAATACAAGATAATAGGTTTCTCACCGCATAACCTTGCTTAAAGATTGGTATGAGCTAAGAGGGTTTCAAGTATTCTCAATAGAGATAAAAATCATAAAATTCTATTAGATTGCAACAAAAGATAATGGTAGAATCTCCTTGCAATGTCTTATCATGGGATTTTTATGCCAATATGTTCTAGGGTTACATAAACATTTAAATTTACTAAAAGGGTAGAAACTATGTACATCTAATAATATAAAGGACAATGACAAAACCATAATTTCCTTAAGAAGAGAATGCTAGGTAGTTAGGAGTTAGGCTATGAGTAGTAGGGCACACAGTGCCTAGTAGCTTGTTAAAAAATTCAGCACTTAACAAACTTTGTGATGATAGGATCAGCACTTATGTTAGCATAGACTCGAGTATAGAGCAGCCTTCAGGATAGATCAAGGAGAATGGAACTAAGCTTTATGATAGCTTAGTAAAAGAAACAAACCACTGAACCCTTGACTCAAGCTCAAGATTGAAGTGGAAAGCATAACCAGGAAAATTCTCTCCTTATAACCTACTGCTAAGGAGTTTGAGTTACTACAATCTGCTAACCTATTGCCTTGGTTGAGCTGAACCCTCTTGCACTCGTTGATTGTCTTCAGTTGCCAACTAGTGTTGATACACTTAAGAAACAACTTAGTAAATTTGATTACCTACCTATTGACCTAAATCTGAGCCATACTAACTGTGTATGACGTGAATCTCAAGCAACAACTTGGTAAATTTGATTACCTACCCAACTAACCTAAATCTGAGCCATACTAACTGTGTTTGAGGTGAATCTCATGTAATAGCTCGACAGATCTAAATACCTACCTAACTGACCTAAATCTGAGCTGTACTAACTATGTTCGAGGTAAATTCACCTTGAAAAAATTATTTGCATAGCTCGGCACAACTTACCTATTACCTCTACTTAACACCTCGATTGGCAATTACCGACTTAATTGTATAGAATTGTCTTGTTTTGCTAAGAAGTTTCCCATCTACATATAGCTATGTGTCTAAGCAATCATATGATAAAATCCTTTCTATGAGATACCCAATTTTGTTATATTTTCAATTATACCTTTATCATTTATTATACGTTACTTCTTTTGGACATTACTCTTTTAGTCTTTTCCATTTTGCGTAGGATGCCCTAGCTTTTTAGGTACAAATACCCACTATACATGTAGTCAGAAGACCATATCTCAAAATACTAAATATACTTCTTTTATGAACATTGCTCTTGGCTTATTTGTTCACTTAACTCTTATCCTGACCCTTAAATAAGCTAGGTAGCGAGCACCCTTATTGGATCAACTAGTGTGTCAAATCAAGTTGAGTCGTGACTCCTTAAAAGTTCCTTGATGTGTTACATCCTTAGAACTATTTGAGAGTTTTCTTATTTTACTTTCATTGTTCTTCAAACATTTCCCACTTTGTTTTTAAGCATTCTATAAGCTTAGATTCACCTCTTTATGATTGGCCTTGTTAGTCCTTAGCTTCAATTCATATCATCATGGTATTAAAGTAGAGGCTTCATTTGGGTAAGTTATGTTTAAACCTTCTTAAGTACTAAAGATTATAGTAGTATGTTATATGGAGCTTAGCTACAAGTATTTGAGTAAGTAGAAGGCACAATAGTTTATTATGGCTGTATACTCTATTTTGCCTTATTTTGAATGTATGAAAACAAAGCAAGTTTCAGTTTAGTTTATTGTTCTTGGGAAGTAGTGTAGTGTTTGCAAGATAGTTGAACTTTCACATAAGAAAGTTTTTATGTGTGTGATTATTTGGTTTAGAGGAGCAGTGTTTGTTGTTTCTTGGACTTTGACTTTTATCTAAGAGAATGATGCATCCTAGTGTTAACACCGGTATTGGAGATGATAATAGTAGGGTACCCTTAGGAGTATAGACGAACAACTTGATGACGTAGCTAATCTTGTAGCCGATTTGTCATGACCTAAGGGAGTTAGTTATGGTAGTCGTCGTATACTGTATAAAGAACTATAGATTGATTTCCCTTACAATTGACAACCTTTATGCGATACACAAGGCTACAACTACAACTACAACTAACAACCAAGAGTTACGCAAGTGTAAATAATATCATTTCATGATAATAGAAACAAGCTAAAAAAATATAAAACACAATCTATTTATATAGAAGTTTACAGATAAGAAATCTATAATACTTCTTAACTCAAACTGATATCATTTTATTACATAATAAGATCTATAATCTAAATAAACTATCATAAGTACACTCTGATCACGTCTTACTCCCACATCAGCCCCTTGATGTATAACTAATCTCGGATATGGAGCGGCTAAACTCTACAAACAACTCGACCTACGAAAGTAAACTATAAGGGTATAAGCTAACTAGCTTAGTGAGATAATCCTCTTAATCATAGATCAATTAAGTTATACATCAATTAACTTCAATCAAATGAATGCATGTCAATCAGTATGCCAAACAAATACATGCAAGTGACCAGGTACTACTGTAACTCAAATTTAATACCCTCTAAAGTTAGGGTTGGAGATACATTGGTACAGTCAGATCCATGTATCATACTATAACTTATCTTGTAATGAAACTTTGCATTTCATATTTAAAAAATAATGGTATATCCATTCTCAATGTTACTCAAAATCAAGCTCTACGTATGATTGTGAGTAAGGTCATGCAACCCTCACTCACCCGTAAACGGATGCTTCTAAACTCGACCCTTAGCTAGGCGGTTGACGCCTTCGATGCCTAATGATCCCGTGGACCAAGGTAAGGTCATATCGCAAGTGTACACCATACAAAATCTATAACAGCAAATAAACAACCTAAGTATGGCCTTTCGCTACCTTCGTGTGATATAACCGCCGGAATTAGTTATACGGTGTATAATTATGCATATTCTAAGTTAGTTCTTTCAAGTCGAGTAGAATTAGATCTTATTATTTAGTGATCAACAAGGTCACAAACAATCAATTCCTATCTGCTATGCAATAACCAATATGTTATTATACTTTAAAATAAATTCATTATCAATAGACAAGTACTATACACAAGCATAATGCAACCCCATACAACATTTAATTATTAATCATAATTTACATTCACTAATCATAAACATAAGCAAGTATGGAATCATTAGGAAAAACTCATTCAGCCATGATTGACTCAAGGGTTGTAATAGTCTAATGGCAGCTCAAGGTCAAGGTTGAGATTACCTGAGCATGAGGAATATAGAAAATTATAAGTTTAGGAATTTAAAGCTAAACTAGCATCATAATTTGTGTTGTTTACTTCATTTTGTTATGTGAAATTATCGATTCAAGCTTTTTATTGAATCGTGCATAATTTTTTTAATTTAGCTCGAATCGTTATGAACTTATAGTCTATTTTGATTGTTTTCGAGCGTATTTTTGCATAGTAAGGTCCATTTTACATGTTATAACTCATAGTTTGAATAGTGATATAAAAATATTATAAAATTTATTATTTTAATTTAAAAAGTTATAAAATATTAATTTAAGATTTTTTGTAGTATATTTACGATTTAATAATTATTTAAATCATATAATTGATAATTTTCTTATTTTAAGCTTATTTTACTCTAATTACTTATTTTTACCTATTTTTGAGATTTTAGAATTATTAATTCAATTTCCAAATTCAAAATTTTTTTATTATTATTTTTCTTGTATTTTACGATATACATATATATAAATACTTATTATTATATTTGATTTTTTTTCTAATTTACTTAATTATTAAATCTTTTTTCTAATTTATGGTAATCTTATATATATATATATATACACATATTTATTAACTTATTTTATTTCATAAATTAATATTATCGTATACATATATATGCTAGTTAAAATACACTATACTTTATGTAATAAATTATTTTGAATTTAATTATATACTATATACTATACGTATCAGTATAATATGGATGCATTTATATTTTATATATACAAACCTACTTTTATAGATGTACACATATACATATATATAATATAAAATATTATGTTAATATACACATACATACCATCATGCCACCTATATATACATATATATACATAAAGAAATACTTACATAAATACAAAAATACGAGAATACCTAATACATATATATTTATATACATATATATATATATAATATACCAAATACTAATTATCCATACATATATAATACATACATACATATATATATTTACATGTACATGCATATATATACATATACCCAAATAGTGAAAATTCTAATTACCTACTATATGTATTCTTATTTATACATACATATATATACATATACCGTATGTTCTACATAATAATGTATATATACATGTCTTCATACATATGTTTATACACACATATATTTGTCTACTCATGCATACATATATGTACATGTAATATATAACAAATAAATTAAATATATACTTACTTAATTTTTTTGGTTAGTTGAAATAATATTTTTCCTCCTCTTCTTCTTCTTCTTAGTTCTTTTTGGTTTGCTTTCTTTTTCTTCTTCTTTTCCTTTTTCTCTTTATGTGTTCGATTTGTTTTTTCTTTTTTTCTAGATTGGTGTGAATCCTTAGCAAAACATGAAGCAAATAAATTAAAAAAAAAAGAAGCTCATCCACTTAGATTAGGCATTAATTAGGATAAGACACTTGCTTTATTATTTTTGTCCTTGATCCCTTTAATTGTATGATACTTGTAATTTATATTTGTGTACATGGGATGCTGAAATTTGTAGCTGCAATCCGTGTAGGGGAAAGGAAAAAAAGAAGAAAAGAAAAGAAGAAAATAGAAGAAGAAAAAGGAAAATAGAAATAATTATATGTAATTTTCCTAAACATAAAAATCATAAAAATAATAATTATAAATTAATTTTGGAATTTTATGAAAATTTATCAATTTAATTGGTACCCGTTACAATTATAATTTTTACAAGTTATTTTAATATTTTCGTTAAAAGTTTTATATGATTACGCGATTTAGTCGATAATTGTAATCAAGTACGATTATATCATTATTGAGTGATATTTAATTATATTATAAGTTTAAAGTTATAGTTTTAGAGTTTTGATCAAGTTTGAGTTCGATTTCGAGTAATTGCACATAGATCGGATTTAGGGTTTCTTATAAGCGATTTAGGTTTCGATCAATTTCTAGGGTTTTTATTATTAACTCATGACATAATTTAGGATACCCGAACTTAAATTAGGGTTTAGACTACTGATTTTATAGGGTTTACACGATTTGACCTAAGTTGTTCATGCAATAGCTTAATGACTTATTGAGGTTCTATAGAACACTCTAAAAGCTGCTCCTCTAGATCCCAACTCAACAAGTTTGAGGTAGAGGGATGAGAGGACAAGTACAAAAGAGGATTGAAATGGGTGATTTGGATGAGGAAGGAGATGAAGAGTACAATGAAGAAGAGGAGTGAGCTAAAGTACCTCAAGCTGTCAACTATGTGAAGCTATAGATTCTAGGCTTCAATGGTTCAGGTGATGCAGACGACCATTTAGATTAGAAGGAAAATGTTGAACATATTTTTTACTATTATCACTATAAGGACCATGAGAAGGTGAAGGCTATTTTTGTCGAATTCTCAAGGTATGCTACATTATATTAGAAGAACTTCTAAACCATAAGAAGGTGAGAAGGATATAAAGAAGTAAGCACCTGGCCTAAGATGAAAATGATTCTAAAAAATACATGTTTGAGAATTCTAAATGCTAATGATTTAATGTAATGCGGATGAGCCATCATCCTAAATAGTATCTTGATTTCTTACTAGACTAAGAAATGACATATGAGATATCATGAAACTTTAGCAGTTCATTACATTGGATAAGGCTGTAAGAATAGCTTAGCAAGTGGAGAGATAGAGAAGGAACGGGCTATCTTGACCTTTGATGAGCCTACTTGGTCAGTCAACTGACCTACCTAGAGAAGTTATCAAGTTTAGTAGAGTTCTAAGTGACCATAAGGGCAGAAGTCAGAGCTAAATAAAAAGGCTGACTAGTTGATGGTAAAGTGCCGCTGATAATTTATGAGAAGGAACAAAGATCTAGGAAGAAGACGAACCAGATCAAGTGCTTTAAATGTCAAGAGTTTGGGTACATGGTTGCTCAATATCCAAATAGAAGGACTATGATTATCAAGAAAAATGTCCTAAAAATTAAAGTAAATAGCACAAATGAGGAACTAGAGGAGGAAAAAGAAGTAAGAGATGAGGTTGATGTTAATGCTAACATAATTGAAGAAGATGTGTTTATAGAGGACCTAGATAAGTTCACTTTAGTTGCTCGACATGCAATGAGCTTAGAACCCTCTACTAAGGAAAAATAGAGGGAGAACTTATTTTACATCACTTGTAAAGTGAATGATCAAGTGTATGCACTCATAATGGATAATGTGACCTACACCAATGTAGCATTTGTTGACTTGATTAAGAAACTACCGACCATTTCAAATTCGAAGCCATATAAGTTATATTGGCTACATGAGAAGGGAGCACTGTGTCACACAATAAGTTTTACTACCAATTTCTATTGGGAATTACTATAATGAAATTCTTTGTGATGTCTTACCCATATGTACATTTAATGTATTGCTAGGCTGACTTTAGCTTTTTAACTGAAGGGTTATGCATGAGAGATTTGGGAACACCTACATGTTCAAGAAGGATGGTAGGAAGATCACCCTAAACCCCATAATCCCAAGTCAAGTGAGTAGATTGCAAGCCAAATTGGCTTGAGGATTAAAGAAGACTTGTTGTTATGTAGATCTAAGCTCTAGGAAGCTATCAAAATTGACTTACCAACTTTTCTATTGATTTAGTAATTGCTAGAGTTGAATGAGCAAGGTACGCAACCCCTAGAGGTCAAAGAGCTATTAGATGAGTATACCAACTTGTTTCTAAAATAGTTACCTAAGGGATTACCCTCTTTTAAAGGCATTAAACATTACATTAACTTAATATCTGACGTTGCCCTACCGAACAAACCAACTTATTGAATGAACCCTAAACAAGCTGCTAAACTTTAGAGACAAGTCAATAAGCTATTAGCAAAGGGTTATGTCAGGGAAAGTCTCAGCCCTCATGCCTTCCCTACATTGCTTTTGCTGAAGAGAGATAGCACTTAGTGCATGTGTGTAGAGAGTAGAGCCGTAAATAAGATAATAATTTAGTATAGGTATCCTATTCCTAACTAGATGATATGTTAGATGAATTGAGTGGTGCGAAGGTATTTAGGTAGACCGATTTAAAGTTTAGATACCTCCAAATCTAAATGAGATAAGGGGATGAATGAAAGACTGTTTTTAAGACTCGACATGGCCTGTATGAGTAGATGGTCATGCCTTTTGGATAGTTAAACACCCTAAGCACTTTTATGAGACTAATGAATCATGTTTTGTAGGATCTGATTAGGAAGTTTGTTGTCATCTACAGTATCGACCTAGCAATGCACATTGACCATCTCAAAGTTATTTTCAATGTCCTTTGAGTAGAGAGATTGTGTAGAAACTTAAAGAAATGCTGCATTTGTTAGGAAGAAGTAATCTTACTAGGTTACGTGGTTAGTGGAAAGGGATTGAAAGTAGATGAAGAGAAGTCATGAGCCATTGTTGAGTAGCCAACCCCAACATCTTGTACTTAGGTGAGAAGTTTTCATAGATTGGCATCATTTTACCAACACTTTATCCAAGAATGTAGTACCATTGTAACACCCCTTATTGAGTTAACAAAGAAGAATGTAGAGCTCAAATGGGGAGAGAAAGAGTAGAGGAGTTTTACAGAGGTGTATAGTGGAGGGGTTGACTTAGCACGTCGGTTGATCACTTCGGTAGCCTCTTAGATGATGTGGTGAGTGAAGTAACTCGGTAGGTCAAACTAGGGAATGCATTTCTCCTTAGCACTCAATTCACCTTGGATAGCTTGGTGAACCATTTGAGCAAGCCCACGAGCTCAGTAGTGCGTGATTAGTTTGTGATCCTTATCATCTTCTTTGGCTTGTTTGAGATTTGGAATCAAATATGGCTTAGCTCTAAGTTGCTCATCTTCGTCATTGTACAGGTAGAGATCAGTAATGTTAAGGGAGTCTGAGACACCATATCCTTCAGGAAGTTTAATCCTATAAGCATTAGGATTGATCTTTTCAAGTACTTTGAAGGGTCTGTCGGCTTTAAGAGATAGCTTACTCTTATTCAAGTTTAGGAACCATTCCTTGTTAAGGTGGATCTAGACTAGATCACCTAGTTATATTTCTCTTTTCTTCCATCATCAACCTCACCTCTTGAGCTTAGCGGTAGCTTGGCTTAGTTGCTCTATAACCCTTTGGAGTATGACTCTGATGGCTTTGACTCTCTTTGCAGCTAGTGGGTCATCATTGAGTCTTGGTAAGGGTGCTTAGTCCATCAGGAGCTCGGGGTTAAACTTGTAGGTGACCTCAAAGGGAGACATGTTTGTTACATTATGAGTGGTCCAATTATAGGTGAACTCAATGAGTTGTAGACATAGATCTTGATTAACCATGTTCCATTCAATCGTAACCTATAGTAAAGTTCCTATAGCTCTATTGATAACCTTAATTTGTCCATCAGTTTGTAGATGATAGGACATGCTGTACAATAGCTTTGTCCCCATTCGTCTCTATAGTGTTCTCCAAAAGTAGCTCATAAACTTTGGGTTTAGGTCTGAAACAATAGATCTAGGTACTCCATGAAGCTTGATTACTTCTTGTAAGAAAAGAAAAGAGATCGCTAAAGTGTAGTTAGTTTTAAAACAAGGCACAAAATGTGCCATCTTTCTAAGTTGATATACGATCACCATGATGGAGTCCTTCCCTCGGGATGTCCTTAGTAATCCTAACATGAAGTCTATACTTAGCTCAAACCATGGTTTAGTTGGGATGGATAAGGGTAGATAGTATCCTTGCTCAGCTCAGCTTTTCACTTTTTGGCATGTTGCACACCTTCCTAACACAGATCAAGCATCTCTCATTATTCTTGGCTAAAAGAATCTTGAGGATAGTACTTCATGGGTTTGGTGCTAGCCAAAGTGTCTTTTCAATCCTCCTTCATACACCTCGTACGCTAGTGATTCTCTCATGAAATAGATTAAGATACATAGTCTCCTCTTCTTAAGTAAGTATCCATCCTCCTTGTGATAGGCATCCATTAACGTCCTTCCTCATACTTAGCATAATGTGAACCTCAACTTACTAACTCTTTATTGTAGAAAAAACAAGTAACCTGGTCTATAATTCAGTCAAGAGGGAATGTTTTCTTGATAGGGCGTTGGCTACTACATTGCTCTTCCCATTCTTATATTTCACGACATCAGAAAATCCTTCCATCAACTTGATCCATTTAGCTTGTCTCTAAGACAACTTGGATTGGCTCTTCAGATATCTTAAGGATTCATGATTGGTATAGATCATGAATTCCTTAGGTAGCAAATAATGTTACTATACCGTTAGGACTCAGATTAAGGAGTAAAATTCCTTGTTATAGATAAAATAGTTGAGTGTAGCTCCTTAAAGTTTCTTGCTAAAGTAAACAATAGGTCAGCCTTCTTGCATTAGCATAGCAACTATGACTAGTTTAGATGCATGACACTTTACTTCAAGCACTTTGTCAAAGCTCGACAGAGATGAGGCAGGAGCTATAGTCAGCTTCTCTTTCACTTCCTCAAAATCCTCTATTCCTTCTCTCTTAACCAAAATTCAATATTCTTCTTTGAGAGTTCAATAAGTGAGGCTACAATCGTACTAAAATTCTTTATAAACCTATGATAAAATAATGCTAGGCCATGGAAACTCCTTGTATCAACCCAAGTAGTTGGCGCTGGCCATTTAATGATTGCTCTAATCTTCACTTCATCAACTCATATACCTCCATCAGTTACAACAAACCTCTAGAATATCACTTTGGATTGGCAAAAGTCGTACTTCTTCAAATTGGTGTAGAGCTATTCAGCTAGAAGTTTTGTAAAGACTCTTCAAATATGCTCCTAATAAGTCTCTAGATTGAGGCTATACATTAAGATGTCATCAAAATAAACCATGACAAACATTCCTATTAACTCTCGAAGCACATGATTCATCAAGTACATAAATGTGCTCGATGCATTGGATAGTCTAAATGGCATTACAAGCCATTCATATAATCCATGACGTATTTTGAATGTAGTTTTCCACTCATCACCCTTGTGCATTCGAATCTGATGGTATCTTGATTTAAGGTCAACCTTAGAGAACACTCTTGCTCCATTCAACTCATTTAGCATGTTATCTAGCCTTGGTATGAGATACCTATAGTTGATGGTTATTCGATTAATTGCTTAGCTATCAACATATATTCTCTACAGCCTATCTTTCTTAGGGACCAACAAAGCTGGCATGGCATAAGAGCTAAGGGATTCTAGCTTCAGCGGCCTATTTGGTATTTACCCTATAAATAAGCTTGTTCGATAGAATGGCTCCTCTTTGCAGGTCAATGGCATGTTTTATACCTTTGACTAATGGTAAGCCTTCCAATAGTTCATTTAGGAATAGATCGATGAACTCCTCCAATATTGCTTTCACTTCAATAGGATACTCTTTCTCCTTGGATCTCATCTTGAACATTCTTTGGATCAGTAGATAGGTTGGTCCTTCGAGCTTTATCTCTCTTTTTAGCTCTACTCGGGTCATTACCAAAGCCTCTTTCTTTAAGGTTCGGTTCAGTTGGGTATGCATGACTTTTACTTACTCGATAGTCATAGGACTCAATTTCACCCACCTGCCTTCATGCTCTAGGGAATATGTATTCCTCATTCCATCATATATCATAGCTCAATCGAACATCCATGATTGTCCAAGTAGAATGTAGATCGGCATAGAGACTTGTTTATCATTGAGCTAATGAAGCTTATAGGGTTTTAGGTGGGGCTTAGTCTACAACTTCAATTATTAGACCATAAGTGTAGAGGCTACATTGATGTAGCTTACACTGTCAAAGATTAGGGTACAGAGTGACTCATAAATCTTACATCCAATATGGAAGAGATTTTCCTTCTATTCATCCGAGGGTATAGGACTAACATTCATTATCCTTCTCAACATTCTAATAGCCAACATAAAATTTCCTTCCTCATTATAGATAACTTCCTCCAAAAATAACTTGGCCTATTTGTCCTCTTTTAGCTCTTCTACTTCCTCATCAGTATTGTTTACTTCAACAGTATCAAATCACCATAGTTCTTCTATTCAAATATTGAGTGGCCCTATATCTATATCCCTAGCATTTGAAACACTTAATCTCATTTTTCTTCCTTCTTGAGCCCTAACCTTTCTTAAAATTTCTTAGAATCTCCTTGTCCTCTGCTTAGGAAATTGGAGCAGGTCAGGCTTCAATAACCTTACATGGATCTGTCCATACAGTTCTACTCAAAATAGATCAACTATTGCTGGGTCGATTGATAGGGGGTCGAAACCTTCCTATTTAGCATCTTTTTATCCTCTAGGTAGCTCTAATTGCGTCATTAAGTGATCTAATATCCATGTTTTCTAGGATATCTTCGATCTCATACTTTAATCCACTAATGAATCGAGATATAGTTCGATCTTCTAGCTCATTGACTTCGTATTGGAAAATTAACATCTGAAAACATTAACATAAGCTTTAACAATTGGTCCTCCTTGCTTCAACTTTAATAATCTTTGAAGGCATCCTACAAATAATAGCTTATGACTCTCTTTGTTTCATCCCAACTCCTAATTTCTCGTTCCAATTCTCCTTCTCTTCTTCAAGTAGCTTATAAGTTCTTTCACTATAGAGTGGCATAAATAGTAAACCCTAACACAATAAGTCTAACCTTTGCATTATCATGTACTTCATAGCATTCAAATTGCTTCTCAATCTTATCTACCAAATCCAAGTAGTCTTTAGCATCATTACTCCTAAAAAGACTTGAAATATGCATCCTTAACCCTTCAACTATAAGGGCTTTGACATCCCTCTCTTTAGGCCCATAGTATTCCTCTAATTCATCATCTCCTTCTTCATCTTCTTCTTTGATTTCTTTGAGTGCTAGCCTACACATAGTAACCTTATCTACTCCTTTAGCTTAGGGTAGTTCAACTAGTACATTAACTTGCCCAAATCGTCCATTTCCTTTAATAGGATGCTTATGTCCTTTGTTTAGGCCTTTTATAGCTTGTTGCCTATCTTCATTGATGATAGTCACTAAACTAGCTACCAAGTTAGTGAGCTTATCTAATCGGTTACCCATTGACTAAGATGTGAAGCTTCCTTATTGTCTTTAGCCATTGTGAGCACCACTCTTGTGGTTTTTCCTTGAACACTTGAATTTGACATTGTTGGCTAACTCATAAGATTGATGGTTAAAATATGACTCAAAGTTCTCTCCCTGAATAATGACAGTAGAACAATAACTAATACTCCTACTATTATGAAAACTATACACAATGAGTGAGTAATCAACCACATTCTATTTTGTGTATAAGAAACAAGGGGAAATAGAGCACTGAATGTCTTCAACACTATTCACTTACTAAACTCCTAGTGTTAACAATAGAAGTTCGAATATACAAAACTAGTAATAAATCACTGAGAGAATAAGGTAGTAGAAACTAGCTTTGAATGTAGCTAGGGCTTTGATACTAGGATGATATGGTCTGGTGTAAATGAACACACAACATTCGATATTGTAAGAACTAAAGGGGGTAGGTTCAAATTGTAAGATGGTCCGAAAAGCAAATGAGAGTCACAAGTTGAGCAAGGGTCCCTATATACTAACAATGGAATGGCGTACCAATGCCTCACATGAGCTCTAGTCGCACTTAATATGATGTATAAGTCTGGCCAAAGGTCACTCGCTACTAGTCTATACTTAAGAGTATGTAGAAAAATACTTAGCTCAAGAGAGTATGTTTAGAAATTCAATTGTATTTTCTGTTGTGGCCATTACAATGTATAAGTATTTATAGGACCTGATTGGGGTAAATCTTAGGTTAGAGTAAATTACAAAAAAAGGATTCCTACTAGTTGAGGAAAAGGGGAATAATTTATAGGGATATCAAAGTAATTATGCAAAAAGAATATCCGGTGATAGAAAGGATAGTATGGGTTTCAGAAAATGGTAGGATGTATGTCTTTTTACTCATTTTGAGTTTCCAATGACAATAGGGGTCGAGTAGGGGCAGCTTCGATCAAGTCGGTGTCGATAGTTTGGAAGCTCGAATAGTTGGGACTAGATAAAGGTAGGTTCATAGGTGACTTACCTTTGGGTTAGCCTTAGGTGATTGATTACTAGTAACTAATAGCTTGGCTTCAACATGGGTTAGGTCAATAGTATCCTAATTTGATGCTTAGACTAGTTTATAACGGAGGGGTCAGCTGGGTATGTTGGTTGGTCACTTCGATCACTTCTTCAATGATGTGGAGAGTGAAGCAACTTGACAATTCAAATTAGGGAATGCACTACTCCTAGACACTTAATTCACCTTAGATAGCTCGACGAGCCATCTAAGCAAGTCCATGAGTATGGGAACGTATAATTAGTCCATGATCCCTATCATGTGTTGTCTACAAGAAAGCAAAATGTCGAGTAGAATAAGGGAAAGCAATGCCTCTACCTACCCCAACCAAACCATGGGCTAATCTAAGTATGGATTTGGTCCTTAGACTGACCCAAAATTGCTCAAAGTAAAGATTTTGTAATGGTTGTCATGGATAGGTTTAATAAAATGGCACATTTTGTGCCCTACACCAAAACTAACAATACTTTGACTATTGCTTTGTTTTTGGAAGAAGTAATTTGCTTGCATGAAGTGCCGAGGAGTGTGGTGTTAGATAGAGACCTAAAATTTCTAAGCCATTTCTAGAGAACCCTCTAGCATCGAGTTGGAACTAAACTACTATCTAACAGCTCTTGCCATCCCTAAATTGGTGGCTAGATAGGGGTAGTCAACCACTCTGTAAGATTACTTCTCTAAGCTGTAATAACAATGAACTCAACCAATTAAGATGTTTGCCTGCCTGTAGTCAAATTTTTTTATAATAGGATAGTACATGTTATTATTGGGTACATCTCATTTGAGGTTATCTATGGTTTAAAACTTGAACTAGCCCTCGATCACACCCCCATGCCATCCATTAACTAAGAAGATCTAGAAGCAAGAACCAGAGCCTAGTCCATCCAGTAGATTTACCAATGAGTCATTCAACAAATTGATTGAGCTACTAAAAAAATAAAGGATAAAGGCAAAGGAAGGAAGACTAAGCAATTTTAGACTAGGGATCAAGTGTGGCTATATTTAAGTAGGCAAAGATTTTAAAGGAAGAACAAGCTATCTACTAGAGCTAAAGGACTATCCAAGATATTATAGAAAATCAATGATAATGCATACCAACTAAAGCTTCTAAAAGACCTCAAAGTATCAAATAAATTTAATATTGGTTACCTCAACCCTTATTGATCCAAGGAGAACTTGAATGAGTACTAGTTGGATTTGATCCTAAATCTAAATTAGGGCGGCGAAGATAATAAGAATTAGACCACCAAACTCTTGACTTGTATCTAAGCCAAAAGGTTGAAAAGCATGGCTAGGCAAATTCTTTCCTTATGACCTACCATTGAAGAGTTTGAGTTACTGCAATTTGTTGACCTGGTGCCTTGACCAAGCTAAACCCTTTCATATTTATTGATTGTCTCTAGCTTTCAACTAAAGCTACACTCGAGCAACAGCTTAGCAAATCGAACTACCTACCCAATTTATCTAAATCTAATCCTTATTGAATACATCAAAGGTGAATTCACCTTAGAAGAATTATCTACTTAGCTCATCATAGCTAACCTACCACCTCTATTCGGCACATCAGCTTGACAATCACCGACTTGAACATATAGAATTATCTTTTTCTATTAGGAAGTTACCCATCCATAGAGAGCCACGTGTCCGAGTAATCATATGACAAAATCTTCCATATGAGATACCAAATTTTGTTGTATTTTCAATTATACCCTATATTATTCCTTACACATTACATCTTTTGAACATTGTCCTTTTAGTCTTTTTCCATTTTAGACAGGATGGCCTAACTTTTTGAGCATAAATATCCATTGTACATGTAGCCACAAGATCATATCTTAGAATATTGAACATACTTCTTTTGTGAGCATTACTCTTGGCTTATTTGGTTACTTTACTCTTATCTTAAAAACTTAAGTAAGGCTAGGTAGTGAGTACCCTTATTGGATAAGCTCATGCATCATATTGATTTAAGTTGTGAATCTTCGGATGTTCCCTGATGTGTCACATCCTTAGAGCTATACAAAGGTTTGCTTATTTTTCTTTCATTGTTCTACATGCACTTCCTATTTTATTTTCAAGCTTTCTGCAAGCTTAGACTCATCCCTTTGTGATTAGCCTCGTTAGTCCTTAGCTTTGGTTCATATCAATTTAGTATGACCTTTCTCATATATGGAAATGAGGTTGAATTCATATTGGCTCAAGAGCATGGCTATATTAGGATGGCTTAATAAGTTGGCATCCTTTGAGGTAAGGCAATGGTTAAGGATACAATAGATCATGCAAGTTAACCCTTTTGCTCGGTAGTGAATGACAGGTCTTATCAGTTGATTCCCATTATTTCCTTTAGTTTATTTAGGATTTGGGTTCAAATCATTAAGGTACTTTAGAAAGGTATCTCCTTCGGTATGGTATGGGCTTAAGTTGACGATTTTGAAGACACTAGAGATTCCATACCCTTTAGGGAGTTAGAGCCTGTAGGTATTATTCTTTACTTGTCACAGCATATTAAAAGGTCCTTTAGCTTGAGGTAATAGTTTACAGTTCCTTTCATGTAGAATTCTCTCCTTAATAAGGTGTAGCTACATAAGTTCTCTAGCTTGGAATAGCTTCTTGGCCTTCCTTCTTGGGTTTCCTTGCTAAAATGTTTCAACTGCTTGAGTTAATTACTCGATGACTTTTTAGTAGATCCATTGTAGGGCTTTTGCTCATTTCTCAACTTTTAGGAATTTTAGTTTAGTTTAAGATGTAGATGTCCGATTAAGAGCTAGCTTAAGATTGAAGCCATAGATTACTTTAAATGGTACCTTACCAATTGTATTATGGATAAATTGGTTGTAAGCAAATTCAACAAGAAGCAAGCAATCATCCCAATCAATCTGATTCCTTCCAATAGTTGCTTAAAGCAGAGTTCCCAATGTTCTATTAATGACCTTTTTCGAAGGATGCCATGGTAAGCTAAGCAACAATTTAGTCCTAAGTCAGCCTTATAGGGTCTTTAAAAAATTACTTAGGAATTTTAGGTCTTTTTCAAACATAATGTTCTTTAGTTGATCCTATAAGGTCTTCTAAAAATAATAAAGCATAGTCAGTCTTGTAGCAAGGCATGAAATTTGCCAGTTTGCTCAATCAATCAATCACAACCATGATTGTGTCCTTTCTATGTATTGTCCTTAGCAAACCAAGAACAAAATCCATACATAGGTAGCGTATGGTTTGGTCGGCATTGGTAAAAGCATTACATTCCCTTGCTTGGTTTGGCACTTAGCCTCTTTATAGGATACATATCTTTTAATGGCCTGATGTACATTCCTCATCATCTTTGGTCAATAAAACCTTGATTTTAGCAATTCATATGTTCTTTCTCAAAATGTCCTGATAATCTTCTACTATAAGCTTCTTCGATAACTAAGCTACGAATTGAACAAGTCAATACGCAGTTTGCTAGTTCAAAAGAGATAACCATCTTCAATAAAATAATCATCTAACGTCCTTCCTTCAACACATTGACCATAGATAAGTGCAGAATGCTCGTCCTATAAGTACTACTCCTTAATGCTAGCTTATCCCATTAATCTTACCTATAGGTTGAAAAGTTGCACGTCATCTAGAATGGCATCAAGAACTACATTTGTCTTTGCCTTTTTAAACCTTATTACAAAGGAGAATCCTTTGAGAAACTATACCCATTTCATATGTCACTTTCGTAACTTAGGTTGGTTTTTTAGATACCTTAAGGTTTGATGGTTAGAATAGACAACAAATTCTTTTAGCCATAAGCAATGTTACTAAGTCTACATAGCTCTGATAAGTAGGTACAACTCCTTCTCATAGATAGAATAATTTAGATTAAACCTTGGAGCTTTTTACTAAAATAGGTG
Source organism: Lumnitzera racemosa (assembly GCA_024138005.1). Taxonomy (NCBI): domain Eukaryota; kingdom Viridiplantae; phylum Streptophyta; class Magnoliopsida; order Myrtales; family Combretaceae; genus Lumnitzera; species Lumnitzera racemosa. Next base: position 51,191,651 of record JAMXBC010000008.1, on the reverse strand, counting down.
ATAGGTCAACAATCTTACATTAACATTGCCCCAATTCCTATTCCAGAAGCATCATACTATAATGTGAACACTTTATAGAAATTTGGTAATGATAAAACAAAGGTTATAGTCAATCTCTTCTTCTACTCAACAAAGCTTTCTTCCTCCTTATTTGCCCATCTAAACGCATCATTTTTCTTTGTAAAATCAATAAAGGGTATAGCAATAAAACTTGATTTTTGAATGAACCTATGATAGCAAGAAACTAAGCTATAAAACTAGATAATACTCATTTAGTATAAGTATTTTAAGATAGTTTTGCATGATTTTATCTATTAACCGAGTTAGTTTTACAGCGATTTAGAGCTTGATTTGTTAATATTTACTTTATAGGGATTCTATTAGCTTTTAATGAATTTCTATAGATTTTTATGAAGTTTTGGAGCCTAATTGAAGAAGTACATTGATTGGATGATTAAAGTGAAGAAACTTAAGCATGAATTAAAGTCCAAAGCAGGCCACGTATAGCCACCACGGCTGTCATCTTGGCTGTATACCTCTCATAAAAAATTCCTATCAAATTTAAAGAATTTTGCATAAGTATAAGACTATACCCAATATCTATGGTTGTTATCTTGGGGCATGGTGTTGCAATGATTGTGAATTGTGTATTTTTAATAAGAGTCTCTTTGTAAACCTAAGTTTAGCCTCTATGAATAGATGTTTAGGTTTAGGTCACAAGAATGGTACCTTTAAGAAGAGCTTATAGTGTAAAAATAGTATAAGGGTATTCTCTTTTGTTTCTTCTTCTTTCTTATTTTTATGTCATAATTTTAGTCATTCTTAGTAAATAGTCATTAGACCCTAGCTTCCAATATGACCATTGATGTTTCCTTATTTCAGTCTATGATTTTGTATTTTGTGATCTAATTGTATTGTATTATATTTTATTTTTCTTTCATTTAATTTTATCTGTGATTTAACTAATGTGAAAGTTTCCTATAGAGTTTACGAGATCCAATAGTATAATTGATTGATATAATTAGAAGTAATCATTTTGACTTAGGTTTGGCTTTTTGGTTTCTCTGGATTAGGGTAACTTAATAGAGAGATTCAAGGATATAATGCAATGTTGAGACACTCTATCACACAAGTGATTAGATATAGTATGCTCTAACTTAGGAATCAATTAGAGATAAGAGTTTAATTAATTCACATTAGGAATCTCCAAGTTTTAAAATTGCAATTGAGGTTAAAAGGTTACACAAAACTAGGTAGTAAATAACATAAGGTTTGTTAAGGATTATGCATCCTTTAATTTTAATTAATTCTATTATTGTAATTAATTACATTGTTATTTATTCACGAACTTTTATTTTATTTATTCTTATCATTATTCTTCATTTTATTATTTATTCAATTATAACCATAATTGAAAAGTTAGATAATTGGGGATTATAGGTTAAAATTGTTAATAATTTAGGGTTCACTCAAATTCATGGTTCCTTGTAGGATCAGTAACTGAAATTTAAAATCTATATTTATACTATAACTTGGCTAGGTGCAATTATTTAACATCATCTTATGTGCGCATTAAGTTTTTGGTGCTGTTGCTAAGGAGCCAATGAAGTTAAACTAAGTAGGATGTTAGCAAAACCCTAGTTTTTCTAATTATTTTGACATTCTTGCAACATATCCTTCTTATAGTTCCTTTTGGTAATTTCTTTATTGCCTTGTTCCTAACTTCTAAATTATTTTAGTTATGACTAGGAATAGCATAAAAGGCTTATAGAATTTGATCCAAAAATTGAAAGGACTTCATGCTAACTATATAGGAGAGTATATGAAGCGATGGATCTAATTAATCAAGGTTCACTACTTTGACTTAAAGAAGAATCAAAAGAAGATTAAGATGAGGAAGAACAAACTAAAAACATAGCAATGAATAATGATATTGCTAACAAAACTTTGATGGATTTGCTAAGCTTAAGGCAACTAAAGCTAAGTCCAGTATCACTAAATGGGTAATGTTTGCAACAAACTTTCAAATCTAGCCAAACATAATCTAAATGGTGTAGTAGTTCATCTAATTCAATGGGTTGGCTAATGAAGATCTAAACAATCATATCTCAAGCTTTTCTAGAAGTCTATGATATATTCAAAATTAACGAAGTCACATATGACATGGTGAAACTCAAGTTATTCTCGTTTTCGTTATGAGATAAGGTTAAGCAATGGCTTTATTCAATTGCTAGAGGATCAATAAGCACTTGGGAAGACTTTGTTGAAAATTTTTTAGGAAATAATTTTTCAGTTGCTAGGATGACAAAATTTAGGAACAACCTATCATCTTATGCCCAGATTAATGGTATAACATATGATACCTAGGTGTTTAAGGAATTGCTTTAACATTGCTCACATCATAAGTTTCCTTTATGGATGTAGATTTAGGCCTTCTTATATTGGTCTCAATTATCCTACTCAATAAATCATCGATACCACAATTAGAGGCATTTTAAGTGTTAAGACACCAAATGAAGCCCAAAAGCTAATAGACAACATGGCCATGAATAATTCATAGTGGCATAATGTAAAAGCCGAGGTTAAGGTGACAAAAAAAATTGAAGTAGATTCATTACTATACTAATAACTAGAGTTGAGAGTCTAAATGAGAAAATTGAAGGATTTGTGAATGTAGTACAAGAAGAAAAACTAGTCGAAATGGAAGATGTTAATTTTATTGTTAACACAACTCAAAATAACCCTTTAACTAATACTTATAATATAGGATGGAGAAATCATTCAAATTTCTCTTGAGGAGGCGAGTGATAGCAATAGAACATGAATGTTCAAACTTTAAACAAGGATAACAATCTTGAGTGAATGCTACTTAAATGTTTGATTCTAGGTTACAAAAGTAGCACTTAAGAACATAGAAGCATCCTTCAGGAATTTGGAGAATTTAATAGGACAGTTTACCATGACCATCACAGAAAGGCAATAAGGAAGTCTACAAAAAAATATTGAACCAAATTGTAAACCAATGAGATCAAAGCAAAACTAAAAGATGGATCAAATTGTTGAGCTAATGATGTAAAGAAACAAGTCTCTTTGGTGATAGCCTAAGATTATTTTTAATTAAGTTTTTCTTTTAATTATCGTTGTTTCAATTTCATAGTCAGATTGAGTATTAAGTCTTTTGAAATTAGTTAGTCTTTTTATTTTATCCAACAGTTAATGGAAAAATTTTCTTAATGTATTATTGTTTGAAAATTGTTTGTCATCTAATTAAGTGGTTCTTTAATTGAATTTTGAGACTCAATTTACTTTGTTTCTAAGGTTTTATAAGGGAATTTAAGGAAAAGAAACAAGGAAAATCAACAAAAGTTAGATTTAGAAGTTAGAGATGACCATGGCCAGAGTTCATATACATGAACTTACTCGTGTTCCCATCAGAGATAAAATAAAAAGAAGCTTGAAATTGGAGGTCAAGAGGGTCATAATGAGGATTGTGGATCATTTCCAGGATCCTCAATTGTAAACATGCCTTAGATAAAAATACACGGACAAGGAAAGGACCATGGCCAAAAACCATAGCCGTGATCCCTGACCGTAGTTGATCCACAAATTCAAACTTCATCGGTATTTCTTTTTCCTCTTATTCTAAACATACACTCTGTCTTTGACACACTATCTTCTCTCATTGTCAAACAACTAAACCCCATGATTCTTGTAAATTTCTCTTGCAAATCAACAAATCAAAGGTATGTATAACCTCACTATTTACTTAATAAACTCATCTAATTGTTGTTTATTTAGGCTTTTGTTAGATAATGAGTGATTGCATGTGTAGAGATTGTTGATTTTGGGAGTGATTAGTGCAAGATTATGAGATAAAACATATTGCGTAATCATTATTTGTTTAAAATCACTCTTAAGAGTTCATGCTCTGTGGATGCTGAAAGAAGAAAGATTATGAAAAGTTATGTAGAGGTGATGAAGAAGTAAGAGATCTTATGAAGTGATTGCGGTTGTTTGTGCATGTTTTCTATAAATCCACATTGTGCATGTGAAAACCTATTGAATGAATTTTGATATAATTTTGCCTACATCAAGTTTTTAATATTGGCTTTAATATTATATAGTAGATTTAATATAAATGCATAGTAGATGCAATAATTTGTTAGCAATAGAGATTATGAACTACACTAGGATTTCCTTGTGTTTTTTTATCCTAGTGTTTCAATACTCCATGTTTGTAATAAATTAGCATTACATTGTGGAGACCCATGATTGCTTGAATTGGTTGGCAAAAATTTTTTGTAGTACTATTTTCTTTTTAGAAACATGACTATAAGCATTTGTAATTCTACCTCAATCCAACCTATGCTAAGATTCATTGAACCATAGCAAAAGAAGTGATACATAAAGCTATTTAAGGAGTTTGAACCTAATGCTATTATAGGATGGGAAGCTTTGGCTTGAGTAGGTCATGATTCTCGGATAAGAGGATATTTGGAGTTTGAAGGATGGGATCGGCTCTTGATCATTTAGAAACCATCTTATAAAGAGCTCTCTTTGGAGTTCCTTAAAGCTTTGCTTTAGCATTCGGCACAATAGAGAATGGGACACAAAATACCATATATTTCCAATATAATGGATCCATGGTAAGCAAGAAATTTTACAGGATAAAGGCAGCATTGAGAATATATACTAAGAATATTTTTAGCACTTATGAGTGTAAGAACTTACCATTTAAGTTGCCAAGAAGGGTTAGTGATGCTTAAGTATGGTCAAGGTTGAGTTCTAGTGGATCAATCTATGACTTGCATAATATGTAGAGCAACACTAGATAAATTCACATGTTTACAAAACCTTCTTTTTCAGAAGCCAAGCTATAGAAGGAAGAGACAAACAAATTTTTGTAGGACCCTTTATTACAAGGCTTGTAAAGAACATAATCTTATTTCATGATCTTTTGCCTATGGAAAAGATAGATCTCCATACCTTAATTAGTTTCAAGTCTATTCAAGCTATGAAGCTCCTTACTCTACCCCTAGAACCATTACCTAAGCTACTTGAAGATGAGCGACCACTTCATCTCAATAGTCTTGATCTTCTTTGGTGTTAGGCAAAATTAAGAGGATGTTTGGAAAGTTGATGAAGAGGCAAATGAGTCTTGAGCAAGAGGTGTTATCATGCGCCAAAAAGGCAAAGTCATAACAATCTCGCCATACAAACCATTTTAGGATAGAAACTGACCTTATAGCTACTATCTTAGACTTGATTTACATGAAGTGTCTACGGCTAATCTGCTTTGAAGTAAACAGTTCATAAATTAAACATGTTACTTAACTATGTAATTATCAAAAATGCATATTTACACTAATAATCTAAGTATGTTTACAAGATTTAATAGCCCAATCATAATCTACTTGAGTAATACAAAAGTTAATATTAAAAGCTTTGAAGATAAAATCTAAACATGATAGTATATTTGATCTTCAATTTTATATCCTCACTCTCCAGGATCTAGTAGTTGTTTGCTTTAGGGTAGTTATATAGCCGCTTCTTAGCTAGCACCTGCAAAAACATCTATAGAGATATGAGTAACCAATCTATTAGTAAGTTGGGATGAAGATTTCAAACTATATATCAAACACAAATAGGTTTATCCACTAAATTAGTTAGATGCAATTCATATGCAAGTAAATGCCATCGCACAACATTATCTAGTCTGTCATGAGATTAGAGAAATTATACCTACTCTAATATAGTTTGAGGAGTTTCCATTTAATGCAATAGCTCATGACTAAACCTAAGCTTATGTAATAGAGACATTACTCCCTCTATGACTACCTTCAAACCATTAATTTCACCCTTGCCATGACCTGCTTACCTGTTACTTAGTTTGACTAAGAATGAAGAAGGGACACATTATGCTATCTAGCGCTATCCCTTTCGAAGGGGTTGATATTTGACTAAAAAGCCCTAATGTTCTCCTAATGGGTTGCTATGCAAGTTTCATTTAGAATTACAAGTCTTATATTCAATTAGATCTAGTTCAAAGTGTTTAATTATTTCAATAAATCATACAAATACAAGCCAGAGCAATAAATATCATCAAACTCAGAAACAAATATATATAGGCATACGTATAATCAACCATCTAGTAAACATAACCAAGTACAATTTCAAGCCTCAAAGTACTACAAATTAATGCACTGAAATATGGCAACATATTAATCCCAACTTATTTGGACTCTCCGCTTTTTCACTCAAGGTGTGACTTGCATAAACTATTATCGATAATTTTTATAATACAAATGTTGTTTTAGTTTCCACATAACTATCATAGATATGTTTTGTCGGATAATTTAGATTATGATTATCTTTAGTTTATGGCATTCTTATATTTGGTGATTTAGGTTTAAGTCTCTTAGAATTACTTTTCTTGTTCAATTAGGTTTCGAATTTGTTTTTTATTCCGATTACAGTTTTGACTTATGAATTAGGTTTTAGTTTGCCTTTTTCTTTCTATTGCTTTTCATTTTGTAAGTCTTTTTAATACTTTTAACCTTTTTCTTACATTTTATTTAATGAGTATAGCCTTTGGTTTAGGTTTTTGACTTATTATCTAATATACATATATTAATCCTAATTTGGATTCTACTTCTAAATTAGATTTTAATCTAGGAATAATATATATTTAATGTGGCTACTTATTCATATGTATATATATACATATAAGCTTAAAATCATTAGTTTTTAGTTTAAGATTATAATTTTACTCAATTATTCAAATTCTATATCTTCTATAATCGAATTAGTTCCAAATTAATTTCTAATTCAATTTCTTAATCAGTTTTCGAATTCAATTTTGTTTTAACTTCTAATTATTGTTTTTATTTGTGAACCCTAAGAATTCTTCTTGAACTAAAATGTGAGATTCATCTAACTATGCTTAGGTATTCTAAATCTACGTTATAGCTCTTAATCAGTATTTCGATCAGTACGGTATACTATGTTTCTAATTTAATTACCAAATCAACTCCTAACGTAAAGACAACCTACGTTTTCACATAATTTCTTAAATTTACCTTTCAAACTAGATTTATAATATTCTCCTATTATTATAATATTATCAATTTAATTTAAAATTCATCACTGATTTAATCTTCCTATTTCATAAATTTTTTATTACTACTTAATCTACACATGAATCATACATCTAACCTCTCCAATACCATAATTTACATCTCTCATCATCAACTAACATCCTAAGACATATAAATTCATCTTAAATGAGAATATAAATTGTAAACCCTACAAATTTAGCTACTTATGAGTATGATTGAACCCTAATACTATAAATGACTTGATAAGTCATTAGAACCAAGGAAGATAAAAATTTAATAAATCATAAATTTAAATATATTATAAATAGTAAAAACCTTAGAAATTAATCAAAACCTTAAATCGTATACTAAAACCCTAAAACTGCTTTAAGTACCATTAACCAAAATTGAACTCGAATTTGATTGAAACCTTAAAATTATAAATATAAACCTATAAAATAATTAAATATTACTCAATAGTGATAAAATTAAAATCGATTGCAACTTTCGACTAAATACCTTATTCGCATGAAATTATAATGAAATCGCTATAATAACTTATAAAAATTATAATTGTAATGGGTACCAATTAAATTGATAAAATTTCACAAAATTTTGAAAATTAATTTACGAGGAGAATCATTATAATTTATGTGATTCGAAAAATTACATATATTTGTTAATAATTTTGATTTTCCTTTTCTTCTATTTCCAATTTATCTCTTTTTCTTCTTTTCATTTCCACCTTCATGTTTCTATCTTGCACAAAACGTGGAGACAAAAAAATCAGCAACTAAAATATAAAAAAAAGCAGCTACGTGAGGATTAAATGGACATGTGTTAAGTATATAATAAAAGAGAAATGGAAATGATTATTTTTTTTTATCTACATTAATGCAAATCTAATTAGCTTAAATATTAAGCTAACAATCACGTGAGCAAGAGAAAAATATAACTATGGAAAAAGAAAAAAAAATTCTGCACAAATACAAAACTTGGAGAGCAAATCGTGAGGGAGAGAAAGAAAAAGAAAGAAGGAAGAAAAAGAAGAAGAAAAGAGGAAGGAAAAGAAAAATAAAAATAAAAAAAATTAATAGGTAAGTAATTTAGTTTAGTAGTATAGATGTATATTATATAGTATATACATGTATAAATATAGTATGTGTATGGTATTTTTACATATAACCTTGTTATTATATGTCTATGTATATGAATACTTAAATTTAATTATATGTGTATATATAAAGTGAGGTATGTATACATGAATGAACATAGGTATATAGTATGTATTATGTATTTTTTTTTTTTAAGAATACATATAATTAGTAATTAGTATTTTTCATTACAAAACTATAGTATAAATATATATGTATGTACCGTAACTATATATATATATATGTGTATGTATACATGTATAATTATATATATATATGTATAGTTGTATAGTATATATATAGTAGAGTATTTTTATAAGTATGTATATAAGACATATATATATATAATATAGAGTATAAGTATTATAATATAATACTATATGAGTATATATATATATATATGTTGAATATATATGTATGTATTTATAGGTATGTATACATGTAAGACATATATAAATAAATACAAAATATATATAAATATATGAATATGTGTATAAGAGTATGTTTTAAATAAATACATATGCATATGTAATACGTGTAATATATATATATATATATAAGTGGTATACCGAATATGTATTAGTATATATATAATATATATGTAAGGTGTATATATATATTTATATATGATACCGTAATTTAAGAATTTTCAATAACATAAATTATAAATTATATATTATAAGTATATGAATATATATATGTATAATCGTGAAGTACATAAGAAAAATAATAAGTAAGAAAATGAGAATAGTGAAAATAATAATAATCATAATAAAGTTAAAAATCTCAAAAAGAGGAAAATTTACTCAAAATAATAAAAATATCAAGTATATGATTTAATTAATTATTAAATCATAAATATGTTATGAAAAAGAGAAAATCAATATTTTATAATTTTTAAACTTAAATAATAATTTTTGTGATATTTTTATATCACAATTTACGTTACGAGTCACAATGTTCAAAACGGATCTCGTTACGAGAAAATACGCTCGAAAATGATCAAAATAGACTATAAGTTCATAACGATTTGAGCTAAAATGAAAAAGTTACATGCGATTGGATAAAAAGCTCGAATCAGCAATTTCACGTAACTAAGGGAGGTAGACCTTACACATTCTAGTATTAGTTAGCTTTAAATTCCCTACCTTACAAAATTTTCATTATTCTCTAGTGATCTAGTGATCTCGATATTGACCTTGAGCTGTACATAGACTATTACGACCCCTGAGCTAGCTATGGCCGAATGAGATTTTCCTTATGATTCCATACTTGTTTATGCGTATAAATAATGAATTTAAATTATGATTTATAAATGAATGTGTATGGGGTTGGGTTATGCTTGTGCATGATAATTGTTGTTAATGATGTAGATTCAATAGATTGATTGTTTGTGACTTAGAGTGATCACTGATTAAATATGACTTAAATTTTTATTCAACTAGAAAAAAGTTAACTTGGATCATGCCTAAATCATGCACTGCATAACTAATTCCGGACAGTTACATTACACTGAGGTAGCGAGAGGCCATATTTAGGTTGATTATTTATTGTTATTGATTTCGTACAGTGCACATGTGCAATATGACCTTACCCTGGCCCGCGATATGACCTTACCCTGGCCATGCATTCATTTGGTTGAACCTAATTATTGTATGACTTGATTGTTGTGTGGTTGAGAGAAATTAACTCACTAAGCTCTTGTAGCTTACGTCTCAACAGTTTTCTCTTGCGGGTTGCTAGATGATCAGGGATTAGCACATACTGATTGATCAGTACTAATTAATCAGTACTAAGGGAAATGAACACGAGTAGATTAGCACATACTGATTGATCAGTACCATAAGTACTGATGAATCAATAGAAGAAATTAGGGTTAGGATTTTTCAACTAAACTCTAATCCTAATAAATGCCACATTTCATAAAATATGGAGGTGACTGGTGCTGACAGTCGTCTATTGATAGATTGGTAACCTAAAAATATATATAGTTGCATTTGCGATTAGAAATGCAACCAACAATTAGGTTTTATCTAGGAATTTGTGTAGTTTTGCGAGTTCATATCTTTGTTTACTATTCTATTGATGTTTCTACAACATTTAGTGCATATTTCAAAGATTTTATTACATATTGTAGATTTGAAGTAGTTATTGATTGTTCTTTATCTTACTTATCATTTATCTTCTTGTTCTTGAGTCGATAGTATGTTATCTTGTTCATCTATAGAGTTTGTTGCTATTCTTCTCTCATTTATTGCTATTATTGTTTCTAATATGAGTGGCTAAGTAGTTTTTAGTGGATTTTTGATAATGTAAATGTTGTAAATTGTATTATCTTGTAGTTATGATATGGTATGTGGATTTATATGGGCTTTTGATGATTGGTATTTTATTTAAACTCTTTGAGGTGCTTGTAATGAAATTTTAAATGGGTTCTTACACTTATAAGATCGACAGAAGACTAGGTATTCCCCATCGAATTCACATTACATTATGTAGTTCTAGTGGATTAGGATGGGCTATGAGACTAAGAGGAGATTGAACCCCTAGTCTCTACGTTAAGAATACTTAATTTGTGACAAGAATTGAGTATTTGGTTGATTGAGTAGGGAAATGACACCAAGAGGTGATTTTTCACTACATAGTTGAGTGAGATGCCTTACCTATGATGTAACTCAAGTGAATTCCATCAAAACCCAATTAAAAACCACCCTTAATTTCTTAATGCCATGCTTTTACTACTATTTTGAAAGCATGTCACAAACTTACATCCTTATCATTCATGTTAGTTGTTACTTTTCACTTGTATTTTAATTTCAATTTCAATTCCAAACTTTCTTTTCAACTCACTTAGATTAGAGTAGTAGGTTAGGATTTGGTACTTAACCAAATCCCTTTTTCCTATAGAATTCAACTTGATGAATATTCACCAATATTATTATTATAGACAACTCTGCATACTAGTAGGTTAAGATAACATTATTTTGAAAATCTATATTTATAGATTGCCCTTAAATATATCATTTTTATTAGTGTCCTGTGTCATTGTTAGTAGGCTCATACTCTCATAATCAAATTCTAAGTAGTCAAATTTAGGGTGTTTCAAAAGCAACCAGATTAAGTTAGAAATTTACGTATGAGCTAGGAATAATAGAAGAAGAGACTTTGAGGGTATGGATCTTGAAAATATGGTAAAAAGTTCTTTGTTTAAGCTTGAGAGTGATAACATAGCGATAAAAACTAGTTGAAGTGACCCAATGAATTTGGACTTTAGAAATAGATTGATAAAATAGTAATTTAGAAAAACATAAAACTATATCAACAATACTTGTTGTTTATTAGAATTCTGAAACGGATTGGTAAAATAATAAGATAGAATAAAAAAATATATCAACAATACTCATTATTTACCTGAACTTTGAAATTCGAGTTCCAAAAATTAATGAGGGTTGAGAGATGAAATATCCAAATAATAAAGTTAATAAGTTGATGGGAGATAATATTAAAGGTAATATATATACACTAAATATATTTACTATAAAGTATATACATGTGAAATAATATAAATACAATGTACATTAATGATATATAAACATCACGGCAACTATTAAATATGAGTAAAATATAGTCCTAAGATAGCAACCAATTTTAACAAAAATTGAATTCCCTATGATTTAAACTTGGACATAATCTATACGAAGCAGTGAATAATTGCAATACTCCAAAATGATTGGCATATGGACACAACCACTCATGACCAATGGATAAATCTTGTGGCAAACAACATTACATCATAGGGACACTTGGATGATTTAAAAGCTTTGGAATGATAATTGATTTTAGGAAATTAAGATGTCCACCGCCTTCATTATCATCCAGGAGCAATATCAAGCCAACTTAGAGCATTGTTTAGCCATCTAGATCGCTGCAGACCACTAGAAAAGAACATTATTGTTGGCGTCGGTAAGGTTAAATTACTCAAACAATTCTTATTGATCATGGGTAAGTTCTATTTTGAAATCTAAATTATTATGGGAGTTTTCCATATATTATTTGATAGTATATGCTATATGTTACAATATGTTGGTGACATAAATCAATAATTACAAACTGAAATATGATGTTTATATGACATTTCTTAAAACAAATCGCCAACTGATCATATTACAAGTTTTGTAAAATGAGTATGGTTAGAGTGACAATTTAAAACATGTTAATGAATTGTAGTCTTAACGTAGTAATTATTTGTCAAACAACTTGTAAAATGGGCATCATTACTGCTAGGATTAAACTTTGTAATGTTAAGATGTTTATCCTTAACAAGGGTATGATAGTTTGACGGCTATAGGTTGGTTATGTACTTTTTCATTTTCCCGTCTAACCTAAAATTAATATGTATCTGCTTTAAATAAATAAATGTATTGTCATAAATTTTGACAAACAACACTATTCACCCTTATAGTGTATCAAAGTAGTATTTATTAAGAAAATAGGCAAAATCTAAGTTTACATTAGTAACATCATTTTTCAACAAACCAATATTAAATCTAATATGCCTAATTGTAGTTAATTATACATTAAAGCTCATAAGGTGGAATGAGTATGAACTAAACCGTAACTTGATCATGCTAAATTGAGTATAGAGTGGGTATTTGGCGTTGTGTTTTATGTTTGTTTGATGGAGAAGTGATGGAGTGTAGGTTAAAATGTGAAGATTGACCAAAATTAAAAGGAGTATGGTGGAATCAAAGGATAAGTAAGAGGATTTCTCTAGGCAAAAGTTCTCATGTAAACCAATTTAGAGGATAACTCAAAGGATATCTCATAAGGATTTTTTAGATAAAAGCTTATTTAAATGACCTTAGTTCTTAATCATTAGATGTAAGTACTCCCTTGTATAGTAGTAAGCTTAATCTAAAATATCAAAAATAAAATGATTTTTGTCTTGTAATCTATATAAAACCTAAAATCATTAATTTTAATGTAGGAAACATCAATGAAGGAGGATTCGGCATCTACAACTAATGCATGCAATAGAACTTTAAAGTAAGTAGGATTAACGCTTCACCATATTTTGAAGTATTATTTTAGAATACTTAAAGGCCTTAGTATGTATTTGTTTGTGGTTGTAAAATAGCTAACTGTACATATGCAGTACTTATGCTTAAATATTGTTATGTTGCTATATGAGCTAAGTTCTATGTATTGTTGCTTTGTGATTACAGATAAAATTGAAATGTTTGAGATTGGTTGATCACCCAAAAGTAAACTCCAACTTAACCTAATCTCTAACTTGACATGCATCGTAACTCACTAGGGGAACAATTAGGATTCTTAAGACAACATGGAACCCTTCGATGATGATCACTCTTACTTGAACTAAGTGCCAAGAGAGGAGGTTGCAATAAGGTTAAGAACCATAGTTTGAAGGTAGTCTCAAGTGGAGAGTGTTCTCCATTGCATAAGCTTCAGTTTGGTTTTGATTCATATACGAAATATCATACTCCTTAACCAATATTAGAACGAGCATAATTTCTGTAATCTTATGACTTACTAGATAATGTCATATGATGACTCTTGCTTGAACATGCACTGTAACTAACTAAATTGCTTGTAAACAGTAGCTGCTTTGTGTTAGATACATACTTTTGTCTCCATTCTGCTTACTGAGCAAGTAGATACTAATTTTCTTATATTTTGTTTTGCAGGTTCAAAATAGATTTGCAAGTACAACACCCAAAACCAAAGTATTAACAAATAAGATTGGGGAGTGAGGTTGAAGAAGAAGTAGCCAGATTATTGTTCTTATTATTGACCTTTATTGATTTCTTTAAGTAGCCTAATAGTGTTTGATTTTCTAGTCTATATATTGAGTAATATGGACTTATGGACTTACAACTACTTTCTTGGAATGTCAAATTGCAAGTTTTTTTTTTCTTTTTTTTTTTTTTTTTACAGTTATTTCAAATAGGTGTTGAATCGGATGCTTTAAAGTAGTAGAGTCAAGTATACTTAGTTTGAATTAGGTCTATGATAGTAGCTATACAACTAGTTCTACTTTACGATGGTTTATACGGGGGGGGGGCTATTATGGCTCCACTTTTTTAGGGTGTGACATACATTAGGGTTAATGTATAATATATGTTGTGGGGAGGAGGGGGGTTGGTGAGGTAGGAAGAGGAAGGCAAGAATTATATGTTGATGAGTTCAAGTTGATTAAATATCCTAGACTTGAGCATTTTATTTTTTGAAAGAATAACTTGACAAATGTATACCTATATATGTATACATGTAAGAAATTTTTTTGTTTATTTAGATTTACCTACAACTCTTTATGACCATAGTTCACTTTGCTAAATTTGAGCAATTAAATTCGCATGATTCAAACTTCCTTATTGTATAAGCTTAAACTTTCACTTGAGATTAGGATGGATATTGATAGGTTAAGCACTAGTTATTTTTATTTTTAAGCTTAATTTCAGAGAATAGTTATTTATCTTTCTTTTTCTAAAAGTTCATAAATTGGATGATGAAATGACGTTTGTCCTTTGAAAGTTTCTTACAAAATCAAAGTAATTGGAGGCATGAGAAAAGTAAGAGAGGAAAAGTTAAAAATTGGTAAGGATCGATCTTGATGCTTAGAAGAGTAAGGTACATTCTCATTGTGAATACAAAAACAAGGGCTAAATTAGTAAAGACCAGCCTTGGTCAATTGGAAGAGCTAAGTTCTTTCACACTACTAATAAGATTCAATAAAATAATCAAATTGAACTAAAAAGCCTCCTAATGAAAATTGAAAGAAGTAAGGAGGGAATCAGAGGACGACTTGACGTAGCACGCATCACGTTTTCATAATAAAAATAACTCATGGAAGATTTTTCTTCTTTTGAGTTACAGTAGTGACATTCTTATTACGCTTTCTTAATTTGTTGATGTTTGTTTTGATCTCTAGTTTAGTTTCTGCTTAAGTGGAAAGGCTAACTTTGGATTGTTTGGATTAATTGTTGAAATTTTTTAGTTCTTTTAGGTGTTATTATTTAGGTGTTTTAAGAGAATTATAAAGTAAAAAAAGAAAAAGTGATTTCAAAGGAAACTATGAAACTCTTCAATTTGAGGGTGTACTTTTCTAAGGAAAATTGATGTTTTGTCCTTTAGATATAATTCTTTTTTATGTTTCAATTGTTTTACTAGAAGACAAGCAAAAATTTAAGTGTGGGATAATTTATTAACACTATTATGACCAGAGGGGGCTAGTTGTGGCAGTCACCATATACCATACAAATGATTGCAGATTGAATTCCCTTATAATCAACGACCCTTTTATACGATACACAAGGCTATAGTTACAACTAGCAACTAAGAGTGCGCAAGCATAAGTAACATCATTTCATGATAACAATAATAAAATATAGAAACATAACACATAATCCATTTATATAAGAATTTATAGATAAGGAATCTAAAGAATTTCTTAAGTCAAACTAGTATTACTCGATTACATAATCAGCTCTATAAACTATCATAAGTACATACTGATTATGTCCTACTCTCATATTGACCCTGTGATGAACATTAACCTCGAGCATGCAACGGCCTAACTCTACGAATAACTCGGCCTATGAGAGAAGACTATAAGGGTATAAGGTAACTAGCATAGTGAGATAATCCCATCAACCATATAGCAATCAAATTATACAATAATTAAGTTCAATCAAATGAATGCATGTCAATCAACATGCCAAACAAATACATGAAGGTGACCAGGCACTACATGCAACTTATATTTAACACTCTCTAAATTCAGGGTTGGAGATACATCGATATAGTAAGATCTAGGTATCATACTAGAACTTATTTCATAACGAAACTCCACATTTTGTATTTAAAATGTAATGGTATATCTATTATCAGTTTTATCAAAAACGAGTTCTACATATGATTATGAGTAGGTTCACGCAGCCTTCATTCACTCTTAAATAGAGGCCTCTAAACTCGACCCTTAGCCAAGCGGTTGGTGCCTTCAATGCCTTGTAATCCTGTGGGCCAGGGTAAGGTCATATCACATGTGTACATCGTACGAAATATATAATAATCAATCATCAACCTACGTATAGCCTCTCGCTACCTCCGTGTAATGTGACAGTTGGAATTAGTTATGCTGTGTATGATTATGTGTGTTTCAAGTTAATTTTTTTCTAGTCGAGTAAAATTAGGTGTTATTATTTAATGATCATTCAAAGTTACAAACAATCAATTCCTAGTGAATCTACTATGCAACAATGAATACATTATTGTAATTTAAAGTAAATTCACTATTAATAACCAATTATTATATACAAGCATAACCCAACTGCATACAACATTCATTTATTGATCATAACTTATATTCATTAACTACAAACACAAATAAGTATGGAATCATGAAGAAAACTCACTCAGCCATAGTCAACTCAAGGATCGTAGGAATTTGGTGGCAGCTCAAGGTCAATGATAAAATCACTTAAGAGAAATAAAAATTTGTAAGCTTGAGGATTTAAAGCTAAACTAGTATCGTAATTTGTAAGGTTTACTTCACCTAGTTACACAAAATTATCGATTTGAGCTTTTTATTGAATCGCGTATAACTTTTTCGTTTTAGCTCAGATCGTTATGAACTAATAATTCATTTTGATCGTTTTCGAATGTATTTTCTTGTAGCGAGATCTATTTTGGATGTTGTGACTCGTAGTTTAAATTGTGATATAAAAATATCACAAAATTTACTATTTTGATTTTAAAATTATAAAATATAAATTTTAGCTTTTTCTTAATATATTTATGATTTAATAATTATTTAAATCATATAATTGAAAATTTTATTATTGTAATCATATTTTACCTTATTTACTCTTTTTTTTTCCTATTTTTGAGATTTTAGTCTTATTACAATTATTATTATTATTGCTATTATTATTATTATTTATTATTTTCTTATTATTCATTTGTATTTTACAATTTACATATATATATATTTATGTACTTATACTATATTTGATTGATTTTATAATTTACTTTAACTAGTAATCCCTAATTTATGGTAATATATATATATATACCTACTGCTTACATATTTATGAATTTATTTAGTAAATATTATTATATCATTTATATTACTTAATATTTGGTATACTACATATATATAATATGTTGTACATATACTATATATTATACATATATTCATGCCACATACATTTATACCTATATGAAAATAAAATATAGCTTACATGTAATTATATAAATATATAACTATAAAATACTTATACATACTATGTGAATACATATTCTTATATATATATATATATATATATATGAAAATAAAGCTTGTATACAAAAAGACATATATAATCATCTTCACGTATACAACTATATATATATATATATCTTATTTATTTTGTAAAAAAAATACTAAATACATACTATATATAGTCTTATGGATACATACACACACCGTATATTATACCTATATACATACATGTCTACATACATATCTTTATATATACATATATATATATATATCTTAAATTATCTACTTATGCATACATACATGTATAGGTAATGAAATATTTAATAAAATACAATACAAATACTTAGTATATACATGTACATACCATATAATTTACATTTATACTACTAAACTAATTTTACTGACCTATTTATATTTCATTTTTCTTCTTTTTTTCCTCCTCCTTCTTCTTTTTTCTTCTTATTCTTCTCCTTGTTCTTCATGGTTTTGTTTTGATTTTGTTTTCTCTTCTTTTGTTTCTCACTTTGTGTTTTCGGTTGAGTTTTTTTTTTTTTTTCTAGATTTCGCACATGATCGGCAAATTTTTAGGGATAAAAGAAGATAAAATAAAATATTATCCTAATATTTACAATAGTCAGGTTGAGACAAAGTCATCATATCTAATTTATCCTCTTTCTCAAAGCCAACACCTGTAACTCATATTTCTCACGTGGGCTGTTAGGAATTTACTGGAATTCAACGTGTAAATTAAGGGAAAAGACAAAAGAGAAAAAGAAAGAAAGAAAAAGGGAGAAAATAAAACTTAAAAATAAATATACGTAATTTTTCTAAACCGAAAAATCATTAAAATAATCATCATAAATTAATTTTGGAATTTTATAAAAATTTATCAATTTAATTGGTATTCGTTCCAATTATAATTTTTACAAGTTATTTAAACGATTTTGTTAAAAATTGTACATGATTACGCGATTTAATCGATAATTGCAATCGACTACAATTATATGACTATGAAGTAATATTTAACTAATTTATAGGTTTAAGGTTATAGTTTTAGGGTTTCGATCAAATCGGATTCAATTTTGGTTAATGGTGCATAAATCGGATTTAGGGTTTTAATACGTGATTTAGGGTTTTGATTAATTTCTAGGGTTTTTATTATTGGTGTTATATTTGATTTATTAAGTTTCATAATCTTTTATTCTTACTAGCTTTATCAACTCATTACACAATTTAGGATACTCGGACTTAAATTAAGGTTCAGATTATCGATTTTCTAGGTTTTACAAACACCCATTTAGCATAGGTAATTTAGGATAGTTTTGGGTGATTTTGTCTATTAATTGTGTTAGTTTTATAGTAGTTTGGAGCTTAATCCATTATTATTTCATTTGTAGGGATTTTGAAAGCTTTTGATGAATTATTGGAGATTTTTATGAAGTTTCGAAGCTTGGTTAAACAATTGCATTAATTGGATGATTGAAGGGAGGAAACTTAGGCAAGAATTGAAGTTTAGAGAAGGCTAAATGTTGTTAACTTGGCTATATACCTCTCGTCAAGATTTTCTAACAAATTACAAGAATTTTGCATATGAAGTATAAGACCATGCCCAGCGTTCATGGCTATGATCTTAGGGTATTATAATGCTCCGATCTGTGAATCTTCTATTTTTAACAAGTTTTATTTGTAAATCTAAGTCTAACCTCTATAAATAGGTGTTTAGGTTACAAGGTGAGCCCCTTTGAGAAAAGCTTGTAGGATAAAAATCTTGCAAGGTTTTCTCTTTTGTTTCTTCTTTACTCTTATTATTTTGTCATAAATTTGATCATCCTTAGTAAATTGCTATTGAACCCTAGCTTCTAATGGGACTATTGATGTTTTCTTATTTTAATGTATCAGTTTTACATTTTATGATCTAATTTTATTTGATTGTATTGTTCTTTATATCAATTTTACTAGAGATTGAATTAGTGAGAAGTTTTACCATGGAGTTTGTGAGATCCTATAATATGACTAACTAATACAACTAAAAGTAATCAATTTGAATAAGGTTGTAATGTAATCTTGATATACTTTAACATTGAAGCAATTCAGATACAATATGTATTAGGTTAGGAATTAATTAGAGACGTGAATTCTGATTAGTTCACATTAAGCGAATCCATGATCTAAAATTATAATCAAGGTTAAAAGGTTACATAGAACTAGGTAGTAAATAACATAAGGTTTGCTAAGGATTGTGCTTCCCTTTAATCTTAATTAATTGTCATTAAAACTATTATTTTAACTAATTTTGTTATTTTTTATTCATGTACTTTTATTTTATTTATTCTTATCATTATTCTTAGTTTTATTGTTTATTTAATTACAATTGTAATTGAAAAGTTAGGTAATTGGGGATTATAGGGTAAAGTTGTTAATAATTTAGGGTTTGCTTACATTTATGGTTCCCTATAGGATTGACAACTTAGACTTAAAATCCATGTTTATACTATAACTTGATTAGGAGTATCACTTCTGTGCGTAATCAAAACTCTTGGCATCAATACATGAGGTTACAATGGGCCATTCTACAATAACGCATATTTTCTCTTTGTCCACTCTTAAGCCTCTACAACTAATGACATATCCTAAGAACACAACTTCATCTTAGCAAAAAAATACTTTAAATTTCTAAATAACTTCTCATTCCTTAATACTTCAAATATAACTCAAAGGTGGTTCACATGGTTGGCCAGGTTACGGTTGTATATCAGTATGTCATGAAAATACACCAAGATGAACTTCCCTATCTCATTCCTCAGTACATGGTTCATCAACCTTATGATTGTACTCGATACATTAGATAAACCAAATCTCATCACAAGCCACTCATATAATCTATGTCTACTTTTGAAGGTTGTTTGCCATTCATCGCCTATTTTCATGCAAATTTGATGATATCTAAACTTCTAATCAATCTTTAAAAACAATGTAGCTCCATGTAGCTTATCTAGCAAATCATCTAATCTTAGTATCAAATGTCAGTACATGAAAGTGATCTTATTAATAGCTCAATTATCGACACACATCCTCTGGCTACCATCCTTCTTAGGTATTAATAATACAAATATATCACAAGGACTAATGTTCTCGCATATGTATCCTTTATCAATCAATTCATTCACTTGGCTCTACAACTCAAAAGCTTGCTCAAGATTTATTCGATAAGCCCACTGATTAGGTAAGGTGATAATTGGTGTAACCTAATGCAATGCTTTATTACTTGCTTCAATAGCAATCTTCTTGGCAACTCTTTAGGGAATAAACCAGTGAACTCATCTAACAAACTCCTAATGTCTTCAAGAAGGTTAGCCTACTTTCACAACTCTAACAAGATTTGTACCAACAAAAAAGTTGACTCATCAAACTTTGCGACCCTTCTCAATTTGGATTGGCTCATTACCAATTCATCCTAATTCTTTGACTTAACATGGGTTGCATATTACTAACATAGCTTGGTATCATTGACAAACATGTAACAAATCAACCATCTTTCTCAATGTTGTAGGTATTTCTATGGTCGTCATGTATAACTCATTTGTTAAATAACTAATGGGTAGTTAAGTAGAATATGTGAAGGACACATTGGTAATGCATCACAAAATATCTCATCCTTATAACTCCCAACAAAAATTGG
The DNA here is from genome assembly GCA_024138005.1 of Lumnitzera racemosa. Lineage (NCBI taxonomy): Eukaryota > Viridiplantae > Streptophyta > Magnoliopsida > Myrtales > Combretaceae > Lumnitzera > Lumnitzera racemosa. Next base: position 51,170,438 of record JAMXBC010000008.1, on the reverse strand, counting down.
TAACAATACATGTTTGGTAATGTGCAATGATGCCTTCTCATTTAGCCAATGTAGTTTATACAGCTTAAGGTATAAAAAGGTTGGAAAATTTAATTGCTCGACTAGTCTTATGGATGCAACATTCATATAATTACCACTATATGTGATTAAAACACAAAGCTAATCTCATACATTTTAGATAGCTTAGAATGAATTGTCTCATTGCTCATCTTGTTGACTATATTCCATGCTTAGTGTCCAATGGACAACTAATGTTAACATCTACCCTCTAGACTAGTGTAATCTCCCATTGCTCTACCTTTACTTCCTCTTCCAATTCCTCTACAACTTCACTAACTTTTTCATTGATACTGTACACTTTAAAAGTTAGGACATCACCTTTAATTACCATAGTTCATTGCTTTAGATATTGAGTGACCATTTGTCTAAAACCCTCACATTTGAAGCACTACAGTTTACTAGTTTTCCTTCCTAAGGTTTTCCCTTTTTCAAATTCCTTCTCTTTCTCTCCTTATTGTAACACCGCTCCTTCTGCATGTGATATCTACCCTTCCTTCTTGCTCGACATTAAAACATTAGGCTTTTTGCTACTTACTTACACAAGTCATATAGATTGAAAAGATTAGGATGCTAGTACTCCATAAGATTAGTTCTTCTTTGCCATTCAACTCGTTGGGTGACCTTGATAGTTTCCTCGAGGGTGTAAAAGAATTGTACATTGATGGTACCTCTAAGTTCAAGTCATAGAGCACTAATGAATCTAGAAATAGTTTAGGCCTTAGGTTCTTCTACTTCACATTGAATCATTAGCATTTGGAATACTTGTACATATTCATTAACATTTTGGTTACCTTACCTCAACTTTTGCAACATGACATAAGTGTCATGGTAATAAGAATCAAGAATGAATTCGTGTTGTATTACTCTCTTCATCTCCCTTCTACGTCCTAACACTTGTTATTCTATCCCTTCCTAACACCAATTGTAATTTCTTCCACCACATGCAAGCATATCCATCGAATTCCAAGTTGGCAAGCTTAACTTTGTCCTTTCTAACATATTGGTAATGTTTCAAACAACTTTTCCACTCACTCCTCCTAGTCCAAGTCATCAACACTACTACTTATTGAGTAGCTCAAAATTTGAATTTTAACTTTATCAATACTTCTAGGAGCTTTAATAGTACATTCCTCTTCAAAATAGTCCTTACCAAACTCCTTGTCATTCTCTACTACATCTAGATCACTCCTCCAACAAACGAGATGATCTACTCTTCCTCTATAGTTCTAGGTAAGGTGTATAACTCTATATGGTTAACTTTGAGGTAGTTGACCTATTCTCATATTGACATCATGGAGCTCTTTATTAAGTTCTCTCTCTATCATGGCATCCCTATCAAGGTATTCCTTGTGTTAAGCTTGTCAATTAGTTCTCCTTTAAGAATGCATAATAGGATAGTGTATTGGATTAGGTCAATTTTCATGGCATCCACCTCGGTATGTAAGGTTTATTGATAACATATTTTTGTTCCGGTATGTAGATACTTGCAAAATCATAAACAACTATGAGGGAGCACTAAAGGGTACTTCAAGACAACCACTTCGATATCTAAGTTAGCCTTGTCATAGTGGAATTAAACTGTAAGACAGAAACAAAATGAAAGAGAGAGCTCCTTACTTAGGGGATCTTCCTCTGTATTTATAATAGATGTGTAGATATGTGTACTTAGATGGGGCCCTTAGAATTGGGCTTAAGTTATGGGCCGATTAATATAAGCTCGTGGTATAGTTATTAGAAAATCCCTATCAATAAGGTCTATCTTCTCTTTGGTCTCGTAAAATCATTCTCCATCACTCTCTTCTTCTTCTTCTAGTTCTAATGTATGATTAACTCTTTGTTCAATTCCTCTAGCTCTTACGTTACAAGTTGTGTATATTTCTCTTCTATTGAATGTAGTAACATGGGCTTAGTTTTCCCTACAAACAACTGGGTTTTCAATAGCAATGTTCTTGTCAGCTTGGCTAAGCTTGGTCTTTAGTTCGATGAGCTCCTCTTATACAACGACAATATTTTTTTACATCATGGTCAGCATGTGCTCCAGTAACTCTAAAAGGTAATCCATTTAATCTTTATTGGATCTGGGTGTCTATTCTACAACAACCTCTTCTTAGGGCATCACTTTCAATCACAACATTCACATGAGGTTTCATCATTCTCACCATAGCATAATAAATCATTGACTAAACTCTAACACAAATTGTGGTTCCTCATAACTAAACAACCACCACTTCAAGACAGCAACAACGACTAATACAACAAAAGCAATACTGCCATACCTTATTCTGTTTCCATTAGGTGAAAGCAAAGTACAATTGAGTTGTACTATTAGCTACAATCATAACCATAATACTATACATCACACAACATAACCACAAACACAATATTCGTTAATACAGAACCAACAAACTCATGTACTCACACAACAAGAATGAGGAAATTTAAGAACTCTCAACCTTAATTAGAACCTCAAGCTTGAACACTAAGACAATATAATACTGAAATTGAAAGTGTACCTTGAGGAGGTCTTCTTGTGGCATAGATGGGTCCCTTAAGAAAAATAGGCTATGTTGGGTAGAAGGTAAGAAAATCTATAAGCTACTTAATAGATGTAACGCACTACACAAATAATACATGACTAATGCCTTGCCAAATATGACTAACTTGTCTAAGACAATAGGCTACTTACCACATAGCCTTACTTAAGGGTAGATATGAGCTAAGAAGGTTTTCCAATAAAGAGAGAAAACATAGAAAATTCTATTAAATAGCGACAAAAGATAATGGTGGAATCTCCTTACAGTATCCCATTAAGGGATTTTTATACTTGCACGTTCTAGGGTTATATAAACATTCAAATTTACTAAAAGGGGTAAAAAATATATAGATTTGATACTATAAAGGACAAAGGACAATCCATAGTCTACTTAAGAAGAGCATGTTAGGTAGTGAGGAGGTAAGCTATGGGTAGCGGGGTACATAGCACCTAGTGAATGGTTAGAAGATTCGGCACTTAACATACTTGGAGAAGATAAGGTTAACACTTAGGTTAGCATAGATTGAGGTAAAGTGCAATTGTTGTTAAGTGATTTTGGATTAGAACTTTCCTCCTGCAAAGAAAGATAAAACTTTTGGTATCAGGGTTAGTTCAATGCGGCCACCTTAATGCTTAAGTTAGTACATAAGTATGGGAGAGGATTGAATAAGTAGTCGCGAGTTGTTAGAGAGTCTTATAATGTTTCTTCTTCCTATTTATAAGTTGATGTTGTGTCTCAAATAGTAGTTAATAAAGCAATTGTCGAGCTTGATTTTTCGGTTTTTTTTTATTTAAAATTAATTTCCCCATTTCCCGATTAATACTAAACCCTAACCCATTTAATATTAATCCTCGACTAAAGAAATTGAGAAATTTTGGTTTTTTATTGAAAATAATTTTTGGAGTCGCCACTCTACTGAAGTCGGGAAAAGAAAAGAAACTGTAATCAATTAGGTGGATTGATTACGATTTAGCTATCGGTCTCTAATTTCAATTTAAATGAAGAACTAGAGGATTCTAAGTTTAGGGGGCTAACCTATTAAATCCTTAACGGGTACCACTATCTATTTATCGAAATTAGGATAATTCTTCTAATTATAATATTTAAAAAAATAAATAAATAAAATCAAAAGAAAAAACAAACCTACATTTCTACATATTTTATCGTTGCCCCAAAGGTGCCTACGTACCCACTAGCCAGGATTAGATGATCGTAGTTCTATAAAAAAATCTTTAATGTATTGATTCTTTTTATAAAAAAATGATTGGTTGAATGTGCGTTTTTATTAACCATTTTATTTTTATTAAGAAAAATCCCTAGAAGCTTAATTTTTATTCCTAATTATAAAAAAAAAAACCTAAAATCCTAATTTTTGAAATGTCCTAAATTAAGATTTTTATTTAAAAACAACTAAGTGATAATTTTTTTATTTTCAAGAAAAACCCTAAAGATCTTATGAAATATGCAATTTTTATAAAATATGCAATGCTCTACATGATGAATTTTTTATATAAAAAAGATGCTTAAAACATAGAAAGAAAAAGAAGAAAAAAAAGTCCTATTCATAGAAAGGATACCTAAATCATAGAAAAGATGTCTAAACTATGAAAAAGATGTTTAAACTATATAAAAAAATCTAAATTCTAGAAAACTGTCTGAATCATAGAAAAGAAACCTAACAATGGAAATAATATATAAACTATAAAAAAAAAGCTTAAATTATGGAAAAGATGTTCTAACCATAGAAAAGATGTTCAAACCATAGAAAAGATGTTCAAACCATAGAAAAGAAATCTAAACTATGGAAGAGATATCTAAACTATAAAAAAGACATTTAAATAATGGAAAATAAGCGTAAACTATAGAAAAGATGTCTTGCCATAAAAAAGAAGTCAATTATAGATTTTTTTTTAATTTCATGAACATCAAAATGATTTTTTTATCTAAAAAACCTTAACATGCCTAATGCAATTTTCCTAAATTAATACAATATGCAAAGAATGAGATTTTGTAAAATATGACATTTTATAAAATTGTCATTTTGAAAATATGAAATCTAAAAAAAATAATTAACAAAAAAAAAAACAACTTTTTATATGACAAATCCTTAAGCAAGATCAAATCTTGACAAAAACAACCTTCTATATGTATATACATATACATATATTATTATTATTAAATAATTATCTATATATAAAAGATTAAAAATAAAATCTAATATGTTCATATTCGTATATATTATATTCAATAACTAAAGATCTAAATAATAATAATTATAATAATATAATAACAATATATAAACAATTAAACAGACAATTTCAAAACTGGAAAGAAATGGACTTGAACTTCTTGATTATGTGGTGAAGGACGATGGTCGGTGTATAATAGACTTGCTGTTGCGTGTGGCTATTGGTGTCGAAGTTTTGTCTGAGTTTACTTCGCTGCTATTCTCCTTACTGTTGTCCTATTCACTATTGTCCGCTTTGCTGCTGTCTGCCTTGCTGCTGTCCGCCATGCTGCTTTTTGCCTTACTGTTGTTCTGTTCGTTGCTGTCCACTTTGCTGTTGTCTGGATTGTTGCTAACGTTGGATTGAGGATGCGGTTGCTAGCTATCGCGTATGCGAACGAGAGAAAGGGGGTGTTCAATGATTGTAGTCGCGGGTTCGTGTGAGAGCTTGAGAGAAGAGTTGGTGCTTGATGGAAGTTCTACAATGGCGCATCGAGGACTAGGTTTCACTTGGGGTAGACAAGAGGGAGGTCATCAGGTCGCAATGGTAGCATACTGTCATTGGTGTCTATGAAGCATGGAGCTGCTCACGTGTTTGCGAATGAAAAGAGGATGGACGTACCGTGGTTCACGCAGGAGAGGGGATCAAAGATTGTGTTGCTGTTACTGTTTCATCAGTGGGACCTTGGACCACTACAATGATGGATTGAAAGGACAAGAGAGGTTAGGTTTCGTGGGGACGTCACAGGGGTTTAGAAATTGTGGGGTTATGAGTGGTCTATAGGTAGGGATGGCATAAGGGTTTTTTAGTCAGTGGATATGTGTTTTTGTCACTAAAGAATTTTGCTGTGTAAAAGTAGATTCTTTTTTCTACTGTCTCTTATTTTATATGCACGTGTATGTGTGCTTGTAAGGTCCAAATCAATTCATATCTGGATATATCTATTGTATCTGATTCGATAACAATCAAACTAGATCTAAATTAATTTAGAACTAATTTAATAAGATCAAACTAAATTCAAATGATTTAATAAGATATGAATCCCATTTTCATCTCGCTTTTATAAAGATAGAAAAATAAAGACATAGGTGCCTGGCGAGACTCAAACTCAAGACCTCAAACTAAGTCTATTCCAATACTCCAATGCTTATCAGTTAAGCCGTTGGCTAGAGCCTTCACATTCAGTTCGATTAAATTGTATTTAAACTACTTACTTCCCTAAAATAAAATTTTTAAACTACGCTAAAACTAAAACTATTTTCTCTAAAATAATTTACTTCTTAAAAATCTACAAAACTTTTTACAATAATAATTTTTTTCTTTTATTAATTTGTTTGTTATTTTTATTTTTCAATTAGGACCCTTTTTGTAAAAATAAAAATTAGGACTATAGAGGGGCAAAAATTAGGTGTTTACAGCTGCCTTTCTTTGTGATGAAGTTAGACACCGTTTTTGCCTCGGAACAACTCTATCCTAAGGAGCGTTAAGATACTTAACAAAGGTTTGTTTGATGCGAAGAATAGAGAGAGGTAGCGCCTTTGTGGGTCAGCAAAAATCCCTAAAAAGAATAATGAAAACTTGGTCGTACCTTAATGAGTTGACTAACAAATGCGTCCAAAGTGCCCCTTAAGTTGGCTAAGACCTAAAAATAAGGATAACTTGGTAGTACCCTAATGAGCTAACTAACCAAGGTGGTCAAAGCGCCCTTTGAGCTAGCTAAGACCTAAAGCCAAAAAAAACTTAGCTGTGCCCTGATGAGCTGATTAACCAAAGCTATCAAAGTACCCTTTGAGCTGGCTAAGACCTAAAGATAAGAAAAAACTTGGTCGTGCCCTGATGAGTTGACTAACCAAGGTGACTAAAGTGCCCTTTAAGTTTGCTAAGACCTAAAGATAAGAAAACTTGGTGGTGCCTTGATGAGCTGACTAACCAAAGCGGTCAAAACCCCTTTAAGTTGGCTAAGATCTAAAGATGAGAAAACCTGGTCGTACCATGATGAGCTAACTAACCAAGGTGATCAAAGCGCCCTTCGAATTGGCTAAGACCTAAAGATAAGGGAAACTTGGTCGTGCCCTGATGAGCTACCTAACCAAGGCGGTCAAAGCGCCCTTTGAGCTAGTTAAGACCTAAAGATAAGAAAACCTGCTTATACCTTGATGAGCTGACTAACCAAGGCGGTCAAAGTGCCCTTTGAGCTAACTAAGACTAAAAGACAGGAAAACTTGGTCGTGCCCTGATGACCTAACTAACCAAGGCGGTCAAAGCGCCCGTTGAGCTAGCTAAGACCTAAAGATGAGAAAACTTTGTCGTACATTGATGAGCTGACTAACCAAGGCGGTCAAAGCGCCCTTTAAGCTGGCTAAGACCCAAAGATGAGAAAACTTGGTCATACCCTGATGAGTTGACTAACCAAGGCGGTCAAAGCGCCCTTTGAGCTGGATAATACCTAAAGACAAGGAAAACTTAGTCATGCCCCGACGAGCAGACTAACCAAGGAGGTCAAAGCACCCTCTAAGCTGGCTAAGACCTAAAGATGAGAAAACTTGGCTGGGCCCTGATGAGCTGACTCACCAAAGTAGTCAAAGCGCCCTTTGAGCTGGCTAAGGCCTAAAGACAAGGAAACCTTAGTTGTACCATGATGAGTTGGCTAACCAAGGCAGTCAAAGCGCCCTTTGAGCTAGCTAAAACCTAATGACAAGCAAAACTTGGTCGTGCCTTGATGCGCTGACTAACCAAGGTGCTCAAAGCGCCTTTTGAGTTAGCTAAGACCTATAGATGAGAAAATATGGTCGTCCCCTGATGAGCAGATTAACTAAGGCAGTCAAAGCTCCCTTTGGGCTGCCTAAGACCTAAAGATAAGGGAAACTTGGTCGTACCCTGATGAGCTGACTAACCAAGGTGGTCAAAGCACCCTTTGAGCTAGCTAAGACCTAAAGATGAGATAACTTAGTCATGCCCTAATGAGCTGACTAACTAAGGTGGCCAAAGCGCCCTTTGAGTTAGCTAAGACCTAAAGATGAGAAAACTTGGTCATGCCCTGATGAGTTAACTAACCAAGGCGGTCAAAGTGCCCTTTGGATTAGCTAAGACCTAAAGATGAGAAAACTTAGTCGCGTCCTGATGAGTTGACAAACCAAGGCGATCAAAGCGCCCTTTGAGCCGGCTAAGACCTAAAGAGAAGAAAAACTTGGTCTTGCCATGATGAGATGACTAACCAAGGTGGTCAAAGCGCACTTTGAGCTGGCTAAGACCTAAGGAAGAGAAAACTTAGACGTGCCTTAATGGGCTGACTAACTAAGGCAGCCAAAGCGCCCATTGAGTTAGCTAAGACCTACAAATGAGAAAACCTGGTCGTACCTTAATGAGTTGACTAACCAAGGCGGTTAAAGTGCCCTTTAAGCTGGCTAAGAGCAAAAGACAAGGAAAACTTAGTCGTACCATGATGAGCTGACTAACCAAGGCGGTCAAAGCGCCCTTTGAGCTGGCTAAGACCTAAAGATGAGAAAACTTGGTCTTGCCATGATGAGTTGAGTAGTCGAGGTGGTCAAAATGCCCTTTGAGCTGGCTAAGACCTAAAGATAAGAAAACTTGGTCATGCCCTAATGAGCTGACTAACCAAGGTGATCAAAGTGTCCTTTGAGCTGGCTAAGACCAAAAGACAAGGAAAACTTGCTCGTACCATGATGAGCTGACTAACTCAGGTGGTTAAAGCGCCCTATGAGCTGGCTAAGACCTAAAGATGAGAAAACTTGCTCATGCCCAGATGTGCTAACTAACCAAGGCAGCCAAAGCGCCCTTTCAGCTGGTTAAGACCTAAAGACAAGGAAAACTTGGTCGTGCCCTGATGAGCTGGCTAACCAATGCGGTCAAAGCGCCCTTTAAGTTGGCTAAGACCTAAAGATGAGAAAACATGGTCGTGCCCTAATGAGGTGACTAACCAAGGCGGTTAAACCGCTCCTTGGGCTGGCTAAGACCAAAAGTTGAGAAAACTTGGTCATTCCTTGATGAGGGGACTAACTAAGGCGGTTAAAGCACCCTTTAAGCTAGCTAAGACCTAAAGACAAGGAAAACTTAGTCGTACCCTGATGAGCTGACTAACAAAGGTGGTTAAAGCTCCCTTTGAGCTCGCTAAGACCTAAAGGTGAGAAAACCTAGTTGTACTGTACTGAGCTGACTAATTAAGGTTGCCAAAGCTCCCTTTGAGTTAGCTAGGACCTAAAGATGAGAAAACTTGGTCGTGCCATGATGAGCTGCCTAACCAAGGCGGTTAAAGCGCCCTTTGAGTTGGCTAAGACCTAAAGATGAGAAAACCTGGTCGTACCGTGATGAGGGTACTAACCAAGGCAGTCAAATCTCCCTTTGAGCTGGCTAAGACCTAAAGACAAGGAAAACTTGGTTGTACCCTGATGAGCTGACTAACCAAGGCGGTCAAAGGGCCCTTTGAGCTGGCTAAGACCTAAAGATGAGAAAACTTAGTCGTGCCCTAATGTGCTGATCAACTAAGGCAGCCAAAGTGCCCTTTGAGTTAGCTAAGACCTAAAGGTGGGAAAACTTGCTCATACCCTGATGGGTTAACTAACCTAGGTGGTCAAAGTGCCCTTTAAGCTGGCTAAGTCCTAAAGACAAGCAAAACTTAGTCATGCATTGATGAGTTGACTAACCAAGGCGGTCAAAGTGCCCTTTGAGATAGCTAAGACCTAAAGATGAGAAAACATGGTCGTGCCTTGATGAGCTGACTAACCAAGGTAGTCAAAGCACCCTTTGAGCTGGCTATGACCTAAAAGCAAGGAAAACATGGTCATACCCTGATGAGCTGACTAACCAAGGCTGTCAATGCGCCCTTTGAGCTAACTAAGACCTATAGATGAGAAAACTGAATCGTGCCCTAATGTGCTGACTAACTAAGGCAGCCAAAGCACCCTTTGAGTTAGCTAAGACCTAAAGATGAGAAAACTTGGTCGTAACCCGATGAGCTGACTTACCATGGCAGTCAAAGTACCCTTCAAACAGGCTAAGACCTAAAATTCAAAGTGCCCTTTAAGCTGGCTAAGACCTAAAGACAAGGAAAACTTAGTCGTGCCTTGATGAGCTGACTAACCAAGGTGGTCAATGCACCCATTGTGCTGGCTAAGAACTAAAGATGAGAAAACTTAGTCGTGCATTGATGAGTTGACTAACTAAGGTAGTTAAAGCACCCTTTGAGCTAGCTAAGACCTAAAGATGAGAAAACTTGGTTGTGCCTTGATGAGCTGACTAACCAGGGTGGTCAAAGTACCCTTTGAGCTGGCTAAGAGCTAAAGATAAGGAAAACTTGGTCATGCCATGTTGAGTTGACTAACCAAGGCGGTAAAAGTGCCCTTTAAGCTGGCTAAGACCTAGAGACAAGGAAAACTTAGTCGTACCCTGATGAGCTGACTAACCGAGGTGGTCAAAGCACCCTTTGAGCTGGCGAAGACCTAAAGATGAGAAAACTTGGTCATGCATTAATGAGTTGACTAACCAAGGTGGACAAAGCGCCCTTTGAGCTAGCTAAGACCTAAAGATGAGAAAACTAGGTCGTGCCCTGATGAGCTAACTAACCAAGGTAGTCAAAGCACCCTTTGAGCTGGCTAAAACCTAAAGATGAGAAAACATGGTGGTGCCCTGATGAACTGACTAACCAACGTGGTCAAAGCGCCCTTTGAGCTGGCTAACACCTAAAGGCAAGGAAAACATGGTCGTACCCTGATGAGCTGACTAACTAAGGTGGTCAAAGCGCCCCTTGAGCTAGCTAAAACATAAAGATGAGAAAACTTAGTCATGCCCTATTGAGCTGACAAACTAAAGTGGCCAAAGCACCCTTTGAGTTAGCTAGGACTTAAAGATGAGAAAACTTGGTCGTACCTTGATGAGCTGACTAACCAAAGTGATCAAAGCACTCTTTGAGCTGGCTAAGACCTAAAGATAAGAAAACTTGGTCATGCCCTGATGAGCTGACTAACTAAGGTGGTCAAAGCGCCCTTTGAGCTGGCTAAGACCAAAAGACAAGGAAAACTTGCTCGTGCCGTGATGAGCTGACTAACCCAGGTGGTCAAAGCGCCCTATGAGTTGGTTAAGACCTAAAGATGAGAAAACTTGTTGATGCCCAGATGTGCTAACTAACCAAGGTAGCTAAAGCGCCCTTTTAGCTGGTTAAGATCTAAAGACAAGGAAAACTTGGTCGTGCCCTGATGAGCTGGCTAACCAATGCTGTCAAAGCGCCCTTTGAGTTGGCTAAGACCTAAAGATGAGAGAACATGGTCATGCCCTGATGAGGTGACTAACCAAGGCAGTCAAACCGCTCTTTGGGATAGCTAGGACCAAAAGTTGAGAAAACTTGGTCGTTCCTTGATAAGCTGACTAACTAAGGCGATCAAAGCACCCTTTAAGCTGGTTAAGACCTAAAGACAAGCAAAACTTAGTCGTACCTGATGAGCTGACTAACAAAGGTGGTTAAAGCGCTCTTTGAGCTCGCTAAGACCTAAAGATGAGAAAACCTAGTTGTGCCCTACTGAGCTGACTAACTAAGGTTGCCAAAGCGCCCTTTGAGTTAGCTAGGACCAAAAGATGAGAAAACTTGGTCATGCCATGATGAGCTGACTAACCAATGCGGTTAAAGCGCCCTTTGAGTTGGCTACAACCTAAAGATGAGAAAACCTGGTCTTGCCCTGATGAAGGTACTAACCAAGGCAGTCAAATCTCCCTTTGAGTTGGCTAAGACATAAAGACAAGGAAAACTTGGTTGTACCCTGATGAGCTGACTAACCAAGGCAGTTAAAGGGTCTTTTGAGCTAGCTAAGACCTAAAGATGAGAAAACTTAGTCGTACCCTAATGTGCTGACTAACTAAGCTGGCCAAAGTACCCTTTGAGTTAGCTAAGATCTAAAGGTGGGAAACTTGGTCGTACCCTGATGAGCTAACTAACCAAGGTAGTCAAAGTTCCCTTTAAGCTGGCTAAGTCGTAAAGACAAGGAAAACTTAGTCATGCATTGATGAATTGACTAACCAAGGCGGTCAAAGCGCCCTTTGAGTTGGCTAAGACCTAAAGATGAGAAAACTTGGTTGTGCCATGATGAGCTGACTAACCAAGGTGGTCAAAGCGCCCTTTGAGCTGGCTAAGACCTAAAAGCAAGGAAAACATGGTCGTACCCTGAGGAGCTAACTAACCAAGGCAGTCAATGTGCCCTTTGAGCTAGCTAAGACCTGTAGATGAGAAAACTTAGTCGTGCCATAATGTGATGACTAACTAAGGCAGCCAAAGTGCCCTTTGAGTTAGCTAAGACCTAAAGATGAGAAAACTTGGTCGTAACCCGATGAGCTGACTTACTAAGGCGGTCAAAGTGCCCTTCAAACTGGCTAAGACCTAAATTCAAAGTGCCCTTTAAGCTGGCTAAGACCTAAAGACAAGGAAAACTTAGTCGTACCCTGATGAGCTGACTAACCAAGGTGGTCAAAGCACCCTTTGAGCTGGCTAAGACCTAAAAATGAGAAAACTTGGTAGTGCATTCATGAGTTGACTAACCAAGATGGTTAAAGTGCCCTTTGAGCTGGCTAAGACCTAAAGATGAGAAAACTAGGTCGTGCCCTGATGAACTAACTAACCAAGGTGGTCAAAGCGCCCTTTGAGCTGGCTAAGACCTAAAGATGAGAAAACTAGGTCGTGCCCTGATGAACTAACTAACCAAGGTGGTCAAAGCGCCCTTTGAGCTGGCTAAGACCTAAAGATAAGAAAACTTGGTCATGCCCTGATGAGCTGCCTAACCAAGGTGGTCAAAGCGCCCTTTGAGCTGGCTAAGACCAAAAGACAAGGAAAACTTGCTCGTGCCGTGATGAGCTGACTAAACCAGGTGGTCAAAGCTCCCTATGAGTTGGTTAAGACCTAAAGATGAGAAAACTTAGCCATGCCCTATTGAGCTGACAAACTAAAGTGGCCAAAGCGCCCTTTGAGTTAGCTAGGACCTAAAGATGAGAAAACTTGGTCGTACCTTGATGAGCTAACTAACCAAGGTGATCAAAGTGTCCTTTGAGTTGGCTAAGACCTAAAGATGAGAAAACTTGGTCGTGGCTTGATGAGCTAACTAACCAAGGTAGTTAAAGTGCCCTTTGAGCTGGCTAAGACCTAAAGGCAAGGAAAACATGGTCATGTCCTGATGAGCTAACTAACCAAGGCGGTCAATGCGCCCTTTGAGCTAGCTAAGACCTAAAGATGAGAAAACTTAGTTGTGCCATAATGTACTGACTAACTAAGGTGGTCAAAGCGCCCTTTGGGTTAGCTAAGACCTAAAGATGAGAAAACTTAGTCATACACTGATGAGCTAACTAACTAAGGCGATCAAAGTTCCCTTTAAGCTGGCTCAGACCTAAAGATAAGGAAAACTTAGTCGTACCCTGATGAGTTGACTAACCAAGGTGGTCAAAGCACCCTTTGAGCTGGCTAAGAACTACAGATGAGAAAACTTAGTCGTGCATTGATGAGTAGTCTAACCAAGGTGGTCAAAGTGCCCTTTGAGCTGGCTAAGACCTAAAGATGGGAAAACTTAGTTGTGCCTAGATGAGTTGACTGACCTAGGTGGTCAAAATGCCCTTCGAGCTGGTTAAGACCCAAGGACAAGGAAAATTTGGTTGTGCCTTGATGAGCTGACTAACCAAGGCGGTCAAAGTGCCCCCTGAGCGGGCTAAGACCTAAAGATGAGGAAACTTGATCGTGCTTTGATGAGCTGACTAACCAAGGTTGTCAAAGCACCTTTTGAGCTGGCTAAGACCTAAAGATAAGAAAACTTGGTCGTGCCCTGATGAGTTGACTAACCAAGGTGGTCAAAGCGCCCCTTGAGCTAGCTAAGACGTAAAGACAAGGAAAACTTGGTTGTGCCGTGATGAGCTAACTAACTAAGGCGGTCCAAGCGCACTCTACGCTAGCTAAGGGCTAAAGATGAGAAAACTTCTTTAAGCCTTGATGTGCTAACTAACCAAGGAAGTCAAAGTGCCCTTTGAGTTGGTTAAGACCTAAAGACAAGGAAAACTTAGTCGTGCCCCGATGAGCTGGTTAACTAAGGTGGTCAAAGCGCTCTTTGAGTTGGCTATGACCGAAAGATGAGACAACTTCATCGTACCCTGATTAGTTAACTAACCAAGGCGGTCAAAGCGCCCTTTGAGCTGGCTAAGACCTAAAGATGAGAAAACTTAGTCGTGCCCAAATGAGTTGACTAACTTAGGTGGTCAAAGTGCCCTTCGAGCTGGTTAAGACCCAAAGACAAGGAAAATTTGGTCATGCCTTGATGAGCTGACTAACCAAGGCAGTCAAAGTGGCCCTTTAGCGGGCTAAGACCTAAAGATGAGGAAACTTGATCGTGCCTTGATCAGCTGACTAACCAAGGTTGTCAAAGCGCCCTTTGAGCTGCGCTTTGAGCTGGCTAAGACCTAAAGATAAGAAAACTTGGTCATGCCCTGATGAGTTGACTAACCAAGGTGGTCAAAGCGCCCCTTGAGCTAGCTAAGACGTAAAGATAAGCAAAACTTGGTCGTGCCGTGATGAGCTAACTAACTAAGGCGGTCAAAGTACACTCTACGTTGGCTAAGGGCTAAAGATGAGAAAACTTCTTTAAGCCTTGATGTGCTAACTAACCAAGGAAGTAAAAGTGCCCTTTGAGCTGGTTAAGACCTAAAGACAAGGAAAACTTGGTCGTACCCCGATGAGCTGGTTAACCAAGGCGGTCAAAGCGCCCTTTGAGTTAGTTAAGACCGAAAGGTGAGACAACTTCGTCGTACCCTGATTAGTTAACTAACCAAGGTGGTTAAAGCGCCCCTTGAGCTGGCTAAGACCTAAAGATGAGAAAACTTGGTCGTACCCTGATGAGCTGATTAACCAAGGTGGCCAAAGCGCCCTTTGAGCTGGTTAAGACTTAAAGGCAAGGAAAACTTTATTGTACCTTGATGAGCTGACTAACCAAGGTGGTCAAAGCGCCCATTGAGCTAGCTAAGACCTAAAGATGAGAAAACTTAGTCTTGCCCTAATGAGCTGACTAACAAGGTGGTCAAAGCGCCCTTTGAGCTGGCTAAGACCTAAAGATGAGAAAACTTGGTCGTGCGTTGATGAGCTGACTAACCAAGGCGATCAAAGTGCCCTTTGAGCTGGCTAAGTCCTAAAGACAAGGAAAACTTGGTTGTGCCTTGATGAGCTGACTAACCAAGGTAGACAAAGCACCCTTTGAGTTGGCAAAGACCTGAAGATGACAAAACTTAGTCGTGCCCTAATGAGTTGACTAACTAATGTGGCCAAAGCGCCCTTTGAGTTAGCTAAGAACTACAGATGAGAAAACCTGGTCATACCTTGATGAGCTGACTAACCAAGACGGTCAAGGAGCCCTTTAAGCTGGTTAAGACCTAAAGACAAGGAAAACCTAGTCGTGCCCTGATGAGTTGACTAACCAAGGTGGTCAAAGTGCCCTTTGAGTTGGATAAGACCTAAAGATGAGAAAACATGGTCGTGCCTTGATGAGCTGACTAACCAAGACGGTCAAAGCGCCCTTTGAGCTGGCTAAGACGTAAAGATGAGAAAACTTGGTCGTGCCTTGATGAGCTGACTAACAAAGGTGGGTAAAGCACCCTTTGAGCTGACTAGAACCTAAAGATAAGGAAAACTTGGTTGTACCGTGATGAGCTGACTAACCAAGGCGGTCAAAGCGCCCTTTGAGTTGGCTAAGACCTAAAGATGAGAAAACTTGGTCGTGACCTGATGAGTTGATAAACCAACGCAGTCAAAGTATCCTTTGAGCTGGCTAAGACTTAAAGGCAAGGAAAACTTGGTCGTACCCTGATAAGTTGACTAACCAAGGTTGTCAAAGCGGCCTTTGAGTTGGCTAAGGCATGAAGATGAGAAAACTTAGTCATGCCCTAATGACCTGACTAACTTAGGTTGCCAAAGCGCCCTTTGAGTTAGCTAAGACATACAGATGAGAAAAACTGGTTGTACCTTGATGAGCTGACTAACCAAGGTGGTCAAGGTGCCCTTTAAGCTGGCTAAGTCCTAAAGACAAGGAAAACTTGGTCGTACCCTGATGAACTGACTAACGAAGGCGGTCAAAGCGCCCTTTGAGCTGGCTAAGACCTAAAGATGAGAAAACTTGGTCGTGCCCCGATGAGTTGATTAACCAAGGCAGTCAAAGCGCCTTTTGAGCTGGTTAAGACTTAAAGATAAGGAAAACTTGGTCATACCCTGATGAGCTGACTAACCAAAGTGGTCAAATCGCCCTTTGAGCTAGCTAAGACCCAAAGATGAGAAAACTTAGTCATGCCCTAATGAGCGGACTAACTGAGGCGGCCAAAGCACCCTTTGAGTTAGCTAAGACCTATAGATGGGAAAACTTGTTATGCCTTGATGAGCTGACTAACCAAGGTGATTAAAGTGCCCTTTAAGTTGGCTAAGACCTAAAGACAAGAAAAACTTAGTCGTACCCTGATGAGCTGACTAACCAAGGTGGTCAAAGTACCCTTTGAGCTGGCTAAGAACTAAAGACAAGGAAAACTTGGTCGTGCCTTGATGAGCTGACTAACCAAGGTGGTCAAAGCACCCTTTGAGCTGACTAAGACCTAAAGATAAGGAAAACTTGGTCATGCCGTGATGAGTTGACTAACCAATGCGGTCAAAGTGCCCTTTGAGTTGGCTGAGACCTAAAGATGAGAAAACTTGGTTGTACCCTGATGAGCTGATTAACCAAGGCCGTCAAAGCGCCCTTTGAGTTGGCTAAGACTTAAAGACAAGGAAAACTTGGTCGTACGCTGATGAGCTGACTAACCAAGGTGGTCAAAGCGCCTTTTGAGCTAGCTAAGACCTAAAGACGAGAAAACTTAGTCGTGCCCTAATGAGCTGACTAACTAAGGCGGCCAAAGCGCCCTTTGAGTTAGCTAAGACCTGCAGATGGGAAAACTTGTCGTGCCCTGATGAGATGACTAATCAAGGCGATCAAAGTGCCCTTTGAGCTGGCTAAGACCTAAAGATAAGGTAAACTTAGTCGTGCCCTGATGAGCTGACTAACCAAGGTGATTAAAGCACCCTTTGAGTTGGCTATGTGCTGAAGATGAGAAAACTTAGTCGTGCCCTAATGAACAGACTAACTAAAGAAGCCAAAGCGCCCTTTGAGTTAGCTAAGACCTATAGATGAGAAAACCTGGTCGTACCTTGATGAGGTGACTAACCAAAGCAGTCAAAGTGCCCTTTAAGCTGGCTAAGACCTAAAGACATGGAATACCTAGTCGTGCCTTGATGACTTGACTAACCAAGGCGGTCAAAGTACCCTTTGAGTTAGATAAGACCTAAAGATGAGAAAACATGGCCATGCCCTGATGAGGTTACTAACCAAGGTAGTTAAAGTGCCCTTTGAGATGGCTAAGACCTAAAGATGAGAAAACTTGGTCATGCCTTGATAGGCTAACTAACCAAGGTGGTCAAAGCACCCTTTGAGCTGACTAAAACCTAAAGACAAGGAAAACTTGGTCATGCCGTGATGAGCTGACTAACCAAGGCGGTCAAAGCGCCCTTTGAGTTGGCTAAGTCGTAAATATGAGAAAACTTGGTAGTACCTTGATGAGCTGACTAAGCAAGATGGTCTAAGTGCCCTTTGAGCTGGCTAAGTCGTAAATATGAGAAAACTTGGTCATGCCCTGATGAGCTAACTAACCAAGGTGGTCAAAGCGCCCATTGAGTTGGCTAAGACCTAAAGACAAGGAAACCTTGGTCATACCGTGATGAGCTGACTAACCAAGGCGGTCAAAGCGCCCTCTGAGCTGGCTAAGACCTAAAGATGAGAAAACTTGTTCATGCCCTGATATGCTAACTAACCAAGGCAGTCAAAGCGCTCTTTGAGCTGGCTAAGACCTTAAGACAAGAAAAACTTAGTTGTGCCCCGATGAGCTGGTTAACCAAGGCAGTCAAAGCGCCCTTTGAGTTGGCTAAGATCGAAAGATGAGAAAACTTGGTCGTACCCTGATTAGCTGACTAACCAAGGCCGTCAAAGCGCCCTTTATGCTAGCTAAGACCTAAAGATATGGAAAACTTGGTCGTGCCTTGATGAGCTGACTAACCAAGGTGGTGAATGCACCCTTTGAGCTAACTAAGACCTAAAGATGAGAAAACTTAGTCGTGCCCTTATGAGCTGACTAACGAAGGTGGCCAAAGCACCCTTTGAGTTAGCTAAGACCTAAAGATGAGAAAACTTGGTCATGCCCTGATGAGCTACTAACCAAGGCGGTTAAAGCGCCCTTTGAGTTGGCTAAGACCTAAAGATGAGAAAACCTGGTTATGCCCTGATGAGATGACTAACTAAGGTGGTCATAGCGCCCTTTGGGCTAGCTAAGACCTAAAGACAAGGAAAACTTGGTCGTGCCCTGATGAGCTAGCTAACCAAGGTGGTTAAAGCACCCTTTGAGTTAGCTAAGACCTAAAGATGAGAAAACTTAGTTGTGCCCTGATGAGCTAACTAACCAAGGCGGTGAAAGTGCCCTTTGAGCTGGCTAACACCTAAAGACATGGAAAACTTGGTCATGCCCTAATGAGCTAACTAACAAAGGTAGTCAAAGCCCTTTGAGCTGGCTAAGACCTAAAGATGAGAAAACTTGGTCGTGCCCTGATGAGCTGACTAACCATGGTGGTCAAAGTGCCCTTTGAGCTGGGTAAGACCTAAGGAAAACTCCGTCCTGCCCTGATGAGCTGACTAACTAAGGCAGTCAAAGTACCCTTTATGCTAGCTAAAACCTAAAGAGGTGAAAACTTGGTCGTACATTGATGAGCTGACTAACCAAGGTGGTCAAAGCACCCTCTGAGCTGGCTAAGACCTAAAGATGTGAAAACTTAGTCGTGCTCTAATGAGCTGACTAACCAAAGCGGTCAAAGTGCCCTTTGAGTTGGCTAAAACCTAAAGACAAGGAAAACTTGAATTGGGACAGCGCTTCTTGAGCTTGCTAAATCCCTTAAAGAAATTTTGAGTTGGGTAATGTTCTATGAGTCATACTATTAGGAGTTTAATAAGCTCTGGATTGGGACTACACTCTACGAGATGGTTGACTTGCTAAGAAATTTTTTTTTGGAAAGCAAGCTGTCATCCTTAGGGGAAAACCAATTGGCAATGCAATGTTTTATCAGGCTAGAAACACTTACCTGGTTTTAATGATAGCTCCCAAGTAGTCCAATGTCTTATTGAGCAGTCTGATTAGAACCAATGATTCTAACCCTTAACATTGTCTTTTCTTGTTCATGCTCTTCCACTTTTTTCTTCTTCTGTCTCTTTCTAACCCTTCCTCCCCCCCTTTTTTCGTTCTCTTCTCTTTCTCTTCTTCTTCTTTTTTTTTTTGTGAAAGTGACTAGTTTCTATTTATACGCCACACATTACTCTTTCTAAATATGGCTCTATCCTGAAAAATAGGCAACAAGTCTCCCTTTCTTAGGGGGTTAACCACAATAAAGTATTAAAAGAATTTTCATCAATAGTCATTGCTTCAAGTTAAGTGTTTATTTGTTCTTGTGCTTCTTGTGTGTAAGGTTTATTTAGGTAGAGGATAGAGCGAGAAGTGGGGTCTTTTAGTAAGACAAGAAAAGGGCTAAAGATATTATCCAATGCTAACGACTAACAGGAACACCAACTTTGCATGTAGAAAATGAAAATGAAACTACAGTAATAGTAAGATTGTTTGCAAAAATTTCATTGATGTTTAAGGATAGTACATCTTCAATGTGTCAGCGTTTACTGGGTCCTTCAAGTTTAGACCATCCATTTGAGACAAGATAACGGCTCCTACTGGCAATACTTTCTTGACAATGTAAGGCCCTTTATAGTTTAGGGCAAACTTCCCTCTTGAATTAGTTGTGTTAGGCAACGTCTTCCTTAACACCATATCTCCTTACTCAAAACTTCGGGGTTATACTTTTTTGTTGAAAGCCATAGCCATTTGTTGCTAATAGCAAATGTTGTGGCACAAAGCCACTAGCCTCTTTTCATCAATTAGGTTTAACTGCTCAATACGCTTCTTTACCCAATCAGCCTCATTTAACTGAGTTTCCGATAATATTCTGAGAGACGGGATCTTGACCTCCATTGGTAGTACAACCTCCATTTCGTATACCAATAAATAGGGGGTTGCCCCTATTGATGTTCTGATAGAAGTTCGATAGGTCATGAGTGCAAATGGTAACATCTCATGCCAATCTCGATACGTAATGGCCATCTTCTCAATAATTCTTTTGATGTTCTTATTGGCCGCTTCTATAGCTCTATTCATTTGGGGTCGATAAGGAGTAGAATTTCTATGAATGATCCTGAAGTGTCGGCATAACTCAGACATCAATTTATTATTCAAGTTCGTGCCATTGTCAGTAATAATTGTCTCTAGCGTACCATACCGAGCCAATATGTCTCTTCTGATGAACTTGACCACTACTCCCTTTGTCACACTAGAGTAGGATGAGGCTTCAACCCACTTAGTGAAATAATTAATAGCTATCAATATAAATCGGTGCCCATTGGATACCTTTGGAGTGATCGGGCTAATGATATCTATTCCCCACATCGAAAAAGGCTATGGTGTTGAGAGTATATGCAATTCTTGAGGTGGAGCATTTATCTTATTTGCATAGATCTAGCATAAATGGTAGCATCTAACATGTCCGATACATTCTGCTTCTACAGTTAACTAGTAATATCTCATCCTCGTGATTTTCTTGGCAAGCATGTAGCCATTCATGTGGTGGCCACATACTCCCTCGTGCATACAGTGTAGAATCGCTCATCAAGTACTGAGACGCCAATCTTCTAATTAATTTTTTATCCTTCTTCTCTGCTCCTTCGAGGTACGTACCACATTATAGAAACATTTTGATATCATGATACCAAGGCTTTTCGTCACACGAACTTTCCATTACCAAACAAAAAGCAGGCTTTTCTTCAATTTCAAATTTAGGTGGCTGAATCTCCACTTCTTTCGATATCTAGATCATTGATGCAAAAGTAGCAAGAGCATCAGTGAATTGGTTTTGAACCCTTAGTACGTATACGAATGTAATTTGTTCGAACTTGGTTATCAACTTGGCCAGGTTTTGGCAGTAAGGCACTAATTTGGGGTCTTTCGTCTTGTACTCACCCCGAGCTTGGCCTATGATCAACGAAGAATCTCCATATACTTGTAATTCCCGTATCTCATTAGACAATGCAATTTTGAGTCCCAAAATACATGCTTTGTATTTTGCAATATTATTGGTACATGGGAAAGTCAGTCTCACAACCATTGGCAATTGTGTACCTTCAGGCAATACCAGAGTTGCCCCTACTCTACATCTGGACACATTAGCTACTCCGTCAAAGAACATTTTTCACACTAATGATTTTTCGACTACTTCACAATCAGAAACTTTTCCAGCTACCAGGATACTTTCATCAGGAAACTCAACCTGTGCTTCTTCAGGGGTATCCTCAGAAGGATTCTCCACTCATTGATCCGCCAAAGCTTGCCTCTTGACTAAACTTTAGCTCACATACTTAATGTCAAATTCTGTCAGTAAAATCTGCCACTTTGAAACTCTACCAATGAGAGCAAGTTTTTCAGCTAAGTATTTCAAAGGATAGTGTTATGTTATCAACTCAATCAGATAATACAGCATATATGTCTGAGCCGATGCATGACCCAAACCAATGCACAACAGGTTCTTTCGACCTTTGAGTATTTTTGCTCCCATTCTGTGAACTTCTTGCTTAGATAGTAAACGACTCACTCTTTCCCTTCTTCATCCTTCGACCAAGCACGGATCTTATGGATTCGGACAATATGGTCAGATACAAAAACAATGGCTTTCCAGGTTTAGGAGCTACTAACAATAGAGGTTTCATGAGGTATTCTTTGATTTTTGTGAAAGCCTCTTCACATTCCTCATTCCAGTTAATCTTCGCGTTCCTCATTCCAGTTAATCTTCGCGTTCTTCTTTAATAGCTTAAAAAGAGGGCGACATTTGTCTGTTAACTGTGATATGAATCGAGCTATGTAATTTAAATGAACTAGCAATCCTCATACTTCCTTAAGTGTTTGTAGAGGAGGCATGTCAATTATGGCTTTGGCTTTATCAGGATCGAATTTAATACCTCTTTAGTTGACTATGAATCCCAACAATTTTTGTAACGTCACGCTAAAGGTACATTTCTTCGGATTCAACTTCAAGTAGTATTTCCTCAGTCTATCAAACATCTTCGTCAGGTTCTTTAAGTGATTTTCCTCCTCTTTGGATTTTGCAATCATATCATCAACATACACTTCTATTTCTCTATGTATCATATCATGAAAAATTGCAACCATGGCCCTCTGATATGTTGCGCCTGCATTCTTAAGCCTAAACGGCATCACCTTGTAGCAAAATGTTCCCTAAGTCATAATGAAAGTCGTTTCTGTCTTGTCTTCTTCGGACATCCGAATTTGATTATATCCCGAAAAACCAGCCATGAATGAGAATAGATGATTTCCAGCTGTGTTATCCATTAAGACATCAATGTAAGGCAATGGAAAATTATCTTTTGGCGTTGCCTAGTTAAGATCTTGAAAGTCTACGCACACTCTGACTTTCCCATTGTGCTTCATTACTAGAACAATATTAGCTACCCATTCCGAGTAATCTGACACTTTAATGAATCCAACTTCCAGTAGTTTCTTCACTTCTTTAATTTTCAGCAAGACGTCAGGTTGAAATCTCCTCAATTTTTTCTTTTTTGGTTTGACATCTTCTTGTGTAGGTAAATGGTGGACTACAATCGATCGGTCCAATGCAGGCATATCTTCATACGACCAAGCAAACACGTCTTGATACTCAGCTAACAACATAATCATTTATGTTTTTTTTTTTCTCTTTTAAACTTACCCCAATTTTTAAATTCTTAGGATTTTCTTCATTCCCTACATTAATTGTCTCAATCGGTTCATCAATAGTAATTCTATCCAGTTCATGTTTTTGCCATTCCTTTTGTATATTATTGTGGTCATTGACATCGCTCTCGACAACTAACCCAGTAGGGCAGGAAGCGATATTGATATTCTCATTTTCTACCTACGCGAGGTATTCCTGGTTTTCACTTGGTTCATTGGATCTGAATGAGAATGCATTAAACAAAAATGTATGTGAGAAAAAGAGAAGTATAATGCAACATAGGAAAGGAACGAACTAAGATTTTATTGAATAAATGGAAGTGGATCTCAAATGAGATAAAGGCCTAACTAATTTTGAACAAAAGGTTCGACGATACATTTAAAATGATGACTATTAAAAATAAAAATTCATAAAATACTAACTACAAGTCACCCCTTTACCTTAAGGAAGACTTATTGCTATTGATGGAGAACCAGTTGTTCAAATGATGCTGGAACTTGTATAGCGAGTTTGTTGATCCTTCCTTGCCAAATTCCCTGGCTTGAGTCTCTTCTCGTCTAAATGTCTCAGTTAGCAGTGAAAAGGTCATCGAGGCATGATATAATCTGTTACCTCTCTTGCCCTTTACTTGTTTCTTCTAGAATTCTTCTGTTGGGGTAAGATTGTAGCCAAGGCTGTAGGTGCCGATCTGGCCTTCCTTAAATCCCATTCTTCTATCATCTTCTTTATCGGGACTGGTGATCATGTTCACTTCTTCAAACATTTGTAAACCCAGCTCTTCTTGTCCCTCACTTCCTATGTGGGGTATAACGGTCTCCTTGTAGATTTCATAATCTTGATCTCCCAGAATTGTAATCACCTGGCTATTTGAGATAAACTTCAACTTTTGGTGCAAGCTCGAGGGTATGGCCCCTACTGCATGAATCCAAGGTCTTCCCAAGAGTAGATTGAAAGATCTTGGAATGTCCATGACTTAAAATTGAATGGTAAAATGCTGAAGACCAATATTCATGGATAAATCAATCTCCCCTATAATCTCTCTTCTAGAACCATCAAAGGCCCTAACTGTTGTGGAAGAAGGCTTAATTGCAGACGTGTCGATGCCCAGTAAATCCAAAGTAGCGAATGGACAAATGTTTAATGATGATCCATTATCGATGAGCACCTTGGTAATAATTATGTCGTTACTCCTTACCATGATAAAGAGTAGCTTTGTATGTATGTTCCCTTCTTCACCCAATTTGTCAGCTGAAAAAGAAATTTGATCCATTGCGAGGACAGAATTAGTGACCAGCCCCATCTTCTCAGTTGAAATTTCACGAGGGACTTTCACCTCATTTAAAGTACGAAACAAAGCCTCCCTATGTGGTTCAGATGTGATTAACAAGCTCATCAACGATATTTGTGTAGGGGTCTTAATGAGTTGATCCATGATCTTATATTCACTCGACTTGATCATTTTGGTAAAGGTCGATAGCCCCTCAATACGTTCGGCCACCATTTGATTGTTCGATTCTCCCAGTATGACCTTCCTCCCATGCTCCTCTCTTGGGTGGTAAATCTTTCCCAATCAAGTAATGCCCCCTACTAGAGGACCTGGCTTTTCATAATTTACTAAGTGATAGCTAAATGGGTCAGCCTTGTAATTCTCTTGTGGCAATGGTACGTAAAATGTGTACCTCTTCACTTCTGGCGTCTGGTTGCTAGTATAAAACTCAAAAACCTTGGGCTTCTTATTTGAATCAATGACGTTGACAGCACAGTCATAAAAAATCATACAAATCATCGACCCGTGGTTAGGTAAGGGATTATTATTAACGTTAGGAACCGAGGCTTCCACAAAATCCAACTGTACTGTCCCTTCATCTATCAAGTCCTGAATCTTGTTCCTCAGTCTCTAGCATGCATCAGTCGAATGCCCTACTTGTTTATAGTGGTATTCACACTTTACTGTGAGGTCAAAGATTCTCAATTGGTATTGATTGCTAGGAAGTTATTACTGTATCAAATTATCCCTTCACAACTTCTCGAAGACTTTACTTAAAGGGATTGGTATCTTGGTAAATTGTCTATAAGTCTTGTTAGTTTGAAACTGGTCTCTGAACTATTGCTGAGCAGAAGGTAGATTTGCCTTAAAAGTGACCTGAGCATTTGGTTTGGCATTTGAATTTACCATATCAACCATATATTCTTTAGGCTTGTTGCCGGCTGGTCTAGGACCAAATGATGATACTAATGGTCTTCTATCCGCTGCCTCTTGCAACTTACCGGAAGAGACAGTGCTTTCAATCCTATACCCTACTGCTACTACTTCAGCAAAACTGGACAAGGCTTGCTCGATGCGATGGGAGAAGTAGGGCCTCTCCAAGGTGTTAATGAAAGCTAATGTAAGCTCCTTCTCGGTTGTAGGAGTAGAGATTCTTACAGCCAAGGACTTCCATCTTTAAGTGTATTCTTTGAACGATTCATTACTTTTCTTCTGTAAGGCAACCAAGTCCATCATAATTGGGGTTACTTCTACGTTGAATTTACATTGTTCATAAAATGCTCTAGCAAGTTTCTCCCACGTATTTATCTGATTCAAATCAAGTTAGGCATACCAAGTCAGGGCCGGTCCAGTCAGACTATCTTAGAATGTTTGTACCATGAGTGTATTGTACTAAACATATTTACCCATCTTCCTGACGTACAACCCGGTATGGAGCTTAGGGCAACCCGTCCCTTTATACTTTTCAAATTCTGATACCTTAAACTTCTCATGGTATGATCCTATGTCATATACGGAAAATTTGGTGATCCCTGCTTATTCAAATCCATCATACCCTAAAAGTGCCCTTATCTTCTCAATTATCTGTTGTGTCAATTTCTTTTCTAGTTCTTTCAAGCTGTCCATACTAGGCCCTTGGTCAATAGGTCTTAGGACCGCATACGTGTCAGGTTCGAAGGTCGGGTTGTCTTTCAGGTAAACTCCTTTTGATTTGAATAGGTCTTTTTGATATTCGTGCTTTGCTTCAGGAGCATGTGTATTCTTCCCATAATAGGTCTTAGAGCTTTTTTCATTAGCTAGTACTGTAGCTCGCAACAAAGCAATGCTGTCTGCTAGGAAGCTGATTTGTTCTGCTATCTTCTCCATAGCCTTTTCTATGGAACCAAACCACAGCTTAGGGAGATCATTGATCTTAAGGTCTCCACCATTTCCTTCAGTGGTGGCCATCCTAGTTTAGGAACGTATTCTAATTGGACTTCGCTGAAAGACTTGACGTTTAGGAGCTATCTTGAAATTTTACCTGATTTTTAAATCAACTCAACAAAGGGTTAGTACATATTACATTTTTCTAAGAAAGAGTTGTTAATCGTATAAATGCAAGATGCATGTCACACAATTGCGATGGAAAATTAAAAATTGGAAAGAAACGCTTGATGTAGCAAAGCCTAACTAACTTTTATTAATTTTTGCAATTATGAAGCTTTAGGGTCATGACAAGCCTACTAGCCACTAGGGGGTTTAGTAGGATAGCCTAAAATTTTCATATCATGTATGCACCCATAATTAGAAAATCATCTTGCAAGTTAGAGATTGCAAGATTCTAAATAATTAGTCACTAAAGTTTTTATATAATTAACTTACGACCACATATATGTGACTATGGATATCCAATAAGCCACAGTCCAACAGAACCATAGAGAATTAGTATCCCCTACCAAATAATAAGATTAGGTAGTAAAGTTCTAAAATTTAAACTTGCTAAAGTCACAAAATTTAAATGTAGTTTACAATAATTCAAATGAACCATATAGTCTGTCTTTAGAGTCTAACTTCTATGCATCTCGACTTTGACACTCAACCCTCAGTTCTTAACCCATACCCGATCGTCTAGCAACCTGCAAGAGAAAACTATTGGGACGTAAGCTACAAAAGCTTAGTGAGTTAATTTCCCTCAACCACACAGTAATCAAGTTATACAATAGTTAGATTCAACCAAATGAATGCATGGCAAACAATATGCCAAACAAATACATGCAAGTGACCAAGTATTGCATGTAACTCAGATTTAACACCTTCCAAAGTTAGGGTTGGAGATTCATCGGTACAGTTAGATCCGAGTATCATATTAGAACTTATTTCATAATGAAACTCTGTATTTCATATTTAAAATGTAATGGTACATCCATTACCAGCTTTATCAAAACGAGTTCTATATATGATTGTAAGTAGGTTCACACAGCCCTCACTCACCCATAAACGAAGGCCTTTAGACTAGACCTATAGCCGGACGGTTGGCACCTCCAACGCCTAGTCATCCCATGGGCCAGGGTAAGGTCATATTGCACGTGTGCACCGTACGAAATCAATAATCAACCCACGTATGGCCTCTCGCTACCTCCGTGTAATGTGACTGCCCAGAATTAATTATGCAGTGCATGATTTATACATGATCCAAGTTAACTTTTCTAGTCAAATAAAATTTAGTCTTATTTATTCAGTGATCATTCCAAGCCATAAACAACCAATCTAGTGAATCTACTATGCAATAGACATTATATTATTGCAATTTAAGGTAAATTCACCATCAACAACAATTATCATGCACAAGCATAACCCAACCCCATACACATTCATTTATAATTCATAACTTATGTTCACTAATTATAAGCACATATAAATATGAAATCATTAGGAAACACTTACTCGACTATAGCTAGCTCAAGGATCATAATAGTCTGTAGACAGCTTAGAGTCAATATCGAGATCACCTAAGAATAAAGAAAATTTGTAAGCTTGGGAATTTAAAGCTAACTAGTGTTATAATTTGTAAGGTCTATCTTATCTAGTTATGTGAAATTACTGATTCGAGCTTTCTATCGAATCGTATGTAACTTTTTCATTTTAGCTCGGATCGTTATGAACTTATAGTCCATTTTGATCATTTTTGAGCATATTTTCTCGTAACGAGGTTCGTTTTTGACATTGTGACTCATTACATAAATTGTGATATAAAAATATCATAAAAATTATTATTTAAGTTTAAAAATTATAAACTATTGATTTTCGCTTTTTCTTAATATATTTATGACTTAATAATTATTTAAATCATATATTTGATATTTTATTATTTTGAATATAATTTCCTATTTTTGAGATTTTTAACTATATTATGATTATTGTTATTTTTATGACCGTTATTATTTTTTTTATTTTTCATTTTCTTAGTATTGATGTCCTTCACGATTTATACAGACATATATATATATATATATATATCTTTTCGATATACTATATATATATAATATATGTTATATGCTATATATATATGTATATACTTATTATATGAAAATAAACCTACTCTTATGTACATATATATATATATATATATACTCATGTATTTGTATTTATATATAATAATTTACTTATGTAACTTTCAAATACTTAAATATATATAAATAATCTACAAATGCCTAATCTTATTTTATATATTCAGTATATATATATTTATATAGTATTTGTTATATAGTATGTATATTATATATTATACATATATTATGCCATATACCATAAAACATATACTCTATATTATGTGTCTTATATTATTACTTATGGTACATACATAGACATAGACATACTATAGTTATTTAATATAAATACTTAATACTATTCATATGTATACTAAAAAAAATGCAGAATACATACTTTTCCATATACCTAAGTACATACATGTATACATACATAGCCTAATATATGTATATATAATTCAATTTATGTGTTTATGCTCATATACATGGACTTAGTAATATTATATGTACAAAATACCATACAAATACTATAATTATACATGTATTTACTACATAATATACATCTACACTAGAAAAATAAATGACTTACTTATTTATTTTCTTCTTCTTTTTCTTCCTTCTTTCTCTCTTTTCCTTCTTTCTTTTTCTTTCTTTCCCTTACTGTTTGATTTTCAGATTTTGTGTTTGTACAGAATTTTTTTTTTCTTTTTCCATATTTATATTGTTCTCTTGCTCACGTGAGTTACTAGCTTAAAATGTAAGCTAAGATAACTTCTAATTAATGAGAACATGAGAAAAATTAATCATTTCCATTTCTCTTTTATTATATACTTAACACATGCCCATTTAATCCTCACGTAGGCTACATCTTTTGGCTTTCATTTTCTTGATTTTTTTTTTGTTATGTTTTGTGCAGGAGGTGAGATTGAGTTGAGGAAAGGAAGAAAGAAAAAAGATAAATTGGAAGTAGAAGAAAAGGAAAATGAAAATTATTAACAAATATATGTAATTTTTTGAATCATATAAATTATAACGATTCTCCTCGTAAATTAATTTTCAAAATTTTGTGAAATTTTATCAATTTAATAGATACCCATTACAATTATAATTTTTACAAGTTATTGTGACAATTTCGTGCAAATAGGCGATTTAGTCGAAAATTGCATTCGACTATAATTTTATCACTATTGAGTAATATTTAACTATTTTATAGGTTTATGTTTATGATTTAAGGGTTTTGAGCAATTTCGGGTTTCAATTTTGAGTAATGGTGTAGAAACTAGTTTTAAGGTTTTAGTAAGCGATTTAAGGTTTCGATCAATTCCTAAGGTTTTTACTATTTATAATATATTTAGATTTATGATTTATTAAATTTTTATCTTCCTTGGCTCTAATGACTTATCAAGTCATTTATAGTATTAGGGTTCAATCCTACTCTTAACTAGCTAAATTTGTAGGGTTTACAAGGCTGATCCTGAGTCTTTCTCCTCTTTCAAATCTTGGGAGCCTGCTCTTCTTTACCCTTAGTCCTCTTTAGTTGTACTTCCAATGCCTTTATCTTCTAATGATATTCCTTACAATGGTTTTCCAAATCCTGCTCTCTTTTACTCGTCCTCTCGAGTTCAGCTTTAACTTGAACTTCCCCCTTCTCTTTATTGTCTTCCATAACCTTTAGTCCTTTTAGTTGGTGATAAAGAAATCCTTTGGTCGTTTGGCTCTTGGCTGTTATCCCTTTAGTGGTAGGGGTGGTCTTTCTTGTACACCATAGAGCTCGGATGCCCTAAAGCTTGGCTACTTTATCAGCCATCATCACGCTAGGGTTAAGGAAGTCCAATGAGACAGCTTCTAATGATGGCCTGGGGATCATGTCCTTAATGAGTCCATTGGCTGGGACGTATGCGGTACAGAGGTTGAAGTCAATCATAAGGACCGCCTTGAAGTCTTTACACCCACTTATTATTTCCTTGCTTACAAACCACCTAGGTGTCAACAGCAGCTCTTTCGCTTTCATAATTTGAAGTATTAGACCTAGTAGCGGCTAGCTATATTTTCTAGTAGCTCAACTCTTTCTTCAAAAGATTTGATGAGATCATATTGCTGAGTAAACTCAGCCTGAATGAAATCAAGTTGGTAACTTCTCATGTGGCTAATGAACCAAACCACTAATAGGACCATATTAGTTCTTAGATCTCTTCGTTTCTTTTTCTTGAGATGGTTTAGTGACCGGATCTGCTCGGCCAAAAGAGCCAGGACATATGATTTCCCTTCAAGGAATTGGTTTACAAGTTCTACAATTCTAAAATGGACTTGACATTTATCATCAAGGAACAAGATAGTATTGAAAATCACCAATATAAAAGCGTTGACCCGATACTAGTGCCATACTTCTAAATTTGCACAACAAACCTTGCATTTTTCTCTATGCTTAAATTCAGTAGAAAACCAGTCCATGATATGCTCTAATTGAATGGTCTTTCCTTGATTTAGAACCCGGTTTATTTCAATTTTTCTTATTCCCAACAATTTGCTGAAGATCTTTGGTGCTGCAGCTTCTAAGTTTGGGACATAGATATCATCAGTGATCATGGGAGCCTACAACAATTGGGAGTATTCTTCCAAAGTTGGGCTTAGTTGATGTAGGCCCATACAGAAACTGGTGGTTTGGGTTCCCATAGGTGGATTAAGGCCCGCACTAGAGTGATGTTCACAGGGATCTTCTATAGAGAGAGGATGGACCTAATCCTATTCTTAATAAACTCCTATTTATTTGGGCTAAAGAGTCGAAACCATGTTTGAAGCAATTTTTGTGGCTAATGCAATAGGTGGACATGAATGTCTTCAAAAGGCAGTTGACTTGATCTAGCCATGACTGATCAAAATCAAAATTAAAATTATAGTTACAATGTAATCTAAACTTTACATAAAATTATTACAAATTATGTATAAGGAAATATTACAACTACAACGTCACAACTGCTCTTATCCATTTAGGTCTACCACATCATAGGTTCTTGCGATTTGATTTTGAAAAAAGGTTTTTGAAAAAAGGTTTTATGTAATGCAAAAGGGTAGGTTCTAAAGGTTCTCAAGTTCTGCAACCACTACATTTTTTCAAAGCAATGATTTTGTGATCACATTTGAACTTGAGTGGGCTAACCTGATCGGCCCCGAAAGGTTGTTACCCCACAACATCCAAAGCTTACACAATGGCCCCCCTCTTAAGGTCCTAAGACGGCCTGGTTCTGACCATGTCTACCATGCATTTATGATGCAGAAAAATAGAATAAAAGTAAAACCCCTTAAAATTCCCTTTTAAATAAACTGCCACAGTAAAAAAATGTTAGTAAAAATAAAATAAAATAAACAAATACATAAAAATGACATACCTAAGTCCTTTTTTATTATTTCATCTTTTTATTTTTTTATTATTTTTTATCTGAAAAATAATTCTATTGTCGGTAACTTCTAGTGGCTAGCCCTCTAGCTTTCCTAATGGAGTCACCAAACTGTCGAACTTGATTTTTTTATTTCTTTTATTTAAAATTAATTTCCCCATTTTCCGATTAATACTAAACCCTAACCCATTTAATATTAATCCTCGACTAAAGAAATCGAGAAATTCCAGTTTTTTATTGAAAATAATTTATGGAGTCGCTACCCGATCGAAGTTGGGAAAAGAAAAGAAATCGTAATCAATTAGGTAGATTGATTACAATTTAGCTATCGGTCTCTGATTTCAATTTAGATAAAGATCCAGAGGGTTTCAAGTTCGAGGGCTAACCTATTAAACCCTTAACGGGTATCACTATCTATTTACCGAAATTAGGATTATTCTTCTAATTATAATATTTAAAAAACAATTAAATAAAATCAAAAGGAAAAAAAACCTAAGTTTCAACATATTTTATCATCACCCCGAAGGTGTCTACGTACCCGTTAGTTGGGATCAAACGATCATTGTTCTTTCAAAAAATCTTTAATGTATTGGTTCTTTTTATAAAAAATTGATTGGTTGAATTTGCGTTTTTATTAACCATTTTATTTTTATTAAGAAAAATCCCTAGAAGCCTAATTTTTATTCTTAATTATAAAAAAAAGCCTAAAAACCAAATTTTTGAAAAATCCTAAGTTAAGATTTTTATTTAAAAACGACTAAGTGATAATTTTTTTATTTTCAAGAAAAATCCTAAAGATTTGATGAAATATTCAATGTTCTACATGATGAAACTTTTATATAGAAAAGATGCTTAAAACATAAGAAAAAAATTCCTAATCATAGA
Source organism: Lumnitzera racemosa (assembly GCA_024138005.1). Taxonomy (NCBI): domain Eukaryota; kingdom Viridiplantae; phylum Streptophyta; class Magnoliopsida; order Myrtales; family Combretaceae; genus Lumnitzera; species Lumnitzera racemosa. The sequence goes on along the minus strand of JAMXBC010000008.1, from coordinate 51,138,136 downwards.
AAAAGATACCTAAATCATAGAAAAGATGTCTAAACTATGAAAAAGATATTTAAACTGTAGAAAAAAATCTAAATTCTAGAAAACTGTTTGAATCATAAAAAAGAAACCTAACAATGGAAAAGATATATAAATTATAGAAAAAAAGCTTAAATTATGGAAAAGATATCTAACCATAGAAAAGGTGTTCAAACTATAGAAAAGAAACCTAAACTATAGGAGAGACATCTAAACTATGAAAAAGACATCTAAACAATGGAAAACAAGCCTTAACTATAGAAAAAATGTCTCACCGTAAAAAAGAAGTCAATTAAAGATTTTTTTTTTATTTTATGAACATCAAAATGATTTTTTTATCTAGAAAACCCTAACATGCCTAATGCAATTTTTCTAGATTAATATAATATGCAAAGAAATAGATTTTGTAAAATGTGAGATTTTATAAAATTGTCATTTTGAAAATATGAAATCTAAAAAAAATAATTAAAAAAAATTAACTTAACAAATGTTTACTAGACACAAATGCTATAATTAATTACTAATAATTAAAGATATGATAAAAATTAAAAAAAATTAATACAAGTTTTAAAAATAACTGTATATACACTAAGTGTGATAAAAATAAATAAATAAGACAAACTATAAACAATAGTTAAAAACCTAGTCTTATCTCTCACACAACTACAGAATTAGTTTAAGGAGTAGGTTCGAGTATATTTTTAACAAATGTGTAATTATTCTTTCTAGCTCGCACCATGCAATCCCTATTTATAAAACTCAAAAACAAATCTTTTAAATCGTATCAAATCAAATCAAATCTAAATTGATAAAGATCTAAAATAGATTCGAATCTGAAAAATGTTGATTTTATTAGATTTAATGTCATCGTATCAAATTTGCTTTTTTTCGACAACTATTTAGTCAAGATTCCATCAAATTAATTTTTTCGAATTTTTTTATTTTTTATTTTATTTTTTGTTTTTTTCCGAACAATTTTCTATTTTCTTTTATATATCATTTTTCAATTTTTTTTATTATTTTCTAAATTACAACCCTAAAAACAAAAATTATTACTACTATGAGAAAAAATCGAGTATCTATAGTAATCATCAGGACATATAGAGGCCTCTTAATCAAGTGTATTCCTGAAATGTAGGAATAATGGGTAATTATGTAATATAACCATACCAAGTAATAATTATTTGTGTTATTTTCCTTGAATTCAAATTAGATATGGATCTATATTACTCGAAGTTAGCCAAAAATGGAGTTACTTGGCCTGTCAGTAGCTGAGTGGCTAAGTAAGTGAAATTCGACCATCAACATTTGTCTCTCGACTCCTGTGTTTGAATATTCAACTAGGAAAGTGAACATTTTAATATTCTCTATGGGGGCTAAATAGGGAACAATTTCCCAAACGCCGAATAAGACGAGAAGTTCCTTAATTTCTGTTTAGGAAAATGAATCGCATCCCATCAAAAGGGTTGTAATTTTAAATCTTCCCTCCTGCTAGAAGATTAAATAGTGGAAAGTGTGACAGTTGTCATATTGGTCATAATTATGCTACAAATGTAATAATTGTCAAAGCCTTGATAACCGTTAGATCTCTGTCACAAAACACATGTCATTAATCTAGGCCATCATCGATTAGTGCATCATTACTTTGTTAGAAACATTCTATGGCTACAAGGATAAGTCATTCGTATTTAAGAAAATTTCCAACACTGAAAACATTTTCCACTTCAACTTCATTTGCAGTCAAAATCTCTTGTTCATTTATGGAATTTCCTCTTAATCTTAAAAAAATTTTGTAAGATCCATTAATGTTGAAAGCCGGTATGGTTCACAATGTAATTTTTTGACTTGTCCTTTCAGATTTTGAAGCCATTGAGACTGAGGCTACTTCTCCCCCACCCTAAATAGGAGTGAGACGGCATTTTCTTTGGGTAGCTCAGCTAACAATTTATAGAATGGTGGGATAAACTTGCTTAAATCAACTCTCTTGTAGTAGATACTTATTTGAAAGATAAAGAAGTAAGATTTGTAGCAAGGTACTTGTATAATAATATGATTTACTTCAATGACTCGCCAAATGGAGTAGCCAGTACTGCTAATAGAGTTCTGGTTTCAAAATATAATAAATACTAACAAAACCTTCCTAAAACATGGAATTTTAGGAAGCCAAAAGAGAAGGAGAGGGTATTGTTTCCAAGAGAGCGCGAGTTCCACATTTACTTAAATTATCTCAATTTTGGACTACACTTCTAGTTGTAGACTTTTGTCAAGCAGTTCTTTAATTATTTTAGAGTTACACTAAGTATGTTCTCACCAAACACCTATCGACTTATCACAACATTCAAGATAGTTCGTGAAGAAGTTAAGGTTAAGGTTATGCCTCAATTATTTCAGTATTTCTTTATGATTAGGAGGCAACCCAAGTGCTAGTACTTTGCAGTTGTTAGGCACGAGTAGAAGTTCATAGATGGGTTAGAGTACAAGATCCATAAATGGTACAACAAGTTCGTATCTATTGTTTTAGATGAAGAGTTAAATTTTTGGATACCCTAGATTGAACCAATCTAAACAATGGACATTGAACTGATGTTGAATGATGTTACTATAGTAAGGAAAATCTAGGAGAAGAGGAAAAAAAATGCTTTTCTAGAATGCTGAAAGAATTATTAGGCAATATAAAAATGGAGAGCCAATCTTCTTCAAAAAGAAAGTATGCTCCTGAGAGATGGCCATGTTGATTAGAGCTATAAGAAGAAAGCTGTTTTTTTGTCTTGGGGAAGGAATTATTGCCTTTAAGCCTTGCTCAGAACGGAAAATGTAAGTTCTTTCTTATTCTTCACTTTAGTATTAATGCATTTACTTTCTATTGTAGATATGAGTGTAAGTAAGGTAAACCTTGCTAAGATGTTGGCCCGGGTAAAGGCAAAAAATTCAAAATTCAATAAATGTGCAACCTCTACAATTGTAGCCACTTGGCCGACTACCATCAAGAAGGTAGTAAAAGTGGGCACGGCTAAATAAGTAGCAGCCCAAAAGATATCCCATCCTATCGAGATACGACAAGGGAGTAAGAAACGTAAGCCAGTTGAGATCCCTCCTACCGAAATTATTCCTCCTCTATAGAGCCAAAGGAAGGTATCTAAGAAATTGAACCTTGAAATGAGGTTGAAGTAAGCAATCTAGATGCTACCAGGAGGTCATCACTCTCAATGGAGGTTGTACCAAGTACAAACAAAAAAAGTGGAAAGGAGATCGTCGGCCAACCCCCCTACTAAAAGGTTCAAAGATTTGGACTACAAGTTAAAGAAGGCTATGCACAACAAAGCTCTCAGCATCAGCGGTGCCAAATTCGTCTCTAACATAGAGGTTGGTGAGTACTTTGTTCTATGTTGAAGCTACAATATCTTACATATTGACTCAGCCTTGGGTGATAGGACAAAATCCTTGGCTTTGATGGAAGGCGTTATTCTTCTAAAGGATAAAGAGAGTGTGAAGAAGATGTTGACTGGGTCGGTAGTTGTAATAAGGCGCATATTGCAGTTAAGCTATATGATGTAAGTATCAATTGTGTCCTTTCAACTATTAGGCATATTTGCTTGTTAATACTCCTGTTTATTTATAGATCAGTAGCCACATTTCCAATAGCCTTAGATGAAGCCGATAAAGAAATGAAAAAGGTAAGAATAATAATAATCCTGCATATATTCTTTAGGTGGTCTGGAAAATTCAACATTCCATATCAACTTGTTGAAGAAAATTGAGGATGCATATAACTCCTCAAAAGCTAAAATCGCAGTTGCTAAGAACGTGAGAATAAGGGTTGAGATGGAGGCCAGGAAGTATCTGGATGAACTTACTAGCAAGAAGTTAGCACATTCTTTAGTTGCCGATGAAGTCTTAAGCCTTAAGGCCCAAGTTGATAAGCAGTATAAAGAGGCTAAGGATCTGAAGGAGGAGATACACAAAAAGAAGGAAGAGTGCTAAGGTTTAGGCTGAACTATCTGCTTAAAGAGTGATGAGGAAGATAAGATGAAGATGTAAATGAAGGAATTGGAAACCAACAACTTAGGGCTACAAAGCCGTGTTGCCGAGTTAGAAGAGACTTTAAGGAAAGGACCCTCTATTGAAGAAGCACTAAAAATAGTTACTCGCAGTCAGCAATACGAAAGATTATTGCAAAAAAAGTTGTTGGATAGAGTTCAAGTGGAAAGAGAAGAGATCCTTAAGTTTCACCCTGACTATGATCTCCCGTGTTTGGACTTTGTTCACATTGATGTGTTAGCAACTATGAGAAGGTGATGAGGATTATGGTGTTAAGAATAATACAGAGGGTGATAATGAGGCTTGTGCTAAGGATCCTAATGATAATGAAGATTGTCTATCCAAAGAAATCCCCTATGTATGTAAAGAAAAATCCACCAATTCCCAAACCCCAAGCACCGATAAGGTTCTACCTCATGATTAACAGAATGCCTCTCCTTAGTCCGAAAATAAGTTGTAGGTTTGTTTTGTTAGCTTATCTTCTGTATGGACTATACTGGGCTAAATGGCTGAATATTTTTAATTGTATTTGTGATGAATCTTATTCATTTCCTCTTGTAACTTAGTCACATTTTATTTCATGCACCTAAAGTTTGTAGTATGTTTATTTCACAAGCTCTTATTTTTTGGCATGTTTTATTTCACATGCCTAATTAGAGCATCTAATAAACATTATCTATTAGTCATTTGAGACATAGACTAGTCATTTTACTTAGAAGTTTGTTAACCACGCTCGGCTTGAACTTGCACTAATTGGTTCACCATACCATTTAAACTTATTACTTCATCAATCATAAAAAGATTAAGATATAATTTAAAGCTTTAACTTTAAGTAACAATCGTTCTTCAAAGCAAGTAGGCTATTGCCTTACAAAACAAATAGAAATGCATAACATTGAGGAAATTAATTAAAATAATGCTTCAAGTTCTTGGTATTCCATATACGAAGGATGACTGTACCATCCAACCTTTCTAATCGATAGGCCCCCTTACCAACAACTTCCTAGATCCATCCAATTTGTGCCAAGCTTCCCTTGTTTCTCTCGTGGGCCTATCACCTCCAATTTTTACCAAACTAAATCTTCAAGCTGAAAAACCTTATACTTTACTTTTTTATTATAATATGTTACTACCCTATGTTGATATGTCGTAACCCTTACTCTTATAACATCTCTGATCTCTTCAATTGAATCTAGATTTGCTATTAAACTTATGTGATTGATCATCACATTAAAATTCTATGTGCATAGATTTGATATATCCAACTCAATTAGCAAAACTACCTCTATATAACATATGCAAACCTGAAGGGAGTTTCCCCTATTGGAGTTATGTGGGTAGTCTGGTATCCCCATAAGACATCTGACAATTTGTCAGCCTATTTTCCTTTAACTTGACTAACCTTTCTACTCAATCTGTGCAAGATAGTCTTGTTGACAGCTTCAACTTGTTCATTAGTTTAGGGATAAGATAGAGATATGTGATACTAATAATGATTCTCTTTGTTAGGATGTCAGCACCTTAGGCAACTATAAGGTTTTTTATATTCGGTGGAAGTCAGGCTAAAACTTTGCCCTAACTAAGTGAAACTGAGGTTTTGAAAGAGTTTACGATCTGATTTATCGGGTGTTAACCCTCAGAGGATGGTTAAGAATGTTTATTAAATTAAAAGGTAAAAGGAGTGGGGGTCTTTTTTCAAGCATGAAAAAAATGATCTAAAGGGAGGTGTGCAACCTAGAGAGATGGTCATATCTCTTTGATGAATGGGGTATCGAGGTTCGATTCATTTGGAAAAGACGTAAGTTAGTCTTAGAGGAGACCATGCAAATGGTTAAATTGATGATTTCACTTCGATCGCTTTGATTGAACCTGAAGGAGACTTCAGTCATTCTACTTTAGCTTTTGAATGAATCATGTCACTTGTAATTCCGAAAAGTGAATCTTCTCTTTCAGATCCTAGCCTTAAAGGAACTTTTTTTTATTGGGATTTCGATTAAAAAGATGTTAGGCTAGTTCCTCATGTGCCTAAGAAGCTAAGCCCCTTTGATTCGGCAAGAAGAGTTAGTTATGGAATAGTCTTTTAGTTGACTTTCCTGTTCTTGAGGACTTTTTGGCCAATAAACTTTATAGTAGACCTAACTTGCCGATAGGGAGGATATGAAATAGATAGTTGCACTTACCTTCACTTAGAAAGTCTAGGCCCCTATTAGAGTAAGGCATGCTCTCGAAACTTGATTCACTCGTTCTTGTCTCCGGCGATTAACCTATTCCAGAGCAGTCTGGTGATTAGCCTATCTCGCACTACTCGAAGCCTTCGTAAACTCATTGTCGGGTTTTATCTATCGTAGTGGAGTTCCATTTCCATGGTGTCGAAATCTATTTGTCCGACACCATTCTTTATATCATCTTGGTACTCTATCTGCATATGTTGTTCTTCTAAAATTGCCTAAGTAACTTGTATAATTTCTTCTTGCTTTTTACAAGCATTCTCATAACTTTTGTTTATGCTTATGGAGCCATCGTTCTCCGGTTCATGTCTTAACTCTTCCATTCTATTCAAAAAAGAGTGAACCCTATCATGTCCCTCTGAAGTACTTAACAGATCCCGGTGATCGTTTACACTTGTTAGAGGAAAGAATCCCTATCCTAGAAGGGGCAGGTGGTTGATTAAACCCCCTTCCTGACATAGAGGGAAAAAATTGAGTTACAGCCTGTTGAAGCTCGTCCATAAGTAGATAGCCCGGAGAGATTAAGATCTTTGCCGTAATTAGTCTTGAATCAAAGTAAAGAAGACAAAAGAAAAGGATCTATACTCGAAAGGTGAATTTTTTCATACATGGGATTTCACAGAAAAAATGGAAGATAATCAGATTACATAAAAGAAGAGGCATGTAATATTTTATGGATAATTGCACTTTCTTATTCTTTTTCAGTCAAAGATGCGATCGCTTGGCCGTGTAGAACATGGATTAGCATTATGTCATTCCTACAAGTCATCCCCCATCCAGGATTGGAAGAAGTGCTATATGAGGACTTCGAGATCAAATAGAATATGTTTCTTTCCATTCTTCGTGAGCCACTTATTTCTCCGAAACAAGAGATCAACGTGATTTTCCTCCTTTTTCCCAATAAGTCGACGGCCTTACACCATTGGGATACTTCGAATAAACTAGAGTACATATAGGATACACCGGTGCTAAAACCTTTTCTCAAGATATCTTCCAAACTCTTTTGGTCCTTGCTCCGGATGTTCTTCCCCTGGTGTGAAACCAGTTGGTTACGTAGTTTTAGAATTCTGCTGATCCCAAGTACTCCATCTTCATCATTGCATATGAAAATATAGAAAGTAAAGAAGAAAAGGCATAACCAGAAGAATTGTGTCAAATAAGTGAATTTATCCAGTTGAGGCATGATTGATTGACAAAATCAAATTCCCTCCAGACAGCTCCGTCAAGCCTGTAGGAGTAGTGAGTGAAGAAAGAAATATAGAGAACTTTGTTGGTTGTTGACCAACGGAAAGCATGGGAGTCGTTGTTTGGGTGGTCTAAGTGAAGTAAAGACTGGTTTACTTAGCAAGAAAATGGATGTGCTAAGGTAAAGCTTTAGCCTTGTAGTTTAAGCAAATGCCATATTTATCACTAAATATTTAGAATTTGTTGTTATCAAACTATGGTTCATTGTCTGAGATTATCATAAATGGGACTCCAAACCTTGATATCATAGAATTGAAAACGAATGCCTCAACTTTCTATTCAATGATCCTTGCCAATGTCTCAGCCTTTGTCCATTTCATGAAATAATCCACAGGAATAATGAAAAATTGTTGTTGGGTTATAAACTTCAGAAAAGGTTTGAGAATGTCTAATCCCCATTAAGCAAAAGGGCCAAGGACTAGATAATCAGCATAATTCAGTAGAAGGCACATAACTTGATGCCTCATGCTTTTGGCATTGTAAATAGTACCTAACAGCAGTTCTTGCATCTTCTTTCATGGTCAACCAATAATAGCGAAGTCACCATATACGGATATAGAAAGCTTGTACCTTTATGTGGTTACTACATACACCTCCATGTAGTTCATATAACACTCGTTGAGTATCTTTCGGAGGAAGGCATTGAAGGTGAGGTTAGGATATGCCGCGTTTATATAGCTGATCATCTATCAGTGTATAATTTGTAGCTTGATAAACTAATCTTTAACCATCTTTCTTATCATCAAGGAGGACACCATCTCTTAAGTAATCTATGAAGGGATCTATCCAAGACTTCTCTCTTAGGTAAGGGGCTAATTTACAGCTCTGTGAGACAATTGATAAACTCTTGTATAGAAGAAACTCAACAAAGAGTTTATCACTCATATTAGGGAATGCCATACTAGCTAATTTTGATAGTTTGTCGATAGTAATGTTCTTACTCCTTGGTATTTTATGGATTGAAAAGGACTAAAATTCTTTTGCGAACATTTGTCCTATCAATAAGTACTTACTCATTTCCTCTTCCTTCACTGCATAACTTCCTTTAACTTGATTCACAACAAGCTATGAGTCAGAGAAGACTTCAAGTTTTTTGGCACCAACTTCCTTCACAAGCTTGAGTCTAGCTATCAGAGCTTCGTATTCTGCTTCGTTATTGTTAGCTAGGAATCCGAATTTCAAGGCATAATTAACCTTGACACTATGAGGGCCTTGCAGAATAAGGCCCGCAACACTTCCCTCTCTGGTGGAAGAACCATCTACTTAAAGATACCATATGGGTTTCTTGACAATCTCTACATTGTCTTCTTCACCAATGAACTCGGCTAAGAAATTCGCTGGCATTTGAGCTTTTAATGCCATTTTAGGTTTGTATTATACACCATAGGTACTCAATTCTAAGGCATATTTCAACATCCTCTTAGAAGAGTCTGGCTGTTGTAATGCCTACTATAAAGGTTGATTAATAATGACTACGATTTGATGAGCTTTAAAATACGATTTCAATTTCCATGCCAAGAAAACCACTGCTAATACAAACTTCTCAATTTTCATGTATTGATGCTTCAATCCCTGTAGGACATGACTCACATAATAAATTGGTCGATGTTCCTTACCATCAATTTGAACCAATATAGAAGAAAGTGCTTAGTAGATAACTAATAGGTATAAATACAAATTCTCTCCTAAGATAGGTGTCAAGAATATCAGGGGTGACACATGGAATTCTTTAAGTTCATTGAATGCCCTCTCGCAATCATCTATTCATTTGAACTCTTTATGGATTCTTTCAAATTTTAAAGAATTTTGTGCACCTATCTATGCTTCTCGACACAAACCAATTAAAGGCAGCTATTTGTCCAGTGAGTTCTTGTACTTCTTAGATAGTACAAGGAGATTTTATGTTTATTATCACATCAATCTTTCTCGGATTAGCTTCAATGCTGTGTTGAGTGACCTTATACCCTAAAAACTTCCCCAAAGCAATGCCAAAGAGTCACTTTTACTAATTGAGCTTCATGTTATATTTCCTTAGAGTAATGAATGTCTCCTTAAGATTAGTAAGATGCCAGTCCTCTATTACGCTTTTTACAATCATGTCATCGACATATATTTCAACATTACAATAGATCTAGGGTGTGAACATCATATTAGCAAGCCTTTGATAGGTTCTTCCAGCATTTTTCAACCCAAAAGGCATCATTGTATAACAATATGTCCTAGAATTAGTAATGAATGATGCGTGAACTTTGTCTTCCTTATCCATTTTGATTTGGTTATAGTTATAAAAAGCATCCATAAAAGAAAGCAAAGCATGTCTGGCGGTTGAATCGACCATCTGGTTAATTTTCGACAGTAGAAAGCAATCCTTGGGATATGCCTTGTTAAGATCCGCGAAGTTTATGAACATATGTCATTTTCCATTACACTTCTTGACAAGAACACAGTTGGCTAGCTAAGTCGGATAAGGCTCTTCCTAAATAAATCTCGCCTTAAAAAGTTTATGAACTTCTTCTTCTATGGTCACCTACCTCTCAAGGGCAAAATTCCTTTTCTTTTGTTGTATTACTTTCGTGCTTGGGTCAATCTAGAGCTTGTGTACTATAACGTCTCTAAGGATACCTAGCATATTTGAAGGGGAACAAATAAATATATCAACATTGTCTTGCAAGAAGTTAATTAAACTTTGATGAATGTATGCTGACAAAGGTTTCCTTATCTTGGTTATTTTTTCAAAGTTACTTCCCAAAGAAATTTCCTCTGTTTCATTCTCAGTACTATCTGTGCCAATGGACTTTCCTTCTAGATGAGTCTCTACTTCAAAAACTTCTTCATGCCTTAAAGCCCTCATGTACAAAGACCTTGCCAACTATTGATCTTCTTTACATACATCAACTCCCATAAGAATGGGGAATTTGGCTTTAAGATGAGTAGTTGAAGGGACAAGGCCGAATAAGTGTTCACACAGTTGAAGGGACCAACATTTGACAACAAGAAAATCTACTTTGTCTTTTGCAATATGCTCATCATCTCTAATTTGGATGGGTAAAGATATTACTCTAGGTACTTGAACAGGTTGATTGTTGAAGGCATACAAGTCATAGTTGTAAGTTCTTAATTATGCTTTGATCTTGGATCTCATTTAATCAAGAGCATGTTGAAAAATAATATTTGCTAAACTTCCAGTGTCAACAAGAATTTTCTTGACCTCAAAGTTAGCAATCTTCCCACTAATGACAAGTGCATCATCATATAGCCTTTGGATGCCTTCAAAATCTTCCTCTATGAAAGAAATCATATTATTGATGTTGACCTTCTTTCCTTGAATATTGCAAACATAATTTATGGCATTAGTCAAACTTGAAGAGCTTGATCGACTTATAATAGAAGGTCTGTTAGCAATAGTATTGATTATCCCATTAGGTGCTCTATTGGTATTCCCATCTCTTGCATCTTTCCCAACAATAGTTGGATAAGTGGCATTTTCTTGGTCTTTATGTCTCCTTTGGGATGGTCTCTCAATATTCTCGGCATCATGTGCAAGAAACTTGTGCAAGTGTCCTTACTAGATTGCATCCTTGATCACATTCTTGAGTTGGGTGCATTCATTTGTGTTATGGCCTTTGCCACAGTGGAAATCATAGTATCTATTGTAATTTCACCTTGAAGGGTTTCCCCTCTACTACAATATGCCTCTTTACCTGTATACCTCCATCAATATGTTTGAAATTGGACGATTAAATAGCGTGCGGAATGAATATGTTGGAATTCATAGTCTTTTTCTCTCGACATTGGGACTTTCATCGCCGTCTGTCTTGAGTTGATATTTTCATTTTTCTTATCTCCTCTATTTTAATTAGGCTCTCCTTAAGCCTTTATATTGCCTTCTTGTCAAATGTAAGATATGGCGTTGGCTTTGAACTCAATAAAAGTTCTCAGTTTATTCTTAGCGAGAGACTTAAAAAGGTCTCCATAAGGCTTAACTCCATCAATGACAGTGTTGAGGCCTACACTTATGTTTGATTAGGGAATTTGGTCTCAGTTTATTCTTAGCGAGAGACTTAAAAAAGTCTCCATAAGTCTTGATTCCATCAATGACAACGTTGAAGCCTATACTCATGTTTAATTATGGAATTTAGACCATCTTAACCATAAACCTAGCTAAAAAATCTCTAATAGAGTCATCTGATCTCTATTTGATTGTGTTAAAGGATTTAAGAATCCTTAACAAGAAGCTTACTTACAAGGAAGTGCTAAAGGAACACATTTGCTAATTCTTCTAAACACGAAATAGCATTTGGCTTTAGGTGTTTGAACTATATATTTGCCACATTCCTCAATGTTAAGGGAAAAGCATAGCAGCCCATGGCATCACTTAAGTCGTGTAACTTAGCTAAAGTGTAATACTACTCTAAATGATGCTTAGGATCTTTCATTTTATCATAAGTTTCAAATTGTAGAAACTTGATGTGTCGTGGTATAATCTCTTCCAAAATCTCAGGTATGAAAGGGCTCTTCTTAATTTAGAACTGTTTACTCATAGCAATAAGGGTGCTAAACTGCAGGGGTCTGGCATGGTGTACCTATTGTAGTTGCTTACCCTTGTTGACTTTCTTGAGCATAGGAGCCAAAGGTCTCATTGTAACTTTGGCTTGCTTTTTTGGCAATTTAGGTGAATAGATTGAATCATCACTACTCTCAGCGCTATGATTGCCATGCTCCTTATGTTGATTTAGATGGGCATTACTATGAAGGAGATTAAAGATCTCTTCATGTTTTTTGCTTAATTCCTAGTTTTCTTTAGCCAAGTCAAGGCAAAGCTGCTCCAACTTTGCCAAATGTTACTCATTATTGTGACTAATTCCCCCCTCAAAGTAGTAGGACAAAGTACTACCACCTAATGTGGTTCTTACCATGTAGATGGGTAAGAAAAAACAGATAGTGCTAGGATTAAAACTTTTATCCTATAAATAAAGAGAAAACTTTTGGTACCATGGCTAATTCTATCACAACTTGAGGGCGGCTTTATCGTAGCAAACATCGTATATCACATAAAAGACCACAGATTGGTTTCCCTTTCAATTATAGATCCTTCATATTATATACAAGACTACTATAACCATTAACTTCCTAAGAGTAATTAGATAAAATGATATCATAACATAAACACTTGCTCTCCCTATATATAAGGAAAGATGTCAAATCAAGAAGTTTTCACGTATATTAACAGTTATTTTGACAATTGCCTTAAACATTATAGCCAACTATAAATATTGGAAAGAAAACTTCGTTAGATCTCTCTAACACTTCACTCACATATATTTTATATAAAGTTACCCTACTAACTTAGGTATCAAAGTGGCCATACTGGATTGGACCTAGTACTGATCCCAAAATTCACCACCAACAACAGTGGTTCAAGTCATAAGTACAGTGACTATAGCAAGGTAAAAATAGAGGTATCTACCTCTAGTATCCTATGGCTAGCGTTTATAAAAAGGTATCCTTACATCGAAAGTCTACAAAGGTATAAGCTTATAGCTTAGTGAGTAAATCTCTAAACCACATTGACAAGCAAGTTATAAATACATTAAATTCAAACATATGAATCCATGAATAAGTAGTAAGCTAATTAGATACATAAAGTTGAACTGGTACTATATGCAACTTATAGTCAACATCCTTCGAAATCAAGTTGGAGTATATATGCCATCAGTTAGATTCAAGTATTATACCAAAACTTACTTTACTAAAAAACTCTACGTTTCATATTCAAATAAATTAATCTATTTGTTTTAAATCAAAAACTAAGTTTTAGGTGTAATTGTGAATAGGCTCACGTAGTCCACACTCATTCCTAAACAGAGGCTAGTAGACTCGACTCTTAGCTAAGCGGTTGGTATCTCTAATGCCTAATGTTCCTACAGGCTAAGGTATGGTCATATTGTACGTATGTGCCATATTAAACCATTATATTCATAAAATTAACAACCCTTGTATAGCTTATCCCTGCCTATGTATGGTGTAATGACTGTAATTAATTTATGCAATACATGTTAATGCATGCTCTAATTTACTTGATAAATCAAATATAATTAAGTTTGATTATTATATGACTAGACAATATCACAAACAGTACAGTTTCTATCTAGTTTAATATGCAACAAACAATTAGTTATTAGCATTTAAAATAATTTCACAACTTAACAAGCAATAACATCCACATACATTCCCTAACCTCATACAACATCTAATTAATAACATTATTTAAGTTCACTAACTGCAAACACAAACAAGCATGGAATCATAGAGATTACTTATTCAGCCATGATGTCTCTTACACTTCATAGTAATCCTCAAGAAGATCTAAACTCGTGTCAGGATCACTTAATTATTATAAAGTAGAAATAATAATAAGTAACTAAAGAAATTAGCTATTCTAAGTAACTACCTACCTAAATATACTTAGGTTTCTATTAGTTTTCCCTCAATTAAATTCTTTTATTAATCATATATAATATTTTCATTTTATTTCTGATATTTATGAGTTTATAGTCAATTCCTATCATTTTAAAGCATATATTCAGACGGCGGGGTCCATTTTGAATATTAAGACCTGTGTTTTACGATATGGGTTTAAATTATTATAAATTAGTTATTTTGACTTAAATATTCTTATTTATTACTTTTGTATCTCATTTTATGAACTTATGATCTAATTAATTACTACATTCTTATATTCTTAAAATTTGGAATTATTATTGTTATTACATGGATATAAGTTGGTAATTGCATTATGGGCTTAAATGACCCCTTTATGGGTTTTGGCCCATTCATGTATAATTATTTTATTATTTTATGTTATATGCTTATGTTATAATATGTATGTTCCCATATTATACCTATATGTTTATACACCATTTCCACGTATATGTTCTTTCAGGATACTAGCATATGTACTTGTACATATACATGTATATACATATGGTCATATACGTATATTTATATGTATTTTTGTTATTTCATGGTATGATTTTAAGAAAACTTTATATAATTCATATATATACATAGTTGGAATTTTAGTGATTATGAATATATGTATAATTAGTTTTGTATATAAGGAATATACATATATAGGGGCATATAAATACTTATATATCTATGTATTCATAATCTTAACTAAGTATACATATATTTATGTAAACCCCACAAATTTAACTATTTAAGAGTAGGATTGAACCCTAATACTATAGATGACTCGAAGCATCATTAAAGCCGACTAGGATAAAAATTTAATAAATCATAAATCTAAATATATTATAAGTAGTAAAAACCTTAAAAATTGACTAAAACCCTAAATCGCATACTAAAACCCTAAAAACCGACTTACACATCATTAATCAAAATTGAACTCGAATTTGTTCAAAACCCTAAAATTATAACTGTAAACCTATAAAATAGTTAAATATTACTCAATAGTAATAAAATTATAGTCGATGAAAAATTATCAACTAAATCGCCTATTAGTGTCAAATTATAACAAAGTCACTATAATAACTCGTAAAAATTTTAATTGTACTAGGTACTAATTAAATTAATAAAATTTCACGAAAATTTAAAAAATTAATTTACGATGAGATTTTTTATAATTTATATGTTTTAAAAAATTACATATATTTAATATTAATTTTTATTTTCCTTCTCTTTCATTTTCAATTTATCTCTTTTCTCTATTTTCTTTCTTTTCTACAAGTTGCAACATTTTGGAAATGGGAAGCAAATTTAGCCACCCAAGTGAAGAAAAAATTTGCCACATGTTGAGTGGAAAATAAAAATTGGATAATTACTTAGCTTAAATTTTAAGCTAACTCACATGTATAAAAGGAATAAAAAAAAGAAAAAAATCTGTACAAACAAAAAATCTGGAAGAAAAAAAAAGGTGAGGGAGAGAAAGAAAAAGAAAGAAGGAAAAGAAGAAAGAAAAGAAAGAAAGAAAAGAAGAAGGAAAAAGAAGAAGAAAGAATTAGAAGAAAAAGTTAAGTAAATTATTTAGTATAGATGTATGTATATAGTATATACATGTATAAATATAGTATTTATATAGTATATTTTTAATAAAACATTACTATTACATGTATATATGTGCATAAATACATAAATTAAATTATATATGCATATATTAAGCTATGTATGTATGCATGTATGTATATAGGTATATTATACGGAAGAGTATGTATTATGTATTTTTTTAAGTATACATATGATTAGTATTAAGTATTTACATTAAATAACTATAGTATATATATATATATATTTGTACTGTAAGCTATATATATATGTATCCATGTATAATTATTGTCATATATATGTATATATGTAATCGTATAATATATATATGTAGTAGCATATTTCCATAAGTAAGAATATATGTATATAGAACATATATATATATGTATAATATAGGGTATATTTTGTAGTACACCGCATATATTATAAAATATATGTATAATATATAGTATACACATTTTATAATAAATATTATGTAAATATATATATCGAATATATATAATATAAGAATGGATATTTGTAAATTATATATATATATATGTGGGTCTTTGGAAATTATATGGGTATATTATTATGTATAAATACAAATACATGAATATATATATGTACAAAAGAGTATGTTTATGTTCATAAAATAAGTATATATATACATATAGCGTATAATATATATTAGATATATGTAGTATGCTGAAAATATATAAGATATATACATGTATGTATAAATTGTGAAATACATAATTAATAAGAAAATGAGAAGTAACAAAAATAATAAAGGTCATAATAATAATAATAATCATAATAAAGTAGAAATCTCAAAAATAGGAAAATATGCTCAAAATAATAAAAATATCGAAAATTAATATTTATGATTTTTAAACTTAAATAATAATTTTTGTAATAATTTTATATCACAATTTAAATTACGAGTCATAACGTTCAAAACAGACCTTGTTACGAGAAAACACATTCGAAAACGATCAAAATGGACTATAAGTTTATAACGATCCGAGCTAAAACGAAAAAGTTACACGTGATTCGATAAAAAAGCTCGAATCGACAATTTCACGTAACTAAGTGAAGTAGACCTTATAAATTCTAACACTAGTTAGCTTTAAATTCTCTATCTCACAAAATTTTCATTATTCTTAAGTAATTTCGATATCAACCTTGAGCTGCCATTAGACTACTACGAACCTTAAGCTAGCCATGGCGGAGGGAGTTTTTCCTAATGATTCCATACTTGTATGTGCTTATAGTTAGTAAATATAAATTATGAATTATAAATGAATGTATATGGGGTTAGGTTATGCTTGTGCATAATAACTGTTATTGATAGTGAATTTACCTTAAATTGCAATAATATAATGTTTGTTGCATAGTAGATTCACTAGTTGATTGTTTGTGGCTTGGAATGATCACTGAATAAATAAGACTAAATTAATTCCGGGCAATCAAATTACACGAAGGTAGCGAGAGGCCATACTTAAGTTGATTATTGATTGTTATTGATTTCATACCGTGCACACGTGGGATATGACCTTACCTTGGCTCAAGGGATGACTAAACATTGGAGGCGCCAACCGTTCGACTATGGGTCGAGTCTAAAGGCCTTCGTTTAGCGGTGAGTAAGGGCTGCGTGAACCTATTTACAATCATATATGGAACTCATTTTGATAAAGCTAGTAATGGATGTGCCATTATATTTTAAATACGAAATACGGAGTTTCATTATGAAATAAGTTCTAATATAATACCCGGATCTGACTGTTCCGATGAATCTCTAACCCTGACTTCGAAGGGTGTTAAATTTGAGTTACATGCAGTACTTGGTCACCTACATGTATTTGTTTAGCATACTATTTGCCATGCATTCATTTGGTTGAATCTAACTATTATATGACTTGATTGCTGTATAGTTGAGGGAAAATAACTTACTAAGCTCTTATAGCTTACATCCCAATAGTTTTCTCTTGCAGATTGCTAAATGATCAGGCATGGGTTAAGAATTGAGGGTTAGGTGTCAATGTCGAGATGCATAGAAGTTAGACTTTAAAGACAGACTATATGGTTCATTGGAATTATTGTATACTACATTTAAATTTTGTGACTTTAGTAAGTTTAAATTTTAGAACTTTACTACCCAATCTTATTATTTGGTAGGGGATACCGATTCTCTGCGGTTCTGTTGGACTGTGGCTTATTGGATATCTATAGTCACATATATGTGATCATAAGATAAGTAAATAAATAAATAAAAACTTTAGTAACTAATTATTTAAAATCTTATATATTTTTTACTTGCAAGATGACTTTCATATCATAGGTGCACACATGTTATAAAAATTTTAGGCAATCCTACTAGGCCTCCTATAGGGTCATGACAATTTATACTCTATGTTTCACTAGGATCCTTATGTACAGCTTCCATATATGTGCATATAGTGTGTGTATATATATATATATATATATATATATATATGTGTGTGTGTGTGTATTCATATACCTATGTGTACATATAAGTTTTTATGTACGTGCTAATACATATACATAGTATATGAGTTTTGAAAAGAACAAAATTACTCATGTACTCATATGTCTATACACAAGACTTTTAGGGTCATATTCTAAAACACAAGCTATACTCATTAATATATTAAGTTCATTAGTTCATAAAATAGATGAAAAGGAAACCTACATATATTGTACAAGAAATATTAGTAGTAATACAATAAATATACCTTTTTCTTTTTCTAAATAAAGGTAAGGAGTTGAATAAGGATGTAGATTTATGTTATTTAGACAGTGGAATGTAAAGTATGGGTTAAGGTAAAAGAAAGTAAAATGAAAATTAGAAAAGGGACGAAGAAGAGGGAAGGAAAAGTTACAATTGGGATGAGAGAAGAAAAGAATGTGTCTTGTTGTGTTTTAAATGTATGAGAAAAGAAAAGGAAGTGATTTCTAGAAAGGGACTAGGTGGATAACCAAAAGGGAAAAACAAAATGGAAAAAAAATCAAGGGAAAAAAGAAAAGAATTTCATAGAAAAAGAGAGAAGATTCTAGGTTGAAAGGGACAAGTGTTGACTTGATCAACACTTTGACTTGGACATATTAACTTAGTTAATATTTTGACTTGGTCATCTCTTACAAATTAACACATAATTATTTCATATACTTTTAGAAATGAACATAATTAGAAGGAAAATTAAAGAAAGAGGAAAAATAAAAAAATATATGAAATAATTAGTAAAACAATTATTTGAACCTTATTTATAACAATATAGGTAATATTTAGTACCATAATTAAGATAACTATTGTGAAAAGAATAATTTATAATACTCACAATTACAATATACAGTTTAAATATCAACTAAATACTTAAATTTATATAATACTAGCTTATTTGTATAATTATAAGATTAATATTATCTATATCGTAATATCATCATTTCTTATAAATTAATTTAGTATGTATACATTTATAAGCAATTAGAAGTTATATTTAATTATTGGTTAATGATTTTCTATGGTTTAGCATATCATTAAGTATTTATATTCGATTAGGGTTTTATTATGCTCAGAATGAATTAGTACATTTATACACTTAAAATTGGAGTTTTAGGATTTTTATCACTTTTAAGTACAAACTCTAATGTTTTTATGCATTTAGGATTTAATATGTTTATACGCAATTAGGTCTTCGATTATTATATTAGGGTTTTCATCTTATTTGGCCTTGCTAATTCTTAAGGTTGTCTAGTACACTAAAATCTAATCTAAGATTTCAATAAAAAATTTTAGAGGTTTGCAAGTCTAGTGTGACCACTCCGATGCCTAAGTCAATAAAAGAGTGTGGAAAAGGACTGAATAAGTAGTCAAGGGTTATCCAAGAGTCTTATAGTATTTCTTCTTCCTATTTATAGGCTAATGTTGTATTTGAAATAGTAGTTAATGGAGCGATTATTGAGATACATAGAGGTCTCTTAATCAAGTACATTCCTAAAATGTAGGAATAGTGAGCAGTTGTGTAATATAATCATGCTAAGCAATAATTGTTTACACCACTCTTGTTACGAACTAAAGATAGCTTAGTCATAGTAGACGCAGTATACTGTATGAAGAATCCCTGATTGGTTACTCTTTCAATCATGAACTCTTCACATAATATACAAAGCTCTAAGCCACTAGTTTCCCAAGAACATATAGATTCACATGATATCATCACACAAATGTATTTATATAAAATTTGAACTATAAAGCTTACAATACACAGTAATTTAGCATATCTAAGTCTATAATACTAGTAAAACAAAAGTACATAGTAAGCGTCTACATAAACTGTTCTCTCTCAATACACAGGACAGCTTGCTCTTGCTTAAGTCCTCAAGCTAATTTATGGTATCCCTTGGTTGTAAACCCCGCAAATTTAGCTATTTAAGAGTAAAATTAAATCCTAATACTGTAGATGACTTTGATAAATTGTTAAAATCGAGCAAGCTAAAAATTTAATAAATTATAAATTAAAATATATTGTAAGTAATAAAAACCCTAGAAATTGATTAAAACCCTAAATTGCATACCAAAACCCTAAATTGCATACTAAAACCCTAAATCTAATTTATGCACCATTAATCAAAATTGGACCCGAATTTGATCGAAACCCTAAAATTATAACTTTAAGCCTATAAAATAGTTAAATATCACTCAATAGTGATATAATTATAGTTGATTGTAATTATTAACTAAATCGCATAATCATGTAAAATTTTTAACGAAATCATTACAATAACTTGTAAAAATTATAATTATAACGGGTACTAATTAAATTGATAAATTTTCACAAAATTCCAAAATTAATTTATGATGATTATTTTTATGATTTTTAGGTTTATAAAAATTATATATATTTATTTTTAATTTTCATTTTCTTCATTTTTCTTTCTTTCTTTTTCTCTTTTCCTTTGTTTTCTTCTTCTCTTCTATTTTCCTTAGCTCACACATGATTTTTAGCTAAAAAATTTTAGCAGCCCATGGGCTTAAAATGAATGTATATTTGTCACCAATTTAATGGGGGAAAGGACAAAGTAATAATATAACTATCTAATCCTAATTAATATCTAATTGAAGAAGGTAAGCTTCTCTATTTTTATATTATTTACTTCAAAAAAATTAGAAACATTCCATGCCTAAATCCTGAGATTTTACAACACCAAAACACAAAAGAAAAAAAAAGACAAAAGAAAGAAGAGCAAAACAAAGAAAAACCAAACCGTGAAGAACAAGGAGAAGAATAAGAAGAAAAGAAGAAGAAACCCAAAAATAATTAGGTAAATATAATTATTTTAGTAGTATATATGTATATTATATGGTATGTATATGTATATATTAAATATTTTATTGTATGTTATTAAATATTTCATTACCTATGCATGTATGTATGCATAAGTAGATAATTTAAGATATATATATGTATGTATAAAGATATGTATACATGTATGTATATAAGTATAATATACGGTATATGTATGTATTCATAAGACTATACATAGTATGTATTTAGTATTTTTTTTACAAAATAAATATAGATATATATATATATATATAGTTGTATACGTGAAGAAGAGTAGGTATGAATTTATGTATACAAGCTTTATTTTTATAAGTATATATATATATATATATATAAGAATATGTATTTTTATAGTATGTATAAGCATTTTGTAGTTATATATATATTCATACATGTAAGCTATATTATATATACATATAGATATACATGTATGTAGCGTGAATGTATATATAATATATAGTATATGTATAACATATAGTATATATATAGTATACCGGATATTAAGTAGTATATATAATATAATAATAATTACTAAATAAAATAAATCCATAAATAAGTAAGGAGTAGATATATATATATTATCGTAAATTAGCAGTTACTAATTAAAGTAAATTATAAGATTTATCAAATATTGTATATGTGTGTGTGTGTGTGTGTATGTGTGTGTGTGTGTGTGTGTGTGTGTGTGTGTGTATTGTGAAATACAAATTAATAATAAGAAAATAATAAATAATAAAAATAATTGCAATAATAATAATAACAATTGTTATAAGACTAAAACCTCAAAAAATAGGAAAATATGCTTAAAATAATAAAAACATCAATTATATGATTTAAAGAATTATTAAATCATAAATATATAAAGAAAAAGCTCAAATTAATATTTTATAAATTTTTAAATAAAAATAATAAATTTTATGATATTTTTTTATTATAATCCAAACTGTGAGTCATAACGTCTAAAACGGATCTCGCTATAAGAAAATATGCTCGAAAACGATCAAAATAGGCTATAAGTTCATAATAATCAAAGCTAAAACGAAAAGTTATACACGATTTGATAAAAAGCTCAAATCGATGATTTTACGTAAATCAATAACTGATTTAAGTAAATAATACGATTTGGCATGGTAGTTTAGTTATTTAATTCCCAAACTTACTATTTTTCATATTCCTCTAATGTTAGTTGATCCTGAGATCGAGAGCGACTTACCTTTGGACTATTACAATCTCTAACATCATTTATAAGTAAGTGAGTACTCCTGAGACTCTATACTTGTTTTATGCTTGTAATCAGTGAACATGAATTAAATATTAATAACTTGATGCATGGGGTTTTGGGTTATATATGTGATTGATATTGATTGATTACTATACAAAATACTGTTAAATGTGATAGTTGAAGATTTGGTTATATAATTGATTGTTGCATAATTTAAATGATTTTTTGCTAATGTTTGACCACCTCATAAATTGACTTAATCATATTCAACTCAACTAAAATTAAATGGATCATGCATAGAGTATGAAAATTGCATATAATGTTCCGACTGTCACCTCACACGGTTGGTAATGAAGGGCCATAGAGGGATAGATTCCTATATGATTTGATTAGTATAGTACAGGAACATTGGTACAACAAGACCCTACCCTTAGCTCGCGGGTTCTACTAACGCTAAAGACACTAACCATATGAGGTCGGAGGTCGCGTTTAGAGACTATCGTTGTAGGGTGTAAGCATGGATTGCGGAGGCCACCTCACTGCTAGACTTGGATATTTGTATACTATTGACTGTTGGAAATAAAAACTTATTTTGTGAAACAAAGAATTTATATATATATATAATTATATAAGGTTAAAAACCCAAGTGCTAGAGCCTAGCTATGATTGGTGCCGATGGTCTCCAACTTTTACTTCGGAAGGCGTTAAATCCGATATTGTATATAACACCGGTCAACTGCATATATACTATTTGGCATACTGTTTGTTCATACATTCATATATTTAGTAATAAATTATTTGATAACTCGTTTGATGGTATAGTATGAAGGATAACTCACTAACCACTCGTAGCTTGCTCCCCAATATTTTTTTTTTGCAAGTTACTAAATGATCGGGCATGGGCAAAGAACTGAGAGTTGAGTTCCAACGTTGATAGACTGTATGGTTCATTTGAATTATTATATATATAATTATTAATACTGCATTTAAATTTTGTGACTTTAGTAAATTTGAGTTTTAAAACTTTATTACTTAATCTTATTGTTTGGTAGGGGATACCGATTCTCTGTGGTTCTAATGGACTATGGCTTATCGAATATCTATAGTTATATATATATAGACATAAGTTAATTAAATTATGAATAAAAAAATAAATAAATAAAAACTTTAGTGACTAATTATTTAGAATCTTGCAATCCTTGACTTGAAAGATTATTTTCAAATTAGGGGTACACACATCATATGAAAATTTTAGGTATTCCTACTAGGCCCTCTTTAGGGTTATGACACTGGCTAGCCTCTACGAACAACTTATCCTGCAACAAAAGTCTAAGGGGGTGTAAGCTTAAGCTTAGTAAGCAAAACCCTTAGCCACACTACGGGCAAGTTATAAATACATTATATTCATGCATATGAATGAATGATCAAATAGAATGCTAAATAGAGACCTCTAAACTCGATCTTTAGCTAAGTGGTGGCGCCTCCAATGCCTAATGTTCCTTCGAACCAAAGTAAGGTTATTTTGTACGAGTGCACCGTACAGAACTAATAAATTAATAATAACAACCCCCGAATGGTCTCTCTTTACTTCCATATGATGTGACGGCTGGAATTGTGTCTATACAATATATGTACCGGTTTCTTTTTATAAGTCGAGTATAGTTAAGTCCAAATTATGCTGTGGCCATCTAATAGTACACACAATAATTTTCTATACTATCATGCAATAAACAAAGCATTATCTGTACTTAAGATAAGTTCACAACTCAGCACACAATAACATACATAAGCATTTCCCTAACCTCACATAGTAATCAATTAACAATAACATTTAAGTCCACTATCTACAATTACATACAAGTATGGAATCATAGGGTAAATACTCATTTGGCCATAACGACTCGTTTTAGTTGTAGTAATCAATCAGGAGATCCTCGCTTACCTCAGGATCACTTAATCATTATGATATAATAATACTAGTAAGTAATTGAATTAACTAGTATTTCTACTTAGATTATTATCAACTTTTATCTAATTGGACTTTATCACTAATCGTATGTAACTTTTTCGTTTTATTTTTTATATTTATGAATTTATAGTCGTTTTTCATCATTTTCGGATGTACATTCACACAATGATATTCGTTTTGGACACTAAGATCCATGTTTTAAGATACAAAATAAATTTATGGAAAGTTAATTATTCTTATTGCTTATATTTATATCCTTTATTTATACTTAATGATTTAGTTAACCCTTAAATTCTTATACTTAGAGAATTTTACTTTACTATTACTAATTCATGTACTTAATTAAGTGTAATCTAATTTAGGAAGTGTATTAAGGTTTACTAATTTATGTACCTAATTATTATGCACTCTTTTTATTTCTTATTTTATAAACCTATGCTTATGTCATCGCTTACATTCTCATATGATCGTACCATCGCTTACGTCATCATTTACTTATGTCATGGCTTATAATTATTGCTTACCTCATCATGGCTTATAATTATTGCTTACCTCATCATTTAATTATATATGCTTTACCTTATGCTTATACCATACCTAAGTATCTTATGTATACTTTACATAAACAACTATATACTTATAACTTTACTATACTTATATGTATACTAGTATACTTATACATATACTTATACTTATACTATATTTATACTTATACTATATTTACCCATATACCTATACGGTCATATATGTATTTTTATACAAATTTCGTATGCTAAATTTTCCTCTTAAGAAAACTTATCTAATTTCATTCTTTTCGTGTTTTAAGAGTGTATATAGCATGGTATAGGTATGTATAGTTAGTATTTGTATTAGTTTAGGTTATGCACATAGTAAATACTTATGTACAAAGATCTCCATACTTGTATTCCTCTAGTATATCCTTTTGTACATATACTTAAGGCCATATACACATGCATCTCCTTCCTCTTCACCATGATTTCTATCCTTCTACACCTAAAGGTAGAAACTTTATGCATTTTTCAACATGGATACACATAACACCTAACTACTCATCCAATCTACCTCATCATCTAACTAATAAGTAATATAAAGCAATACATAATAACATAATCACATACCTTAATTTGTTCTTGAAATATGGATGCAAAGTTGGAAAATTTTGAGAGTGAAAGGGAAAGGGGATGGGGATGGTCACGGCAATGGAGTGAGGTAAGGAGTTTGTATCTTGTTTTGTTTTATGTTTGAAAAGAAGAAGAAAGTGGGGTCTAGAAAGGGGACAAGGTATGGATGTCAATTAAAGGAGAAGTGAGGAAAGAAACACTAAAAGAAAAGAAAAGAAATCATGAGATGGATTAGATATTTTCTAAAGTATAAGTGTCTTTTGTTGATTTTTCTAAATGTTGACTTTAGTCAATATGTGTTGACTTGGTGAACTTTCCATAAGTATTTGCCATTTAGTATACATAATATAGTAATTAAGGAAAATTAAGACAAAAATTAAGGAAATGAGGTATTTGGTAAATTAATTAGTAAAAATAGATGATGAGATCTTACTTTAGATATTTATATCCTATATACATTATTTAATAAGTTATTTAGTATAACTAGTATGAAAAGTATCAATTAGGGTGTTGAGTTTCACTACATTTAACCCGAGCTTCAACTACACTCCTAACCCTATGTAATACTATCTTAATTATATACTTAGAAGATAAATATGATATGTGATAATTATCTTAGTTTCTAAAGAATTACTTAAGGATTTTAAATATATATGCATGATTGAAAATCATCTCTAATATTTTATTAATGATTTGGCAAAATATGAAGATTATATTATCAATTGGGGTTTTAGGGTATATTATGATGAATTAGTGCATGTATGTCTTTAAGGTTATCGTTTTAGGGTTTTTATCACTTTCAAATGAAATCTTTAGTGTTTATATGCATTTAGGGTAGAAAAGTTTCATACGCAATTGATTAGTTCTTTTAGGGTTTTCACTTTCATTAGCCTTGTCATCTTCTAGATTATCTAATACACTCAAATTTACTTCAAAGGTTAGGTCAAGAAATTTAGGGGTTTACAACTCTCTTTGAATTCAAATTAGATACAGATCTCTATTACTCGGCATTAGCCAATAATGGAGTTGCTTGGTTTATCGACAGCAAATTCAACCATCAATAGCAGCCTTCAAGACAGATCAACAAGAATGGTACTAAGATTTAGGATAGCTCAGCGTAAGCTTGCTTGTATATGGAAATGAGGTTGAATTAATTTTGGCTCAAGAGTATGGTCATACTAGAGCAACTTGATAGGTCATCATCCTTTGAGGTGAGACAACGGTTAAGGATTTGGTAGACCATGCCAACTAACCCTTTTGCTTGGCGGTAAGTGATTGGGCTTGTCAATTGGTTCCCATTAGAACATGTGCAAGCTTAAGGACATGGGAAAAGAAGAAATCAATGGGAAATGGTCAAGACTTTAGAGAAGACAAAAATAATGAGTAATAAAGGATATGACACCCATTTAATTTCATTCGATGCTTCCATGGGCAATATAAGAAAAGTAAAGGATGGGTTTAGATTATTGAGTATGAAAAAGAAAAGATGCTAGTTTGTATAGGAAAAAATTGTGGCAGTTGAATTTTAAAATCAATGAAAAGCACATAGAGTTGATGGAGGATTACGATTAGTTATCCTTCGACGAAGTGAACTAATTAGTTTAATTTGGACTAATGCTTTTAAGGAGAATTATCTAGGCCATTTTTCTTGAAAGCTAAAATATGTGAGATATTTTTAGTTACCCTTATGGACAAGGATTTTTGAAGGGGTAGGAAATGTTGTAGGGTTATTTTAAGGCTCTTCATATATTGTTACTAGTAATATATAGAGTTTAGGAATATTAGAAAAAAAGAAAAAAAGAAAAATAGGAAAAAAATAGAAAATAGAAAATAGAAAAAAATAGGTAACATGAGCTACCACATGATTCATAGTTTGATAATATTCTAGAAGTTTTTAGATTTCTTGGGTCTTGGGGAGGGTTAACGTATTTCTTGTATGTATATACAACATTAGTTATAAATCAAAAACTGAGAAAAAAAGATTATCCCAATCTATTCTGTCTATGGTTTTTTTGTATTCAAAAAACAATCAACCTAGTTGTGGCAAAGGTCAAAGCTCTATATTCAGAGCAATCTTCATTCCATTCTATATTTACATTTTCCATGAAATCCAAAATACATCAGCTTAGTTCACAGAGCACAATTGAAAACCATTCATTATTTCACTATTTAAACCCATCAAAGCTGCGCAATTATGCACAAAACCATTTATAATCAGTTTCTAAATCCAACACGTGAACCATTCTTCCCTATCATCCGGATGTATGCCCGTATATTTAGTCATCTCTGGCTTTTTCTTGCTTTAATTGTACTTGCGATCCTATAAATGGGAATGAAAGAGGAAAACATTATTCATACAACAGAATGAGAACATTGTATGTATAACTGTGGAGATTGAGACATGATTGAAATAAGTTAGGTCCAAGCGTTCTGAAGAAGCAGCAATCCTTCAACACTAACTTAGCTGTTTGGTTCGATTATTGGCATACCTTGAGTTTAAAGCAGCAATCATTGTTTCTGCACATTCCATGCGAAATTAACAATCTTTATTCTCCACTTTCCGAGGCTTAGGGTTTTGTAGTCTCATTATGTATATGAAATCTTAGTCATTTCAAGCTTACATTTAAAGCGAGTGCTTCCTAAAATTTCGCTTTGAGATTTAGTTTCTTGCTGCCTCTTACTCCCCATGAGGACTTAACGCCATAGAAGCCTATCAAGACCAACCTTTTGTCTAAGCTTTACCCGTGAAAAATGCTCCACACTCTTACTGGACTATTCATTAATTTGGAAATGTTGTAGCTTCACAAGCTTTTGCCTTAGCTCATCCTTCAGTTATAAACCAAACAATGAGGGTAAACATCACATGTGACTAAAGAGTCACTTTATCCACTTAGTCCATAAGTTTTTAACTACAAACTGGATATTGTTTATTACCTCAAACCTTAAAACCACAGGCCATTCATCCCCATTATATGTAGGACTAATAACATAGTGGTCTAAGGAAAAAATTGGATAAATAGTGTGACATATTCTTCAAATACTAGAAGTTTTTTGCATTTGTGTAGTTACATATATAGATAGATATGTGTGTGTGTGTGTGAGAGAGAGAGACAGAGAGAAAGGATGGGAAAATAAACTAATTATAAGAGAGTACAAATCTACTTTAATAAAACTCCCAATGGATCTAACTGGAATTTCAGTTGCTTCTGTAAAAATTGGATCGCATGGTACATAATTAAAATTCAATACATATATTTAGAAGCCCGACTAGAGCAGGAATTAAGCAAATATGAAACTTAAAAAAATAATAACAATAAAAGACATCGCGAGGCAAGTTTGGACAGAGGAACTTGTGGGATTGATTGACTTGTTGTTCAACTTTGGTGTGAACAATATCGACAATCCTTCATTACAAATGTTGACCCTTTCCTTGGTCGATTTAATATGCAACGTCAATTTACTAGCTCTCGATCAAATGTAGCCATTTATAATCCCTCTCTTTACATACATTGAAAGGAAGGTTTCAAAAAAAATTTGAGACATGATCAATAATATACCCCCAAGATAACTTCATGTTCTGAAGCACTAATTAACAAAAAGTTAAGTCTAAATCGTGTAAATCTATATCTTGTGTCTAATAAATCTCTCTAGAAACAGATGGCTTTGATTATTAGAGAATCTCTCATAAATCAACGGTTATTGCTATGTCATAAAAGTTACGCGAACTTTTCGAAGATGTTAAAGCTATTGTATTAAATGATTGGTTTGTTTCCGGAAGAAGCAAATAAATAGTCAATTAATATTGCCAACAACCCCTCACTAACCAATCGTCCGCCCTTAGTTTTAGCTACCTGATTTGTAAATGGCCTCTCTTAACAACTATTTGTCATAATGACATCGATTGAGAGGCAATGTAAAAATTAAAAATTCCACTTTCATGTTTGAACTCATAAACATTAATTTCGGGTCATAAAGGTCATGGAAAATATTTAGAGGAAGATACATTAAACCTCTCTAAAGTTTGATTTTGGTATAGATTTTTCTCTATAAACTTTCAAAGTATAGTTTTTTATCCCCTAAACTTTCATAAATTAGCAAATAATCTTCATAATCCTCTTAAATTTTGATTTCGATACCTAAACACTCCTTAAACTTTGATTTCGATATATAAACACTCTCTAAACATATCAAAATCAAAGTTTAAGGAGTTATTCTCAATTTAGTAAGTTGTTTGTCAATTTATAAAAATTTAGGGACTAAAAATAATACTTTAAAAAAGGTTTTATATAATTGTTCTAAATATTTATATACATCAAATCTTTCTAGATCTGATATATCATGATAATATTATAAGTATTGATATACAAAAGGTGTCGAGTAGTTTCTGATTAAATTTTTATAAACCAGTTCATTCATGAATTTTCCTATTATATTATATGTTATCTTTGTTTCTTTCTTTTTTTTTTTTAACTCAGTTTGATATTGCAATTTGTTGTCAGCAGGTGAATTCAAAAAAATAAAGATTTATTAAATATTATATATCACATGTAATATACATGTGATATATAAATATCAATAAATTATTAATAAAAGTAATTATGAGATAGGTAATTTTGTTATTAATTATCACTTATAATTTATATATATTATATATAATAATATTTATATATTATATGTGTATAATAAGCGAATTTAAATAGAAATAAGAAGCATATGCGCTCCAAGATTTGTCTAACCCACTTATTATATTTATGACATGTACAGCTTTCTCTATATCTGTCACATACGTGACTTCGCATCGGGTAAAGTGAGGGACAGGTCAGGATGCCACAAGGGGGAGTGGGGAAAAAAAAATCTTTTGGCATTGTGGGTCATTATTCAACTCGAAGAAACATCAAACATTTGCACAAAAGATTGAATTTATGCATGTAATCTCTTTTTAAGTGTAATTGTTTATTCATTTCGTGTACCCTCGTATCTTTACATCCGTGTGGTGGATCACCTTTTGAAAAAAAAAAAAAAAAAAGTGGACGTAACCCACTAATAAAGCAATTAGCTGAAATGTGGTCGGTCTTTTTGTTTTTCAATTTTATTTTCATCAACCTTTACTGGGATGGGACTGAATAAATCCCGAAATGTCGTGTTTTTATTATTTTTTTTCCAATCAGAAAACAAAGAGCAATTTTATCGCCTATTTAGTTAGGTTTAATATCAAGGGGTTAGCCGATCTTTCCGGCTAGCTCTTTGAGCAAAAATGGTTACTATAAATTCTGAAGGAAAATATGTTATGTCTTGTTCCTTTGTCTTCTTCTAGCTTATTCCGCCTCTTGGCACATTGTTTCTCCATTGATTAAGACATATATAGAACCCTGTGACTGGCCAAAAAACCAACCACAAAAAAAAAAAAAAAAGACCTAGCTAGGAAGAAAATATTTGAGGGCCCATTTGTCCTCGGGATATTTTGCTATTATGATTTCATACTTTTGGTCTTGTCTTTTATATGAAGTCCGTAACAAAAGAGAAGTTCACAATTGTGAACCCATACAGTAATAGTATAAGTCTTAATTTATATCCAAGTACTTTAGATAATATATGGATTAATAAGGTTAGGTAAAATAAAAATTTTATTAAGTTGTGAAATTAAATATAATATCGGTAATAAAAATCTTAAAAATTCGATCGAAACTTAAATCGTATAAAAAAAACTTTAAATTTGATATACGTGTAAATATTCAAAATTGAACTCAAATTTGACGAAAACCCTAAAAATATAACTTAAACTTATAAAATTGATAAATATAACTTTATAGTAATAAAATCTTAGTCAATTGTAATTAATGACTAATATATGTAATTGTGTATAAATTATATCAAATACATTGAAATAACTCATTAATATTATAAATATAACGGATAATAATTTAATTAATAAATTTACATAAAAATTTCAATATTATTTTTTTAACACTAAATTCATAATTTGTATATTTACAAAAATGTAATATTTATATTTATTAATTGTTTTTTTCTTCCTTTTCCTTTTTCTTTTTTTTTTCTTTTTCCTTCTTTCCTTAGTTCTTTTCTAACTTCCACGTCCCATATCTTTCAGATTGTTGGTGTACATGTGTTGCTTCTCTAATTTTCACTATGTGTTAGTTATGTATTACAAAACAAAAGATAAGATTTGTGTCTTATCACATTAATTACCATATTGCAATTTGCATTTTCCATTTATTTTTCTTTCCATTTTAACCACATGATTTGCTCCTCGTGTTCATTATAACATATTTGGAAACCAAGAGGAAAAAAAAAAAAAAGACAAAGCACTTACATACTTGTTTCCTTTTCTTTTCTTCTTTTCAATCGTGCTCATCTTCTTCTTTGTTTTTCAAATTTTTCTAGTGAATTCAAAAGAGCAAGAACCAAAGAAGAGGCAAAAGAATCCTTATCATCTTTACTACCTTCAATTCATTAGGGAAATTAGGTAGGTAATATGTGTAATATATTTATTTTATATTAATTCTCTTCATATATTTTTGTATATACTTGTATCTTATAGAAAGTATATTAACATTAGTATTTTTTTTTTGTTTTATTTAAGTATATTCATATATGTATTACATATGGTATAGTAATTTCTACAAATTAATTGTACACGAAAGTTATGTACATATACATGTATGTATGCACTTAGAATAATATGTATATATATTATGTAAATTTTTCCTACTTTTGTACTTATACACATATGTATGCGTGGGTGTATATATATATATATATATATATATAGTATTTTTATTATATGATATATGTATGTATGCGTATATAGTAGATATGTATATATATTTGGTATTTTTATCATAAAGTATACTATACATATATTTAGGTTTACATAATTTTTATTACATATACATAATGTACTATGCAATAAAAAATATATACATGTATAATAATAAATTACAAATACTAGTATAATATAGTATAATTATATTAAAGAATATACATATATATATATATACGATATGTATAAGAACATACCGTTGTGTAATTATATTGTATTTTTATAAATTCTATATATATATATGTGTGTGTCTGTATGTGCTAGACATGGTAATTAAGTATATGTATTTATGTATAATAATACTTATATTAAATACTTTAGTATATATATGTATGTATTATAACCATATATGTATGTATGTACATAAAGTACAATTACATGTATATATATACTCATACGTATAGTATATAATATATTTAAGGTTAGGATATTTTAGTATATAATTATATTATACATATAAACATTCATAAATTAATAGTATCATATATGTAGAAATACAAGTATATTTGTATAGTATATATATAATATACCATAATATTAATTTAATAGATAAAGTAAATTTAATAAATATGAATATATATATATGTATTGTAACTTTGAAGGAGTTATAATAAATAATTAATTTATAAAATTTAGTAATAAATATTAGTATATATATATATATATGATGTAAAAAAAAAAAGAAAATGTTAGAAAAATTATAAAGGTAACACGTGGCATTCCCTTATGTTGCCACACCATCACTTAGTTAAATTAATTAAATTTCATAGTTAATTATAATAATAAAATAATTAATTAATTAGAAAAGTAATAAAGTAGAAAAATTGAATTAATAAGTCCAAAACAAAAAAATTGGCAAAAATAAGTAATTATATTAAAATAGCCTTAAAAATAAGAAAATTATAAAATATAGATTTAAATAATTATTAAACCATGATTATACCAAGAAAAACTTAAAATAATATTTTATAATTATTTAAGTCAAAATAATGAATTTTGTAATATTTTTATATCAAAGTCTAATTGCAGGTTATAACATCCACAACGTCCACAACGGATCTTACTTTAAAATGAACTATAAGTTCATAAGAATCTAAAATAAATTGAAAAAGTTATATGCGATTAGCTAAAAAACTCAAATCGATAATTTCACACAAATGAATAGCTAATTTAGGTAAATGATATTAAGTATAATAATAGTTTAACTATTTACTCTAACACTTACTATTTTTCATATTCCCTTAATGTCAAGTAATCATAAGATCGATACTAACCTACCGACTAATTATTACAATCCTTGACTCTAAGGATGCCCGAGTGAGTATTTCTAAAGATTCCGTATATGCTTGTGTATATAGTTAGTGAATATTAATTGTTATAAATAATTGAATGTTATGTAGGGCTAAGTTATGCTTATGTATGATACTACTTAATAATAGTGAATTTACTTTAAAGTATAATATTGTACTGTTTGCTGCATAGTAAATTCAATGGGAATTGATTTGTCTACAATTTTGTTAATCACTTAATAAAGGACTTAATATTATTAGACTTGAATTAACTAAATTAAAACATGCATAATCATGTACTACATAATTAATTCAGACCATCACATCATACGAAGATAGCAAGAGACCATACGTAAGTTGATTATTTATGATTATAGTGTTTTCGTACAGTGCATACATGCTATATGACCTTACCCTGACCAGTGGGAACACTAGGTATTGGAGACGCCAATCTCTTAGCTAAGGGTCAAGTGTAGAGGCCTCCGTTTAGGGGTGAGTTACAGCTATATGAACCTAGTCAAGATTATACGAAGAATTGATTTTTTACAAAAACTGAAAATGGCTATACCATTTTGTTTTTTAATACAAAACGCGGAGTTTCGTTGTTATATAAGTTCTAGTATGATACCCAAATCAAATTAGTGTTATGTATACTCCAACCTTGACTTCGAAGGGCATTAAATCTAAGTTGTATGTATTACCTAGTCACCTACATGTATTTGTGTGGCATACTAATTGTTCATGCATTCATTTGATTGAATTCAATTTTGAATCACTTGTTTGTTGTATGGTGGAGAGAGTATCTGATAAAAATCAATTTCCTGGATTGATCACAAGAAGTTGAGCTAGAGGACTTCAAAAGCTCACACAAAAAATAAGAGCTCACACAAAAATTATTAGCTCTAAATCATAGTTGAGACATGGATTCCTTTTCTAATCTGACCTCTTACCGACCTGTCTCTCAGATCCTCATGTGTATCTAACATGCTCCTGCCTAGTTGTGAATTCTTGATCTAGAAGGTAACCCAAGAAGGACTAGTTGGGTTGAGCTGAGCTCTCCAATCGACCATTAGTGCCTAACTCCAATTTAGCTAACTTCCTAACCAAATTGATTGGCTTGTGACCTAATCCAGATCAAGTCGGCCCCTAACTACCAACACTTCCTATTTTTGCCTATGTTGTATCATATTCCTAATGTCTAACCATCAAGTGACACATGTCTTCTAACATAACCTTCCAGAATGATTCTTTCTCATCTGCATTGAATATTCTATCCTTTTTACCCCTTTTAAGTATGATTCATGTAACATGATTGTAAAATACCATTTTGTCTTTTTATACATGTAAAATAATCCTAGTGGATAAGTATATAAATCTTCACTTTCCTTGCACACGATATCATATCCTTTTCAATACAGAAATTACTCATTTGAGCAACCTTAGTGTTTTCGTTATTCAACTCTTATCTATTTTCTTTAGTAAGGAGTAGTGGTAAGTGAATCTTTAATTCGGATAGGTATGTTATATTCGGTAGATTATAAGCTGAGTAAGATCGAGTGATGAGTTATATCTATTTGGTAGTTGCTCAGACTTTGCTAACCTTCTTCCTATTTGTTTGTTTTGTTTCATTATGGTGTCTCTCTATGTATTTGACCCTAGAGATGTATCAATATCTCATTAAGCTAGTTAGCTTACAACTCCATAGTTTACTTACGTAAGGAGACTTATTCGTGGATTTGACTCGTAGAATGCCTGAGGTTAGTGAACCATCAATAGGTTGATGTGAGTGTAAGATTAGTAATTAAAGCGATCTTATATTATTGTATTTAGATCCTAAACCTTATTATGTGATAAAATGTATTATCAGTTTACAATCTAGTATATTATAGACTTACTGTCTATAATATCTATATATGTGTTATTTATAATTCAATAGTATTGTTATCATAACCATGTAATGATATAACTTGTGCTTACCTAGTTTTAGGTTGTTAGTTATAGTAGTAGCCTTTTATATCATATGAAAGGTTGTCAATTGAAAAGGAAAATTAATCTATAATCCTTTGTACGATATATGACGTTTGCCATAACTAGTCTCTTCAGGTCGTGACAACAATCCTATAACAAATAAAGGAACAATATATGTAAAGAAACCTTATTTTGTTGAAAGAAGATGACTATGTAATTATTTTATGTGATTTAACTGTTTGACCTAGGTAAAGCTACTATTTTCTACAAAAGATCTAGCATGATTCAATTTTATGTGTGTCTTGTGCTAATATTATGGAAATGCAATTTAATTGCTTCATCTAAGTAGAACTACTACTTCTCCATAAAAGATCTAGAATGATTCGATTTAATGTGTGTCTTCTGCTAATATTATGGAAATGTAAAATCTGAGATAATCAAATAATGATAAAATATAAAAAAGGTAAGTGAGAATAGAATATGGTCAAAAGTATTTATGTGAAAAACCTTGACATGGATAGAAAACCATTGGCAAAAATGGACATGAATTCATAACTATGAAGATAGATGGTTAAGAGCTCCCAAACATCATGAAATCACCAAAACGAATCCCGTATGCAAGTTTTGCTTTATTAAAGATACAACGTTATTGATACATTATGTTCGATGCGACCCTAAAAGTTAGACTAACCTTCTTGAGTAATGAGTTGATCTCCTTAAGCCTTAACTGACTCTCTACGAGCTCAAATTTAGCACTTCAAAACTTGGCCAATCCTATTAAGTACATGTAGAAAGTCTTCCTTTCTAGTAGATGACATTGTTGTGTTGGTGTGAGCTTCGAGAGCTTGATCGACCTCTTAGGATGCTTGTATGATTTCTTAACCAATTAAGGGAAGTCATTGACATTCTCTCCAAATGAATCTTTCATACCTTAGATTATCATTTACCTTCTTCCCTTAGTATACCCTACATGCTTACAAATACTAGGTAAGGGATACTAGTTTGACATCTTGAAACCTACACCTCCTCAGATTCCTTACACAATCTTCACACACTTTATAGACTTAAGTGTTGAAGTGGTTATGCTAGATCTACCTTCGGTAGCCATTCTTAGTTTACATTTTCTATGTGTATAGGTTATCTTTAACCTTAAGCTCCT
This sequence comes from Lumnitzera racemosa, assembly GCA_024138005.1. NCBI lineage: Eukaryota > Viridiplantae > Streptophyta > Magnoliopsida > Myrtales > Combretaceae > Lumnitzera > Lumnitzera racemosa. Next base: position 51,101,605 of record JAMXBC010000008.1, on the reverse strand, counting down.
TATTGAAATTTCATCACCAAAAGTTAGTTAAGGTAGGATTTATTAGGGAGAAACCGTATTCAACTTAGCTGGCTAAGTGCATCTCAGTTAAGAAGTCTAATGGGATGTAGTGGATGTGCATCAACTTTACCAATCTTAACAAACCTTACCTAAAAGACTGCTTTCCACTTCTCAGATCAACTAACTCATTGATTCTACTTGGGACGTGCTCTCCTAAGTTTCATAAACTTCTTCTCAAGCTATAATCAAATCTGAATGCATAAGCACAACTAAGTCTACATGTCCATTTTCACCAATTCTAGAACACAATGTTATAAGCTTATCCCTTTTAAACTTAAAAAATACAAAGGAAACCTATTAGAGATTAGTGAAGGAAATGTTTAAGCCCTTACTCTATTGCAATGTTAGGGTCTGTATAAATGATATCATAACTAAAGTAAATGGCCTCACAACTACATTAAAGAACTCTAAGAAAGCTTTGACATGCTATAGGAGTACAACATGAAGCTTAATCTTTAAAAGTGTATGTTTCGCATCTCATTGGGTAAATTCCTAAGGATATGATAATGTACTTAAGAGCTTAGTAATCACAAGAGCTTACTGTAGGGAATAGTAACCAAAGGGTCCTTTGTAATAATGAAGAAAATAAAGTGAAGTAGTTAGCAAACACAATAACTTCCATAAGTTGCTAAAAGGATATTACATGCCAACGATTACAATATGACTTAACACTTCACTTAATATAACTCATAAGCTAATGTTAAGGTCCACTTACTACTAACCTCGAGCTATTTAGAAAGATTAGATAAGAGTGCAAAGGAAATGTACTTGGGGAAGGCTATATTATAAGAACAAGTACATGTAATATCAAAAAGGGTATAAGATGCCTTACAACTACAATTGTAAACCCTTAAAACTTTTTATCTAAATCCTAGGTCAAAGTCAAGTGTACTAGATAACCTTAAGAGTCAACAAAGCTAAATAAGAAGAAAACCCTAATATAATAATCAAAGAGCTAATCGCATATAAACATATTAAACCCTAAATATATGAAAACACTAGAGATTGTACCTGAAAGTGATAAAAACCCTAAAACTCTAATTTCAAGTGCATAAATGTACTAATTCATTCTAACCGTGATAAAACCCTAATCGAACATAAATACTTAACGATATGCTAAACCATATAAAATCAATAACTAATGATTAAAGATAACTTTTAATTACTCGTAAATATATACATACTAAATTAATTTATAAGAAACTATGATATTACGATATAGATAATACTAATCTTGTAATTATACAGATAAGTTAGTATTATGTAGATTTAAGTATTTAGTTTTTATTTAAACCGTATATAGTAATTGTTAATATTATAAATTATACTTTTCATGGTAGTTATCTTAATTATGGTACTAAATATTACCTATATTATTATAAATACGGTTCAAATAATTTTTTTACTAATTATTTAATATATTTTCGTATTTTTCCTCTTTCTTTAATTTTTATTCTAATTATGTTTATTTATAAAAATATGTGGCATAATTACATGTAAATTTGCAAATGTTAACTAAGTCAATATTTGACCAAATTTAAAATGTTGACTAAGTCAACACTTGCTCCTTTCAACCTAGAATCTTCTCTCTTTTATTACGGAATTCTTTTCTTTTTTCCCTTGATTTATTTTTTCTTATCGTTTTCCCTTTTGGTTGTCCACTTAGTCTTATTCTATAACTGACTTCCTTTTCTTTTCCCACACATTTAAAACAAAACAAAACATATTCTTTTCTTTCCCCATCCCAACCGTAACTTCCCTTCCCCTCATCTTCTTCTTTCCTTTTGTAGTTTTCATTTTACTTTCTTTTACCTTAACCCATGCTTTACATTCCACTATCTAAATAACACAATTCCCCATCCTTATTCAACTCCTCACCCTTATTTAGAAGAAGAAAAAGGTGATCCTAACACGAGTTCGAATCTTCTAGAAGATTATTATGATGCGTGAGAGTTGTCATGGTTGAGTGAGTAATCTTTATGATTCCATACTTATTTGTGTTTGTACTTAGTGAACTTAAATAAAGCTATTAATTAGATGTTATGTAGGGTCAGGAAATGCATATGGATGTTATTACTTGTTAAGTTATGAAATTATTTTAAATGCTAATAACCAATTGTTTGTTACATATAAGAATGGATAGGAACTGTACTGTTTGTGATATTGTCTTATCATATAATAATTGAACTTAATTATATTTGATTTATCAAGTAAATTAAAACATGCATTGATATGCATTACATAAATCAATTATGGCCATTACATCACATGTAGGTAAAGAGAGGGCATACAATGGCATACGAAGGTTGTTAATTTTATAAATGTAATGATTTAGTACGGTGCATATGTACAATATAACCTTACCCTTGCCTATAGGAACACTAGGCATTGGAGGCGTCAATCGCTTAGATAAAGGTCGAGTCTAAAGGCCTTCGCTTAGGGATGAGTGTAGATTATAGGGGCATACTTACAATTATACCTAAAACTTGGTTTTTAATTTAAAATAAATAGATTGATTTGTTTGAATACGAACATAGAGTTTTGTAGTAAACTAAGTTTTGGTATAATACCTAGATTTGACTGGTGCCATACATACTCTAACCTTAACTTTGGAGGGCATTAAATCTGAGTTGCAAATAGTACTAGTTTAACTGTATGTATTTAATTAGAATATTGGTTATTCTTGCATTCATATGTTTAAGTTTAATGTATTTACAACTTACTTGTTGGTATGGTTAAGAGATTTACTCACTAAACTGTTAATTTATACCCTTGTAGACTTTTGATGTAGGGATACCTTTTTGTAGATGTTAGCCACAAGATGCCAAATGTAGGTATTAGATTTTGGGTAAGTGTAAGCCAAAGTAGGCATTGAGAGGACATATGTATGCTTTTATGTGTACTACTATTTTTATCTCGCTGTAGTCACTATACTTATGACTTGAACCACTATATCTTTTGTTTAGTATATATATTATGAATTAAATATCATAGGAATATACTTATGTTATGATATAATTTTACCTGATTACTCTTAGGAAGTTAGTGATTGTAGTAGTCTTGTATATCGTATGAAAGATCCATAATTGGAGGGGAAACTATTATGTAGTCTTTTATGCGATATATGACGTCTGCCACAACTAGGTTGCCCACGAGTCTTGACAACAATAAAATAAATATTTATGGTAAGTCCTTTAGAGCAACAATATAAATAGGGAAATTACATAAAAGATAATGAAGAAAAGAGATTCCCAGAATGTATAAAAAGGATAAATAGGACAAATGATGGAAAGGGAATATAGTACAACTATCCATCCTATAGACTCTATAAATTGAATCTTTTAAACATGGTGTCAGATTCGAGTATTGTAGATATTTCCCTAAGTCGACATGACCACATAAAATGAAAACTAACTAAAATTTTAAACTCAGAACTTAAAATGAACATGAAAAGCCCTATTATACGATTTGAAAACCCTAATCATATAAGAAAACCCCAATCCCTACATATGCATACTTTTAAAAATGTAAACCTAAACTTAATAAAAACTGTAAATATCAAATCATAAAAATTTTTAAAACTCTATAAAATTATCTTCATGCTTGAAAAGCCATAAGTCAATAAAATTATCAATAATTTTGTGAAATTATATAAAATTGATAACGAACGAATTAAGGATTATTTCAAGTAATAACAAATAATAAAACTAAGCTAGTTAAAGGAATAAATTAATAAATTTACAAAAATTATTTTACTTGTGTACATAAGTAGCCTTACAATATGTATATATATATATATTATTAAGAAATTTCCTTCTCTTTTCTTAATCTATCGTATGATATATATATATATATATGTTGCGTAATAAAGCAATGATTCTAAATAATTAAGCTAACTAAACCTTAAGCTCCTAAATGTAAGTCAATTATTCCTGAGTTGGTGAAAAACCCTAAAACATACTTAAACTCACTCGAACCCTAAACCCTAAGACAATCAGGGACTTATGACACTAAATAAATAATTAAAAATATAATTTCAATAAATTTTATTCAACTCTACAAAACTTTAAAATTTCTTAAGAGACAAATCACAACCTATAAATTAATTTGAAAACCAAACTCTAAATGAATTTTATATAAGACAATTCCTTTATTTTCACTTATAAGTCATGTTACATAAGGATAAGTTGAAAACCCTACTTTTTAGTGAACTTGTGATTCAACTAAGAGTATTTCCTAAATGTTCCCAAGGATAAACTAAGCTAAGAATTTAAGTTTGCATTTAAAAATGAATTTAATTTTCTAATTCAAAAGTCTATTATCAATAAAACTCGACTATGAGAACCACGGACTCTAAGTCACTCAAAACCTTAAACCCTAAAAAAATTAAGGACTTATAACCCTAAGTGACTAATTAATAATGTAATTTGAATAATTTTATTCAAACTCTAGAAATTTTCATAATTTTATAAGAATTAAATCATAACATACAAATTAATTTAAGAAACAAACTCCAAAAGAATTTTATATAAGACAATAATCTTATCTTCATGCATAATACTTGTGCACATGAATAAGTAAACCAATCAATCACCCTAAATAACTTATCAATTGAAATTTGGAATCATTTATCAATTAATAACTTATCAAAAACTAGTGATAAGATACTTTCCTTATCACCTCTTTACTTATACCATATATGGATAAGTTTTCACATTATTTTATGTGTTCAACTTTTAATTAAGTGATAAGATAACTCAATGCCTAAAGAGGATACCCCGTGGCTGGTTGGGAAGAGAGCCTAAGGGAGGCCATGCCTTATCAACTTTCAATCACTCAATTATCTTACACATCTACTATTCACCCCTTGATACTTACATCCTCTAGTCTTGTAAAAAAGTTAGCATTTATACATACAAAAAGACAACCAATTAAAGCTTCTTGAACACACTTCTCCTCCCATTAAAAAATACACCACTCTTTCTCTCTTTTACTCTCATTTTCACTTCCTTTTCTCTCACTTTAAACACAAACCAAAAGAAGAAATCTAACCCTACAAAATCTTAACATTGCCGCCACTATTTTTGCTTCTATACTCACAGCACCAAGCTTTATTTTGTGTCCTCTATTTGTCAACTTCAAAAACTACTTTTAAGAACTTTAAAATATCCTCAAAGCCCCACTTCAAAGATCAAGACTCTAGTTTCCAAAGGAGCTTGTAAAAGACGGAGGAAAAATAAGGAACATAAGAAGATACTTAGTTGCACAACCACCATTTCTACACTTTTAAGATGGGTAAGTTGTTTCCTTATTAAATTGACCTAATATGTCATGTTAGAAGACCATGATTTCTCAAGGATATGGGCATGATCATAAGATGATAAAGTAGCTACACCACCTTAAGAATTAAGCTTGTGAACCCTTTTACATGAAAGTTGAAATATAAGCATGCTAAGTTGGTGTTATGTAAAGATATATATTTAACACTTAGAATAGAAGATTTTAAGTTGAGAAAATCATGAAATGTGTACATGAACGAGGTGACTTCATACTGGATGTAGAGTGTATGTGAGTCATTTAAATGTTATTTCTATTTCTATTAAGTTAAAAATGCTTAAAATTAGCCTTAGGTAAAGAAAAATCCATTACATGAAGCTTTTATAAAGAAACCAACCTTGTGAGATATGAACCATGATATGGAAATTATAATAAGTATGAGATCAATTATTTTCAATTAAAGTATGATCTAAGTAATCATCACATTGAAGAGAATTTAAGTTAAGATTTGAATATAAGTAACCTAGGTTCATGATCTAACCCTTAAACTTAAGGAAATGATGAAATAAGTTAGAAAACCAAGTGAGAACCCCTTGGATTCATCATATCCAGATTTTGAACATAAGTAAAATCCACTTAAAAATATGATAAAACCAAGTGAACAAAGTGGAAAAATCAAACAAAGCAAGTATAGTAAGTATATAAAGCCTAAAACTCAAAACCGAGCCTAAAACTCTCAAAACGAGCCTACAACTCTAAGTTGGGCCTTCATTAAAATTCTAACTAGCACTTTAAAATATTAAGAAAGGTTGTTTTGAAGTCCACAAGAAGTATGCCTAAGACTCTATAAGGCTAACAAAGTCACTAACTTTATTTTGAACAAAAAATAAGCCCATTTGATAACTTAAGCCCACATAAAAGCTCAAGGAGTTATTGTTAGCACCAAAAGTGTAAACCAAAGATGGAATTCTGACCTTATGGTGTATTTTAAGTTTGGAATAGAGTCCTAATCCCAAGCCAAAAGAATTTCCTAAGTTACCAAAAAGCCCATTAACCAAATAAAGCCCAAAAGCACTCAAAATCATAAGGATTGCTACTATTCTGACCTATGGGCAATTTTGCATGTTTTATCATGAAAATATAATCTCATCAAATTAAAGTACACTCGGAAATGATGAAGATTGACTATAAGATCATAAAAATCGGATTTAAAATGAGAAAGTTATATGCGATTAAACTTTAAGTAAAAATCGGGAAAAATATGAAGCCAAGTCAAAAGTATAAATAAAAGAGTTTTAGTTTAGTTTTCCACATCCTTATAGTATTATATTTGCGATGTCTAAGGGACTTGATTTTTGGGAGACGACCTATCCTAGATTATTTTGATTAATCCATATGGTTGAGTGCGCAAATTCTCGATGACTCTTTACTTGATTTTGCTTATAGAATAGATGTACCTAAACTTATATATATATAAATTTAGATGCTTATGGGATATGGGAAATGCATGTGTATGAATTTGTGAAGGAATTCTATGGCTTGTTAATTATATAATAATGGGAATTGTTTGTGATAATTTATTCATACGATTGTATGGAATGAAATTGTTTAATCACCTTGAAAATCTAGTTAATCACTTATATGATTAACAAATTAAATAGATCATGCATTCCTCATAATTGCATTCGGAGACACTAACTGCTGCTTCATACAGAAGATGGGAAGGGACTCACAGGAGAAAGGGCCTCCTATAAGATTGGGCACTAGCTATGTCATCATTTTATTGACTCTCTATCCTAAGCTGATGGGTTTACTAGGCACTGGAAGATGCTAACTGTCAGTGAGGGCTGTGGCTTATCGCTTTTGCTAAAGGCTTGTGTTTATGGATTGCGGAAGCCACCATAACACTAGACTTGGGATTTTAAAAATATGATTTGTTATTCAATAAAGAAAGTATAATATATATATATATATATATATACAGTTTTGTTTTGACTTAAGTACAATAGTGTAAATGAAATAAAACACAAGGTTTAAACCCAGATTTTGGTTTAGGTCAGTTAATTATCTCCAAACCCCGACTATAGGGGGCGTAATTCTGAGTCGTATGTAGTTCTTAGTCTACTACATACTAATTGTTCATGCATTCACATGATTGTGCATCTAATAAATTTTTTGTCATGTGGTATTGATGAAGGTAATTATCTCACTAAGCGTAAGCTTATACCCCAATAGTTCTTTTCCTTGTAGGTTAATTGATAGCTGGGATGAATATAGGAATTGAGTGCAAAATGCTACTATTGAATTAGTATGATGAAAAGTTGGTGTAGTTAATTTTGAATGCTCTAGGAAAATAACTAATATATCAATTAAGTTTAGTATCTTTAGTAAGTTCAAATTTTTTTTTGGAATTATCTATCTTATTTCACAATTTTGGTAGGAGATACCAATTCTCTACAGTTTTGAGGAACTACAGAATAATGGATATCCATAGTTATTTATATTACACATTGGGTTAATGAACTAAAATTGAAAACCCTAGCAATTAACTATTTAGAGTCTTGTAATCTCTAACTTACAAAGCGATTTTCTTATCATGGGTACACACGTAATATGAAAATTCTAGGCAATACTACTAGGCCCCTCCTAGGCTCCTTATACATCCCAAATAATATTATTGTCATGGTAAATTACTGTGTACTACTTAAAGATCTATAATCAATCCCCTCGTTGATCATAGGCCTTCCATATGACATATAAGGCTCCTTCCACTCTATATTACCATCAGGCCCGTAGAAAAGTAATATCAAGTAGGATGTCTAAAATTTATATTTAATTATAAAAGGACTAAATTTAAAGTGTGGATTTGTAGAGTTCCACAATGAAGATATATTACAATGTATTCAAAGTTCTACGAAAGTCTGCATTAAGAAAGTTTATCTATGGAATTAATTAAATAAGTAAATATATTTATAAGTCACTATTACAAAATTCCCTCTTTGCTTCCTGAACACACAATCCTGTCTCGGCATGAGACTTACCTTGGGTATTCTTCAACTTGAATGAACAAAGATGTGATCTTACATCAAAATAAATTTATTAAGGTATAAGCTTATGCTTAGTAAGTAAATCCCTCCTCCATACCATACAAACAATATTATTTAAATGTATAACATATGAATGCATGAACAATCATAATGCCGACCAATATATGTAGTGACCTAAGAATTGCATAGAACTCTAAATTACGGCCCCCTTTAGTCAGGGTTAGAAATAATTAACTGATACAAACCATCAACCAGGTCCTAGTACCTAAGTTTTTTTTCCACTTGCACCATCATACCAACATACTCATATTAAGTCAAGCAAATATATAATATATATAAACTTTACTTTTTACATGGAATATATACTTTCCATTTTCAAAAATCAAATTTATGTCAAAATCTCAAGTCTAATGGTGTGGTGGCCCCCGTAGTCTGCAAACATACGCCCTAAGTGGAAGTCACAAGATACGGTCCTTCACTAATGGTTAGCGTCCCTTAGCACCTAGTAACCCCGAAAGCTCAGGATAAAGAATCAAAAACATATAAATAGCATAACATTGCCTAATCCCCGTAAGAGGGCCCCCTCTTATGAGCCCCTTCCCACTTCTGCGTAAAGTAACAGTTAGTATAGTTATAATGCAGTCATGAGAAATGCATGATCCATTGAATTTCTTGATCGTATACTCAATTAATTCAATTTCCATGGTAATTAAATAATTTCATTCTATACAACTATGCATAACTATCATCACAATAATCTTCATTATTATATTATTAGCAAGTTATGGCATTCAATCATAATATCATACACATGCATTTCTCATATTCTGTAAGCATTCAAGTTCATTGTATAAATCTAAGTACATCTACACTATAAGTAAAATTAAGCATGAAGTAATCGAGAATCAGTCACTTAGCCATAGTAGATTAGTCGTAGTAGTCTTGGGGTAGGTTGTCTCTCATGGTCGGGTCTACTAAACATTGTAAATATGATAAAGTTAAGAGTTTGAGATAATGTTAAATTGCTGACTTAAAATTCTTTAAGTTATACTTTTTAACTTAGTTTCGTATTTTTCGTGATTTTACTTAAAACATTAATCGTGTAAAACTTTCTCGTTTTAAATTCAATTTTTATGATCTTATAGTCAATTTTCATCTTTTTTAGTATACTTTAATGTGATATGGTTAGATTTTCGAGGTTCGAACTGTAATTCTATCCACTAGTCAGAACAGTAGTAATCTTTAAGGTTTTGAGTTATTTTAGGCTTAGTTTAGTTGTTGGGTTTTTCTTTATTTTACGAAATCTTTTAGGCTTGGGCTTAAGACTTTATTCTAAGCTCAAAACACTCTCCAAAGTGAAATTTCTATCCTTATCTCATGACCTTGGTGCCATTAACATTTTCTTAGGCTCTTATGTGAGCGTAAGTGGTCAAATGGGTTTATTTGTTGTCTAAACTAAGGTTGGTGACTTTGTTAGGCTTAAAAAGTATTATATGAGCTTCTTATGAGTCTTAAAACAACTTTCTTAAGTGATTTAGGTGTTGGTTAGAAATTTGGTGAAGGCTCAACTTAGAGTTCTAAGCTTATTTTGAGTTTTTAGGCTTTATATATTTATTATACTTACTTTAGTTGGTATTTTCACTTTGTTTACTTAGTTTTATCATATTTCTAAATAAGTTTTCTTGTAGTTCTAAATCTGGATGATTTTTTTCAAGGGACACTAACTTGCATTTTCAAATTGTTTCATCATTTCCTTAAGTTTAGGTGATAGATTAAGAACCTATGTTACTTATTTCCAACTCTAACTTAACTTCTTTTCCATGAGGTGATTATTTAGCTTATGTAGCACATAAAAATGATAGATTACATACTTATCATAAAATCTATGCCATAGTTCCCATCTTGAAAAGTTGATTTCTTCATAAAATATTATGTATTGGATTTCTCCTTTACCTACAGCTAAATTGAAGCATGCTTAACTTAATAGAAGTGAAAATAACACTTAAATGACCTACATATATTCCACATCCAACATGCTATCCTCTCCTTTATGTATACATTTCATGATTTTCTCAACATGAAATCTCCCATTCTAAGTGTTAAATATACATCTTACATAATACTAACTTAGTATGCTTATAGTCTAGCCTTTTTGTAAGGAATTCATAAGCTTATTTCTTAAAGTGTTCTAGCTATTTTATCACCTTATGTTCATGCTAATATCTTCATGGAAATGTAGTCTCTTAAACATGGCATACTAGAGCACTTTAACAAAAAAATAAACTTACTAATCCTAAATGCTTAAAAATAAGTGGTTAGCAATTAAGAGTCCTCTTTTGCTCCTCGTTTACCCTTCCTTTTCACAAGTTAGTGACTAAAGTCTTAATATTTGAAGTAGGTTTTGGGGATGTTCTAAGGTTTCCTAAAATGGCTTTTGAAGTGGATAATGGAAGGCAACAAAAGCAACTTTATGCCGTGAGTGTAGGTATAGAATATGTAGCGGTAAGTATATGGTGGTGGGGTTTAGTTTCCTCTATTGGTATGTGTGTTTAAAGTGTGGAAAAGGAAGTGAAATATGAGTGAAAAGAGAGAGAGTGTACTAGTTCAAAATGAGGGGAAAATCCATCTACAAAGTCTGTAAACCCAGCAAATTTAGTTATTTAAGAGTAGAATTGAGCCATAATACTATAGATGACTTGAAGAGTCATTAAAGCCAAGCAAGATAAAAATTTAATAAATCATAAATCTAAATATATTATAAGTAGTAAAAATCTCAGAAATTGATCAAAACCCTAAATCTCATATAAAACCCTAAAACTGACATTACACATCAATAACCAAAATTGAACCAAAATTTGATCGAAACCTTAAAATTATAAATATAAACCTATAAAATAATTAAATATTATTCAATAGTGATAAAATTATAGTCGATTGCAATTTTTAACTAAATAGCCTATTCGCATGAAATTATGACGAAATCGCTATAATAACTTGTAAAAATTATAGTTGTATTAAGTACCAATTAAATCGATAAAATTTCAAAAAAAATTAAAAATTAATTTATGATGAGATTTTTTATAATTTTTATGTTTCGAAAAATTACATATATTTATTATTAATTTTTATTTTCCTTCTCTTTCATTTTCAATTTATCTCTTTTCTCACTTTTCTTCTTTTCCCCTTGTTACACATTCTGGAAACCAACTATCTACCCACGTGAGAGGAAAAAAAATGCCATGTGTAAAGATTAGATAAACACTTAGCTTAAATTTTAAGCTAACTCACATGTATAAAAGGCAAAAAAAAAAGAAAAAAGAAAAGGAGAACAAAACCATAGAAACAAAACAAAAAAAAAAAAAAGAAAGAGAGAAAAAATCCTGGAAGCAAACCGTGAGGAGAGAAAAAGAGAAAGAAAGAAGAAGAAGAAAGAATTAGAAAAAAAAAAGGTAAGTAAATTATTTTAGATGTATGTTATATAGTATATACATATATAAATGAAGTATTTGTATAGTATTTTTTTCTTTTTAATATAACATTAGTAATACATGTATATTTGTATAAATACATAAATTGAATAATATATGTACGTATAAGGCTATGTATGTATACATGTACAAACATAGATATATTATATGGAAAGAGTATGTATTATGTATTATGTATTTTTTTAGAAATACATATAATTAGTATTAAGTATTTTATTAAATAACTATAGTAGATATATATATTTGTACCGTGAACTTTATATATATATATATGTACTCATGTATAATTATTTTCGTATATGTATATATGTACTCATATAGTATATATATGTAGTAGTGTATTTCCATAAGTAATAATATATGTGTATAAGACATATAACATAGAGTATATGCCTTATGGTATACGGCATAATATATGTATAATATATAGTATGCATGTTTTATAACAAATATTATGTAAATATATATACCGAATATATATAATATAAGAATGGGTATTTGTAAATTATATATATTTATATTTAGGTCTTCGGAAATTATATGGGTATATTATTATGTATAAATACAAATACATGAATATATATATATGTACATAAGAGTATGTTTATGTTCATAAAATAAGTATATATATACATATAGCATATAACATATATTAGATATATGCAGTATACCAAAAATATATATAGATATATATATATATGTATGTATAAATTGTGAAATACATAATTAATAAGAAAATGAGAAGTAATAAAAATAGTAAAGATCACAATAATAATAATAATCATAATAAAGTAAAAATCTTAAAAATAGGAAGATATACTCAAAATAATAAAAATATTGAAAATTAATATTTTATGATTTGTAAACTTAAATAATAATTTTTGTAATATTTTTATATCATAATTTAAATTATGAATCACAACATCCAAAACAGACCTCGTTACGAAAAAATACGCTTGAAAATGATCAAAATGGACTATAAGTTCATAACGATCTAAGCTAAAACGAAAAAGTTACGTGCAATTCGATAAAAAGCTCGAATCGGCAATTTCATGTAATTAAGTGAAGTAGACCTTACAAATTTTAGTACTAGTTAGCTTTAAATTCCCTACCTTACAAAATTTTCATTATTCTCAAGTGATTTCATTATCAACCTTGAGCTGCCACCAGATTACTACAACCCTTGAGCCAACCATAACCGAGTGAGTTTTTCCTAATGATTCCATACTTATATGTGCTTGTAGTTAGTAAATATAAATTATGAACTATAAATGAATATGTATGGGGTTAGGTTATGCTTGTGTATGATAATTGTTGTTGATGGTGAACTTACCTTAAATTGCAATAATATAATGTCTATTACATAGTAGATTCACTAGATTGATTGTTTATGGCTTAGAATGATCACTGAATAAATAAGACTAAATTTTATTCCACTAGAAAAGTTAACTTGAATTATGCATAAATCATGCACTGCATAATTAATTCCGGGAAGTCACATTACATAGAGGTAGCGAGAGGCCATACGTGGGTTGATTATTGAGTGTTATTGATTTCGTATGATGCACATGTACAATATGACCTTACCCTAGCTCACGGGATGACTAGGCATTGGAGGCGCCAACCATTCAGCTATGGGTCGAGTCTAGAGGCCTTCGTTTAGGGGTGAGTGAGGGCTACGTGAACTTACTCACAATCATTTGTAGAACTCGTTTTCATAAAGCTGGTAATAGATGTACCATTACATTTTAAATACGAAAACGCGGAGTTTCGTTATGAAATAAGTTCTAAAATGATACCAGGATCTGACTGTACTGATGAATCTCCAACCCTGACTTTGAAGGGTGTTAAATTTGACTTATATGCAGTACCTGGTCACCTGCATGTATTTGTTTGGCATACTGTTTGCCACGCATTCATTTGGTTGAACCAAACTATTGTATGACTTGATTTTTGTGTGGTTGAGGGAAATTAACTTACTAAGCTCTTGTAACTTACATCCCAATAGTTTTCTCTTACAGGTTACTAGGTAATCGGGCATGGGTTAAGAACTGAGGGTTGAGTGTCAACGTCGAGATGCATAGAAGTTAGACTCTGAGGATAGACTATATGGTTTTGGAATTATAGTATACTACACTTTAATTCTGTGACTTTAGTAAGTTTGAGTTTTTGAACTTTACTACGTAATCTTATTGTTTGGTAGAGGATACTGATTCTCTGTGTTTCTATTAGACTGTGACTTATCGGATATCCATAGTCACATATATATGGTCGTAAGTTAATTAAATAAAAACTTTAGTGACTAATTATTTAGAATCTTGCAATCTCTAACTTGCAAGATAATTTTTAAAACATGGGTGCACACATGATATGAAAATTTGAGGTAATCCTACTAAGCTCCCTTTAGGGTCATGACAAAGTCCCTTTTTAATACATCTAAACTTGTCACATAAGTCTTATTTTGTAATGATTTGATGATGTAAGTAATAAAGAGTGAATAGTAGATGTGAAAGACAAATGGTTTGTTAGATGGATGATAAGGCATAGCGTCCCCTAAGCTATTTTTTCAACCAGCCATTAGGATGTACTTTTGGTGCATTGTGTTGTCTTGTCACTTGTTTAAAAATTAAATTGATAAATTGAAGAGATAACTTATTCTTATGTAGTATAGGTTATGGTATGATAAGAAAATGGTCTTATCACTAAATTTTGATAAATTATTAAGTGATAGTTGATTCCAAATCTCATTTGATAAGTTATTTAATGTAATTGGTTGGCTTACTTATCCATAGTGAACATAGCTTATAAGTGAAACTAATGGGATTGTCTTATATGTAAGTCTTTTAGAGTTTGGTTCTTAAATCAATTCGTAAATTATAATTTGCTTCTCATGAAATTTTGAAATTTTCTAGAGTTAGATAAAATTATTCAAATTTAATTCTCAATTAGTTGCTTAGGTTAAAAGTTCTTAATTATCTTAGGGTTTAAGGTTTTAGGTGACTTAAGGCCCGTTATTCTCATATTTGAGTTTTCACTGACAATGAACTTTCAAATTGAAAAAAATCGGGTTTGTTTTCTAAATGAAAAATTTTTAGTTCTCAATTTAGTTGATCCTTAGGAATGATAGAGAAGTACTCTTAATCACATGTCCTTTAAGTAGTAGGGTTTACAAAAAATGTTAGAAAAGTAAGAATAAGTGGCTTCGTATCAATAGCTTCATATTGGCGACAGTTGCAATGTAGTAGTTAAGCTGTGATGAAGTTGTGGTTGTTATAGAGGGATGGTATTTAGAATTGCCAAGTTGAATGATGGATGTGGTTGTTTAAGGGGTCGAAAGAAGAGGGTTCAATGTGTAGAGGCCTCGGCATTTAATAGGTTAGCTTTGACACTTACGATGTTCGTAGATTAGAACAGTAGAGTTTGATGTACAATTACCTTAACCTTAGCATTTGGTATCTCGACCAGAATACTTAACAAGTCAACTTTAACACTTGAGGGATCACTACTAGACAAAGATCAAAGTAGATTAGAATGCGTTTGAGTTGGGTTCTCAAGAAGTTCATCCATAACTCTTCTACATACAAGTGTTCATCTTCGACAGGCTAACATGAGAGTATCCTCCTTACAAAGGACTATACGCCTTAAAGGTGTGTGTGAGTGAGGGGGCTAGAGGTCAGTAGTCCATTACATGTTCACATTACGTGGCATAGAAATTAATTCCTAGAAAAATATACGTTGTATTGAATATGTAACCATACAAGATTGTAAAAGATGTCCAATGGCTTAGGGGATGGATTGTCACCCTAAATAGATTTTTGTCTAAATTAGAGGAATTCTCGAAGTTCTTTAGAGTGTTGAAGAACTCATCTAAATTTAATGGGTCAACAAGTGTCAAGAAACTTTTAAAAAGCGCAAATGACTCCTTACATCTCTACCAATGCAATGTAAGTTGATTCTTAGAAAAGATAGCTTTACCTTTCAGTTATTAGCCATGCTCCCTCCTCTATCCTCATACGTGTATTGATGGGAAGCACCTTAGACCAATTTACTATGTAGTCATATTTTCTAAGGGCAAGAGCAAAGGCATAAATAAGTGGACAAATTTGTCCTTGTAGTAGTCATGACATCCAGAAGGCTTAAACCCTACTTTAAAGCCTATTAGGTGGTCATTGTTGACTAGCCCTTATGAGAAGCTTTTCATAAGCTTGATGCCTTTGTAAGATGGCCGTGTATAACCTTGAACTTAGTGCATACATGACCAATACCAACAACATGAAGCTAATAAAGCACATATATTAGTAGACTTCATAGTAGAATATACGAATGAAGGGGACAAAGCAAGTGGATAGAGAAAAACCAATATGGATTGTCCATATCTTGGTTTATCTACTTAGGGGTAGGGTAGAGTAGCTTTAGTGCTAAGAGGTCTATATGGGATAAAAGTGTGCTATGCTCTAAAATTTGGATTCGCTAACTCACAATAATGAAGCTAAGTAAGTGGCAATTATAGCAAGCATAGAATTAGCAAGGAAATCGGCTTAGAAAGGTTAGAAGTCTTTTCCCACTCTTAACAAGTAGGTAGCAAAAAAAGGGTGAATACTTAGTCAAAGATGAAGTAATGACTAAGTACCTTAAGGTTGTACAATCTCTTGAAGTGAGTTCCTAATGTGCCTAAGAGCTTAATTTTCACTAGGGCTTATAAGGAGATGAGAACCAAATGAGTCTTTTTAAGTATCGAAGAAAATAGAAGGGTAAGGTTAGCGAATTGAATATAGTAGCTAATGTGAAGCTGCTCAAAGGATATGACTCACCTACGAATATAATACCACTTGGCACTTCGCTTAATGTAACACATAAGCTAATACCAAGGTCTACTTGCCACTAATCTTAAGCCACTCGACAAGACTAGATAAGAGTGTATGAAAATGGACTTAGAGAGGAAAGTCTTGCAAAGATCACTACATTCAAAATGTCTTTAGAATGTAATATCTTATTTACGGCTACAAAGAGAATACACTATTTATAGTAAGTCTCTAAGGTAACATTATAATCAAGGAAAATTACAAAAAGACATACATAAAAAGGGGATTCTTCTTACATACGAAAAAGGGTAAATAGAACAAATGACAAAATGGGAAAATAGTACAATGTCAAGTAAAAAGGGTAGGTTATTGCTTGTCAATGGTCTCATATTAGGGAATCTTTAGGCATAGTAGTTGAGTTGGATTATGACGTAGTGGCACCAGGTTGCTAAGATGAATAAGGAATGCTATAAGTATTAGTTGTAGGTCAAAAGAGAAGTACTTGACCAGTAAGAGCCTATGTCTCAACACTCAGTTGGAAGCTCTCGGCAATTAAAGGTTTGAGAAGGACTTGGTGTACAGGACCTAAATCCTCATCACTTGGTAAAGAGTTCTTAGTAAGAGATTAGTCGTCATTAGTACAATGGTCAGAGCAAAGTAGGGTATATCTACCTAAGGCTCTTAAGGCGTTTAACCACTATTTTGTTGTATACTATTTCTTATCTTCGATAGGTTGACGAAAGAGAATTCTCTTGGTAAGGGACTGGAAGCCTCTAAGGTATGCATAAGTAAGTAGGCCAGAGGTCAATAACATATCAATTCCCTTCTTAGAACATCACTAAAGCACCTTGAATAGAGAAGTTCAAGGTATATAAGCTCTATGTTGACTTTGATTAATCTCTTTACCTAGGACATGAAAGTGTTTATCGAGTATTTGATAAATAAGAGCATTGAAAAACCATAGTAGGAGTACTTAGAGATATAGCCTACAACTATTGAATTATGTTAGATAGATCAACTTCTAGCCTATCTATAGTATGAAATTGTACCCCTTGATCCAAAGGATGTAAAGTGGCTAATATGCTAGGCAACTAACTATATGTTGGTCAACGATTTGCTATATAGGCAAGTCATAGCACCCCTTATCTTTAGTGTCTAAGACCAAAAGAAGTAAGGACATATTAATTGAACTGTCTATAAGAGTATGCAGTAATCACATCATTTATTAAACCTTCTACAACAAAGCCCTCTGACTTGGTCATTATTAGCCAACAATGAAGCAAGATACTAAATAAATGGTCTCAAGGTACCCCTAAAACTAGAAGCATGCACTCGTAAACCAAATACGAGTAACAACCTTCTACCTTTAACTAGCTTATAGCATTTCACTCAATAGGGACTCATGGGTGCTTGTGCGAGTCGATATTAGGCAAGCGTACCTATTAAGTAATAATATAAAGGGCATAAGAGTTCATATTTATTGATCCTATGACTACAAACTTACTCACTTATGCTTAATTATTCTACTTGAAAGATGATAACAATAACAATGATGAAATAAAGGACTAAATTGATTAAAAGAAGAAAAGATTAATTAACAACTAATGATGAATAACATAAACAAATAAGAACCTTAAATAACCATAAATAATGATATCTAGACTTTGATTACTAAGAGATTACCATGTAGTGATCCCAAGGTTTCTAATATATTCCCTATTCTCATTCATCAAAGGAATTCAATTACTAAATTAATAGGAATTGCTTCTCTATTAATTTCTAATCTTAATTATATTCTACTCAAGTCGCTTCTACCAAAAAAGGAAAGAAAAAAAAAATACAATAACATTAAGAATAGGAATTACATAAACAAACATTATAGCAATATTAGTTTCAAAAGAAATTTTTAACTTATTGCCAATTTTATAGGAAATCCCTTCAATTACACAAGATTTATTTATGTATCGAGTCTTATGACCCTGATGCATAAAATCCCATAGTTAAGTTGAAACCTTAGAAATGACAACTTAATTGATACAAAATACGTAACTGAATTAATAAGAAATAAGGAATTTCATTAGAAAAAACAAAATTAAGTACACTACATATTTCCTTAGGATTTACAAATCTAGATATCTATAAATCTACTCTACTAACATGGTAAAAATGACAACTTGCATGGGAAAAAAAAATTATGAAAATTCCTATGAAGCTCTTCTTCAATTCTCTCTAGTGTATCCTTATTTCTACATGTGAATCTATGAGCTCTAATTATATGATACTGACAAAATGACCTTGAAATGGAAAGTTTCATAAATCGTGGAATATCCACAATTAAAGACCATGGCCAAGGAGTCGGTATGTGAACTTCTCCTTACAATATTTCTTCAAAAAATTGAATGGAAGTGAAATATGAGGGGATCATGACCAATAATCATGGCCATGGAGTTTACCCATGATCTTGCACATAGTGTAAAATATTCAAAGTCAATTGGAAATTGAGGATAAGGGCTTCATAGCTAAGGAATACGGAATTAAGTTCACCCATAGGCTTCTTTAGCACTTAATTCTTGACTACATATCTTTCAATGCTTGCTATCTTTAAGTTATTCTTCAAAATTAGTTGAATTCTCCTAAAAAAATCATGTAAATTCCATCCTTTTCACCTAATTACTCTATTAATGCCCTAAAATAAACAAATGATTTAATTTAATAACAAAATAATCAAAATCATATTAAAGTAACTCAAAATAACCATAAAAATACCATAATAAATGAGTATAAAATTGCACTTGTCAAATCTCCTCACACTTAGACATTTACTTATCCCTAAACAAATTAATTAATCCTTAGTAAGGATTGGAAAATGAAGACAACACTATTAAGTCTATCTCATTATTCAAGATATCCAAAAAAAAAATTACAATAAACCTGTCATATAATAAGTGTAAATACATTCTATATCTACTTATCCCCCGATCATCCTCCTAACATATTTTTTTTACTGACAACTATTTAATTTAACCAAATACTAAAGGCTCATTTGTAGTGGAAAAGCACCTTACTCTTCTAAGGGACTAAAGTTGATCCTTACTAATTTAGCACTTTTTATTTTTATACTAATAGAGGGAGGGAGTCTTGCTTTTTTGAAGGACCAAGGTCAATCCATATCAAAATTTTCTTTTTCTCATCTTTTTCTTTTCAGTAAATTGGCACTGAGAAAAAATCTCGCTCTTTTCAGGGATTAAGATCAATCTATACCGACTACTTCCTTAACATTTTATTCTTATTTACACCTTCAGCAGTCTAAACTTTTCATGCGAAACTACATGAGATAAGTTTCATTTACTTATTTACTTAGGAGTATAGGGCTCTAAAAATAAAAAAAGGAATAAATATACATCCAAGTAAACTTTAGGAGTAGCATATGACTAGTGCTAAGTCAGAATTTCCTTTAGTTATTATTGCTTTGAAATCCTAGGCTAAATAATATGTGACCTTACCCTACAATAATTCTACCATTTAGTTCTAACATCATGTAAAATATGCAATAGTGACTTAGGAAAAATTAAATATAAGCACTATTTATTAATAAGAGGGGATTGTAGACTTGAAAATATTTGGGGTTCAAATATAATATTTTGATTTCTTGAATAATAATATAAGGTATACTATTTTTTGTCATACCCCTTCCCTACATTTAATTTAGTACATTGTCCCCAATGTACTTTATGCTAAAGCATAGTAAAAATGCATGCAAGGGTAATAAAATAAAACGTAATGGATAAGAGAGTGTTAGAAAGACGATACTCTCTTGAATAATTATAATTTGCACATTAAAATCTATGAGAAATATCATTGTGAATATTGTTGATTAGTTGGCATAAAGGAGATCTAAAAGAAATTGAGAAGAAAAAGAAAAGCATGCGAAAAAAAAAGTAATTTATTATTTCACTAATAAAAGAGAATTAAACATGAATTTAGAAATTAAAATTTGTAACCTAACTAAAAATTATTTAGGACTAATAATAGAAAATAAAATTTTGAAAAGTAGAAATTAATAACTCAATTGAAAAATTCAACACAAGAATACCTAAAAGAAGTCTAAATCATCTTCATTGTTTTCATCTTTAGACTCTACATTAATGGTGTCAAAATTTTCATTTCCCTTCAAATTATTTTCCTCATCATCCCCAAGTCTATTCTTCTCGTTACATCAATCAATTCCTCATTAGTTGGTGGAGGAACTTTATCTTCACTTGATTGAAGACGATACTACAAAATTCCACCATTCTTGTTTGGTAGTGGAACAATCTTTTGAGGGATTATTAAAAAAGCTCATGTGAAGTGATCAATTTTTTTACTTCATTCTTTAGCTTCTTTACCTCCTTAACCAAACTCTCTTGATTGATGGAATTTTAAGCTTCTTTTCTCTTTTAGGAGGTTTTATCAATATAGTCTAGGGGAAGTCTCATCTGTTGGAAAGTTGAAAGTGACATCCAAGTTACATCTTAGATTATGGTTAGATGGGTGTTATTAACAATGAGTTTCAACTACTTTGCTAGGATTGTGACATATGGTCTACAACTAATTTGATTGAAATGGGCATATGTAGTCTAGTGTCTCATATAAAAGGTTAAGGAAACTACTAGATTGATTGTATATACCTCTACAAGGTTATAGAAGTTAAAGACCTTGTGCATGGCTATAACCCCCGTGCGCATTCCTTTCCCATAATAGTGTAGGTAAGCAACTAATGAAGGATCTAGCGTGTAGGCTTTTTGAGGTGGGATCTTCTTGTAAATTTAAGATTGTAAGCCTTCTTTCCACTATAATTTGCTAACAATTTGTAGGGTAACTCCATAAGGGAGATTACATGGTAGGGTATAAAACTCGGGGGATTGCACATAAGCTTTGTTGTAAGGCCCCATGAATATTCCAAATTCAACAATATAGAGGTTGAATTTGGTGTTTCTTAGTTTGAAGGATAGTGTATCTTGGCCCCATACAGAATTTGGTCATGCTTTATAGGTTAATATAGCTCAAATTGCACAATTTTTCCTAACTTTAAAATCTATATTTATGCATAAATTTAGCAAAAACTAGTTAATTTTATATAAAATTGGAGTTTATGCAAAAAATAAACCAACTTGAGTAAAATTGATGAAAATGATTGAATTTAATGGAATTTCATTAATTTTTTATCCTACATAGAGGTATATGGGGGAAACCATAACCTTAGTAGCCCTTACTGCTTGATTAAGTAGGCTGAAATCAATGGAGTTAAGAAATTTCATCTATTGATCAACCAATAGCCTTACTACTAATCGATTGTTTTACCTTAAAGCATCAAGATTACACCAATTGACCAAGCGAAAGATTAAAATAGAGGATGGTGTGGTGATAAGAAAGTACAAGGATGAAATCACTTATATCGATCAATTGGTACCATCCATACTGATTGATCAGTAAAAGGAATCAGGGTTAAGGTCTATCTAACATAAAACCTTAACCCCCTAAACACTGCGTTTCATTAAACATGGAGACAATGTAGGGCTAACACTTATGTATTAATGGATCTATAGACCTTCTCATTAATCGATTGGTAGCATAATTTTATATATACTTACATTTGTAGTAGAAATGACTAGCTGTAATTTCGGATTTGCTAAGTTTTAGTTTAGCTTTGCATGGTCATCTCCTTGTTTACTGTTTCTTGAATTTTTTTATGTTATTTGACACATGACTTTGATATTTTGATCCACACTTCTTGATATTTGAGCTAGATTAAAGAGTATTAAAATCTTATTCTTCATTGACTTATGTGTTATTGTTTTGATGCCTTGTTGCCTTATTCATTAATGGAGTTTTCTACAATATTTATAAATCTTCTTGCCATTATTTTTAATTCCATGGGTGGCTAAGTTAGTTTTATGGCTTTGTGAGAATGTGGAACATATAGTAGGTGATATGTTGTAATTTTGATATGGGTTTGTGTATTTAGTTGGGATTTGGATGGATAATGCCTATTTGAACTTGTTAAGGTACTAGAAAATTGATCCTTTTGATGGGTTTTCTTGTAACTATGAGATAGAGAGGAGATTAGTTGTAGGAAATCCCTTGATAGTAAACAAACTTGTGTCATTATAAAACCAAGAGGAGATTAGTCATGTAATTTCAACATGAGTCAACAAGTTTGTAAAGTATTGATAAACAAAACCTTACATCTATAAGATCGAAGGGAGATTAGGTGTATGCCATTGAATTCATACTACTTTATGCGGTTTTAGTGAATTTGGATAAGCTTTGTGTTACACCCCAATTAAGGTAGGAAAGCTTAACAAAACATTGTACATTACTTAGAAGCTAATGATCAATATCCCTATTGCCTCAAGAGCTTTGCCATAATGTATAAGGCTCTATAAATGAACTATTATAAAGGTGTACAAGCAGTATTTGTTGGCACAAGTAAGTGTATATCAAAAGTAGAATACTTAGTTCGTTTATATTTCAATTTATTTCTAAAGTTAAGCTATATATATATGTACATGAGTATTCAAAATACAATAGAACTAACTTATAAAAGTAAATCTATAACAAAAAGGGCACATGGCACTAATTATAACATAACCAAACATGTGAGCCATTTACTTATATTACATAGCAAACTTAAGTTTTGTAATACTAAAACAATCAAACTTCATTTTTTAAATTTCCTTGCCAAGTATACACCCATTTCATCAGCTACTAAATTTAAATATTCCCAAGGTGTGGAATGGCCTGGTGTCACCAAGTAAGGGCCCCACGAAAGACTATAAGGTTGTAAGCTACATTCAACTTAGTGAGAGCATCTCATATTACCTATAAACAAAAGCAAGAAATTTATCTATCATATTAATGCATGAACACGCATGTGAATGTGAAATCACATGTAGTCAACTGGAGACTACATGAAGACAAACCTTATGCCTCCATTTAGACCTAGGTCGAGGGTTAGTAATTTTTCCAATTGTTTAGGCTAATACAAATAAATGCAATTCATATCTTAGCATGTATCCTTGGTTACTTTATATTTATTTGTTTAATAAAACACTTCAGGAATAAATTCCCTAGCTACTTATACCTTTAGATACATGCATGCCTATAACAACATAATGAACATAACTCATTTAATTACACAACTTCTCTCTAAGCCACTTATTTTGCAATAAATGAGAGAACCTTGATGTAGGACATTCTTTCATTATGTGTATAATAGTTGGTGGTAGTTTAATATAAACACTCCATGCTATGCATGCTACTTTTAATTTATGTTTCGATATGCTCATTTCCATTTCTTTTAGGTGATCAACTAATCATCTATGGTGCATGTAGCATCCAAAGTTCACTTTTCACTATCAGTTACATGTCTTTATCACAACATAGCAAACTTGCTAACCACATGCTTGTTCCCATGTCCTTACACACATCCAACTATTACATATAGTTTAATGCTACTACAATACATGTATAGATAGAGTAATAATCATTAAAGGTACTCACTTATCCATTAGTAGATCATAAGATATGTATAATAGCCTCTTACTAACATGCATATGGTGCTCTTCCATTTATAAGGTTAGCACATACAATACTATATATATGTACCCTTTAATTTACATTTATCATTTGTAATTCTTTCTTTTATTATAATTGGTAAAAATTTCAACTTACTAGTCCTAATTAGATTATACTCCTTAACAAACTACTTAGACCATTTTAAGTTGTAATTAGTAATTTAATCATGTTCTTAATGACTTTTACATATATTTACTTACTCTTCCATAAGAGTTCATAGCCACTTCTTAAACCCTAATAGTAACTAGGGTTAATCATTAATCACATGCTAAGATTACAATCCCCTTTTTCGTATAGCATTGTTGAAACCTTATCTTACCTTAATACTATTGTTTTTTTCTTTTCACTTTTTTGTTATATTTTAGGTAAGTACTCTACTAGATATCACATGTACACATTATAATAAGTAGATTACAATTATTGATGCATATAAGTGTTCAAGATCATTGAAACCGTAAAGTGGCACCAACAAGTGGTTGTACCATTAAATGTATGTTCAAGTGTTACTGTTAATTCTGTTAGTTAACAATAAAGTATTCAAGAAATTTAGAAAGTTTGTACCATATACAAGAAGTGAAATTTAATTTAATAATTCACACTACTTCTATTCAAGTGGCACCAACAACTATTTGTTACATAGTTGAGTTAGCTACCTTATTGAAGATTGAATTCAAGTGAATTCCATCAAAACCTAAGTAAAAGCCATCCCTGATATCGTTGTAGCATAACTTTACCACCACTTTAGAAACATGTCATGAGCCTACATCTTTAGTATTTGTGTTAGATGTTAACTTTTGTTCTCGTTTTCTCTTCCAATTATGATTTACCGCTTTCTATTTAACTTACATAAATTAGAGTAGAAAATTAGGATATGGCGCTTAGTTAAACCCTTTTCCCTAAGGAATTTGATATGGTGAATACTTACAAGTATTTTTACTACAAAAGATCTGTTGCATTGATTAATCAAGAGAGGTAACTATTTTGGAATCTTTCATTTATCAAATTTTGTGTCTAAGTATAACTAGCATCTTGCGTTGCTCTCATCAATTTCTAGTACGATTATCAGGGAAAAGGTAGTTGTGCTAGTATTAGATAAACCGAGAACTTTGAGTCATATTAGAGTAGCATTAGTGTAGTTGTAATGTAATTGGAAGCTTAGTTTAATTTCTATTAATTTTGAGTAAGTTGGTTATTAATGTTCTGATCTTTATTTATTTTCCTATTCAATTGAGCTGATATTGTTGTTTCCTTGTTTATTTGAGTTGAATTGGAGATAAATATTGAAACTTTATGGTTGGCTTTGCTAGATAGTGTTGAATTTGTTTGTAGCTAATTTGTATCAAGTTAGAAGGTTGTTGGTTATATATTGTTGCAATGATATTTGTAGGTTATAGTTTGGAGGTTCAGTTGGATTAAAAAGGAGTAGAGTTAAGAATTATTGATTTCAATGAAAAGAGGAGTGAGAGAAGTAGTAGATGAATTTGACCTTTAGACCAAACATTTCATTGTAGGAATAGAGAAAGGAGAAGAGAGGAGTTAAAAGAAATGAAAAATCAGCATACCCTTTAATGGAGGAGATGGAAATGGAATTAATGGGAATGGAAATAATAGGCATAGAGGTAATAGAAGTGGGAATGATAATAACCAAGTTTTATGGGAATACTATGTCCCAGATTTGAATGAAGTTACATTACCTATCACATGGACAACTATTCAAGAAACTAATTTTGTACTTAAGCTAGCTTTGATTCAGATGGTGCAACTTAATCAATTTAGTAGATTAACATCCGAGGACCCCTACAAACGTCTTTAGAATTTTTTACATTTATGTGCTACGATGAAAATAAATGGGGTGTCCGATGATGCAATTTGCTTGAGGTTATTCCCATTTTCACAAAGAGATAAGGCAAGAACTTGGCTGAATTCCTACGTACCTAATTTTATCGCTACTTAGATGAGCTAGTTTAAAAGTTTCTATCTTATTTCTTTCCACTAGGTAAGACAATGAAAATGAGAAATGACATCACCATGTTCAAATCATTCAACGAGGAATCATTATTTGAAAGTTAGAAAAGGTTTAAAGAGTTGTTCAAAATGTATCCCATCGTGGTTTACCCATGTAGAGTATTGTAAATACTTTTTATAATGGTCTAGAAGTCAATTAAGGATGATGGTTAATGCCATTGTTAGTGGAAGTATAATCAACAAAAGTGCTAAAAGGTGTATGAAATGTTTAAATAGCATGGTTGTCATTCTAAGAT
This sequence comes from Lumnitzera racemosa, assembly GCA_024138005.1. Classification (NCBI taxonomy): domain Eukaryota; kingdom Viridiplantae; phylum Streptophyta; class Magnoliopsida; order Myrtales; family Combretaceae; genus Lumnitzera; species Lumnitzera racemosa. The sequence continues at coordinate 51,075,053 of JAMXBC010000008.1, read as the reverse complement.
AGCTCAACCAAGGAGGGTAGAGAGTGTAAGTGCTAAAGAAGAGTTGAGTGAACTTAGAGATAATGTTGCCTTGCTTACTGCCTAGCTTACTCAAATAGAAAAAGCCAACCAAAGCATTTACTTTAGTAGTCACAAGCAACCTTATAAATATTGTAGTGCATGTGGTGGAATAAGGCATTTAAGCACAAGTTGTTAGGTTAGAAGTCCTTTTGCCCCATCAAGAGATAGCTCAGAGGAACAAGTTAACATAGTAGGGAATTTCAATCAGGGACAAAGAAATTATAACCCTTACTTAAACATTTATAACCCAAGTTGGAGAGACTATCACAATTTATCATGGGAAGGTAATAAAGGAGAAGGATTTAATGAGGGTTTTCAAGGTTTGAGGATACAAGCTAGCTAGAGTTAGTAACCAATTCTACCTTTACCCACACAAAGCTCAAAGGGAAAGACCGTTGAGCAATTATTCCGAAATTTTATTCAAAATTGCAATAGGAGACTAGATGTGTAAGTGGACACATTATATGATACATATAAATGGATGGTTTAGTACTATGAGAATGCAAACCAAAGATCCACAAGATAAGCATCTAGCAATATCAGGTGAAACTTGAGCGATCAAGTATGGACATCTAATGGAAATGGTAAGGAAGGTAATGCAGGAGAAAAGAAGTTGTACTTTAGTAGGAAGTAAGTGTTCAAAGGTGAATACATGAGGCCAAAGGTTCTTGTCGAGGGACAAGTTTGGCCTATGGATGAGGAGATGTTTACACCATCAACGGAATAGGTAATAGTTTATCCTTTGACTTGTCCACTAGTTTGAGGATGGTATGGAGCTGCAATCCAATGCATAACTTCATATCTCTTCTATTGATAGAGGTACAGATCGAACTACTTAAAGCTACTTCTAACCTAACATTTGATCAAATCTTCCATGTACCTTACCCTTAACCTCTCAAAGGACTCATCGATCATATGGGATAGCTCAAGAACAGCTAGCAACAACCAAAACATCTACAAGAAGGATTTAATTGGGGAAGATGGATAGAACTCCTTTAGCTTGAAAGAACTATCTTTTAGGTTAGAATTTGACCCGATCAACTGCAAAGGGTTCAAACTGTAACATTAGGTGTGAACAGTTAGCTTCCTTGTCTAGATAATCACCTATCAACTACCATGGTGTTAGTTATGTTCCCTAAAATCAAGGAGTGGTCTTAAACTTAAATCAAATGTACGTGTTGGAATTAAAGGAACGGTTACCACATTTAAATTGTCTTGCAGCTATAAAAGGAGGTCCAAAAGCAGTAGGCTCGTCCTTTTGAACTTTTGAGCACTTTACTCTCTAATTTTCACTATCTTTTGTAAACTATACCTAACTTAGGCATTGGAGTATCAATGTTAGAGTTGCCTCAATACCCCCCCCCCCCCCCCCCCCCCCCGCCAGGCTAATTTCTCTTTGTTTTACAAAGTGCTTGTAAACTTGGTCTTTGAGACATCATTCTTACAAAAATCTGATATCAAAAATTGGCATCATTTGTTTCTAAAACCTTGTTATGGCTAGAACTATGTTGCAAGAGACAAACATTGTAGGGGGGAATATGGCCCCTTAGGTGATTCAAGAAGAAAAATGACCATAACAACATACTCCTAAAGAACGTCAAGTAGAAGTACTTAATTAGGTGACCCAAAATAAAAAACAACAAAATAGTGAACTATAAGTAGCACAATTAGAGACATTATGTGTTAGGTTTGCAAAGGAGTTAGAGGAGCTTCAGGCCACTAATAAAGAATTACATCAAAGACTTAAAAAGAGAGATGTCGCTTCTTTTCTACTTCTTCTTTACAAAAAATAGGGCAGCAAGTTGATTCAATGACATAGGAGGAGGCATTATAGCAGTTGTGAGGGAAAACTATGAATGAGGATGACCTACAGTAAGGTCGGGAACCATGATCAAGGGAGAATTACCAACTGTAGGTGCTATTACAGACCCATACTGCACTACATGTGTAGGTTCATCTAGGTGGAAGAGTTGAGAATGTAATTGCCTACTTATCATAAAAGGCTATAGTAGGCATGAGCCTACAAGATTTAGAGAATTATTTTAAGAAGCTAGCTGCTAAAGGAACTTCTAGGAAGGGGATAGACACTAAAGGTAAAAAGGTGAGCCCTTTTATACAAAGCATAGTAGATAAGGTCTTACCATTAAGTATTCAGCTCTCTTAATTTAACACATACAATAGGAAGAAGGACCTAAATGATTATTTGAACACATTATGAACTTTGAAGGAATTTTATAGATTAAGTGATGCTATTACTTGTAAGGTTTTCCCATCTACTTAGAGGAAATCAATGAGTAATTGGTTTAGTTCATTGAAGGCAACCTCTATTTCATCTTCTGATCAACTGGCTAAGAAATTACATCATTATTTTCTAGCCAACAAACCTCCACTGAAGGATTCTTCACTTTTAATGTTCATTAGGCAGAAATAAGGAGAATCGATTAGAGACTATATTTGCTGGTTCAATCAGTCAATAATTGAGATCACCAACTACGACAAGAGTATTGCATTTCATGCCATTTGCTGATGAGATAGGGAGGACTTAGACTTCTTCTAATCCCTTGCAAAACACCCTTTGACATTACAGGATGATTTTACAAAAAGGTTGAAAAATTTCATCTAATAGGAGGACCAAATGTAGCCTAAAAGGGAGATAGAAAAAGAAATGCATGAGAGGAGGCTAGATAAGGATAAAGGATCGGTGAAGGATAGATTGGGAAGAATTTCAATGTGTATAGTATTATAACCCTAAAAGGGGCTTAATAGGATTGTGTCAAATTTTCATATTACGTGTGCACTTACGATATGAAAATCGCCTTGTAAGTAAAAAATTGTACTACACTAAATAATTAAATACGAAAGCTTTAAATTTTAAGTGAATTAATCTATTGTAAAACATACATAACTATAGATAACCAATATTCTACAGTTCCTCAAAACCATAGAGAATTGATATCCTCTACTAAATGATAAGATTAGGTAGTGAAGATCTAGAACTTAAACTTATGGAAGTTATAAAATCTAAATATAGTATTAATAATTATATGAAATATTTCAAACCAACTATACAATCTATTTTCAAATTCTAACTTCTATACATTTTAACATTGGTACTCAAGACTCAACTCTTGACCCATGCCCGATTATCTACCAACCTTTAAGAGAAAATTGTTGAGTAAGTTACACAAGCTTAGTAAGAGATCCCTCATACTATATTAGTAAGCAGGTTATCAAACAATTTATTAACAAATATAGAATGCATGAATAAGCAATATGCCAAACAATATATATGAGCTGATCGGTGTTACATACAACATTGAATTTAATGCCTTTTGAAGTAAAGTTCGGAGATACATTGGCACTAATCACAATTCAGTTTTAGCACCTAGGTTTTTAACCATATATTTGGAAATAGAAACTAATTTCGTGAAACATGGGATTTCTCATTGGCACCAATCACAACTAGGTTCTAGCACCTAGGTTTTTAATCATATATTTGGAAATAGAAACTAATATGTAGAAATCCCATGTTTCACAAAATTGGTTTCTATTTTCAATGGTTTAGTATTACACAAATTCCCAAGTCTACCGGTGAGGTAGCCTCTATAATCCATACCTGCACCCTATAGTGGTAGTCTCTAGATTCGACCCCTAGTTACCTATGGTTAGTATCACCGATGCTAAGTAAACCTACAAGCTAAGGGTAACATTATATGCAATGTTCATGCTTATGCACAATCTATTTAATTTTAATTTTAGTCGAATATGATTAAGTCAATTTATTAGGTAATCAACTAATATCAAGAAACCATTCCATTATGTAGTAATAAATCAAGCAATTAGGTATTTGACTATTAGGTTTTACAACATTGTACAAAAACACAATATATATTCAAACAGATGCATAACCTAAATCCTCACATATTAAATTATTAATATTTACTTTAGGTGTTCTAATTATAAGTACAAAACAAATGTAGAGTGATCGGGAGTTAATCTATTGGTAGATCAGTCTTGATCTTGAGATCACTTGACATTTAGGGGATAAGAAAAATAATAAGTGTTTGAGTTAAATAACTTAAACTATTCATATATTTAGTACTAACTACCTAGATTAGTTATCTATTAATATGAAATCCCCGGTTTAAGCCCTTTCGTCAGTTGCGTAAAACTTTTTCATTTTAGTTCTAATTTTTATAAACTTATAATCCATTTTTATCACTTTTGGATGTACTTCCTCGTAGTAGGGTCTGTTTTGAACATTGTAAGTTGTATGTATCATAATAATTTGAAAATATTACGAATTTTATTATTTTGACTTAAATAATTCTAAATTATTATTTTAAGCTTTTCTTTACATATTTATGATTTAATAAATATCTAAATCTTATATTTTGTATTTTTCTTATTTTTAATTTTATTTCATCATAATTTACATATTTTTCTATTCATAAGGTTTAATACTTATTTATTTTAATTTTGTTATTTTAATAATTTTCTAGTTAATTAATTATTTTATTATTATTATTATTAATTTAATTAAATTTTATTAAATGCTAACATAGTAGCATGAGAAGGTACCACAAGTCATTTTCATGAATTTATATATTTTTCAAAATTTTCCTATTTTTTATTTTTTACTTAATATTTATATAACTATATTTATTATTATATTTTATTAAATTTTAAAAGTTAATAATTTTCCTTTTTCTTTTAAACGTACGGCATACATAATTATATATATATTATCTTACTTTATTTATTAATTTAGTATTATAGTATATTATATATATACTATTTAAGTATATCCGTATACTTATATATACTATACCCTTAGCATACGTATTTTTATATGTATACATATATTTATTTAATAGGTTTTCCTCACTTATTTATATATATATACTTATGCAATTAAGTAATATAACCCCAAATATACTATATGTACTATATACATATATATACGGATATGATACCTATACATATACTATACTAGTATTTTTGTACATTATACATACATATATATATAGATATTCAGCCACATATTTATACATATATATATATATAATGAAAATACCTAATATACATACTATTATATATGCATATATATATATGTACATATACACAAATCCTTTATACTAAATATTGTATAATCAATTATAATATATATGTACACATAGCTATATCTAAATATTTATACATATGTGAATACACGTACATGGTATAATACTAAATTTCCATAAAATCTAACACATGTGCATAAACTCTTCTTACAAAATTTATACCTACCCCTAGGATACATAGGATGCTATAACATACATGTACATGAAAGAATATATATAGATGATTATTAGAAAATAAATATAATATATATACTACTTATCTATTTCTCTTAGTAATTTGATGAGTACTAGATTGGAAAGCTTCTTGCTCTTCTTGATTATTGAAATAAATTGATGGAAAAGCCAAAGTGAAAGAGAAAGGCAAAAGGGTTTTCTTTTTTCCTTTTTTTATTTTCTTCTTCGATTTAGGAATAAGAATTGTATATGAGCCTTATCTTTGTGTTTTGAAATGAAGCAAATAAGAAGAGTGTTTGCTTCTTGTAGTGTGAACCAACTAGGGGAAAAGAGAGAGAAATGAGAAGAATAAAAGAAAAAGAAAAGGAAAAATCAAGATAGTTTCGATGTGATTTGACCAAGAGCTTATCTAATACTCTTTTCTTACAGACATGGTTAGCACATGGGTAAAAGCAAACTACACAAGTGGTAGTTGAAACCCAATTCTAGAAACTAACGTAGCAATGGGAAACAATTAGAGAAGAAAAAGGAAAAGGAAAATGAAAGGGAAAAGAAAGAAAAAAGGGGAAAAAAAAGAAAAATTAGACTTTTCTAAATACAAAAATTATAAATTTAATAATTTTGAAATTTTATAAAATTTATTAATTTAATTGTTACTCATTATGTTTACAATATTTAAAAGTTATCCCAATGTATCATTAACAATTTTACATAATTATGCATATTGGTCGATAATTGTATTCGTTTTGGGTTTTATTACTGTTGAGGTAAATTTATTCATTTTATAAGCTTAAAGTTATAGTTTTAGGGTTTTTGTTAAGTTTGAGTTTAATCTTGGGTATTTACGTGAAATTAGGGTTTGGGTTTTCGTACATGATTAAGGTTTTGATCAAAATTCTAGGGTTTTTATTATTTATAATATATTCAAATTTATAATTTAATAAAATTTTTATCTTATTTGGACTTATCAACTCATGAAGTTATCTACAATATTAGATTTCAATTCTACTCTCAAACAGTTAAATTCGTGAGGTTTACATGTAGCAAGCTCCCAATCAACCTTTGTTGAATATGTTAATTGTAGTTCATAATCAAGGTTTTTTAGCTTAACTTGAGAAGATGAAGAGCAATTTAGCTAGAAGAAATTCAAATAAGTATTGTGATATCCACGGAGATAGGGATCATAACACAGAAGAGTATATACATTTGAAGAATGTACTTGTGGATGCTATGCAAAGGGGTTACTTGAAGAAATTTTTGGTTGACAAGGAGAAGCACATTGAGCAACCTATGCAAAGAAGGAGGATTGTGCAGCAAACTCCAAATGAGGAGGCCTAACCTAATAATTAGGACATAGTGACACATGATAATGAGAGAAGAGTTAATCAAGCTCCTTTAGGCGTAATAAATGTGATCTTTGGAGGACTAACAGGATGGGGTCTTCCACCCACCATAAGTTCGTCGAGTACATTAAGGGATCATGTATTGAATTTGAGAGGTAAAAAGCATAAGGTTAATGACATGATCATATGTTGGAATAAGGAAATGTATGGGATTCATTTTTTGCATAATGATTCCCTAGTTATTTCTAGTAAAGTAGTAGATGTTGAAGTCAAGATAGTGATGGTAGATGCATGATGTTCTACTAATATGATTTTTAAGCACACATTCAACCAAATGCATCCCAAGCTTGAGAACATTAAGATGCAATCGTACAAGTATAGCTTATATGGATTCAATAACTAACTGGTTAAAGTACATGTAGTGGTCAATTTGACGTTATAGATTAGAGATGGTGAAAATGTGGTTAAGAAAGAGGTCAATTTCATGATTTTAGATTGCTTTTCACCATACAATGTTATAGTAGGCTGACCTTCCATCAACATGTTTAGGATGGTAGTGTCTACGACCCATTAGAAGGCAAAATTTCCCACTCCAACTTGAATGAGAACATGTTAGGGTAACTAGTAACTATCTTGAGCTTTGTACCTAAAAGCTTTGAGGATGGATTAGGTCTACATTATCGAACAAGGTTCGAGCAAAATCATATGTAGATTAGAGGAGATCTTATGGAGGAAACACTAACAATTCAACTCAACAATAACCCAAAACATGTAACTAAGGTTGGAGCTAGTATGCCAACCCACCTAATGGAGTACATAGTACATTTCCTTTAAGCTAATATGGATATTTTCTCTTATTCTCCCTTTGATGTGCTAGGTATACCTAAAGAGGTTATTACCCATTAGTTGAACATAGATTTGAATGAGAAGGTCATGCAGTAGAAGAAAAGAAACTTTGCTTTGGAGAGATAAGCAACAATTGAAGAAAAGGTATAAAAGTTATTAAAAGCATACTTTATTAAAGAAAAGCTACGTCTTATATGGCCTCCAAAGGACTACTTCCCCTTGCTTTAAATAGATTAGATGGTCGACTTGAGATCAGGGCATGCCTTGTTAAGCTTTATGGACATAATCTTAAGGTATAATCATATCAAAATGAATCCATTTGATTAGGTACATACCTCCTTTATTACAAATTTTGGGACTTATTGTTGTAAGGTTACACCATTTAGATTGAAGAGTACGAGAGCTACTTATTAGAGGTAAATATTAAGGTTTTTAATAATGATACGATAGCGAAGAGTAAGACGAATGATGACCACTTAGCCGACCTCCAAGAGAACTTCAACATTCTAAGAAGATATAATATGAAGTTAAATCTACAAAGTATATATTCAATGCCTCCTTAGGGAAGTTCTTAGGTTACATGGTAATGTAACATGGAGTCACCAAAATCCATTAAGGAAGTCTAAAGGCTAACTGGAAAGGTTGCAACATTGAATAGGTTTGTTTTGCAAAATGTGAAAAAGTATTTGGAATTCTTTAAAGTGTTGAGGAACCCATTCAAGTTCTGGTGGAATGAGGAGTATGAGAAGGCTTTTAAAGCCTTGAAGGAATTTCTAACTAAACTTTCGATCTTGTGAAAACTAGTAGAAGGAGAAATGCTCTATTTATACTTGTCTATGAGTGATCGAGCCTTCTCCCCAGTTCCAGTATGAACAAAAGGATGGGTGCACTAACCAATTTATTATGTAAGCTATATCTTATTAGGGGTTAAGTTAAGATACATAAAATTGAAAAGTTTGTTTTGGCCATAGTACTTGCTACTAAAAAACTCTAACCATACTTTAAAACTCATTAGGTTATAGTGTTGACTGATTAACCCTTAAAGTAGGCCTTACACAATCTCGACGCTTTAAGTCATATGGTTAAGTATACCTTAGAGCTCAATGCCTTCGAAATAATTTACCAACTTAAGGAAGCATACAAAGCTCATATCTTGGTGAATTTCATTATTGAATTCATGAGATTTGAAAGTTCTAACTTAAACATAGACCAGCAGAATTAGAAGTTGTACATAGATGGCTTGTCAACAAGTGAAGGAAGTAGAGCAGGATTGATCCTCATAGGTCTGATGGGAGCTCGGATCTCTTATGCTTTAAAGTTTGATTTCCTAACTAGAAATAACGAGTCAAAATATGAGGTGCTATTTGCTAAAATGAGGTTGGTGAAAGAAGTTGGAGTAAGACATTTGAATGTGTTTTTTTGCTCCCAATTAGTGGTAAATCGGGTTATAGGAAATAATATGGCCAAAGATGAAAGTATGATCATGTATTTGCAATTAGTGAAAGAACATGGATTGAATTTTGAGGATTGGCAACTAATAAAGATACCAAGGGTGGAGAATTATGTAGTTGACAAGTTATCTAAATTAGCCTCAATAGGCTTGCCAAGTTGAGAGGAGAGGATCTTTATAGAATATTTGCCTAAAAGTAGCATAGATTTGTAGTCATAAGAATGCATTAAGGTTTAATAAAAGGAGTCGGAGTATTGTTGGATGGATCCAATAATAGAATATTTAGAGAACAGAACTTTGCCTCAAAACACTAAAGAAGCCTAATGTCTTATCTATAAGGTAGATAATTTCATGATGATTGATGGGAAATTATATAAGAGAGGCATGAGCATGCCTTATCTATGATGCCTTCGACCATTTCAAGCTTAGTAAGTATTATCCTATCTACATTCTAAGGTATGTAACAAACATATTAATGTGGTAGCTCCCTATGTCTGAGCTTTAAGACTAGGATATTGGTGGCTTATAATGAGAAAAGACACTCTCAATTTAGCCTAGACTTGTGATCAGTGTAAAAAAAATGCCTTAGTTGAGCTAGCCGCAAGCTAGTAACTAATCCCACTTACTAGCCTTTAGCCATTTACCTAGTAAGGATTGGAAATACTTAGTCCTTTCCTAAAGATAACCAAGCAAAGAAGGTACATTATTATCGCGGTCGATTATTTCACGAAATGGGTTGAAGTCAAGGCTATGGTAGGCATAATGGAGCAGAATACTAAGGCTTTTATGGTCAACAATATTTTCACCAGGTTTAAGATACCACATGCATTCATAACAAATAATAGGCTACAATTTGATAATGATAAACTCAAAGAATTTTGTGAAACTTGAAAGATTAGAATATGTTACTCATCTATCATACACCCCTAGAGTAATGGTCAAATTAAAGTAGTGAATAAGGTAATTTTACAAAGTTTGAAGAAGAGAGTAAACCAAGCTAGAAACACGTAGGTAAATGAGTTACCCAATGTTTTTGTGGGTGTATAGGACTACCCAAAGGACCTCAACAGGTTGTACTCCATACCTATTGGCTTTTGGGATAGAAGTGCTATTGCCAATTGAGTTGTAAGTGGAAAGCATGAAAGTCCCAAGCTACATCCTTACGTAAAATGATAGTAGCGTATAAGCTAATCTGGACACAATCTATAAGATGTATACCATGGCCAAATCTCATATCACTACTTATTAGTAGTAGGTAGCTTAGCATTATGATAAGCAAGTCAAGCATAACAGCTTCTAATAGGAAACTCGAAGTATTAGGAGTAAGTAAATGTTAAGGGAAACTCATCCTAGCTTAGGAGGATCTCATTAGAGTGAAAGAGGTGGTACGGAACAAATACGTGTATAGGCTAGAAAGGCTTAGTGGATATCCAATTCCTAAGGCTTAGAATGCTTACAACCTCAGACCGTACTTCGACTGAAGGATGTAAAGAGTCAATACTTGAAGAATAGATGAAGATGTGTTTGCTTGCTTATATGTTTTTGTTTGGTTTGTAATGATGTTAAAGGAGGTCGGAATTAATCAACTGACCTCGTTCCTCTTTGAAATGGCTTTTAATGAAGTATTTGTTCATCGTTCAATCCTTTTTACCTTACTCTATTCTATTATGGTGTTTATCATTAAAGTATAATTTGATAAGAAATAAAGACACAATCTTCATGTGACTTGTCTAATTGAAAAAGACTTTTGATGGTCACTAAGTCCTATCCGAAAGCATGTCGAGCAAGTTATAAAGAGTTAATCCCCAGGCTTAGGTCCTATATTTGACGGACAATGAAAAAAGGATATCCTTAGCTCTCTAAGTCTTATGAAAGGATGACGAGATCTTAAAACCTTAAGCTATTATAAGGCTTACAAGTATGATGAATATAAATCCTCTTAAGAAGATGAGCCATAAGCTATAAAATCTCTTAAGGATGATGAGCCATACACTATAAACCCTCTTAAGGGTGACAAGTAATAACATATCCCTATGTCCCTAGTTAGTAAAAAGAAAAAATTCTCTAAGCCTAGTATAATGGTAACAAGCTACTGAATATCTATTAAGTCCTAAGTCTAGTAAATGGACAGCAACCAATTAAAGGGCTTGCAAGCCTTAGGTATAATATGTAAGGATCTTACTAAGAGCTTTCGAGCTATTTAAGAAATAACAGAACAACCTGGTTGATAAGAAATTTAAATCAATTAAGCAACTTAAGGAAATGTCATTACAAGATATTAGAAATCGATTACACTAACTTTTGGCAATACAAAAGTAAATTCATGATTTAGGTAAACATAGGGAAAGAAGTCCTCCAATTAAATTTTACATGGTACTAAGATCGGCATATTGACTTAAAAGAAAATTCTTTTTAAGAAAAACAAAGGATGAAAAGAAAGAAAAATCATTGATTTAGAACTTAAGTAGAGTAGACATCTTGAGCATTAAGACCTAGACTAGTTTCTAGTTGGTAGTTGGGTAAAGGATTAAGAACTACTACTTTAAGGACTTAAAGAGCTTCATCTTGTCCATTAGCATCAATATGATCAACCATAGAAGTGCTTGCATCCATTGATTGTTCTTCTTCCTTAAGCCCTCTTTATTAGGCTCTTTAGCTTGTATAGCAAAATTCAAGCAGTTGAGATCATGCTTAGGGTGGTAGATTAAAATTTTTGCTAGGGAAAAGTTGATCCCATCCAATACTCTATGATGCATTAGTCCTTTATATTCTTTGCTCTCTTAAATATCCTTATAAGCTTTATCATAAGCCCTTTGGTACATAGAGCTCTACTCCTTTTCAACTTCATCCATTTTAATCTTTGATTCCTCATATGAACTTTTTAAGTAGGCAACGCCTTCACTATGTTTGCTCTTAAGAGTGTCAATCCTGTTCTATGCTTCCTAAAGGTTGGTCATAAGTTAAAAGTTCATCTTTTGCTTCTCCATTAGAGCTACCTTTTTTTCTTCCTACATTTTAGCCTCCTTTTCAGCCGTTCTTTCCAAAACTTGAGCTCTTCTTCGACCTTTGTCTTCCTTTCCACTAACTTATGTTTCTTGGTTCCCCACTTCTCTTGTAAGTTCTTCTTCTTAGCCTCTACATTAGCTACCTGATTCTTTACTTCTTCAACAATTTGAAAGAAATAAAAGTATAAGTTATGATCTTTGAAAACAAGATTGGACTAAAGGACTTTTAGTGTTCTTTTACATAGATAAAAGCCTCTACAATCATTAGGAGCTATTGAGAGTATTGGAAAATTGGTATGAAGTTAAAAAATGGATGATAAGCTTAGTAAGATTAAAGTTGCAAGAATAAATAGATGTATATCATAACAACTTGAGGTAGCTAAATGAAGTAGGTTTTTTTTATCCTTAATTTTGGCAAAGCTTCTCTATATTGGTCAAAGGCTAAATGTCATTAGGTAGAAGAATTCCCCCAAGAAACTTTAGAGCTGCCTAACCATTTCCTAAAGCGAAGTTGGCTATGTTAACACTCCAGGGTAGGAATAGTTGCAGTACCTTGATGTTTTTCCTTTAGGGTAGAGTAATCGAGCTTGGAATTTTGAAAGTTGCCTCCTTGCCCACATTGGGTTTGGTGGAGTTACCGCCCATCTTAGGATTATCGTCCCATAGAGATTTCCCCTTTTTAGGGTCTCTCTCTAAAGAAGGACATTTGTTAACATTTGGTTGCTTCCTTAGTTTAGTGACCTTCCTTTTAAAGAAAGATTTAGGTTGTTGAAGATACTTATCACTTTTGGCTTATCGACTATCTTTCTCTTTAATAGTGATAGAAGTATTGGGTTATGTTACTAGTTTTCCCCAAGCCTCAAATGGTATGTCACTTGAGGCTTAGATGGTTATTTAGTTTATGCTTGCTTGGAAGAGGCCCTCTTAGGATCCTCCTTCCCCTTTGATCTACCAGCTTATAGCTTGGTAAAGCAATCCTTGAGTGTCATATTTGCAGTGTAGTACTTAAGAGATTGGTAAGGAAAACAAAGAAAATGGGAATCAAAGAACTTACAAAAGCCATATCGAACATAGGCAAGGAAGACCATCTTACTTCCAAGTAGATGCAAAGGTTACTCCTCTTATGAGCTCTTCTCAATACGGCAAGATTACAATGGCCCATACCTTGCTTAACCTCAATTCCCCTTTATATGTCTTCAGTATTTCCATCAAAAGTATTGCTAGCATCCTTACCTATACGAACTTTTTCCTTAGGAAGGATCAAAATGCCATTGGAATATTTAGATATTATCTCGTTTGTATCCCAAAGGAAGTACCCATTATTGTAAGCCTCCATGATGACATCATGAGCCCTATAATCATTGGGAAATAGATGCTTGATGTCAAATAACATAATTAGATGACTCTAGATGGTTGGAAAGTTTAATGGAGTAGCTTACTTAACCATAGACCACTTCCATTTCCATTTGTAGATTGAAGACTCTAACTTAACAAAAAGCTTCCTACAAGGTTAAACACTGATGTAGAACTAACCCTCTTTCTTTTCCGAAGTAAAAATTTATCTAAACAAAGTAAATGTGGTCCTAACTTCTAGATCCTCACATATGCATTCGGAAGCAACAAGTAGTTTAGGAATTTAGGGTAAACATAGAGGGATACAAATGATGATACATAAAGTAAGATCTTTGGAATATGGTAAAATGTAATTTCAAACCAACCTTAAAGTATTTCTTAAAAAGGGCAAACTCATGGTTCCCCAATGATGTGATTTGCTCATGCGATTGAGGTCTCTTGAATGACCATTATAGGGGGGCAACTTTGAAACTAAGTCACATGACATTGAACTTCTATTCGCTAATGGTACTTGCTATACCATATTGATGGGTCTCTGGGGTTGGACACATGAAACACCACAATGTAGTAAGTAGAAAAGAAAACAAAGAAAAGGGTAGCAAAGCCCAAGCAACTATCAATGGATATGGTACACCAATTGTTCTTACTCAGCTTACAATCCACTAGATATGACTCATTAGTTCTCACTAAAGGGTCACTCGCTACTGCTCCTAGTTAAAGGGAATAGAAAAGAGTTAAAGGGTAATGATGTAATACTCGGGTACTTTAGCCAGTTCAATAACCCGAAGCTCCAAGTCCCAAAATTTAGGGCGCCGGGCTATATTATTTGTTTTATTTCGAACTTCACAATAAGGTTAGAAAAGTTAGATGAAGTAATTTAAGTAAAATCAATTTCTCAAAATAAGCTATATAAAAATATTAATTTGAGAAAAATGTCAATTTATCGATAAAGCAAATAAATATTGAAAATGTAAAATCCAAGTTTTTAGATATAGCGACATATTGGAGATAAGTTAATTAACTTTTAAAAATAATAAATGAAGTTAAATTATATACAATATACATGTATTTACATATGATATGCATTATATTCATTAAATATATATAATAATAAATTATTAAAATATGGTATAATAATATAAAATAATGGAAATTAATTAAAAAAATAATGGATGTGTCATCTATAAGGACCTTAGGGGGAGCCTAGTAGTATTTCCTAGAATTTCCATATCACGTGTATACCTATGATAAGAAAATTGTCTTGCAAATCAGAGATTGCAAGACTCTAAATAATTAATTGCTGGGGTCTTTAATTTTAGTTCATTAGCTCATTGTATAATATAAATAACTATGGAATCCATTATTCTACAGTTCCTCAATATTGTAGAAAATTGGTATCCCCTACTAAAATAGTGAAATAAGATAGACAATTTTAGAAAATTCTAAACTTACTAACGATACTAAACTTAATTGAGATATTATTTGTTTTTCGGAGCATTTCAAATTAACTACACAAGCTTTTCATCATACTTATTCAATAGTAGCACTTTACACTCGGTTCTTATCCCTATCCCAACTATCAATCAACTTGCAAGGAAAAGAATTGTTGGGGTATAATCTTATGGTTATTGAGACAAATCCCCTCATCAATACCGCATGATAAAAATTTATTTTAATGCATAACATATGAATGCATGATTAATCAGTATGCTAAACAATACATACAATGGCCTAAGAACTACATGCAACTCAAAATTATGCCCCCTATAGTCGTGGTTGGAGATAATTCACCAACATAAACCAAAATCTAGGTTCTAACCTTTGGGTATTATATCATTTGTACTACTGTGCTTAAGTCAAAACAAACCATATATAATATACTTTCTTTCCTGAACAACAAGTTATATTTTC
Organism: Lumnitzera racemosa; assembly: GCA_024138005.1. Classification (NCBI taxonomy): domain Eukaryota; kingdom Viridiplantae; phylum Streptophyta; class Magnoliopsida; order Myrtales; family Combretaceae; genus Lumnitzera; species Lumnitzera racemosa. Next base: position 51,059,788 of record JAMXBC010000008.1, on the reverse strand, counting down.
AAAATCCTAAGTTTAGTAGTATGGTAGCTTTTGCATTCCACAAACATACACCTTAAGCAAAAGCCATAAGACATGGCCCCTCGCCAACGGTTAGCATCTCTCGGTGTCTAGTAAGCCTATCAACTTAAGACAAAAACTCAATATAAATAATGATATTGCTAGTGCCTAATCCTGTCGTAAGCCCTCCTCCTGTGAGTCCTTTCCCATTTTTTGTGTAAAGTGGCAATCGGTGTCATCTGAATGCAATTATGGGGAATGTGTAATTCATTGAATTTCTTAATCATATAAGTGATTAATCTAGCTTTTTATGGTGATTAGAAAATTTCATTCCATAAAATTACATGTATGAATTATTACAAGAAATTGCTATTATTAAGTGATTAACAAGCCATAGCATTCAATCATAAACTCGTACACATGCATTTCCCATATCCCATAAGCATCCAATTTATATATGTAAGTTTAAGTGCATTTATTTTACAAGCAAAATTAAGTAAAGAGCCATTAGGAATTCACTCACTTAACCATGCGGGTCAATCGAAGTAGTCCGGAGGTAGGTCGTCTCCGAAAGCTGGGTCCCTAAACATCGCAAATATGATACTATAAGGATTTGAAATAAAACATAGAAAACTAAGCTAAAACCTTTTAAGTTATACTTTGACTAGGTTTCATATTTTTTCCACATCTTTACTTAAAGTTTAATCATGTATAACTTTCTTGTTTTAAATCTAACTTTTATGATTTTATAGTCAGTTTTCATTGTTTTCTAGTACACTTTAACATGGTAGGGTTTATATTTTTTAGATGAGGTACAAAAATTTGCCTATAGGTCATAATAGTAACAATCCTTATGATTCAAAGAACTTTTAGGCTTTGGTTGATTATTGGGCTTTATGATAAATTAAGTCCAAGATATATTAGACCATTTGAAGTTCTGGAACGAGTTGGGAAGTTAGCTTATCGGTTAGCTTTACCACCTAATCTGCCTGGAATCCATAATGTCTTTCATGTGTCGGTTCTAAGAAAACATATTCCTGATCCTGATTGAGTCATTGGATTAGAACCAGTAAGATTGAAAGAGAATTTGACTTATAAAGAACATCCAGTTGAGATTACAGATAGAAAGGTGCAAAAGTTGAGGAATAAGGACATTAGATATGTTAAAGTCATTTGGAGGAATCACGAACAAGAGTCTGCTACCTGGGAAGTGAAAGATGAGGTGAAGCGTCGATATCTGCATTTATTTGATAAACTAGGTACGCATTTCAAGTTTTGAGGACAAAACTTATTTGAAGGGGGGAAGGATGTAAACCCCTAAAAGTTTCGATCTAGTTTTTGAAATAGACTCAACTATATTAGACAATTTAGGAGTTGACAAGGCTAATTAAAGTGAAAACCCTAAAAGAATTAATCAATCGCGTAAAGAACTTTTCTACCCTAAATGTTTCTAAAGGTTAAAGATTTCATTCGAAAGTGATTGAAACCCTAAAAATGATTACCTTAAGGACATATGTGCACTAATCCAACATGATATACCCTAAAACCCTAATTGATAATATAATGCTTATATTTTGTCAAATCATTAGTAAAAGGTTAGAGATAACCCTCATTCATGCTTATATGATTCAAATTCTCAAGTAATCCATTAGGAACTAAGATAATGAGTCATATATTATATTTATCCCTTAAGTATATGATTAAGATAGTCTTACTTAGGGTTAGGGTTATAGTTGAAGATTAGGTTACATATAGTGAACTTAATACTCAAATTAGTACTTTTTGCACTTGTTATCCAAAGTAGTTTATCAAATGATATATATAGACTATAAAGACCTAAAGTAAGACCTCATCAACCATATTTACTAAGCAATTCATCATATACCTTATTTCTTCTCATTTTCTTCATTTTTCCCCTAATTTCCCTTAATTACTACATTATGTGCACAAAATTACACATACTTAAGGAATGTTGACTAAGATAACACATGTTGACCAAAGTCCAAAAGTTGACCAAGTCAACACATGTTGATTAAAGTCAACATTTTGAAAAGTCAACAAAAGACTAAGAGATAAGGAAAATATCTCTTCCTTAATGATGGCTTTCTTTTCTTTTCCTTTTGATTTTTCTTTTTCCCTTTCTCACAATTGTTGCCGTCCACATTTCTCCCTTCTAGACCCCACCACTTGTTGTCTTCCATTATGAAAATCAAACAAAAGAAACAAATCAAAACCTCCCTTTCCATGCCGTGAACTCCCCTTTCCTCTTTCACTTTCATTACTTCACTTTTGTCTCCATAACTTCAACACAATTAAAGGTATGTCTTTAAGTTGTTTTATGTTACTTTATATTATTCATTAGTTAGTTAATTAGGTAGATTAGATAAGTAGTTATGTGTTTAGTGTTGTCTTGAAGAAGCGGGAACAAAGTTTCCATCTTTAAGTGTAGAAATTAGAACTTTTGAAGAAGAAGAAAGGAAGACATGAGTATATGCTTATAAGTATGTACACATAAGAGAATACCAAAAGAGTACAAGTATGTGAACCTTTGTACATGAGTATTTATCATGTACATAACCTAACTTAAGATCATATCTAACTATACATACCTATATTACACTAAATATATACATAAAGACACAAAAGCATGGAATTAGGAAGTTTTTCTTAAGGAAAAGCTTAGGCATACGAATTTTAGTATAAAAATACATATCCAACCGTATAGGTATATGAGTATGTATATACGTATAAATACGGTATAAGTCTAAGTATAGGTATAAGTATATGTATGTATAAGGTATATGTACATAAGTATAAGAGGAAAGGTAATATGTACATAATACATGTACATATGACATAAGCATGAGGAAAGGCTTATGTAATCATATGATGAGGTAAATGATGACATAAGTAATGACATAAGTAAAAGATGATGTAAGCGATGAAATAAGCATACGTTTAGAAAATAAGAAAAATAAGAAAAGTGTAGGTAATTAGGTACTTAAATTAGTAAATCCTAATACACTTTCTAATTTAGATTATACCTAAGTCAGCACATGAATTAGTAATAGCAAAGTAAAATTCTCTAATTATAAGATTTTAAGGAATAAAAGATATAAATATAAGTAATAAGAGTACTTAAGTGTTCATAGCTAAAATTTTTTTTATAAATTTAGTTCATAACGTAAAATAGAGGTCTTAACACCTAAAACAGATATTACCATGTGAATATATGTTCGGAAACGATGAAAAACGACTATAAATTCATAAATATAAAAAATAAAACGAAAAAGTTACATACGATTGAAATTAAAGTCTTACCGGGTAAAAGTTGATAGTAATTCAAGTAGAATTAGTAGTTAATTCAAATACTTACTAGCGTTGTTATCACATAATGATCAGGTGACCCAGAGGTGAGCAAGGACCTCCCAATCGATCACTACGATTAGGGAAAATCACTATGGCCAAGTGAGTATTTACCCTATAATTCCATACTTGATTGTGATTGTAGATAGTGGACTTAAATATTATTGTTAATTGACTACTGTGTGGGGTTCGAGAAATGCTTGTGTATGTAATTGTGTGTTGAACTATGAAATTACCTTAAATACAGAAAATGCCTTGTTTATTGCATGGTAGTATAGAAAATGATTGTGTGCATTATTGAATGGTCACGGCATAATTTGAACTAAATTATACTCGGCCTATAAAAAGAAACTGGGACATGCATTAACATGCATAGCATGGATACTATTCCGACCGTCACATCACACGAAGGTAAACAGAGGCCATTCGGGGGTTGATATTATTGATTTATTTGGTTCTGTACGGTGCACTTGTACAAAATGACCTTACCGTGGCCTGCGGGAATACTAGGCGTTGGAGGCGCCAACCGCCTGACTAAGGGTCGAGTCTAGAGGCCTCCGTTTAGGGGTGAGTGTGGACTGCGGGGGCCCACTCACAATTATACTAGAACTTGGGTTTTTCTGAAAATAAAATAATTATTTGATATAAGTACGGAACATGGAGTTCGGTAGTAAAATAAGTTCTAGTTTAATACTCGGATCTGATTGGTGCCGTATAAACTCCAACCCTGACTTACGAAGGCGTTAAATCTAAGTTACGCATATGAACTAGTTAAGTATGCGTATTTTTTGGCATTCTATTTGATCATTCATTCATATGCGCGACTATAATGTACTTATAACTTACTTGTGGTGTGGCTGAGGGTTTTACTCACTAAGCTTAGGCTTACACTGCTTTAGACTTTTGTTGCAGGATAGCCTGTTCGTAGAGACAGGACGAGAGATGCCACAGGTTAGCCTGGAGACTTGGGTAAGAGCGAGCTACCCTGTGTAATGAGAGAGAATAGTTTATGTAGACTCTTACTCATGTACTTTTGTTTATCTTATTGTTATAAACTTAGACATACTTAAACACTGTATATTGTAAGCTTTATAACTCAACTTTTATATAAATATATTTGTGTGATGATATCATATGAATCTGGATGTTCTTTGGAAACTAATGGTTGTAGAGCCTTGTGTATTGTGTGAAGAGTTCTTGATTGGAAGGGTAACCAATCAGGGGTTCTTCGTACAGTATACAGCGTCTGCTACGACTAGGCTGTCCTCAATTCGTGATAGGATCCCTATGTATTTTGATTTCTTGAAGTTTATAATGATATTTTGAATACTTCTTTTTTATCTCACATGTAAATTTGTTTATTTTCCTTAATTTTTCATAATTTCGAACTAAAAGCACTATTTTTATAAAAATAGATAATAGCTAGTTTAGCATAATTCATGGTTAATATTAAATTAAATATTTTTATTAGATTGTAGGATTTTTCATGAAATTAATCATGATCGTATACAATTTATTGTGTATTTTCCTAATAAATACCTATATATTAGCTTAATATATAATATAGTAATTATTACTAGTAAATTATTTATCAATTTCATGTAAAATGAACACTTTAGGGTATATTAAGGGTTGTTAGAAAAGTTTGGAAAGTGTGATTTTTAGGGTTTTTAATTTAAAACTAAAACTTATTTGAGTTAATTACAAAATTACTATAATTAATGATTGAATCAGTACTAGGAAAGGGGTATTTTTAGGTTGGTAACTATATTGATCAATCTTGATTCTTAAGTTATCGTAATAATACTCAAAATAATAATAGTGACGATAAAAAGTTTACTAAAAATAGATGGAGAATGAGTAAGATACGATCAAATGAAGTTTAAAAGCATGGTAGGGAAAGTTTATGAGAATTTAGATTCGACCGGTACTTGACTTAGAAACTATGTTTATATTTTCTTAGGTGTGATAAATAAGGAAGGACCATGTGGTGAAATTTAGGATTTTGCACTATAACTAAGCTTATATAAGTGGATCTTACCCATGCTAGGAGTAAATATATTGCTACTCATAACATGACATACTATTTAATGCTATGTTAATTGGATGTAGCTATGTTTTGGGTGGGGGGTTTAAAACTGATATATTACTATAGTGAATGATGGTGATGTAATGATTTTGAATAATGGTAACTATATCTTGGTTATATTGTTATGCTGCCTACATTGGGTATTGATGTGGTGTTTATGAATTATTATACTCACTTGGAGAGTTGAGTGATTACTAACTCAATCTTTCAGGTGTTTACCTAAGTGAACCCTCAATGAGATATTAGAATTTCACTAGGGAGAGTTTGAAAACTAGAATCAGATCAATAGGTTGAGCAGAATAGAAAAATTGGTTGTGCTGAGTGATATACATGAGTTGTTATTGCATATTATGGCATGGCATAGAAAAGACCTATGGGTCAAAACTCTCATAATGAGGCTTCTAAGTGATTATGGAAAAAAGCATCACTTTATGTACTCAATGTTTACAAGTATATAGATTGCATCGCCTAAACATTTTGACTATTTTAATAGTCAGATTTGGTATACTACAGTATGTGGTCTAATTTGACATTATTGCCTCTTTGATTTGGTAAACTACAGTATATAGTCTAATTTTGTTAAGTAAAGTTGGGAGTCTTACTCTTAAACAGCTCCTTGTTGCCCATAGGTTCCAGGACATTGTATCCAAATGTTTGGCTATATTGAAAAACCCAATGAAAATTAGATGGCATAGGATATTGGTATTGATGTATGCTATGTGCATGAGCATAGCATGCTACATTGCTAATAATAAATACTTAGTTAGGTGAATACATATGTGTGAAGTTGAACCTACTGGTTATGATTACAATGTTTCAGTAGTGATATTGCCTATATGGTATTGTTTGTTATCCACTCTCACTCAGCTCTAGTAGCTGAAGGGATAAAATGTTCTATCTTTAGGTTAACAACATCGTGATGGGCTCAACACTAGGGGAGATATATATTGAGAGCATTAGTCAAAGTTAGTGGCTTTTGGATAGAGCTTGTACTACGTCAGGAATTTTACTATTTTAAAGATGTCAAAGAGAAAATAGTGAACTGTACATATAAGTTGTAACTAAATTTCTAGTTGAACTCCGATGTAGCAATCCCATTATCATATAAATAAAGTTTTCTTTTGATGAATGAGCAAGTTAAGATAGTTTTTAATAGGTATTCCTAAGTAATGGTGCATTCTAAGCTAAGCCAGGATGTGACATCTTTTAGGTGGTATCCCAGCATTAATTAGGGACCATAACCATTAGGCATGTGTGAGATTGTAGGGTAATTAAGTAACAAAGAGTCATAGTTTAATAAAACAACTGTTGTAGTTATCCATAGAATTTTTTGTGATGTTTATTTAAGAAGATGATTTGTAGAGAATATGGAATATCACCAATGAGCTATGTATCTATGGAGCAAAGAGAGGATCTATCACAACTACCTCAACCTAACCTCGAGAGGCCACGACATATGGAGGAATTAGCATAACAGTTTATAGTTGCACTAGCAAGAGTTAGCGGAGACGGAGATAAGTTAGCTCAAGTATAACAAATAGTGAAACCATTTGGTGGAAGGAACATTTATCCTTTGGTAGTAGAAGAATAGATTGACTTACTGTAGAAAGCCTTTAAAGTACATGAGATTGAGAAAAATAAGAAAGTTGGGATAGCTACTACTCTATTAGATGGGATGAAAATAATTGGTAGGCAGCAAAGAGATAGGATCTACTAGAACCGATTAGTTAGGCTATATTTAGAGATACATTTCTGGAATGATATTTTCCTAAAGGTATGATAGAACAAATGTGTGAAGAATACTATAAGCTAAGGTAATAGGGCAAGCCAATCAAAGAATATGAAAGGGATTTCAATAAGTTATTGAAGTTTGCTCCTGAAGCTGTATGGAATAATGAGATTTCTAAAGTTGAGTGGTTTAAAGCAGGGCTTGATCTTTTTTACGAATTAGAGCTAAAGAGTGTAAGGTGAAAAGATATACTAATGTTGTTAATAAAACTTATCTAATCGAATAAGTTCATAATCTTTGATGGGCCATATATTAGATTGAGAATAAGAAAAGGAAGTTGGATGTTGGTTTTAGCAGTAAAAGTAATATAGCTAAAGGAAAGAAGTTCATTTGATTGGTAAAAGGAAACAAAAGGCCTTTATCAAGAATATAACCTTATTGGAAGTATAATGGTAAGCATCGAGCTTAGGAATGCCCAAAATTGATAGGGCAGTGTTATAATGTGGCAATTGGCCTTTATTAAGAATATAACCTTATTGGAAGTGTAATGGTAAGCATCGAGCTTAGGAATGCCTAGAATTGATAGGGAAGTGTTATAATGTGGAGAAACTAGACAACTAGCCAAGTGGTGTGAAAACCTTGATCCAAGAGGTATATATTGTTACCGATGCCATCAATAAGGGCATACAATAGACATTATATAGGATAGCAATTGGAGAGACCAATTTAACAACAAAATCAAACTAATGGACCATGATTAGGTAATATGAACAAATGACTTAGAAGGGAAGAACCCAAGCTTAGGGAACATGATAAGATGTATGCTTACGCTATTCAACCAGACGAAGCTAGAGATGACCAAGGTGTAGTAATATGACCTCTAAACTTGATAACTTTAAGTGTAGGTGATGTGAACCATAACTAAGAATAGATAAGGCTAGTTGCGAAATAGGTCTAAGCTTGCTGAAAACTTAAAAAGGAGGTAGTAAGGAATGTGCAAAAGAATAAATGCTGATGAAAAATAAGCAAACCCACGAACAATTCTGATAGATATGACACACCAATAGAACTTTTGAGGACTCATAGCACAACTCAATATGATGCATAAATTGGTCCGATGAGGTTACTTACCACCTAGCCTTTCTTATGGGTTAAGATAAGAGTGAAATGAGAGTAAACAAATCAGTGTTTACAAGAGGAAAATGTCAAGTGTATTAATGTTAATCTGATGATTATGGCTATAGATACAAAGGGTATTTATACCCAATAAGTTAGGGCAATTTGCTTAATAGGGAAAAGACAAAAAAGCTATTTCCCTAAAGAAGTAATGTATAAGAATACAAAGGACAAAAAGGAATATTCAAGAAAAACAATGATTAATATAGCAGATTCTTCATACGGTAGTGTATATGTAGCATGGCTGCATTAGCGACGCTATTGGAGGATGCAGACAAAAATGTCAGGTCACTTATCTGAACAAGAGCGACTATTTTGCTTGGGGTCTATCTCTCAGCTTCTTGAAAAAGGTGACAATGAGAAATTGGACAGTTTGGACATAATTGAGTAGATGCACGAGGTTTAGCAATTCTCTTAGCATTCAACAATTCTACACACTTTAGGCAAATAGGTAGTCATTTAGCTCAATGTATAAAGTAATTTAGTAAAGAGATACTCGGCTTCATTAGGGGTCGACTGTAGTAGGATGATTCACCTTACCAACCCTTCTAATCTTCGGGTTTGATTGCAAGTCAAAGGCCCCATAGCCTGATTCCTATCATTCCCTTCGGGTTGATTTAGATTTGGGATCAAATCCGAATAGTCTTCAATTAACTCTCCGTCGAGGTGATATGGACTGAGGTCGATCAACTCTTCCATCAAATCCATACTTTAGCTCTTACGTTTGGGTCCTCTTGCCCCGGCATAAGTACAAGGGTATGATCGAGGGGCAACTTGAGATTAAAACCATAGACTACTTCTAAGGGGGTCTACTTAGTAGTGTCATGCACTGTTCAGTTGTAAGCTAATTCGACTACTAGCAAGTAAATGTTCCAGTTAGCCAAGTTCTTGCCTACTACAACTCAGAGCAATGACCCTAAAGTACAATTAACTACCTTTGTTTGGTTGTCAGTTTAGAGGTGATAGAAAGTATTGAATAATAGTTTGGTCTCCATCCAATGCCACAAGGTCCTCCAAACATGTCTCAAGAACTTCTGGGCTCTATTGAAGATTACACTTCTTGGCATGTCTTATAACCCTATAATCTTCTACAAGAAAAGAAAAGAAATAGTCGAAGCATCGTTAGTCTTGGAATAGGGCACAAAGTGTACAATCTTACTGAAACCATCTATGATAACATTATAGAATTTTTACCTCAGGTAGTTAATAGTATTTCAAGAACAAAGTCTATGCTCAATTCGGTCTATGGTTTTATCGAAACAGGCAAAGGTATTACTTTTCCTTGTTCGGCTTGATACTTAGCCCTCTTTCATACATCATACCTTTCAACCACTTGGTGCACATCTAGTCTCATTCTAGGCCAAAAGAATTGACCACTCAACAAGTCATATGCTCTTTTCTCCCCAAAATGTCCAGACAATCCTCTACTATAGGCTTCCTTGATCAGTAGTTCCCTTGGTGAGCAGGTCGATATACTGGAGCAAGTATCCTTCCTCCATATGATACTTATCTACTATCCTTCCATCGATAGCTCACGTAAGTATGGGTCCAAAGTGTGAATCCTTAGAATACTACTCTTTGATACTAAAAAACTCAAATAATTTGGCCTACAATTCATTCAAAAGTGCATACCTTTTTGAAAGAGCATTTGCAACTACTTTGCTCTTCCCTTGCTTGTATTTTACCATTAAATTGAATCCTTCAAGGAATTCAACCCACTTTGCCTGCCGTTTAACAACTTGATTTAACTTTGAAGGTACCTCAAGGACTCATGGTTAATATAGATAACAAATTCTCTTGGCAATAGGTAATGCTGCCATACTTGTAGTGCTCGAATCAACGCGTAGTGTTCTTTCTCATATATAGAGTAATTTAGCTGAGGTCTTTTGAGCTTCTTACTATGGTAGGCAATTGGTCAGCCTTCCTACATTAGGATAATGCCTATTCTAATGCTTGACACTTCACATTTTAGCTCAAATATTTCTTAAAGTTTGGTAAAACAAGTATAGGGGTAGAGGTCAACCTTTCCTTTATCTCAATAAAACTTCTCTCCTCCTTTTCACCCCATCGAAATTCGATGTTTTCCTTTATTAACTCAATAAGTAGTGTAGCGAGGGTATTGAAATTCCTGATGAATCTTTTGTAAAATGATGCCAATCTATGGAAACTTCTCACATCGACATAAGTAATAGGAGTTGCCTGCTCAACGATTGCTCGGATCTTTTCTTCATTCACTTGTAAGCCTCCTCTACTTACTATATAGCCTAAGAATACTACTTCCTCTTGGAAAAAGCAACACTTCTTCAAATTGCCAAATAATCTTTCAACATAGAAGATACTTAGTATAGCTCGAAGATGTTTACAGTAACTTGGCATGTTGGCACTGTAGACTAGGATGTCATCAAAGTACCTCATGATATACTTTCCTATCAAATGTCTCAATACAGGGTTCATTAGTCTCATGAAAGTACTCAAGGTATTTGATAAGCTAGAGGGCGTGACCATCCATTCATAAGGTCCATGTCGAGTTTTGAATGTTGTTTCCCACTCTTCTCTTAGCCTCATGTGAATTTGATGATAGCAATTTGATGATAGCTAGACTTGAGATCAATCTTGTTGAAGATCTTAGCTCTACTTAATTTATCTAACATATCTTCTAATCTTGAAGTAGGATACCTGTATTTGATCGTAATCTTGTTCACTACTTGCCTGTCAACAGACATCCGCTAGGTTCCATCCCTTTTTTGTACTAGAAGCACCGGCACAATGCAAAGTCTAAGACTTTACCTAACATAGCCCTTTTCTAACAACTAATTGACTTAGCATTGTAGCTTAGATGCTTGTTCAGGACTGATCCGATAGGAAGGCTTATTCAGTAGGGCGGTGCCGAGTATTAAGTGAATGCTTTGTTCTATGCCTCGTAGTGGCAGTAACCCCTTGGTTAACTTTTCTAGGAACATATTGACATATTCGTCAGTAGCGCTATCACTTCCTAGGGTAGTTCCTGCTCTCTCATCTCTAGCAAATGCTTGACCAACATAAGGGTTAACTTATCAACAATGATAGCCACTTGGAGTTCAGCTCTACTTATCATGAAAGCCTTCTTTGATTTACAAGCAATTTTAATTTGTAGTTTGTTAACTTTACTCGACAACATCAGGCTTAATGTATTCTTTCAGCCATCCTTCTTAAACACATATGTGTTTTTGCATCCATCATGGATAACTTTCCTATCATATAGCAATGGTTAACTAAGTAGTACGTATAAGGCATACATGGGTAGCATAGCGTAGAGAATTAAGTCGGAGTAATGTCTGATAGTGACCGACAATAGTACTTGCTAAGTGACATGTAGTACCCCTTTCTCACTCAACCAATGTAGCTTGTACTACCTTGAGTGTGCAATAGTTAATAGTTTTAACCTTGTGATCAGATTGGTCGATACTATGTTGGTACAACTTCAACTATCAACAATTAGTGTGTTCACCCGATTGTTTACTCAATAGGTGGTATGTAACAAATTCTCCCTTTGCTCCCCTTCCTATGAAGGTTCTAAGTTCATTGTACATCAAACAACAAGGACCGACTAATCTAAGTCCTCAGCAAACATATCCTCTTTAATTAATTCCTTCTTAGCAGCTTCTTTCTCAGCAATGTTCTTTGCCTCCTTAGGTTCCTCATTAGTACTTTCTATCTCTAGCTTCGGATGTCTCCCTTGATGACCATAGTCATTTGGTTCGCCTACTAAGCAACCATATGTCTGAACCCTTAGCATTTGAAGCACTTGATCTGGCTTATCTTCTTATCAGATCCTTACCCTTTCTTATAATTTTAGGTTAACACGTCACTATCAGGTTAGCTTAGACATCTACCTTTCAGATTGACTCAGTACTTAACTAAGCTTAGCGACTTCCTTATCTTAGTTAAATAGTTGGCAGTTTAGTCGATACTAGCTTTCTTCTCTACTTCTCTACTCGTTAGGCTATTCTAATGGCTTCATCTATTATGGCAAATCATTGGAGTTCTACAATGTCTTGAATGTCACCTCCCAATCCAGGAAGGAACGTAGAGATTGTCCGTGCTAGTGGTTCCTTTACTTCACATCGAATCATGAGCATTTGGAATTCCTAAACATACTTGTCAACTGTTTAGCCTCTTTGTCCCAACTCCTGAAGTTGACTAATAGTGTCTTACAAATAAGTATCTGGTACAAATCTGTTTCTTAGAATTCTTTTCATTTCAAGCCAAGTATTAATCTCTTGATAGCCTTCTCACCTCCCTATAGCCTAGAAATTCTTCCACTACATGGCTGCATGTATAGAGAACTCAATAGTAGCAGTTCTCACTTAGAATTTGACATTTCACATGGTCAGAATCTTTGGGGACTCGAGCTCACTCTTCTTCAAAATATACTTCCTTAACCTCTTCATCTAGTTCTCTTAGGTTTATCCTTCATCTTACTTATTCGCTTACTCCTCCATTTCGAACTGGTCGAGCTAGGTTCTAACCTCTAGCAGGTCGAGTGGCATGTAAGGTGCTAAGCATAGCTTTAGTAGGTCAATAAGCCAATGTACAAACAGCTCGGGTTAAATCTACTAAGAGGTTAGCCACCTTATCAAGTCTCTCATCACTACTCCTAGGAGTTCCCTAAGATTGTTCACAATGGTAGACAACTCCATTATTGTAGTCTCCCACACCAACATTCTCATTTAGGTCAGTCATTTTCTCCACAAATTCAAAGTTCAAACTATTCAACTAAGTATTTTTGCAAACATTTCCACAAACCAGAAAGTAGTAGCTAATAAGCACCGCAATTAAATGAACATAATAACTTTCTCTATTTCACACACACAAAACAAAGTATAAATAGAACTTTAAAAACAAACTACAACTCAAGCGAAACCTCCACTCTAATACCAAGATGATGTGAATCATGACTAAGAATCGATAAGGTTGGTCACTGAATGAGTCCAAGCTTGTTGAAAGCTTAAAAAGGAGGTATGGGGAATGTGTGAAAGAACAAACATAAATAAAAAGTAAGCAAACCTATTAATAGCTCCAATGGATATAACACACTAATGGAACTTTCAAGGACTCACAACAAAACTCGATATGATGTACAAATTGGTCCGATAAGGTTACTTGCCACCTAGCCCTACTTAAGGGTTAAGGTAAGAGTGAAACGAGATTAAACAAATCAGTGTTTATAAGAAGAAAATGTCAAGTGTATTAATGTCAATCTAATGATTATAGTTACAAATACAAGGGATATTTATACCCAATAAGTTAGGGAAATTTTCCTAATAGGGAAAAGATAAAAGGGTTATTTCCCTAAAGAAGTAATGTACAAGAATACAAAGGGTAAAAAGGACTATTCAAGGAAAACAATGATTGGTGTAGCAAATTTTTCACGTGGGACTATACACGTAGCATGGGTACATTAGTGATGCTATTAGAGGATGTAGACAAAAAGGTTAAGTTACTTGTCTAAGCAAGGGTGATTGATTAGACCGAGGCCTATCTCTCAGCTTCTTGGCAAAGGTAACATTGAGAAACTAGATAGTTCAGACATAGCTAAGCAGACATGCAAGGTTTAGCAACTTTCACGGCATTCAACAATTCGGCACACTTTAGAGAGATGAACAATCATTTGGTTTAGCATAAAAAGTGACTCAGCAAAGAGATACTTGGCTTCGGCAAGGGTCGACTGTAGTAGGATGATCCACCTTGCCAACCCTTCCAATCCTCGGGCTCAACTATAGGTCAAAAGCCCCATTGCCTAATTCTTATCAGTATGTATACTAAGTAGCTGATAGTTGATAAAGAAGAAATGCTTGAAAGTAGTAATATAATTATCATAAGAATGTTTTAGGACTGGTATGTATAAGAGATAATTATGCCAATATAAATATACTCTATCTATAGAAACTTTAGAATTAATAGTTACAACCCCTGTTGAAGGAAAATAAGAGTTGCAACATAAAGTGAAGGATGGGGAATGTGAATTTAGATACTCATAAGGTAATTGTAGAGTTGATTTTCTTGGATATAAAAGGATTGAGCGTAATACTAAAGTGGACCATATAGCAAATGTTGACTATGAGGGAAGGATAGTGGCATTTAAGTAGCCTAATAAGAAGGGAGTCATAGCAGATTTATAGAAACTTAAGTATTGAGAGAAGTTGTTAGAAGAAAAGATAACTTATAGAGAAGGACTAACGCAAACCTTGATGATATATACTTTGTAGTGCGGCAGGTAGAAGTTGTTATTAGAATAAATAGAATGGAATAATAAGAAATATCTAAAGTGGATGATCATGAGCGAGCTTCAAGAATAAATCAAAATTTTATTTGAAGTATAATCCAAGACTAATTCAGAGATTAACCTTATATAAAATGAGATTATGATTCATAAGGTAATAGCTAACAATGAGATTAAGAAGTCAAAGGATGATAAAGTATGTGAACATAATAGGATATATAACTATCAAAACTATGAGATGTATGGCTTTTATGTACCTTTGGCACATGTGATAAGCAAGAACAATATGGCAAATCTATGACTTTTGTAACTCTTTTGTCTAGTCTCATATCCATTATGATTCTTGTGCCTTTCATGACAAAATTTCTTGTTTTTGTGAATCCTATTATGTCCATTGTTAGCTAGAAAAGTGTCTAAAGTCTTTATGACTCTTCTTTGTCAAGAGTCATGTCAACTTAGTTTAGCTAATATATGTATTTACTATAGGAAGTGCCTATGAACTGAATTATGACCATTAAGTGAGGACTCTAGTATAAAACTTATTAACGTAAGGCAATTGAATTTGTTTTGTTCATCCTAAGTGGAAATTGGGACTTGGAAAATGCATAATGATAGGGATGAGATAAAAAGACATTGGCCAGCTGTGAGACGAATAAGGAAGTAATGGAAAATATGACTGTAAGTTCTACATGACATACACATATAAGAGTCTAAACTAATTGAAGGGATAAAATGAAGATTGAATGGAGATACTAGTATGAATGGTGATTTATAAATAAAATTAATAATTTAAGAAAAAATATTGATTTATAAATAAAATTAATAAATATCAAAAACAAGAAATTCGAGCTTTTAAATATAACGACATATAAGAGATAAGTTAATTAACTTTAAAAAATAATAAATATAGTTGAATTATATGCAATATATATGTATTTACATGTGATATGCATTATATGTATTAAATATATACATTTAATAAAAATAAATTATTAAAATATGGTAAATAATATAAAATAATGGAAATTATTTAAAAAATGAATGGATGAGTCATCAAATGATGTCGCAACATAAGATTAATTAGAAATGATGAGTTAATGCCTAATTAACGAGAAAATGATACATAGCACCTTAGAAATTAGAAAGTTGACATGTGGTAAACAAATTTTCAATTTTTATTAAATCAAACAAACTTGAAAACTATAAATAGGGCCCAAACCCTTATTTAAAAGATTTTATCTCTCTAAAAATACAAGAACATAATTTATAAAAATTGGAAAAATTTTGAAAAAATAAAAGAAAATAGTGGGAAAAAAAGGTGAACTATGATTCCTAAAGCTACAAGCAACCTGATAAGGAGTCACTTGGGACATAAACTTCTGGTGGACAGAGAAAGTGGGCTGACATAGACTGGGGACTAGAGGGTGGTTAGAGTACCATGTGCTGGTAAGTCAAATTTTAGTACTTGATTTTTATTTATTTACTAAAAAAGTTAAATTAGCTCAAAAAATTATGAAATTTAGTTTCCTGCGGTTATTTTACATGTAATGTCATATGGTAATTTTATTTTTTAAAAATAACATTGATTTAGGGTACTTCCTTAAGAACGTACTCTATTTAGATGAATTTTAAATAATTTTTTCAAAATATTAAATAACGTTACTTTGACTTGAAAATTTTGTATAACACATTTATATAATTTTTAAAATTGTAGTAACAAGAATTTTTGGCAATTTCCATGTTTACTATTTATTAAAATTATTATGGATAAAACTGGTAATTTTACTATTTTACCAAATTAATTAGATTTTGATAAAATAGATATATAAGCCCTATGTATTTTGATTTCTATAAGTTATAATGATACTTGGAATATTTATTTTTTATTTCACATGTAAGCTTGTTTATTTTCCTTAATTTTTCATAATTTTGAAATAAAATCGTTGCCTTTATAAAAATAGATAATTCTTAGTTTAGTATAATTCTTGGTCAATAATTAAACTACATATTTTTTTAAGAGCATAGGATTTTTTGTGAAATTAATTGGGCTTGTATACCATTTATCATGTAGTTTCCTAATAAATACCTTTATATTAGCTTAATATGTAATATAGTAATTAGTACTAGTAAAATATTTGTCAATTTCATGTAAAATGAGCACTTTGGGGTATATTAAAGGTTGCTAGAGAAGTTTGGAAAGTATGATTTTTAGGGTTTTTAGTTTAACACTCAAACTTATTCAGGTTAATTATGGAATTATGGTAATGAATGATCAAGTCAATAGTAGTAAAGGGCTATTTTCAAGCTTATAACGATATTGATTAATCTTGATTCTTAAGATATCTTACTAATACTTGAAATAACGATAGTGACGATACAAAATTTACTAAAAACAGATAAGGAATGAGTAAGATATGATCAAATGAATTTTAAAGGTATTGTAAGAAATGTTTATGAGAGTTTAGATTTGACTAATACTTGACTTAGAATGTTGGGGGGGGGGGGGGGGGAGGGGGTAATAGGGGCGGTGGTGGCCGTATGTTGGGTTTTGATGTGGTTCTTGTGAATAATTATATTAACTTGGAGAGTTAAGTGATTGCAATCTCAATCTTCTAGGTGTTCACTAGAGTGAGCCCTAAGTAAGATACTGGAATTCTATTAGGGAGAGTTTGAAAACTAGAACTAGATCACTAGGTTAATGAAATTGAAAGACTAGTTGTACTAAGTGATATACTTGGGTTATTATTGCATATCATCGCATGGCATGACATAAAATGGACCTAAGGGTCAGAAGTTTTAGAATGAGGCTTCTAAGTGATCATAGAAAAAAGCATGACTTTACGAACTTGGTTTTTGGAAGCATATAGATTGCATTGTCTAAACATTGTAACTATTTTGATAGTTAGATTTGATATACTACAGTATGTAGTTTCTAATTTTGCATTGTTGCCTCTTTGATTTGGTAAACTATAGTGTGTAATCTAATTTTGTAAAGCAATGTTAAGGGTCCTACTCCTAGGTAGCTCCTTATTGCCTATAAGTTCCTAAACGTTGTATCTAGATGCCCAGCTATGTTGACTAACTAGATGAAAATTAGAGGGGATAGGATATCGGTACCGATACATGTTATGTACATGAGCATAGCATGCTACATTACTAGTAATAAAGGCTTAGTTGGTCAAATACATATGTGTGAAGTTGAACCTATTGGTTATGATTACAATGTTTCTGTTGTTATATTGCCTATGTGGTATTGTTTGTTAGCTACTCTCACTCAACTCTAGTAGCTAAGGAGGCGATAAAATGTTTTATCCTTAAGTTAACAACATCGTGAAAGACCCAACACTAGGGGTGATATTAACTGAGAGTGTTAGTTAAATTCAGTAACTTTTAGATGAAACCTATACTAAGTCGAGAATACTACTATTTTAAAGATGTTAAAGTGTAAGGGTGGTTCATGTTTTGATGTAAACAGTGAACTATATATATAAGTTGTAAGTAAATGTCTAGTAGAACTTCGATATAGCAACCCCATTATTGTATAAATAAAGTTTTCTTTTGATAAATAAGTAGGTTGAGATAGTTGTTAATAGGTATTCCGATGTGATGATACATTCCATGCGAAGCCGAGATGTGAAAAATGAGAACATTAGGGTTACTTAAGGGAAACTTGATTAAATTCTAATGTTGACAGTTGATTGTCTACGTACAATTAAGTATAGGTTTATATACCATCTACTAGGGTTACTTTACATGTATGAAAAGATAAAAGGGTATTCTTACTATTAGGTTATGCAATACATACTAATAAGGGTAAAAAAGATAAAGAATATTCAATACAGAAAGTAAAGAATCCTTCTGGAATGTCATATTAGAAGATATGTATCACTCGATGGCTAAACATTAGAAATATGGTACAAAGTAGATGAGAAAAAAAAATTGTAGTTAGGGGTCGACCTAATCAAGATTAGATCGAAGCCCAGTTAGTTTTGCTGTAAAGTAATCAATTAGGGTTAGGGTCAACCATTTGTTGTCAGTTTAGGAGCTTGGCTTGGATTGTCTTATAGTTGTTTACTTGGATATTCTATCGTAACACAACTGTTTGGAAAGTCTGACGTACATAAAGGCTTGGTAATCAAGTTGGTAGAAAAGGGAAACACAAAGGTTGGGATAGGAATTTCCATCTTGGATAGAGCTTCGAGTTAGTATTCTTTGAGTGAGTCCTTTAACTCGACTTCATGTAATCAATCTAGGGGGTTGATTCCTATCATTTGCTTAAGAGTCAGAAAGGTTTGTCCTCAAATTTGAAGTGTTCTCTAGCTCTTCTTCTAAGACACTCGTTAGGCCTTCTATTGGTTAGTAAGGAACCAAGTCGAACACATTGAAAGTAAGGAGACACTATAGTCATTAGGTAACTCGATCTGGTAAGCATTGTGGTTAACCTTCTTTAGAACATTAAACAAACCATCAACTCTGAGAGATGGCTTGCTTTGTCCCAAGTGCAGGAATCATTTTAGGTTGAGGTGAATGCATATTAAGTTTGTTAGTTAGAAAGAAATAGTTTGGTGGCCTTGGTTACTAATCTCTTGTTATCTTTGATTGAACTTGGCTATCTTCCTCATTACAGACTGTTTGCAATTTTTAAGATTGATTAACTTTACATTAACTCGCTTCAGCAATTGCAAGGGTACGGATCATATCTAAGGGGATAGTTTGATTGAGGCTAAAGACGACCTCGAATGGGACCTTCCTAGTGGTGTTGTGGACAATTTGGTTATATGCGAATTCCATGACTGGTAGACATAGATCTTAGTCCTTCAAGTTCTTTCCTATGATAGCTTTGAGGAACCCTAAGATAAAGTCTATATTGAGGTCGACTTAAGGTAAGGTTGGCATTATAATGGGAATGTATTCTCCATGGGGCTCTCTCTTCCCATTGGCACGCTTCATAATTATCAACTACCTTATGTATATCCATGGCAAAACTAAGCCCGTAAAAGTTTTCTTTCAATAGTTTAGCTATCTTGGTTTCCCCAAAGTGACCAAATAATCCACCACTATAAGCTTCCCTGACCAACAGCTCATACGCTGAACAATTTAGTATACACAACTTTTAGTCCTTAAATAGATAGCTATCCTTAAGCTAATATTCTCCAACAACTACTCCTTTTCAACATTACTCAACAACGAGACCGAAATGAGGGTCATTAGCACACTACTTAGTGATGAGTGAAAATCTCAATAATTTTGTCTATAAAGTAGTTAGCAAGGTTTGTCAACATGATAGAGCATTAGTGACTACATTTATACTTCCCTTCTTGTGCTGGATCACATACAAAAATCCTGATATAAACTCCAACCACTAGGCTTGTCTCTTTGATAGATTGTTCTTACTCCTAAGATGCTTCAAATACTCATGGTTTGTGTAAATAACAAACTCTCATGACAGCAAATAGTGTTACCAAACAGTAAGGGCTCGAAAAAGATAGTATAACTCTTTCTTGTATACAGAGAAGTTCAGGATAGGACCACTAAGCTTCTTACTATGGCCGGAGGTGAACTTCTATTTGATCTCCTTAAAGCTCTATTCTGCTCGATTATTCCATTTGAACCATTACTCTCCTTTGTCAACTCGGTCAAGAAGGTAGCTGCAGTATTGAAGTTTTGAATAAATTGCCTATAGAAAGAAGCTAGGCCATGAAAACTTTAAACTTTAGTAGCATTTTTCAGCGCTAGCCATTCAAACATAACTTAAATATTCTCTTCATCTACTCAAATTCCTGCTCTTGATACTACAAACCTAAGAGAAACCACTTTATCTTGACAGAATGTACATTTCTTCAAATTCCCATATAACTTCTTGGTTAATAAAATGTTAAAATTGCTTGGTGATGTTATAGGTTGACTTTGAGTCATTTACGTCGTAAACTGTAATAATATGTTGGATTGATTGAATACATGATTTTGTTGAATGCGTATGTTAACTGAGTGAGATGTTTCCTCATGTATGATTGATTCATTGATGCGTATCTCTGTCTAAAAAACTTGGAAATTGAATTGTCCTTTAAGGTGTTCACTTAAAGTAAACCCTATATGGAAGAACATATTATAATGCTGAAGTTGAGCTAATTGAATTGTTATGAAGTGGAACTTGAGATTCGTACTTGATACTGGATTATTGTACTATCTACTACTTTCATGGCATAACATGAAAGGACTTACGGGTCAAGTTTCTGAAAGCTTAAACACTATTGAGATAGCTTTTGAGCATATATAACTGTATTGCTCAACTTATTCTTACCATAACGTATGATCGACTATGTATTAGATTTTCAAACCATAATGGGTGGTTTTTGTTGAGGGCCTTGCTCCCAAGTAGCTCCTTATAGTGTTGTGTTCCTGAACATAGTATCTAAATGCCCGAATATGTTAACTAACCGGATAAAAAATTAGAAAAGTATAGGATATTAGTACCAATGCATGTCACACACATAAGCATTGCATGAATTTCCCACATAAACAATTTGTATTGATAACTTAGATTATGAAATTGAATATCTTATAGTATTGATCTAGGTAAATATGTGTTTATGCTTATTTTGTGTTTTGTTTTATCCACTCTCACTTAGCACATAAAGAGTTAAGGGGATACTTGTGTCAAGTTATGAAGAGAATTGACAACGTAATATTAATTGGTGGAAAAAGGCTTTTGAGAGCGTATAAGACAAAGTCAGCCGCTTTTGAAGATATTTTGTTATATCTTGATCTTAGTTCAATAAAGGATGTATACATATGAAAAGAAAAGTACTATATCTTAAGTTTGGTTAAGTTTGACAGATATAATCTTTTGTATAAACAAGTGTTAAGCTGAATTATGTTGTAGTACTCTTTTGTTATAAACAGAACTTTTGTTGCATATAACTAGGTATTCCCTTATGATGGCACATCCTATGCTATGTCAGGATGTGACATTAGCCTTGAGATAGATTGAACATTTCATTTTGAGATAAGAGAAAGGCAGAGAGAGTAGTTAACAAAAATGGAAAATCAACAAGGATCATTGATCTTTGCTCAAAATACACAAATTTTCCCAACTTTAAACCCGCATTTGTGCATAAATATAAGAAAAACTTGTTAATTTTACACGAAATTGGAGTTTATATGCAAAATGGACCAACTTATGTAAAATCATTAAAAATGCATGAAAATAAATTAATTTTTGTACACATTTATGAACAATTAAAAGTTATCTTTGATTGTTGGTTAATAATTTTATATGGTTTAGCATATCATTAAGTATTTATACATGATTAGGGTTTTATTGTGATTGTAATGAATTTGCACATTTATAAGTTTAAAGTCATGGTTTTTAATATTTTTATTACTTTTAGATACAAGCTCTAGTGTTTACAAGCATTTAGGGTTTAAAGTTTTTATACGCGATTAGGTTTTCAATTCTTATATAAGAGTTTTTTCTTTTATCTTATGTAACCTTGTTGACTCTTAGAGTTATCTATCACACTTAAGTTTAATCTAGGATTTAGATTGGAAATTTTAGAGATTTACAATTAGCACATTTGCAAGCTATTTACATACAAAATGAATGTAAGTACAATGAATGCAAGCAATACATCTATAGGAGTCCAGAACTATGTATATCGTCTATACTCTAATTATCTCCTATGCTTACCCACATGGGGCACCTTACCTTATCCGCATGAGGTTGCATGGAGGCACTACCTCTCCAAGCGACACTCGATTATTATCTTAGTCGAGAATGAAATACCAATCTAAATAGGTGGACCCTAACTAAGGCTATGCACCATTCAAGGCCCTTTAGGCATAACTAAGCGAGCCCTCTTGCTATCAACATATATCCAAGGCCCTACGAGTACAAATATGCAAGTCCTCTTGCAATCAAAATATATCTAAGGTTCTATGGGAATAATAAGGCGAATCCTCTTACTATCAATTGGAGATCCCATGCTAGCTTTACCTTAATGATAAAATATCATTTATAGGTACTATGAGTCCTTATAGAAATTGTACAAAAATATGTTTAAGATTGGAAAAATGTTTTCCAAAATACTTCTCTCAAATATTTACAAAGCTAGGACCCTCCATCAATACATCGGTTAAGTCATAGACATGTGACTAATATAACTGATTATTTTGATTAGATATTTATATTTATCAATTTAAGAAGGTGATCACATAGATGATAGCAGATGAGTAAAACAATCATTTAGACATACAAGCAATAACAACCAATAAAACATCACACAAATAACATGCACAAGTAAATAGCGGGTCATCAGAACTCCCTTACTTGGATTAATGCTCATTCTCTAAGTTTTCGGAATTCCTAAAATTCAACAATTGGGTACCTAAAAGATAATAAGACTTATAAGTGTTTGAAAAGCTAAGTTCTTTGATCAACTAAATATCTATTATTATTTGCCTAGTTTTCCTCTATAACCTAAGTAAAGTATAAACATGGTTTATGTCAAGACCCTATGGGGAGCCTAGTAGGATTGCTTATAATTTACATAACATATGTACACCTATGATATGAAAATTGTCTTGAATTGTTAATTAATTAACATATTATAAAATATAAATAACTATGGATATCCAATATTCTACAGTTTCTCAAAAGCATAGGGAATCAATATCTCCTATGAAATGATAAGATCAAGTAGTAAAGGCATAAAATTTAAACATATTGAAGTTACAAAAATCTAAATATATAAGTAGTATTTACATCTAAAATCTCAACTAAGCTATATAAACTTTCTCTAGTTCTAACCTCTAATCTTATAAATAATATTTAGAATAATAAATAATATAATTATAAAGTAAATAATAAATTATCTTAATGATATCTACTATTTATTGTCTAAATAACAAACAAATATCTAAATTAACATAATACTAACTTATTTATATAAATATAAGATTAATATTATTATAAAATAATATTACAATTTTTAATGAATTAATATAGTATTTTTACTTTTATAAACAATTAAAAGTTATCTCTAATCATGTATTAGCGATTTTATATGATTTAGGAGAATGTTTAATTATTTAGCTCAATTAGGATTTTATCACCTTTATAGTAAATTGGTGCATTTATAAGCTTAAAGTTTTAATTTTAGGGTTTTAATTAGGTTTAAGTTCAATTTCTCATATGTATATGCGAATATAATTTACGATTTTCATATGTGATTAAGGTTTTATTTAAGTTCGAGTCAATTTTTTATAGCTACATATGTTTAGGGTTTAAAGTTTTTATATACGACTAGAGATTCGATTAATAAATTTAGGTTTTTTCATATTTTTTTAAATTTTACATTTAAAATTTTAATCGGTTTTAAACTTATTGGTTTTGTTAATTTAAAAAAATAATTTACAGTATACAAGTTTGATTTTATATTTAAAAGGCTAAATTTGCAAAGTTTACAATATAACATAAATCTTTTACTTATTCTTTTTGGTTCATTTTAAAATTTCAGTTGCATGTAGCTTTTTCATTCTAACTCTTATTTTATGATCATATACTTGTTGTTTATTGTTTTTCGACATATTTTCACATAGCAAAGTCTATTTTAAACGTTAAGACTTGCATCTTCTAAGATAAGTTTAAATTGTCATAAATTTAATTATTTTGACTCTAATATTTTTATTTACTAATTTTCAATTTTTTTTATTCTTTTACGATTTAGTTAATTTATAGATTTTATATTTTTGTGATTTCTTAATTTCAACTTTAATTTATGTAGTCTTCATTATTTTCTTATTTTAAGCTTGATTTACTATTCATTGTAATTTTTTTATTATTATTAATTTACTTAATTAATTTTATTATTATTTCTTAATTATTTTGAAGTTTTTTTAATTTAGTTATTTATTTTGTTATATTTGTTGACGTGGTATGTTTTGATAGGTCCACATGGCACTATATTAAGTTTTCTTATTTTTTTTTATATTTCTTAATTTTTATATTATTATTAAGTATATCTATATGTTATCATATTTGATTAATTACTAGATTATGGGCCTTAATTATGTATTATAGTTTCATCCCATAATCTATGTGTATGTATATTATATTATATTATATAATGTTAAATAAATAGATTTTGTATATCTACAATTATACTTATGTACTTATGTGTTTATCTACATATTTATATCCTTAATTATTTTATTATATTTGATATTTTATTATATGTACCTATGTTTATTATATTATTATATACATTCATACATTTACACATGTACATAGGTATTTGTATTTATATTATTATACTTAATATTATTAGATACACTTATACTTAGTATATTAGTATACATAATTATATATATATACATGTTTATATACGTATTTCTATACATGTAGGCATACGTATGTACACATATTTATACATGTACTATACTTTTATTGTATGTATTTATGTAAATGTACATTTACATATACATGTATATGTATTTATAACTAAGTTTATATGTACTTTTATAAGTATATATTTATATGTATCTTTATGTTTTCTCTAATTATTTTTTTTCTAAGAATCTTTAATATACATATCTTATATACACATTTATATACTCAATTTTGTACATATGTATGTATAAATTTAATATTTCTTATATATACAAGTTTATGTGCATATTATATATATATATATTCCATATATACATAAATGTTTATATATCCCTAATTAGTTAATCATATAACATATATTTACATATAGTTATAACATGTATATCATTACGGTAAGTATCTATATATATATGCTAGTATATATGTGTATATTTGTACACTTAATTTCTAAAAGAAACATGCTCATATCCATGAGCTTCAACACAACTACATATAATTTCATCCATAAAGGCTAAGACACATGTATAATACTTCTAACATAACAATATACATATACATAAGTATATAAGAAAAGACTTAAACTAAATATACATATTGAAATAAATATACTTAAAAAAATACAAGAAATAAACTTAAACATAAAGAGTATGTGGTTACTTGTTTGTGATGATCGATTTCCCTTTCTTGCCTTCTCTTAAAGTGGATTAAAATGGAGTCTATATTATGTAGTTAAAAGGAAATGGTGAGTGAGGAAATGGAGAGTAATGGAGGAAGAAGAAGATGGAAGCTGTGCAAAATGCCTTTTATTTTAATATACAAAAGAAAAGTAAGATAAATACACAAGTAAATTAGAAACAAATCAAGAAAATTAGAGATGGTTCTAGTAAGGCCACTCAAACTTAAGACCAAGAAAAATAGAATGAAAAAGAAAAGAAAAGGGAGTTTAAATGCAATTGATAAGGACATGTTGACTTAGGTAACATGTTGACTTAGTCAACTCTTTGAATATTTTATATAATATATATAAATAATTTGGAAATAAAAAGAAAATAGAGAAAAAGATAAAGTAAGAGGGAAAATAGAAAATTAAATATAATAAATCAATAAACAAATATTAGAATGTCCTTACACATTTCTAATCCTATAAATAATATTTAGAATAGTAAATAATGTAATTTCAAGGTAAATTATAAATCATGTTATTATTATTTACTATACCTTATCTAAATATCCAAGAATATCTAAATTAACATAATACTAACTTAGCTTTGAAAATATAATACTAATTATTATATAATATCACAATTTTTTTATAAATTAATCTAGTATTTTTATGTTTAGAAGTATTTAGACGTTATCCTTAATAGTTTGCACGCGATTTTACGTGATTAAGTGTATTGTTCAGTTATTTAGCCTAATTAGGGTTTCATCGCTTTTGTAGAAAATTGGTACATTTATAAGTTTAAAGTTTTGGTTTTAGGGTTTTTAATAGGTTTGAGCTCGATTTCTCATATGTATACATGGGAAGAATTTAGGGTCTTCATACGCGATTAAGGTTTTTATCGAGTTCGAGGTCAATCTCTTACAATTACACATATTTAGGGTTTAAGGTTTTCATATGCAATTAAAGTTTCAACTAATAAGTTTAGGTATTTTATATTTGTTTGGAGTTGTAAATTTAAAATTTTTAATTGGTTTTAAATTTGATTCTATACTTAAAAGGCTAAATTACAGGGTTTACAACTAAACTTTCTAGTTTGAGCCTTTTTATAAGTCATATTTCTTAGGTTTATTATGCTTAATGTTTCTTTTTCCATATCATGTATGAATGGTCCTTATATGTCCATGAATGACCTTAGTTCCTTACTCCATAGTTTTCCAGTCCTCATATAGGGTTCAAATCATTACGACATTGAGACAATATGTCTATATGTCAATAAGATCTAGGTTAATGGAATTTATTAGAATATGATAGATAAGTTATTTTTTTAAGGCTTAAGTTTATCCACTTGCTTTAGTTTTCATTATTTTAGTTTTTTATTTTAAGGAACTCTTTTGGTTCTTTCTTGAACTTCATTTGAGTAAGATGTTTAGGAAGCTTCTTTCAAGAATGAAAAGGGTTTAGAAAGACTTCCTTTGAAATGGAATTAAAAGTTTATGAGGCTGAAGATTGGTTGATGTAGGTGGAAAGATCGTTTGAGGCATTTGAAGTGCCACATCATGAGATTGATTTATGGTACTTATCTGCTTCACTCGAAAGCAAGGACATGGTAGGAGACTAAAAGAGGGAATTTATGACACCCTATTACATAGGAAAACTTCAAAGAGTAATTCTTGAGACACTACTTTCCAGAGAGCCTATGGGTTAAGTATAGTGTTGAACTATTGGGAATAAGAAAAAGGAAACCATACTCTTGAGTAGTACGAGGCAGACTTTACTTGCCTACTACAGTTTACCCCACCTGAGTATCATAATAGTGACTGGATGAAGAAGCAAATCTTTGTAAGGGAATTAGACCTCGAAATGAAATGGAAGGTTTTGGAATTTCAACCGAGGACTTATAGTGAGGCTATAGAGAAAGCAAAGGCGTTGGACACCACAATTTAGCAAAGGAAAGAAACAATGAAACCTAGAGTTACTATTTTTAGCAAAAGGCCATTTGAAGGACCTAAAATCTTAAGCTCCAAAGTGAGAAAGATTTTGAAACCTCATAAGATGATCTACAAGAAAGGTGGAGGTAGGAATAGGAGTGGAAGAGTAACCAGTTTGAAGTGCAAGGGAAATCACTATCCCTAAGATTGTGCTCATCTCAAGAATAAGTGTTCCTTCTGTAGAGAAGGAGGTCACTTAGTAGCAGACTGTCTAAAGAAGGCTACCATAACTTGTTATATTTGTAAACAAGTAGGACATTTTGCTAACACCTACCCTCAGCATCAAAACACCACCATACAAACTGTAGAACACCTTAGGATGGGGAAGATTGCTAGAGGAAATAGCCTAAGACCATGAGCTGTAAATGTCGTCCAAGATTATAATCTAGAGGGAGAATGGGATTATGAGGAGTATCTACAGGAGGAGATAATCTACTATGAAGAAGTGGAGGATGTCGTAGATACATAATTGATTAAAGGTATGTTTCTTAAACTCTCTTTTAAGTTGAGTTGTGTTATTAAGTATGTTTTAATAATTAGAGACTAAAACGTTTAACTTAGTAACAAGAATTTTAAAGTCTAATAATTGTAACTTGTAAACACTTAATTTAAACTCAATCTAGGGAATGACAATATAAAAGAGCATTCGGTATATACCTTATTCAACACTGGAGTGACTCATTCCTTCGTTGCTTCTGAAGTCCTATAACCATCGTTGAATCAAGCTTCAGTGTGTGAACCCCTATGGGAAGTGTATTCATTACTAAAGAGATCGTAAAGAAGTGCCCACTTAGCAAACAAGGCCATGATGATATGGCAGATCTTATCATTCTTTACTTGGGAAAATATAAGATGATTTTAGGCATAAATTGGATGACATCTTATAGGTCTATAGTTGACAATTAGAAGAAGAAAGTGCATTTTATGGATATGAAAGGATCCAAGGTAGAATTTTAAGGAGAATCAACGGTAGTGCAAACACATGAACTAAGCTCGTTTGAGTTAAAGTTGGAGACAAGTTGGATGAACACCATTGAAGTTGAGTTGGAAAAGCCAAAAATAGAAGACATTCTAGTGCTAAACAAATTTACTAATGTGTTTCTAAAAGAACTACAAGGATTGCCACCTAAGAGGGGAATAGATTTTGCCATTGATTTAGTGCCAAGAATTGAGCCAATTTCTAAGGCACCTTACAGGATGGCTCTAATAGAGTTGAAGGAACTAAAGCAGCAGCTTTAAGAGTTACTAGATAAGGGTTCATTAGACCAAGTGTCTTACCTTGGGGAGCACTTGTATTGTTTATTAAGAAAAGGGATGGTTCCCTTAAACTTTGTATCGACTATAAAGAGTTGAACCAAATCACCATAAAATACAAGTATCCATTACCTTATATTGATGACTTGTTCAATCAACTACAAGGTACAAGTGTATTCTCCTGTATTGATCTAAGATTACGATATCACTAATTAAGGATTAGACTGGAGGATGTGCCTAAGATAGGATTTAGGACAAGATATCGACATTACAAGTTTCTAGTAATGCCATTCAAACTAACAAATGTGCCTGCAGTGTTCATGGATTTGATGAATAGGGTATTTAGAGCATATGTGGATAAGTGTGCAATTATGTTTATTGATGACATCTTGGCATACTCATTAACCTCAAAACAACATTAAGTGTTAGGACCTTATAGGGAGCTTAGTAAGATTGTTTGAAATTTTCATATCATGTATGCACCCATAATATAACAACTGCCTTGCAAGTTAGAAATTATAAGACTTTAAATAATTAATTGCTAAGGTTTCTTATTTTAATTTATTAACTCATTATAAAATATAATTAACTATAGATATCTAGTATTCTACTATTCCTTAGAACCGTAGAGAATCTATATCCCTTACCAAAAGATAAGATTAGGTAGTAAAGACATAAAATATAAACTTACTAATGTTATAAAATCTTGGTATAAGAATAGTAGTTAAACGTAATGTTTCAAATAAGTTATACAAAATATCTTTAGTTTATATCTCTTAAGGTATCACAATAACTGCACTCAACACTCAACTTTAAGCCCATGCCTAATTATCTAACAACTTGTAAAAGAAAAATTGTTAAGGAGTAAGCTACAAGAAATCAATGAGTTATCCCTCACACTATACTGGAAAGCAAGTCATCAAACATTTTATTAATAAACATATGGATATATGAACAAGTAATATGCCAAATTATATATGCAGTTAACTGGTGTTGCATATAACATTGGATTTAACACCCTTTGTAGTAAGGGTTAGAGATACATTGACATCAATCACAACTAATTCTAGTACCTAGGTTTTTAATCATAAATTTAAATTCCGTATTTCATGAAATATATTTTCATTTCAAAGAAATCCAATAGTACACAAAATCTCAAGCTTAGCGGTGAGGTAGCCTCCGCAGTCTACGCTCACACCCTATAACGGAGGTCTCTAGACTCGACCCTTAGCAATATGATTAGAGCTCCAGTACCTAATAAGCCCGTAAGTTAGGGTAAGGTTATGTTGTATGAGTACACCGTACTAAAACACTTTAATTCAATATATAGAAATAAACCCTGCAAGGCTTCTCTTTACCTTTACATAAGGTGATAGTTAGAATAAGTAATGTAATGTATGGTTAATGCATGATCCTTTTAATTTAAGATAAGTCAAATATAATTAAGTCAAATTATTGAGTGATCAATCAATATCAACAAACCATTCAAATTGTGCAACAGTTAATCATACAACCAAATCTTCAATTATTGTATTTAACAATATCTTGCACAATAATCAACCAATATTAAGTCCATGCATAACTTGAATCCTTATGCATTAAGTTATTAATATTTAAATTATGTGCACTAACTACAAGCATACAACAAGTATAAAGTCATTAGGAGTACTCACATGACCAAAGTCAATATGAATCCTAGCAATCAACATGCAACATGCTTGCCTAATTACTATTTCCTGATGAATATAATTAAGAGAAACCTAATGAGTATCTAGACCTAATATTAGATAGCCTAACTAACTTGTTATTTGTGTTATGATTCCTGTTTTTGCTTAGGTTTTGAATTTTATATAACTTTTCAATTTTACTTTAAATCTTTACATTTTCAAAATTAATTCTTAGCAAGTTTGGATTACTTTATTTTATGGATAACAACATATAGTTTATTTAAGATTATATAAGTTTAAATTATTCAACTATTTGTAAGTTTTGGATTGATATTGCTCTATAAAATGATTTATTTAAAGTATTCTTATATAGTAGAATTGATATTAGTATAATATATATATATATATATATATTAGATAAAGTTATAGAGCTAAATAGAATATCTTGAAATTGAATATTTAGATAACTAAATACTTTAGCTCTATCATACTAAAGTGTCACTCTAAGTTTATATCATGTTATATATATATATATATATATATATATATTTAATTGATTTCTTATAAGCGCATGATTCTATCTTATTATTATTTATTACCATTTTATATTCACATATATCATTATTATATATATGAAAGCATTTTATCTTTAAAGTGCTTTAACATTTTAAATGCACGTATCTATACATAATACTTTGATCTCTTGAAGAATTTTATATCTTATAATTGTGTTTTATTTATGGTTTGTGATATGTATTTGCTAGTTTCCCTTTGGAGGAAATTATATATGTATGCTTGTAAATAATTGCATTTAGTTATTTCTTTATTTAGTTGGAGTTTTATCCTAATTATTTATTTGTAAGGTTATATTACTTAAATAATGTAATCAATTTACATGTATTCTTAGGTTTTCTCAAAATCTTAAATCATGTATAGCATTTTTGTTTTAACCTTGATATTTATAAACTTATAGTTGATTTTTATCATTTTCGAACATATATTCACATAGCGAGGTCTGTTTTGAACGTTGAGACCTGTATTTTTCGACATAGGCTTAAATTATTATAAATTTAGTTATATTAACTTAAGTATTTTTATTTATTATTTTTGTGTCTCACTTTGTTACTTTATGATTTAATTAATTTTTAAATTTTGTTTTATATTCTTATAATTTTAGAACTTTTATTATTATGTATTATCATTATTAGTATAATTTATGGTTTAAATAGATTACTTGAATAGGTAACCAACGTGTCATAAGTTTATTAGTCCACGTAGCAATTTATAAAATTTTCTTAATTTCCACATTCTCTAAATTTTATGCTATTATTACATATATTTATATAATATTAGAATAACTTGATAAATGTTTTATGGGCTTAAACTTTATCTTTATGGGTTTCGGCCCGTACATATATGTGATTATTTATTATATTATATTAAGTATTTGTACTATAATATACTTATGTATTCATTTTATACTTATATGTATATGCATTTTATGTATATGTCCAAGTGTATATACTTCTAATATATATGTACTTGTACATATACTTGTATGTATAGAATTATTGCACATATATCCATATACATATCTATGTACTATTACTTACGTATATTTATACATATTTTCATTGTATAATTTTAAGGAATTTCCATATAATTCATATGTATATACATTTAGGGTTCGGTTGGCATATTTATATGTATATACTTAATATTCTTATTATAATTAATTATGTACATAAGGAGTATACATGTATAGGTACATGTATATATGTACTCCTAACCTTAGATATGTATACATATACTTATACTATATATTCTATTAGGATTTATATATATACGTACTCCATATATGTACATATACTATATATGTTTATGTATTCCTACACTTATATGTATATATGAGAGTTCATTTATGTACTAATACATATATAATACATAAATTTTGAAAGAACACGTAACTTTACTACATATACACAAAACTTTTATGATCATCTTCTAAAATACAAGTTAAGTACTTCTAATACTATAAGTATTAGATGAAAAGAGGAAATAAAAATGCTTTCTATAAAATACTAATATTAGTATATTAAATGTACCTCCTTTGCTCTCAAAGGATGGATGAAGGGTTATGATCTTAAGAGTGG
Organism: Lumnitzera racemosa; assembly: GCA_024138005.1. Lineage (NCBI taxonomy): Eukaryota > Viridiplantae > Streptophyta > Magnoliopsida > Myrtales > Combretaceae > Lumnitzera > Lumnitzera racemosa. The sequence goes on along the minus strand of JAMXBC010000008.1, from coordinate 51,027,053 downwards.
TAATTGGAAACTAATTGTAAGGGAAAGGGAATAAGAAGCTAAAAAGGTGAAGAGGGAGAGAGAGCATTTACGGTTTAGGGAAGGGGGGTAGATGTAGGATTTTTGTGGTGTTTTAAATGTGTTGATAAGATGAATCAAGTGCACACTAGAAAGGGTATAAGTGGATAACAAGAAATAAAGGGAGAAAGAAGAAAAGAAATCAAAAGAAAAGTAGTGAAGATTTTAGTTGAGAGTGATGTGTTGACTTAGTCAACCTTTTGACTTGATCAACATATTGACTTAGTCAATTTTTATAATATTACATGTATTTATTACATATATTTTTGGAGATAAAAGTAATTACGAGAAAGGTTAAAGAAAAAGGGAAAATAAAGAATTAAATGAAATAATTACTAAAACAATTATTGAAACTTTCCTTAAATATCTATAACCCTATAAATAATACTTAGAAAAATAATTGATTAGCTATAAGGAAAATTATATATTATAATACTAACATTTGCTACATATTGTCTAAATAATAACTAAACACTTAAACCTACATAATATTAGTTCATTTGTAAAATTATAAGGTTAATATTATCTATAAAATAATATTATAGTTTCTTATAAATTAATTTGATACATATACATTTATAAGCATTTAGAAGTTATCTTTAATAACTTGTTAGTAATTTTACATGATTTAGCATTTCGTTAAATATTTAAATTCGATTAAGGTTTTATCGCCTTTATAGCAATTTAGTGTATCTATAAGCTTAAAGTTTTGATCTTAGGGTTTTGATTAGGTTCAGGTTTGATTTCTCATATGTATGCATGGATAGAATTTAAGGTTTTCCTACGCGATTGAGGTTTTTATCAGGTTTGGGGTCAATCTCTTACAATTACAAATATCAAAGATTTAAGGTTTTCATATATGATTAGAGTTTCGATTAAAAGTTAAGGTTCTTTATATTTGTTTTAAGTTTTATATTTAAAATTTTAATCAATTTTAAACTTAGCAACTTTATTGACTTAAGGAAATTATCTATAATACACAAGTTTGATTCTATACTTAAAAGGCTAAATTTGTGGGGTTTACATTAAGAACACCTAAGGCAAGTGTTACAGATTTTGAAGGAGCACAAGTTATATGTCAAGTTATCAAAGTGTGACTTTTGGTTGAAGGAGATATCCTTCTTAGGGAATGTAATTTCATGAGAAGGAATAAAAGTAGACCCTAAAAAGATAAGAGATATTATTGATTGGAAAAGGCCTAAAAACATCACTGAAGTGAGGAGGTTTCTTGGTTTAGATGGATATTACCAAAAGTTTGTGAAGGAATTTTCAAAAATTGCTAGACCACTTACTCAACTAACTCAAAAGAATGAGAAGTTTGAATGGAATGAGAAAAGAGGAAAGTGCTTCCAAGAGTCGAAGAAGAGGTTGATAATAGCACCAGTTTTGGTTTTACCCAACAATGAAGAACCTTTCTCGATGTACAATGATGCTTTTAAGAATTGTGATACCCCTCACATGCTAGGTGAGAGGAACTCTAATCATCAAGGCGCCTTTTGTTGTAGCAGCTCAGAGTACATCGAAACTCCGGAGTTAAGCGTACTCATATTGGAGCAATCTCATGATAGGTGACCTCTTGGGAAGCAGCTGCACCAAGGGACAAAATCATACAGCATTTCATGCCAAAGCAGACAATACCTCAATGGAAGGAGTTCCAATCGGGTCGTTATAGAATGGTATCAGAGCAATCTACCAACTTGAAGGGCAAGGCCCTGCCTGATGGTTATCTTAGACTTATGTAATGAAACTAATGAGGGCGTCAGTTCTGTAAGAAGGGTAGATTGTGATACCCCTTACATGCCAGGTGAGAGGAACTCTAATCATCGAAGCGCCTTTTGGTGTAGTGGTTCGGAGTATGTCAAAACTCCGAAGTTAAGCATGCTCATGTAGAACAAATCTTAAGATGGGTGAGGGTAACCTCTTGGGAAGTAGCTGCACCAAGGGGCAAAACCATACAGCGTTTCATGCTAAAGCGGACAATACCTCGGTGGAAGGAGTTCCGGCTGAGTAGTTAGTCTTAGTTGTATACTGATGAAGATTGAAAAAGTAATCACTTATGCTTTGTGACAATTGTCACCACACGAGTGAAATTCCCCTACCCATGACCTGAAGTTAGTAGCTATAGTGTTTACACTAATGCTATGGAGGCATTACTTATATGGTGTTAAGTGTGAGATTTATACCAACTATAAGAGCTTGAAATATCTATTCACTCAAAAAGAGCTCAACATAAGGCAATGGCATTGGCTAGAATTGATAAAGGATTACGATCTTGACATTAATTACTACCTTGGGAGAGTGAATGTAGTAGTTGAAATCTTAAGTCGAAAGAACCATGTAGAAGTTGCATCGCTCCTCACTGAACAAAAGGAACTAATTAAAGAATTTAAGATGATGAACTTGGAATTGTTATGGCACGAAGTAGATATTGAACTATTAAACTTAGTCCTTGGCCAACATTACAAGAAAGAATCCGGGAAGCACAACAAGAGGACCCTTCTCTATAACATGTATGAGAGAAAATGATACTTAGGAGGTGCATAAATTTCAATCAAGATGAAGATGGGATGATCTGAATGAAAGGATGTATATGTACACCTGACAACCCTGAACTTTGGAAGGAAATTTTGAAGGAAGCTCACTATTCTGGATATATGGTTCATCTAAGAGGGTCTAAGATGTACTAAGATCTTAAGAAGAACTTTTGGTAGAATGGGATGAAGCAAGATGTTGTGAACTATGTGCTTAAATGCTGCACATACCAAAGAGTTAAGGTAGAGTACCAATGACTAGGAAGATTGTTGCAACTGTTATCTATCCTAAATGGAAATAGGATCATATTTCGATGGATTTTGTATGTGGACTACCTCGAACAACTGCAAATCATGATGCTATATGGGTAGTAATAGATCGACTCATGAAGTTAGCATACTTTTTCCCCATCTATATAACCTATTCCTTAGAAAAGTTAGCTTAGATATATCTAAAAGAAATCATATTCTTACATGGAGTGCTAGTTGGAATAATGTATAATAGAGATCTAACATTTGTGTCTAAGTTCTAAGGAAGCTTATGGAAAGTATTAGGGATGAAATTGACGTTCAGTACAGCATATTACCCCTAAATGGATGGATGATTAGGGAGGACAATTCAAACATTGGAGAATATGCTTTGAGCCTGTATCATGGAATACAAGGGGAATTAGGATTCTTACCTACCATTGGTTGAGTTTGCATACAACAGTAGCTACCATTCGTCTATTCAAATGCCACTAAAAGAAGCTTTATATGAGGGAAAATGCCAATCTCTATTATTTTGGGATGACGTAAAGAAGGTAGCTTTAGGACTAGAGTTGGTTCAGAAGGTAGCTAAAAAAGTAGCTATCATTACAAACGAATGAAAGAAGCTCAAGACAGGCAAAAGGGTTGGGTCAATTTAAAGAGAAGAGAGTTAGGGTTCAATGTGGGAGAATACGTGTATTTGAAGGTAAATTTGATCAAGAGCATACATCAAGTAACAACCTACGAGAAGCTAACCCATAGGTACATCAAATCATTTGAGATTCTCGAAAGAGTAAGAAGCCTTGCATACTGCTTAGCATTGCCCCCAAATATGACTATATGACACAATGTGTTCTACGTGTTGGTGTTTAGGAAACATGTAGCCAACCCAAAAAATGTCATTGATTTAGAATCAATATAACTTAAGGAAAATCTAACGTATGAAGATCACCCAGTCTAGATCACAAATAGTAAGGTTTAGAAATTGAGGAATGGAGGAACCATAAGAAAGAAGAAGACACATGGGAAGCTAAGGAAGAAGTAAAATGAAAGTACAACCCCCTGCCCCCAGTTATTTGAAGATTCAGGTATATCTGTAAGTTTTGATGACAAAACTTATTTTAATGGTGGGGGGATGTAAACCTTACTACTTATCATTTGAGAGTTGAAATCACATATCACTTGATAACTTATTAAAAGCTTGTGATAAGAACATTTCCTTATCTTACCATAACTTATACTACATATGGATAAGCTATGAAACTCCTTTATCATCTTAATTTTAAAATATGTGAAGTGATAAGGCCCATACCCTATTTGACCACTCTATGGTTGGTTGGAAAAGAAAGGGTAAGGGAGGCTGTACCATGTTAATCATCCATCAAACCAATTGTTTTTCATATCTACTATTTACCCCTTATTGCTTACATAACAAATAATCACAAAGTATGGCTTATGTACTAAGCTAAAGACAATAAAAAGGGGACTTTGTGGATGCACATACACACATAACATAATTGGCCACTCTTCACTCCAAATCCTCTCACTTTCACTCACCTTTCAAACACATTTCACTTATAAATACAAAAGCAACCCAAGCCCTACAAATCCTTACATTGCTGCCACCTTTATACCTACACGCTCACAACACAAAAACTTGTTTTTGTTGCCTTCACTTTGTCCACATTAAAAGCCATTTTAGGAAACCTTAGAACACCTAAAACCAACCTCAAACACAAAATCTTTGGCAACATAAGTAGTTAGTGAATTTTAGGGGTTGAAAATATCTTGAAAAGATAAAAGAAATGCTTGGTACTAGGGCTAGACCAATGCTGCCATTTTGATGCTTAAGTTAGTAAGTAGGAGTGAGAAGGGTAAACTAAAGAGGTTAAGAGTTATCAAACGTCTCTTATAGAGTTTCATTCCCGTATTTATAGGAGATTGTCATGTTTGAATGAGTAGTTATCGGAATAACTATTGAGATACATGGAAGTTTGTTGATTAGATACCTTCCCTAAAATATAGGGAGAACAGGTTGTTATATAATATAACCATGCTTATGATAACTATTCATGTCATGAACTTAAATTCAAATCAGCAATGGATTTATGTTGCTTAGCATAGTGCTTAGAATGTTAATTTCTTGGGGAGGTACTAAGAATATAGATTATGAGGCCTATCAGTAGTTGAATGGATGAGTAAGATAGGTAGACGAAAACTTACTATCAACATTTGGCCCCCAACTCTCGTATTCGAGAATTTAACAAAGGGAATAATACATAATGCTCTAAAGGTTGAGTGGAGAGCAGTTCTTTAGATACTGAACGAGATAAGAAGTAAGACGGTTTGCATCTTAATCGAAAATTTACAACTTTCAAATTCTTGCCTATTCAAGAAACCAAAAAGTAGGTGGTATGACACCTTTTGCCTCAGTCATCATTACACTACAGGCCTAATAACTGTTGTAAAGTTGTCAATCGTCGAACTTCTATCTCAAAACATGCATCAACAATTCGTACCATTATAAAATCAATGCATCATTTCTATTCAAATTCACAAACAAATTTTCTTGCTTTCTCATCTTCACTCTTAAGTTCTTCAACTTTTGTGATACCAATCTTCATAACCATTTAAATATGGATCGTAACAACATCTATTTACTTGTTCTCTCTGATTCTGAAGCAATGCAAGCTGAGGCCACTTCTCCCCCTTAAATAAGGAGTGAGGTGGCATGATCTTCTAGTAGCTTGACCAACAGTATTAAGGAGATGTGGGATACTCACCTAAATAAATGCTCTTGTTGTAGATAATTATCCTGAGGGCAAAGAAAGGAGATCTTTAGTGAGATATTCGTATAATAAAATAGCCTACTTTTGTGACTCTTTAGATGGAACTTCCAATTTTTCCTACATAGTTCTTGTCACAAAATATAACCAGTATTGGCAAGTTCTTCTTGGAACGTGGAATTCGAGGAGGCCGAGAGAAGAGGAGAGGGTATGTTTCCCAAGGGTACGCGAATTCCATATATACTTGAAATATTTAGATTTTGGGTTATGCTTCCCTTTCCTAGCTTTTGTGAAGGGCTTCTTCAATTACTTTATAGTAGGGTTGAGTATGTTTTCACACAAAACATACCGAATTCTAACAACTTTTGAGATAGTTTATGAAGAAGTCAAAGTTAGGGCTACATCCTCAATTGTTTCAGTTTTTCTTCACAACTAGGAGGTAGCCTGATGAGTAGTACTTTGTCATTACAAGGCATAAGTAGAAGTTTATGGATGGTTTAGAGTCTAAGATCCATAAGTGGCATGGAAAATTCGTGTTAATAGTGTTTGATGAGGAGCTGGACTTCTAGACTCGATGGATTGAGCCAATTCACACTAAAGATATAGATTTGATGCCGAATGATGCAATAGTGGTGAAGATAATTCAGGAAAGGAGGAAAAACAAAATGTTCTTCTAGGATACCGAGAGAATTATACGACATTATGAAAATGGAGACCCAATCATTTCTGAAAAAGAAGGTATGCTAATGAGTTATCATCGTATCGAGTATAGCCATAAGAGGAAAGCCGTTTGCATGACTTAGGGGGAAAATTGTTGCCTTTGACCTTGCTTAGCATAGATAATATAAGTTTATTTGTTTCCCAACTTGTTTACTCATGTTGCAAATATGGGTAAATCCTAGTGAGGTATTGGCCCAAGCTAAGGTTAAAAAATCAGAAGCTGACAAGAGGGTAGCCATAGTAGCCACTACCACTCGGCTTACTATCGTAAAGAGAATGGCAAAAGAAGGCACATTTAAGTAAGCAGCAGCATAGAAGAAGACCATATGGCCATCCGATAAGAGGAAGAAGGGCAAGAGAACAATGTCGACCAAGGTCCCTCATTTTGTATAGCTTATGGTAGAAAATATTCAACATTCTATCAAGCAGAGAAAGGTAGGTCAAGATAGCCAACCTCGTACTGAGGCCGAGGTTACCATCGTTGTCAAGGAGTCATCATTTATATTGAAGGAAATGCTTAGTGCTAATAAGAGACAAGGAAAGGAACTTGCCGGCTAACTACCTACTAAAAGGTTTAAGGGTTTAGACAAGGGGATGAAGGAGGTAATGCAGTCTAAAGCACTTGGCATCAACAGTGTTGAATTCGTCCTTAAGAAGGAGGTTGACCAGCATTTCGTCCCGTATTGGAGCCAAAATGTTTTGGATATCGACTTAGCCTTAGCCGGCAGGGCAAAATCTTTGGCCTTGAACGAAGGAATTATTCTTCCAAAGGATAGAGAGATCACCAAGAAGGATGTCGATAGGGTCAGCAGTTGCAATAAGACCCATACCGCAGCCAAGTTATATGATGTGAGTATTTATATCCATCTTTATAATTGTTGAATTTTCTCAGTTGCTAATATTCAGTTTCCTTTTTGAATGAGTAGCAACATTTTGATGGCTTTAGATGAGGCTGATAGAGAGACTAAAAAGGTAAGATCCATAGTAGACTTCATATATTCTGTAGAGTCATTTCAAGTTATCATCATATTAAATGAAATTGTTGAAAAAAATTGAAGATGCATATAATGCATCTAAAGCCTAAACTACTATTATCGAGAATGCGAGGATAAGGGTCGAGATGGAGGCAAGAAAGCTCTAAGAAGACCTTGCTGCTGAGAAGTTGGCACATACCTTATTACCGATGAAGTCTCAAGCTTAAAGTCCAAAATAGAAGAGTAGTATAAGGAGTCTGAAGGCCTAAAGGAGGAGCTATAGAAGAAGAAGGAAGAGTGCTAGGGCTTAGGTTGAGTTCTTTGCATGATAAGCGATGAGGAAGATAAACTCAAAATGTAGATTAAATAGTTAGAGACCAATAACTTGAACTTATAGAGTTGTGTTGCCGAATTGGAGGAGACTATGAGGAGAGAACCATCAGTTGAAGAGGCTTTCGATATAGTCACTCCTAGTCAATAATACGAAAGACATCTACAAAAGAACTCATTGGAAGGGGTCCAAGCAGCCAGAGAGGAGATCTTGAAGCTTTACCCTAATTATGATCTCTCTTGCCTCGACTTCACCGAAGTTGACAACAAAGTTAGCAGTGCTGATGAAGACGACGACAATGAGGCAAGTGCCAAGATTGTTAATAAAGGCAATGACGAAGCTTATGCAAAGGATCTAGGAAAAGGTGAAGAACTTCTATCAAAATTAATCCCCTACAAGCAAATAGAGAAATCTACCGGCTTTAAGACCTTAAGTATCGAAAAAGAAGCTTACTTGAGGAAAGCCTTTGCCTTCGGTCCAAAAATTACTTCTACTTATTTTGAAAGTTAGCCATAAGATTTTCGTTGTTCCTTACAATCTCTCATGTAATTGTTTGAATGAAATATCTTTCATATAATAGGTAGTACATATGTTATTACATTTATTGAATGAAATATCTTTTGTATAACTATTTTTATTACATTTTATTTCTCGCATTGTGAGTTCCCCGTATTCTACTTCATGTGTTAGCTTTCGGCATTTTTTATTTTATACACCGAACTAATTCTCAGCATGCTTTATTTCACATGCCTAATTATTTCTTGACACGTTTTATTTCACATACTAAATTCGTGTATCTTTATAGATAGTGTCTATTACTTGTTTGAGTTGGACTAGTCGCATTACTTAGCTATAAGATTAATTTATGCAATTTGTTAACTATGATAGGCTAAAACTTAGGTTACTTTATTTGCCATATGACCTAGGACTCATTAGCTCACAGTCATAAAAAGAATAAGAAACATAATATGACTTCAAACATAATTCTCATGAAAAAGTACTATAGTCTTACAAGCATGTAGGCTATCACCTTACAAATAAGTGAAGATGAACATCATTCGAATAATCAATTGAAATATAATTTCAAATTCTCAATGTTCCATGCTTGAGGGATGATAGATCCATCCAACCTTCCTAGTTGATAGACCCCTTCTCTAACGAATTTTTGAATCTTGACAAGATCCTCCTAGTTTGTGCTGAGCTTCTCTTAACTCGCTTGAGTACTAGTAGATTTCATCTTTCCTCAAACCAAATCTCCAGGTTAAGAAACCATGTACTTCACTTTCTGATTGTAATACCTTACCACTCTATGCTAGTATGCTGTGACCTTAGATTTTATAATATCCCAAATTTTATCAATGGTGTCCAAATTCGTTGTTAATCCAATTAAATTAACCATAACATCAAAATTTTACGTTTGTAGATTTGGTAAATCCAACTCAATCAGCAATACAACTTCTATATTGTATGCTAACTTAAAGGGCGTTTCCCCAATCGTAGTTTTGTGGGTGGTTCGATATCCCTATAAAACATTTGGTAGATTATTGGCCCATTTCCCTCCGAGTTGATCTACTTTCCATCTTAGGCCATACAAAATGATCTTGTTTATGACTTCAAATTATCCATTCATATGAGGGTGTACTATAGATATATAGTTGAGGAAAATGCCTTACATCTTGCAAAATGGCAAGAACTTATTTTTGTGAAACCGCGAGCCATTATCTATGATTATCATGTAAGGAACTCTAAATCTTGATATGATGGAACTAAAAATGAATGCTTCCACTTTCTACACAATAATCTTCGTTACTACTTTGACCTTTGCCCATTTGGTAAAATAATCTATAGCAACATTGATGAATTACTATTGAGCAATATTCTTTGAAAAAGGTTTGAGAATATCCAGCCCCTACTAGGTGAAGTGCCAGGGGCTAAGGGTTGGTTAGGCTGCATAACTTAGTTGTGGGCACATGATTTGGTGACTTGTGCTTTTAGCACTAAGGACAGTGCCAAGCAACTTCCTTTGCATCTTCTCTCATGGTCGACCAGTAACAACTGGGTCATAGTGCTCGAACATATAGTGTCTATGCTTTTATGTGGTTATTGCATACGCCACCATGCAACTCGGATAACAACTCTTGGGAATCTCTCAAAGGAAGGCATAAAAGATAGGGTTGTGATATGCCGCGTTTATGGAGTTCACCATCAATCACGTATAGTTTATAGCCTAGTAAGCCAATCTTAATGCTTCTTTCTTGTCATTTAGGAGCATACCGTCTCTTAGATAATCCACTAGGGGATCCATTCAAGATTCTTCTTATGGGCAAGGAGCTAACTCATAGCTCTACAAAAGAGTAGATAAGCTTTTCTGTTGTAGAAATTCAAAAAAATGTTTGTCACTTAATTCAAGGAATGCCACATTAGCTAATTTTGACAACTTGTCAGTAGCAATATTCTTGCTTCTTCAAATTTTGTAGATGGTGAAAGATTGAAATTCTTCTATGAACGTTTGTACCACCAATAGGTACTTGCTTATCTCTTCTTCCCTTGTCGTATAACTTCCCATGACTTGATTCACCACCAATTGTGAATCAAAGTACACTTCAAGTTTCTAGATGCCAATCTCTTTTTCCAGTTTTAGTCTAGCAATCAAAGCTTTATACTCTATTTCATTGTTGCTAGCCAAAAATCAAAATTTTAAAGCATAATGAACTTTAACATTGTAGGGTTCTTGAAGAACAAGGCTTGCACCACTTCCTACTTTTGTCGAAGAACCATCCACATAAAGGAGCTAAATAAGTTTCTCAGTAAACTCCACACTATCTTCTTCACTAGAGAACTCGGCTACAAAATCTTCCATCAGTTGAGCCTTTAGTGCCACTCCTAGTTTGTATTATATGCCATGTGCACTCTGCTCTATGGTATATTTCATCATCCTCTTGGAGGAGTCAGGTCATTGTATTGGTCGTCGCAATGGCTAATTATTGAGCATTATCATTTGGTAAGCTTCAAAATATGACTTTAACTTTCTTGTCGAGAGAACTACTGCTAAAACAAATTTTTCAATCTTTGTATATCGAAGCTCTAGCCCTTATAAAACATGACTTACGTAATAAGTGGGTTGATGCTCTTTGTTGTCAATTTGGACCAATACAGAAGAAAGAGCTTAGCATTGGCGTTTTTCAACCTAAAGGGCATCACCGTATAACAGTACATTCTAAAATTAGTGACAAAAGACATATGGACTTCATCCTCCTTGTCTATCTTGATTTGGTTATAGCTATAGAAAGTATCCATAAAAGAAAGTAATGTGTGTCCAGCAATTGCATCTACCATCTGATCAATTTTCAATGGTGGGAAACAATCCTTAAGATAGGCCTTATTGAGATCCATGAAGTCTATGCACATTCGCTACTTATTGTTAGACTTCTTAACTAGCATACAATTGGCTAGCCAAGTTAGATAAGGCTCTTCTCGGATAAATCCTGCCTTCAATAACTTCTGGACTTCTTCCCTTATTGTTGTTTGCTTCTCTAGTGCAAAATGCCTCTTCCTTTATCAAGCCACCTTCATACTTGGATCAATTTAGACCTTTTGTACCATAACTTCTCTCGGAATACTTATCATGTTTGAAGGAGACCATGCAAACACATCAATGTTGGCGTGCAAGAAGTTAATCAAACTTTGCCAAACATCTACTGATAAGAGTTTCCCTATCCTTGTTATTTTCCTAAGGTCATCTCCCAATGAAATTTCTTCAATATCACTCTCGGCCTTCCCTATGCTAATCAACCTGCCTTTCGGATAGGTTTCCATATAAAATACCTCTTCTTGTGTTAAGGCCCTTATATATAAGGACCTTGCCAATTGCTAATCCCCTTTGCATATGCCGACTCTTGTGGGAGTATGGAACTTGGCTTTAAGATGTGCATTCGAAGGGACAATACTGCATTGATGCTAATATGGCTGTCCTATTATCATGTTATATTAGAACCAACATTTGATGATGAGGAAGTCCACTTTATCCTCTACAACATGCTCGTCATCGCTAATCTATATTGGCAAAGAAATTACTTCAGCTACTTAAACTTATTAGTTATTGAAGGAATATAGATTATACTAGTAAGATCTTAGTTGTAACTTGATCTTAGGTCTCATCTAGTCAAACGCATGTTGAAAAATGATATCAACTGAACTTTTTGTGTTAACAAGAATCTTCTTGACTTCAAAGTTTATGACTCTTGTACTAATAACTAGTGCATCATCATACGATCTCTAGATGCCTTCAAAGTCATCCTCTATGAAAGAATGTATTGTCGATCCTGACCTTCTTGCTTGGATGTTGCAAATGTAATTTTTAGTGTTCATTAAACTCAAAGAGCTTAACTAGCTTATAGTAGGTCCACCAACAATGGTGTTGATCACTCTATTGGGTACTTTACTAGAATTTGCACCCTTTATATCTCTCCTAGCTATATTTAGCCAAGTGTTATTCTCTTGTTCCTCTTGTCTCCTTTAGGACAGTCTCTCGATATTTTTTGCATCATATACTAGGAATTTTTGCAAATGCCCATGTTGAATCGCATTTTCAATCACATTCTTAAGTTGTATGCACTCATCTGTATAGTAACCCTTGTCACGGTGAAAGTCACAGTACTTGTTTCTTTTTCTCCTTAAGGGATTTCCTCTCATTCTTTCTAGCTACTGCAGAATTCCTATTTGCCCATGTACCTCCACCAATATGTTTGAAATTAGACAATTAATCGGTGTATGAGATGAAAATGATAAAATTCTTGGTTTCTTTCTCTCAGTATTCGAACTTTGATCATCATCCGAGTTGAGTCTATCCTTTTCTTTTTCTTTACCTCCTTTATTCTGATCGACCTCTCATTGGGCCTTTATATTATCCTCCTAACAGATGTATAAGGTAGATTTAGCCTTAAACTCGATGAATGTTTTCGGCTTGTTCTTTTCGAGAGACTTGAAAAAGTCTTTATGGGGCTTAACTTCATCGATTATGGCATTAAGAGCCTCACTTATATCCAATTCTGAAATTTGAACCATCTTGGCCATAAACCTAGCTAGGTAGTCTCTAATTAACTCATCTATTTTTTGTATGATTGTGATAAGGATTGAGGAATCCTTAACAAGAAGTTTACTTACAAGGAAGTGTTGAAGAAACACTTCTACTAATTCATTTAAATAAGAAATGGTGTTTGGTTTTAAGTGTTTGAACCATGTATTAGTTGCATTCCTTAAGGTTAAGGGAAAAGCTTAGCAAGCGACTGCATCACTCAAACCATGCAATTTGGCCAACATATAGTAGTATTCCAAGTAAGCTTCGGGGTCCTTTGTTCTATCATAAGTTTCAAATTAGAGCAAATTAATGTGCCCAGGTATAACGTCCTCTAAAATCTTTGGAATAAAGGGACTCCTCTTGATTTGGAATTGCTTACTTGATGCAATAGGGGTGTTGACATGCAAGGGGCTTACATGATGCACCTGCTGTAGTTTCTTGCCTTTGCCATTTTTTTTAAAGGAAGAGTTGAGGATCCTGTCATGACCTTGGTTTGCCTTTTCTATAACTTAGGTGAATAAATTAAATCATCACTATTATCGACATCGTGATCACCATGCTCATTGTTTTAATTTAGATTAATACTATTATCGAAGTTAAGGATTTGTTCATACTTTTTGTTTAATTTTGACTTTCCCTTCGCTAAATCGAGCCATAATTGCTTGAGTCTGACCAATCGTTGCTCATCAATATGATAACTGCCCCCTTTATGGTGTTAGGAGGAAGTGCTAACACTTGCACTCTTGGTCATTTTAGTTTTAGCCATGTAGGTATGTTTAAGAAAAATGGACGGCGCTAAATGTTTTTAGTGAATATTAGGGGTTGGAAATGTCCTATAAAGATAAGAAAAATGCTTGGTACTGGGGCCAGTCTAATATGGCTACTCCGATGCCTAAGTTAGTAAACAGAAATGAGAAGGGTAAAGTACAAAGTTCAAGAGTTATCATATGTCTCTTGCAAAGTTTCATTCCTGTATTTATAAGAGATTATCATGTTTGAAGGAATAGTTATCGGAATAACTGTTGAGATACATAGAAGCTCGTTGATTAGTTACCTTCTCTAAAATATAGGGAGAGTAGGTAGTTATGTAATATAACTGTTCTTGTGATAATTGTTCACACCATGAACTTGAATTCAAATCAACAATGGATTTGTGTTACTCGATGTAATGCTGAGAATGTCATTTACTTGATGAGGTGCCAAGAATATAGGTTATGCGGCCTATCAGTAGTTGAAGAGAAGAGTAAGACGGGTGGATGAAAATTGACTATCAACATAAGGATCTTGCATAAGGGTAAAGAACACAATGACAAAAGGAGGGCTCTTAGTATACAACTACCTTTATACTCATTTAGGACGAGTAAGTTTTTTTCCTTGTTGAATACTTTAGTATGCTATGCTTAGCTGTTTATACTTCCATGAGGATATTGACATGCACATAAGGTAAAAACATAGCTGGTATACTTTAGGTGATAAGCTTATGAATCTTTTATGTGAAAGTTGGAATATGAGTATACAAAGTCTACTATTATGTAGGATACATGTCTAGCACTTAGAATAGAAGTATGTAAGTTGAGAAAATCATAAAATATGTACATGGATGATGGAATAACATGCTGGATGTGAAGCATTTGTAGGATATTTGGATGTCATTTTTATTTATATTGGATTACAGATGCTTAAATGTAGCTTTAGGTGAAGGAAAATCTATTACATGATGTTCTATGAAGAAATCAACTTTTTGAGATGTAAACTAAGGTATAAAATTTATGATAAGTATGTAATTTATAACTTTTACTTAGTACTTCAGCTAAATGATCTCTTCATGAAAGAGAAGTTAAATTGGAGTTAGAATATAAGTAATGTAGGTTTTTGATTTGTCACCTAAACTTAAGAAAATAATGAAACAAGTTGAAAAACTAAGTTAGAAAGCCTTAAACCCTATTGAATAGATCTAGAACCACAGGATAACTCACTTACAAATACAATAAAAAAAAGTGAAAAGATCAATCAAAGCAAGCAAGATAGGAGTAAAAGCCTAAAACTCAAAATATAGCATAAAAACTTTCAAAACAAGCTTAATTCTCCTAATTGAGCCCTCACCAAATTTCTAACTAGCACAATATTTAATCAATAAAAGTTATTTTGAAGCCCATAAGAAGTTCACATAAAACTCCCTAATCTCAACAATTCCATTAATGTTAGTTTAGACAAAAAACAAGCCCAATTGACCTCATAAACCCAATTAAGAGTCCAAGAAAATTTTAATAGCTCTAAGGTCATGAGAGAAGGATGAAAATCTGACCTTAAAGAGTGTTTTAACCTCGAATAAATTCCTAAGCCCTAGCCCAAAAGATTCCCTAAGATAACAAAAAGCTTAACAATTAAACTAAGCCTAAAAGAGCACCAAACCATAAGGAATGCTATTGTTCTGACCAGTAGATAGAATTGCGGGTCTTGTCTCAAAAATCTAACCATGCGACTTTAAAGTACACTTGAAAATGATAGAAATTGATCATAAGATCATAAAAATTAGACTTATAATGAGAAATTTATATGCAATTGAAGTTTTAAGTATAACCTGGAAGAATATGAAAACTAAGTTAAAAGTGTAACTTAAAAGATTTTAAGATAGCCTTCTAATTTTATTTTAATTTCTTATAATATCCTATTTGAAATGTTTAGGGGACCTGACTATTGGAGACAACCTACCCCCAAACTATTATGACTGATCCACTTTGGCCAAGTGAATAATTCTTGATGACCTCATACTTGATTTTGTTTATAGTATTGATGCACTGAAATTTATTTAATGAATTTGAATGCTTATAGGATATGGGAAATGCATGTGTATGATATTATGATTGGATGCCATGACTTGCTAATTAGATAATAAAGGAAATTGCTTGTGATGATAGTAATGCATATTTATATGAAATAAAATTATCTAATCACGATGAAAATTGAATTAATTAAATATTCAATTAAGAAATTCAATGAAATTCAATGAGTCATGTATTTCTCATAATTGTATCATAACTATATTGACTACTACCTCATGTAGTAGGTAGGAAGGGGCTTACATGAGCAAAGGCTCTTGTTGAGATTAGGCAATAGTTATGCCATTATTATACATTTGAGTCTCTATCCTAGTTATCGGGCTTACTAGGTACCAAGGGATGCTAACCGTTAAAGAAAGGTCATATCTTGCGACTTTTGCTTAGAGTATGTGATGTAGATTATAGAGGCCACCACACTGCTAGATTAGGAATTTTGACTTAAAGTATAGACTTTTTTAAAAGGAAAAATGTATTTTTATATGAAAAGTAAAGTTGTTTGTATTATGTATAAGTTTGAGTTGTTTTTAGCATATTAGTGCAAGTGGAATAAATACTTAGGTACTAGAACCCGGTTAATGGTTTGTGTTAGTTAATTATCCCCAACCTCGACTATAGGGGGGCGTAATTCTGAGTTACATACAGCTTCTAGGCCGCTACGTATATTGTTTAGCATTCTAAGTGTTCGTACATTCATATGTTTATGTATTTAATAAAATTGTTATGTGGTATGATGAGCAAATTAACTCATTAAGCCTAAGCTTACACCTCAATTGATTTCTTTTGATGAAGGACCATCTCTTCATCCATCCGGGTTGAGAAATGCTCGAGGTGAGTCTTGTATGGCAATGGTGCTATTTGATTAAGAGAGCAATGAGAGAAGCTCAAAGTTTGGCCAACAACTATTAATTTCTTTTAGTTAGCTAAATTGTTGTGTAAATAGATGGACTGATGATAGACTTTTATGAACTTTCAATTTACTGTAATATTTTGTTGTGGAATTCTAAGTTCTATGGTTGATTTTTGGTAAGTTATGAAGTTAGTTAATAGTTTCAAATATATGCTTGATATTACTCATTTATATAACCAGCCTAAGGTAAAACGAAGCAAAGAGGCACACGTTGCATCACCGCCTCTGCTTGGAAAATTGCAGCTGCAGCATCAAGTGCAAGTGTAAGTATCTACTTTATTCTCTAAATGGCCTCTTCTTGTGGTTACCCCCATTCATATGGTGCTTATGGTAACGTAGAGTGGAAGGAACCTTATGTGTTGTATGGTAGTCCTATGACCATGAGAGGGTTGATTTTAGATCTTTATATGGTATATAACGATTGATAACTCTTATTTTAAATACATATCACATGGTGATTTTATAGTATTTCCTTTACATCTTTGGTTTTCTTTAAAGAAATTGTTACTTAATTGAGTAAAATTTTGATTTCAAGGTTTGAACGTGTTCTTAGATTGAAAACAAAGAAAAGGAATCAAGTTTCACTCAATTCGGAGTTTAAATGAATGAGTTATGAAGTTTTGAAGTTACACAGTCTGGGACACAGTTGTTTCCCCAAGCTGTGTCCATCCAGGAAAATATGCTAAGATCAGAAAGTTACACGACTTAGGGATACGACTGTATCCTAGGCCGTATCTGGTGACGACAACGGAAACCATTCAATACATTATAAAAGAACATACTAGGGCTTCACATACATTATTGGATATTCAAAAGAGAAGAGGCTTGAGGAGAAAGAGAGAAAAAAGGTGAAACAACGTTCAACTTCAAGATTGAAAAGATTGAAGAGATTGATTATCAAAAAAAGGGGTTTTTCATGTTATATTTATTGGTTTTGTTGGAATTTGTTTTTAGTTCCATTATGATAGCTTAAGATTCTTGTATTTAGGATTATTGAACCTAGGATTTCATGTGACTATTGGATTGATTGACAATTTTGAATAAAGTTTCTATCTTTTCTTGATTCAATTATGTTATTTAATTGTTAATTGATATTTCTAGTGTATTAATATATGATATTAAGCATGATGATTGAGAAATCACATGAGTAATGAGATCTTGACATAATTGGAGAGAATTACATGTATACTTAGAGATAAGATATATGTTTCTTCTAGAAATTCATTCTTTTGTATGGGAATTCATCATACATTAATGCGATTCTAAATTATATTACTAAGTGAAAAGATTCCGCTAAATAATTTAAGATTAGGGTTAATATGCTTGAGAAAGGTTTTAACTTTAATTGTGAATCCCTCCGGTTAAGAATAATAGAAACTGAATTGAATATATTTTAAACGGTTACATGTTAAACACTAGGGAAATAATTCACTCTTATCTTAACCTTTAAGCAAGGATAAATGGTAAGTACCCTCACTAAGTTAACTCATATGTCATATCAAGTTTGCTTTAGTAGGTCCTCAGTAGTTCCTTATTACGCTATATCTTCGGAGTCAACTATAGTTTTTGCTTGTTTATTTCATTGTTCTAATGCATTGCCATCCTCATTCTTCAAGCTTTTTGCAAGCTTGGACCTACCCTTAAGATTGACCTTAGTGCTTAGAAGTTCAATTTAGTTGGCTCCAATTGAAGGTGAAGCATAGGTCTTGCATACTGTAGCTTTAACAACCTGCCCTTAAGATTGACCTTAGTGCTTAGAAGTTCAATTTAGTTGGCTCCAATTGAAGGTGAAGCATAGGTCTTGCCTACTATAGCTTTGACAATAGAAGGATCAAACTCCCATAAACCAAAATCAATTCCATACAATTATAATACTTTTGTTGTGCACACAAACTTATAGTGAGCTAACAACTCGAGGTTGCATACGGATATATCGAGCTCCAAACACCTTACTACCATGGCCAATTATGGTCTTTCTTTTAGTTTAATCACTGAATATATTAAGCAAAGCATGGTGTGATTCTAAACCATTGGGCCTATCCTACTCAACAAGAATAACGCTTATGATAAGTTTGAGCTTTTCCAATGAATGATCGAGTTGTTTGCTACACACCAAGTTGACCAACCATTCAATTCTTGTCAAGCCATGCCATAATAGCTACATGTACACATGATGGGTTCCAACTTCTCTAAACCCAATTGATTGAGTACATTAACATGAGTAATATGACCTTAATTGTCCCATTAAGTAGCATGTTGGCTATAATAGGAAAATAGTAAGGTCAAGCCATAATACGACCATAGTAGCAACACAAGGAGTCTAGACTATAAAGTTTTGCAATAGAACTTCATCTTAATTTTTGAGTCAAGTTACGTGCATAATTAATTAAGCTTAGATGTTGTACAATGGTCGATTTTCTAAGAGAAGGAAAATTAAATCGAAGGAAGGATCTCCACTTCTAGTATTCTCTATGTCTTATTCAAATGCTTGGTTTGAACTTACTAGACATTTTGTTTTCTCGACTCTTGAAGAGAAGAAGAATTCTTCCTTCTAATGCCATCTATAAATGTCATGACTCTTGTACCCTACCTTAATGCCATTCGTAAGGAAAGAACATGAATTAATTAACTTGGAAGTAGGCACATATTGTCATCAACAAGGCAACTATAGTAGAAAAACTCAAACTTAACCAAACCACTTTAAGCCTCCAAAGTATACATAATGATGCATTTAATACAGTGATGTATTGAGCAGTAAATGAGCTCATCAATGATTGAAATCTCTAAGTTACAACTAAGAACACAAGCAATAGCCAACACATTCATAAGGTAGTGGCTTAGCACCTAAGGACTCATATTGGAGAGAAGAATATGTTGAGCAACTATGACGAGTGCTAGAGTTTTTCAACAATCAAAGGCAAGATAGAGTAGTATTGGGTTTTAGGAATTTGTATCATGCATTTGCACAATACAATTTTAAAATTTTATTTTCCCCAAATGTCGTAAGATCTAAGCATTTCAATTAAACCAAAAAGAGTAATGCAAATTTTACCTTATATGATGCTTTTCAAAATTCTCAATTAGGTAGATCAACATGTGTTGCAAATCGTAAACACCCTTTACCAGTATCCACACTTGAATGAACGAATTGGAAATAGGTTGCAGTGTGTAATAGCACTCTAGGATGAATTGGTATTCGTATAGGAATCAACTCATAATACCTTGTGTTTAACTCTATATTTTGCTCTATATACATTCTATATTGGTCTAATGTACTGTAACCCTAATAGAGAGCTACTGCTATCTATGTATAGAGCAACGATAATATCTTCTAGAAGATATTATCAAATATCATGATATATTAAAAGATATCAACAAGATCTAATAAAATACATTATTTTATTATTTATTATTTTTCTCCAAAAATAATAGATATCATTATTTGTCATTCTAAAAACTATTAAGAATAATTGACTATTTCAATAATTCTTGCTAGGTTTATATAAAATAAATCTACGGCCTATTTGCTTCATTCTCTATTTACTACCCTATAGGTTTAACTAATGTTAATAGTAGGCCTAAAACTCCTTTCTAGACTTACAAGACATAAGTGGCCTTTAGCAAGACATTATGCTTACCTAAATTAAGCAAATGTTAGTGATTCAATTCTATGTACTAAATAGTTAGTTATTTAGTCCCTTTTTCACACATGATATCTAATGAATAATGAGGTGTTGATTAAGGCACACTTATATTTTCTAATCACTCATTTCTTGAATTTAGAAATCAACTAACTTAAACAAATGAAATTGATAACTCCTTATCAATTTATTTAATCATAACTATGCATTTTTCTCAACTTTACTCTTCAAGGAGCCCAAAAGATATTTCTCTCAAATTATTGAGTGGGACAAATTCCTTCATGAATTTGTTAAAAATGATAAATAATTGGTTCAAAACATAGAACTTACAATGTAGGAATCAATGGTGTCATAAGGTCGAAGGACTAAAATAACACTGTAATGAGATGTACTTATTAGATTGATCCATGTACAACTCTCACGGTTAGTTGGTCTAATATAATGTACTCCTACATATAATAAATATCATTATTTATTATTCTAAAACTATTAAGAATAATTAAATATTTCAATAATTCCTACTATGTTTATTTAAAATAAACCTGTTGCCCATTTGGTTTGTTCTTTATATCCGACTTTGTAGGTTCAACTAATGTTGGCAATGGGACTAAAATTTCATTTTGGACCTACAAGACATAAGCAACCTCTAACAAGATATTATGCCTTCCCAAATTAAGTAAAGGTTGGTAATCTGACTTTGCCTATTAAATAGTGAGTTATTTAGTTCTTTTGTCACACTATATCTAATGATTAAATGTAAGGTGTGGATCAAGATACTATTATATTGTTTAATCACTCGTTTCCTGAATTCAGAGTTCAATTTACTAAAGCAAATGACATTGGTAACTCCTTATCAATTTATTTAAGCATAGCTTTGCATTTTTCTTAGTTTTACTCTTTAAGGGGGCTAAAAGATATTTCTCTTAAATTAATGAGTGAAACAAATTCCTTCACAAATGCTCATATTCGTCAACATAATTTATTCCATATATTGTCATCAGGTTAAAGGATTAAAATAACACTATAATGAGTAGCACTTATCAAATTAATCAATGTAGTACTCTCATAGTAAGTCGATCTCATACAATGTAGTCCTATATATAATAAATGTCATTATTTATCATTCTTAAACTACTAAGAATAATTAAATATTTAAATAATTCTTATTAGGATTATTTAAAATAATCCCGTAGGCTATTTGGTTTGTTCTTTGTATATAACCCTATAATTTTAACTAATGTTGGAAATAGGCCTAAAACTCCTCTTTAGACCTATAAGATATAAGTAATCTCTAGCAAGATACTATGCCTAACCAAATTAAGTGATGATCAGTGGTTCAACTTTGCCTATTAAATAGTTAGTTGTTTAGTCCCTTTGTCACACAATATCTAATGATCAAACATAAGGTGTGGTTCAAGACACTCTTATATTGATTAATCACTCATTTCATGAATTCATAGTTCGACTAACTTAAACAAATGATATTAATAACTCCTTATCAACTTATTGAAGTGTGACCATGCATTTTTCTCAGTTTTACTCTTTAAGGGGCCTAAAAGATATCTCTCTCAATTTAACGAGAGGGACAACACCAACACTCATATTCCTCCACATAATTTATCACATATCTAATCATAGTTTTATCATCATCCAGTTAAAAATGAAAAATAATTGAGTCAAAACATGGAACTTACTTTGCATGAATCCAGGTGTTATCAAGTCAAAGGACTAAAATAATACTATAATGAGTAGGACTTATTAGATTGATCATTGTAGTAATCTAACAGTAGGTTAGTCTAATACAATGTAGTCCTATATATAATAAATGTTATTATTTATCATTCTTAAACTATTAAGAATAACTAAATATCTCAATAATTCCTACTATGTTTATTTAAAATAATCTCATAGCCCATTTGGTTTGTTCTTTGTATGCAAACATAATGGTTCGACTAATGTTGACAATATGCCTAAAACTCCTTTTTGGACCTATAAGATATAAGTGACCTCTAACATGACATTATGCTTAACCAAATTAAGTAAAGATTAGTGATTCAACTCTACTTATTAAACAGTTAGTTATTTAGTTTGTTTGTCACACAATATCTAATGATTAAACATAAGGTGTAGATAAAAACACTCTTATATCGTCTAATCACTCGTTTCTTGAATTCATAGTTCAACTAACTTAAACAAATGATATTGATAACTCCTTATCAATTTATTTGAGAATGGACAAGCAGTTTTCTCAGTTATACACTTTAAGGGGCCTTAAAGATATCACTCTCAAATTAATGAGGGGGCAAAATTCCTTCACATAATTTATTCTATATCCAATCACAGTCTTATAATTATCCAATTAAAATTGATAAATAACTAAGTCACAACATAGAACTTACTTTGTAGGAATCCATGGTGTCATTAGGTCAAAGGACTAAAATAATACTATAATGAGTAGTACTTATTAGTTTGATCCATGTCGTACTCTTACAGTGGGTTGGTCCAATACAATGTACTCCTACATATATCTATGTTGAATTAATATCTCATATCCATGATTAGTAAAATGTGATTATCATTTAGCCAATATACTAATTTTAATTCATTATTATGCTATGTAATGAGTAACTATTAGAAAAGTGCTCTTATTGCTTTAAGTTTTTACTATTAAAGTTATGTACTTTCTTAATGTAAGGAAAAACACAATTTTCAAGGAATTCTTTCATTGTGTTAAAAACGCCAATCACTTTTCCATTTGAGCCTACAAGAATATAATTTGCTAACAGATAACTTTACAATAGCTCTAAACCCTACGTAATACAGGTGATAAGCAAACCATAAAAAGCACTAATCGATATGTCCTATAATTAATGGACAACGGGAAAAGGATATCCTTAGGTCTCTAAGTCCTAAGAAAGGATGATGAGATGTAAAGCCTTAAGCTCTTTAAAGAGCAATAGGCATAATAGCTATAAACCCTCCTATAGGATGACGAGTTATAGAAAAACCTTAAGCCATTAACTGGTGTTAGGTATGATGCTATAAGTCCAAAAAAAGGATTACAAGATATTTAAAAGGTCGAAAGCCATCAATTGTTAATGGGCATGGTGCTATAAGTCCTAATAAAAGATGATGAGCTATTGGAAAAGCTTTAAGTCATGAATTGGCGATGAGCATAGTACTTAAAGTCTAGTAAATGGATGATAAGCCACTTAGAAGCTCCAACCCATCAATTGGAAATGGGTTAAATGCTCTAATCTAAAACTTTGTAATAATGACAAGTAAATAAACCTAATGTCTTATAACACTAAAAAACTCGAGACCAATCAACCCCTTCGGGCCTTTGCTTCTTTAGTCACTCCAACCTCATTAGGCCCTTGC
This sequence comes from Lumnitzera racemosa, assembly GCA_024138005.1. Lineage (NCBI taxonomy): Eukaryota > Viridiplantae > Streptophyta > Magnoliopsida > Myrtales > Combretaceae > Lumnitzera > Lumnitzera racemosa. The sequence continues at coordinate 51,003,559 of JAMXBC010000008.1, read as the reverse complement.
GTTTTTTTTTTTTTTTATGCATATTGATACATCTTCGATGCTTTAACCTCTCTAAACCTCCACTACTTTAGGCCCTTGCAGTATCTTGGTCACTTTGGCACTTAATCACAAACTTTTCTAAAACTCTTATGAAGTTAATCTCTTTGGATACTCTTTATACAGAACTAGTTGCTAAAACAATTGTGGAAATTATTGATAAAAATTTTTTATAAATGGGCCAAAGGCTTAAATTAATAAGATTAAGCCTTAAGCCTGACTCTAAGAGCATAATCCGAGTGCAACTTATTCACTCCTACTGTAAATAGGAACAAGACCCTCAAGTAAAGCTCTCTCTTTTTTCCTTTTCATCTCCTACTTTCACTTTTGCAATCTTATGACCATGACGAGAGGCTAACTTAGGTATCAAAGTGGTTACATTGGATAACCCTTCGGTACCTCATATAGCCATTTGTTATTTTGTAGGTACCTACATATCGTAAACAAAAATTTGTTATCAACGGATATAAGATGATTAGCGCTAGTTTCAACCTCTACCTCTACCTACATAAGGTCCAATGGAAGAGTCCATAGAGCAATCATTAAGGAATTTTATTCAAAATTGTGATTCCTAAATGAATGCCTAAGAGGCTACCTAGCAAGATATGCATAGATTGATGATCAAATACCATATGAACAAACCCATAAGACAACTACTTAGCAATATCAAGCAAAAACTAAAATACTAAGCTAGAATATCTAGTGGAAATGTTAAGGATGATAATGTAAGAGAAAAAAGTCTTGTTTTTAGTGGAAAACAAGTGTTTGCAGGTGAGTATTTAGACCAAAAGACTTAGTTGAAGAACAAGTTGAACCCACTGGTGAAGGAATATTTACAGAGAAGGAGCTAATGGATATGATTGAAAGGGATTCCAAACTTGATGGTGAAGGAATATTTTACAAAGGAGGAGTTAATGGTTTTGATTGAATGGAATCCTGATGATGAAATTGAGGAGGATCCAAGTGAAGAAGAAATTAAAGAAGAATCACCTAGTGATGATGATGTAATTAATTTGGAGACAACTAAAATAAGGGAAGTTAGTGAGGAAAAGGATCTAAGTGAAGAGGAAGTCGAATGAGGATCTTAGCAAATGTGAAGGCATCAAAATTAATGATTACGAGGAAAAGAATCCCAAGAAGTTGGAACTTAAATGGGGGGGAGAAGTGAGTTTAGAAGCGAAACCTAATATTGATGATTATGGACATAGTACTTGAGGAGAAGGGTGATAGTAGTTTCCAATTTCCTTACAAATTGGATGATCTAGGGAGATTTACCATGCAATGTACCATATTAGATAAATTTTTCTAGAGAGTGCTTTTAGATACTAAAGCATTAGATAATTACAAGTGGGGAAAACTATGCAAGAATTATGATTGGAGAATTTTATGTAGACAAGCCCATAATACATCCAAACCATCAAAAAAGGTTAGACTACACCTTTAGGAGAACTCCACTTCATGCCTATTAATGTTAGACCATGTCACTTCCCAGTTGATTTCATGGTAATGGATATACGATGAGGGGTAACTCTTAGTTTTTGGAAGATTGTTCCTAGTTACCTTAAGAGCTATACTAAACATGAAAGGAAGTGTGATTATCCTATAAAGTATGGAAAGAAAAATGATGCTCTAAGCTAAGGAATGACTTTAGCAATTGATGGTAGGAGAACATGAGTTAGACCAAGAAAAAGAATTAGAGAAGGGTAGTCATATTAGGGAGAAGAGGATTTATGAGAAAGAAGAGCCTTGGAGAGCTAGGGAATGACTTCATCTTAGAAAGTATGATGACCTACCATGAGTTAGTACCAAAAGTTAGGCTAAAGGCTTAAAAACAAGCGCTTAGTAAGAGATAACCCAACCTGCCATCTTTTCTTATTTTTATTTAGTTTATGATTTACTCTTTTAAGTTTCTAAAATCTGTTTTTGTTATGTCTATTTTATGTTATGCAAACATTATTAATAAGTAAAGGAAATGATGGATCCACCAATCTTAAGATACGGTTAACAAATCTAGAAAGGAATTGAGAATTTAGATCACATTAAGAAACCAAGGGAGTTTAGCTCTAACTTTCTCTTTTACTTCGCATTGCATATGCATTGAAATGAGATGTATATACATATAGATTAAAGTTGGGGGTAAGGAAGTCAAACATAAGCATTGAAGTTGTATGTTTTTGTATAGGCTTAGATGACTTGATTAAATTAACCCTTTCTATACACCTACAAGATAGCTTCTTTCTGAAATGTTAGATCCATATTCCATTATGCTTTGTGCCTTAATTTTTTAAGTATATTATCATCAATAATGTTTGCATGAATGAAAGTAGAAAGAAGTGATTAGTGCCTTATTTTGAAAGAAGTCTCTTATGAATAATTCATGAAGATTTCTCAAAACTTTGTAATCAATTCATGGCATCTATGCTTTGTCTAGTTATACCCAATTTAAGCATGCTTTAGAGGTTTGGAGTTAGAGGAATTATTTTAATGGGTAGTAGATTTTTATGTCTTCAGAAGTTGACCTGCATATATATACCATACTTTTATGGAATTAAGTAGTTTGTTAATATTGCAAGAACTGAAGTGAGTATTAGATTTAGCCTGAATGTTCCCTGATTAATGTATTAAAAATGCCCAGAAAGAAAGGAAAAAAGAAAAGTTGAAAAGAAAAATAATGGGCATTAGGAAAAGTCATTACATACCAAAAGTATGACCTCATCATAAAAGAAAATGTAGCTGAGAAAGAAAGAAAGAAAATGAAGCATAAGGAAAAATTGGAAAATCCAAAATCTAAAAAGACAATAACAAGTAAAGTATGAAAGTTGTTTGAAAAGTGGGGGAGGCAAAGTAAGGGACAATTTAGTGGTCACTCCTTATTTGCATAGCATTAGCATACTTAAGAGACCAATGAAGGAGAAGTATATAGACAGGCCAACCACTGAAACACCAAGACCTCTCACTTAGTTTGAAATGTTAGACTTGACTCCAATTTTCATAGGCCTAACCTACATGAGAAGTTAACTTTGTTAGGCATTGATTCCTAGTTAATTACATGGGTTTTTTTTATTTTTATTTTTGAGCATTTAATTTAGCACAGGTGGAACAATTTCAACATCACTGCTATAGATTTTGCATCATATTGAGTACATGCCAACTTTGTGCTTTCATTGGCATAGCATACTATTGATCATATGTGAGCATTAAGGAAGTATGTGCTTATCCTATTATTTTCTAAAAAAATTGATCATTTCTCACTTGCTTACAGACAAGCAAGGTACTAAAGTTAGGCATGGTGATTATTGCTTAAAATACATAAATTTTCCTAATTTTAAAACTTGCCTTTATGCATAAATATAGCAAAAACTTGTCAATTTTACATGAAATTAGAGTTTATGCACAAAATAGACCAACTTATGCAAAATCATTAAAAATGCATTGAAATGAATTAATTTAGAAGAATTTGATTGGTTTTATATCTTACATTAAAGTGTATGGGAGCTACCATAATCTTGGTAGCCCCCATCATTTAATAAGGATGCCTAATTCAAGGGAGTTAGTGAATTTGGCCTACCAATTGTTTAGTAGCCTTGCTATTGACTGATTGGCATGCCCTAAAGCATCAAGGATCTAATAGCTTCTTAAGGCTATCAATTGAGGGAGAGATCGGTGATTGAACACAATGTATAGGGGTAGATTCCTGCATGTCGATCTATCAGTACCATAAGCATTGATCGATTGGTAAAAGAAATTAGGATTAAGGTTTCTCAACTAAACCGATCCTCCCTTAATGCCATGTTTCATAAAACATGGAGTCGACCTAAAGTTGATAAGTATCTACCAATCGATAGGTAACCTAATAATATATATAGTCACATTTACAGCTAGAAGTGTGAGTCACAATTAGGTTTTGTATAGGAATTAGTGTAGTTTTGCAAGCTCATCCCTTTATTAACTGGTCTATTGGTGTTTCCAAGGCATTTAATGCTTGTTTTCAAGATTTTATTATGCATTGTTTGTGATTTGAAGTAGTTATTGATTGCTCTTCATCTTGCTTATCATTTATCTTCTTGTTCTTGAGTAGATACTTTATTCTCTTGTTCATTTATGTAGTTTATTACTATTTTTTTGTCATTTATTACTATTACTATTTCTAATATGAGTGGCTTAGTAGTTTTTAGTGAGCTTGTGATAATGTAGATGTTATAGATAGTGTAATCTTGTAGTTATTATATGGATATGTATATTTATATGGGATTTTGATGTTTGGTATTTCTTTCGAGCTATTTAAGGTGCTTTTAATGAAATTTTCAATGGGTTTCCTTATGATTACTAGACCACGAGAAGATTAGTCCTAAGAAGTTCCTTCGAGAGGAAATGTGTTGTGTAATTCCTTAATTGAGTCATTGAGTTAACGGAACATCGATAATGGGTTCTTACATTTATGAGATCAAGAGGAGATTAGGTGTTTCACATTGAATTCACATTACATTATGTGATTCTAGTAGATTAGGATAAGTTATGAGATCAAGAGGAGATTGATTCTCTAATCTCTAGGATTAGAATACTTAATTCATGACAAGAATTTAATATTTAGCTAATTAAGTAGGGAAACTAGACCGAGAGGAGATTTTTCACTACATAGTTAAGTGAGATGCCTTATCCGAGATCTAACTCAAGTAAATTCCATCAAAACCCAATTAAAAACCATCCTTAATATATTAATGGCATACTCCCAGTATTACTTTGGAAGCATGTCACAAGCCCACATCTTTATCATTCAAGTTAGTTGTTGCTTTTCAGTTATAATTTAATTTTAATTCCAAACTCTCTTTTTGAGTCGCCTAGATTCAAGTTGCAAGTTAGGATCTGGTACTTAATTGAACCTCTTTTACTTATGGAATTTGACTTAGTGAATATTCATTAGTGTTATTACTGTAGGCAACATGATACACTGGTCAGTTAAGACGATACTATTTTGAAATTCTCTATTTATAATGTTTCTTTAAGTATATCATTTTTGTTACGACCTAAGGACAGCCTAATCATAGTAGACATTGCATATCGCATAAAAGACCACATATTTCCAATAATGAATCCTTCATATGATATACAAAACTACTATAATCAGTAGCTTTCTAAGAGTAATCAGATAAAATGATATCATAACATAAGTATATTCATATAATATTTAATTCATAATATATATACTAAACAAAAGATACAATCGTTCTAGTCATAAGTATAGTGACTATAACAAGGTAAAAACAGAGGTATACATAAAAACCCTACATATGGCCTCTCAATTGCCACTCTGGCTCATACTTGCCTAAAATCCAGTACCTACCTTTGGTATCTTGCAGTCAACGTCTACGAAAAGGTATCCTTACATCAAAAGTTTATGAGGGTATAAGGTAACAGCTTAGTGAGTAAATCTCTTAACTATATCGATAATCGAGTTATAAATACATTAAATTCAAACATATGAATGCATGAACAAGTAGCATGCCAATTAAATACATACAGTTAAATCGGTACTATACACAACTCAAATTTAATACCCTCCAAAGTCAAGGTTAGAGTATATATGGCATTAGTTAGATCCGAGTATTATACCAAAACTTAATTTACTATGAAACTTTGTTTTTTGTATTTAAATAAATCAATCTATTTGTTTTAAATCAAAAACCAAGTTCTAGGTAAAATTGTTAGTGGGACCCCGCAGCCCACATTCACCCTAAATAGAGCCTTCTAGACTTAATCTTAGCTAGGAGGTTAACACCTCTAACGCCTAATATTGCTACAAGTTAGGATAAGCTAATATTGTATGTATGCATCGTACTAAACCATTATATTCATAAAATTAATAACTCGCAAATGGCCTCTCCCTACATTTGTGTGATGTGATGGCTAAAATTGATTTACGAAATGCATGTCAATGCATGTTCCAATTTACTTGATAAATCAAATATAATTAAGTCTAATTATTATATGACCAGACAATATCAGAAATAGTATAGTTCCTATCCAATCTAACATGCAACAAATAATTGGTTATTAGCATTTAAAATAATTTCACAACTTAATAAGCAATAACATCCATGTACATTTCTCTACCCCACATAGCATCCAATTAATAGCTTTATTTCAGTTCACTAACTACCAATACAAACAAGCATGGAATCATAGACATTACTCACTTAGCTATGAAGTCTCTCATGCATCATAGTAATCCTCAGGAAGATTTGAACTCGTATCAAGATCACCTGATTATTATAAAGTAGAAATAATAATAAGTAACTAAAGAAATTGGCTATTTTAGGTAACTATCTACTTAGGTTTCTATTATTTTTCCCCCCACTGAATTATTTTATTAATTGTATATAATATTTTTGTTTTACTTTCAATATTTATGAGTTTATAGTTGATTTTTATTGTTTTCGAGCATACGTTCACACATTGGCATTTGTTTTGAGCATTTAGGCTTGCGTTTTATCATATGGGTTTAAATCATTATAAATTTAGTTATTTTGACGTAAATATTCTTATTTATTACTTTTATATCTCATTTTATTAACTTATGATCTAATTAATTACTAAATTCTTATATAAAATTTGAATTATTATTGTTATTACATGTATTTATACAAGATTAATATAAGTTGGTAATTGCATTATCGGCTTAAATGGCCCCTCTATGGGTTTTGACCCATTTATGTATTTATACATATATTATGTATAATTATTTTATTATTTTATATTATCTGCTTATGATATAATATGTATGTGCTCATATTATACCTATATGTTTATACACCATATCCATGTAATTTCGGTGACTATGAATATATGTATAATAAGTTATGTATATAGGGAATATACATATATAGGGGCATATAGATACTTGTATATATATGTATTCCTAATCTTAATTATGTATACATATATTTGTACTCTATGTTTTACTAGGATCTTGATGTACATCTTCTGCATATGTGCATATAGCGTATATTTATATATATGTATGTATGTGTATTCATACACCTATGTGTACATATGTATAGTATATGAGTTTTGAAAGGAACAAATTACTCATGTACTCATATGCATATGCACAAGACTTTTAGGGTCGTACTCTAAAACATAAGCTAAATACTCATTAATATAGTAAGTTCATTAGTTCACAAAATTGATGAAAAGGAAACATACATATATTGTACAAGAAATACTAGTAGTAATATAATAAATATACCTTTTTCTTCTTGTAAATAAGGGTGAGGAGTTGAATAAGGATGATGAGTTATGTTATTTGGATAGTGGAATGTAAAGTATGGGCTAAGGTAAAAGAAAGTAAAATGAAAACTAGAAAAGGGAAGAAGAAGAGGGGGGAAAAGTTACGGTTGGGATGAGGGAAGAAAAGAATGTGTTGTGTTTTAGATGTATGTGAAAAGAAAGAAGGGGATTAGGTGGATAGCCAAAAGGGAAAAAGAAAAGGAAAAAAATCAAGGGAAAAAAGAAAAGAATTCCATTGAAAAAGAGAGAAGATTCTAGGTTGAAAGAGACAAGTGTTTACTTGATCAATAGTTTGACTTGGTTAAATGTTAACATGGTCAACTCTTGCAAATTTACACGTAATTATCCCATATATTTTTAGAAATGAAAATAATAAGAATGAAGATTAATTAAAGAGGAAAAATAAGAAAATATATGAAATAATTAGTAAAACAATTATTTAAACCTTGTTTATAACAATATAGATAATATTTAGTGCCATAGTTAAGATAACTATCATAAAAAGTATAATTTATAATACTAAGAATTACTATATACGGTTTAAATATTAACTAAATACTTAAATCTACATAATACTAGCTTATTTGTATAATTATAAGATTAATATTATCTATATCATAATATCATAGTTTCTTATAAATTAATATAGTATGTATGCATTTATGAGCAATTAGAAGTTATCTTTAATCATTGGTTAATGATTTTATATGGTTTAGTATATCATTAAATATTTATGTTCAATTAGGGTTTTATTATGGTCAAAACAAGCTAGTACATTTATATGCTTAAAATTGGATTTTTAGGGTTTTATTCACTTTTAAGAACAATATCTAGTGTTTTTATGCATTCAGGGTTTAATATATTTATACACGATTAGGTTTTCAATTGCTATATCAAGGTTTTCATCTTATCTAACCTTATTGACTCTTTAGGTTATCTAGCACACTTGAATCTAATCTAGGATTTAGACAAAAAATTTTAGTAGTTCACAATTTTTATTAGTGTCTCATGTAATCATCAACCCATTTAACCACTTAAGCTTACATGAATGTCCAAAAAAATGTTGATAGCACGAAAGTCATAACATAAGGATGGAAATTTAACCTTAAAGAGTGTTTTAAGGTTAGTCATTTTGGTGGGCATAGGGAGTATTATGTGGGCTTCTTATAAGTCTTAAAACAAAGTGATTTAGGTGCTAGTAAAAAATTTGGTGAAAGCCCAATTTGGAGTTCTAAGCTTGTTTTGAGTATTTTAGGTTAAGTTTTCAGTTTTAGACTTTGTACACTTGTGATACAAGCTTTGGTTGGTCTTTTTACTTTGTTTACTTGGTTTTATCATATTTTTAAGTGGCTTTTCTTATAATTTCAGATCTAGATGGTTTGGTTCAAAGGTCACCCACTTGGTTTTTCAACTTGTTTTATCATTTCCTTAGGTTTAGGTGTTAGATCATGAACTTATGCTACTTATATTATAACTCCAAATTAACTTCTCTTCCATGAGGTGATTATTTAGCTTATATACTACATAAAAATCATAAATCACATACTTATCATATACTCTATGCTATAGTTTACATCTCAAAAAGTTGGTTTCTTTATAAAAACTTCATCTAATGGATTTTCCTTTACCTAAAGCTAAATTTAAGCATATGTGACCACATAAAATCAAAATAACATCTAAATATCCTACATACTCTATACATCCAGTATGTTATATCCTCTTCCATGCACATATTTCTTGATTTTCTCAACTTACAAACTTCTACTTTAAGTGCTAAGCATGAATTCTACAAAATACCAACCTAGCATGGTCACATTCCGATTTTCATGTGATAGATTTATAAGCTTATTTCTTAAAGTAGTCTAACTATTTTATCATCTTATGTTCATACTAATATCTTCATGAAAATATAGTCACCTAACATGGCATATTGGAGTACTTTAACAAAGAAATGAACTTACTTGTCTTTAAAGCGTAAAGATAGGTGGTTGTGCAACTAAGGGTCCACTTTTGCTCCTTGTTTTCTTTCTACTTCTTGTAAGTTCTTTTAATAACTATGATCTTGATGTTTAAGGTGAGTTTTGGGGATATTCTAAAGTTTCCAAAAATGATTTTTGAAGTAGATAAAATATGGCAACAGAACAAGTTTGTACTATGAGTGTATGGGTGTAAAATGTTGCAACAAGTAAGGATTTTGTGGGGTTGGGTGTCCTCTTTTAGTTTTTGTGTTTAAAGTGTAGAAAAGGAAATGAAAGATGAGGGAAAAAGGGAAAGAGTGTGCTGGTTTGTTGTATGTATGAAGTGTATCCAACAAGCTTCATTTGGTTGTCTTTTATCATGTACAAAAGCCATACTTTGACATGATTAGATGATACAAGCAATATAGGGTGAATAGTAAATGTGAAAGACAATTGGGTTGATGGATAAATGACAATGTATGGCGCCCCTCTTCTTTCTTTTCCAAACAACCAAATAGGGTGTCCTTTGGTGCATTATGTTATCTTGTCACTAGTTTAAAAATTGAATTGATAAAATAATGTGATAACTTATCCTTATATAGTATAGATTAAAGTGATATGCAAAAATTGTCTTATCAGTAGCTTTTGATAAGTTATGAGATGATAGTGGATTCTAACTCTCATTTGATAAGGTATTTAATGTGATTGATTGGCTTACTTATCCATGTGTTGTTATGACCCGAGGGGGCTAGTAGTGACAATCGCCGTATACCGTACAAAGGATTGTAAATTGAATTCCCTTACAATCGACGATCCTTTTATATGATACACAAGGCTATAGCTACAACTAACAACTAAGAGTTGCGCAAGCATAAGTAATATCATTTCATGATAACAATAATAAAATATAGAAACATAACACATAATCCATTTATGTGAGAATTTATAAATAAGAAATCTAAAGCGTTTCCTAATTCAAACTAGTATCATTTGATTACATAATCAGCTCTATAATCTACAAAACTATCATAAGTACATTATGATCATGTCTTGCTTCTACATTGACCCCGTAATAAACAACTATCCTTGGACATGCAACGGCCCGACTCTACGAATAACTCAGCTTGTGAAGGAAAACTACAAGGATATAAGCTAAATAGCTTAATGAGATAATCTCCTCAACTATACAATAATCAAGTTATACAATAATTAAGTTTAATCAAATGAATGCATGTCAACCAGCATGCTAAACAAATTCATGCAAGTGACTAAGTACTGCATGCAACTCAGATTTAATACCCTCCAAAGTTAGGGTTGGAGATTCATCGATATAGTCAGATCCAGGTATTATACTAGAACCTGTCTCATAACGAAACTCTGCGTTTCCTATTTAAAATGTAATGATATATCCATTAACAGTTTTATCAAAACAAGTTCTAAACATAATTGTGACTAGGTTTACGTAGCCCTCAATCACTCTTAAATAAAGGCCTCTAGACTTGACTCTTAGCTAGGTGGTTGGCACCTCCAATACTTAGTAATCCTACGGGCTAGGGTAAGGTCATATTGTATGTGTACACTATACGAAATCTATAATAATCAAATAATCAACCCACGTATGGCCTCGTGCTACCTCCGTGTAATGTAACCACCAGAATTAGTTATGCGGTGTATGATTATGCGTGTTTCAAGTTAACTTTTTCTAGTCGAGTAAAATTAGGTCTTATTATACAATGATCATTCAAAGTCAGAAACAATCAATTCCTAGTGAATCTACTATGCAATAATCAATACATTATTGTAATTAAAAAGTAAATTCACCGTTAACAACCAATTATCATATACAAGCATAACCCAACCCTACACAATATTCAATTGTTGATCATAACTTATAGTCACTAACTACAAACACAAACAAGTATGCAATCATTAAGAAAACTCACTTAGCTATAATCGACTCAAGGGTCGTAATAATCTGGTGGTAGCTTAGGGTTAATGTGAAGATCACTTGAGAATAAGAATATAAAAATTTGTAAGTTTGGGAATTTAAAGTTAAACTAGTATCGTAATTTGGAAGGTTTACTTCAACTAGTTACGCAAAATTGTCGATTCAAGCTTGTTATCAAATTGCGTATAGCTTTTTCGTTTTAGCTCAGATTGTTATGAATTTAGAGTTCATTTTGATCATTTTCTAATAGCGAGATCCATTTTGGACATTATGACTTGAAATTTGAATTGTAATATAAAAATATCACAAAATTTATTATTTTAATTTAAAAATTTATAAAATATTACTTTTAGCTTTTTCTTAATATATTTATGGTTTAATAATTATTTAAATCATACAATTAATAATTTTATTATTTTAAGCATATTTTACCTTAGATACTCATTTTTACTTATTTTTTAGATTTTAGACTTATTATAATAATAATTATTATTATTAATATTATTTTTATTATTTTCTTATTATTTATATGTATTTTACAATACACATATATATATATGTACTTATTACTATATTTGATTAATTTTTATAATTTACTTAATTAGTAATTCCTAATTTATGGTAATATATATATATATATATATACCTACTCCTTACATATTTATGAATTTATTTTATTTATCAAATATTATTATATCATATATACTAAATATACGGTATACTATACATATACTATATGTTATACATATATTTATGCCATATGTAGATATATAAATGTATACATAAAATATAGCTTACATGTATATATGAATATATAAATGAAAAAAATACATGTATATAATGTACGAATATATGTTCTTATATATATACAAATATGAAAATAAAGATTGTATACATATATACATACATAATCATTTCACGTATATACATATATGTATATACCTATATTTATTTTATGAAAATAATAAATACTTACATGACATATTCTTGTGTACACGTACATATATTCATATATTCTTATTTATACACATATGTATACTCATATATCGTATAATTTACCTAATAGTATATATATATATATAAATGTCTACATACATATCTTTATACATACATTCATATATCTTAAGTTATCTACTTATACATACATACGTGTATATATAATGAAATATTTAATAAAATATAACACAAATACTTAGTATATACATGTACATACCATATAATATACATATATACCACCAAAATAATTATACTTACCTATTATATTTGTATTAATCTTAATTTTCCTTCTCCTTTTTCCCCTTCTTCTTCTTCTTCTTCTTCTTCTTCTTCTTTTTCTTCTTGGTTTTCTTTTCGTGTTTTCAATTTGGTTTTCTCAAATTTTTTCCAGATTTCTTTTCTTCTTTTGGTTTCTACCGTGTGTAGCAATTTAAGGACAAAATAATAAAATAAACTAACCTAATCTCTACATTTATGAGGATAAGACAAGGTAGTCATAATTAATTTATCTTCCTTCTTAAAGCCAGCACTTGTAACTTGATTTTTCTCATATGGACTGCTAACTTTGATTTTTTTTTCTTTTAATTTCTAGGATGTGGCAATAAAGAAAAGAGAAAAAGAAAGAAAGAAAAATGAAGAAAATAGAAATTAAAAATCAATATACGTAATTTTTCTAAACCTAAAAATCATAAAAATAATCATCAGAAATTAATTTTAGAATTTTGTAAAAATTTATCAGTTTGATTGGTACTCATTACAATTATAATTTTTACAAGTTATTATAACAATTTCGTAAAAAAATTTACGTGATTATGCGATTTAGTCGATAATTTTTCCGTATGCAGCAATTTAAGGACAAAATTTTGGATTTTGATGGAGGAAAAGAGATGAATCGAAGAGAAGGAAAGGGGTTAGGGTTTAAGGAAGGGAAAAAGGGGGTTTTATGGAAGAAGGATGAGGGAGAGAGATGGTGTAACATGACTTAAAGTCGCACCTAAAAACTGATTAATTGGCTTGTCGGTATTTGAATGAGTCGACATGCCAGCCAAAAGAATAGAAGCAAAATGAATTGCTTCAAAAGTGGAGCATACTGGTACGCCAAGGGTGAGATGGATCGACATAACAGTTACAAGAATAGAAACAAAAAAAAGTGAAAAACTAGAGCAGTATACCAACTTATCGATGTTTAGCTAAACCAACTTGCCGGTTAAATGATCATAATTGAATTTTCATTGTTATCTAGAAAGGTAAACTGGCAAACTGGTGGATTAAGTAACCAACATGCTAGTTTTCTACAATTTTGTAGGAAAGATAGTAAAGATCTCTTGATTGAGCAAAGTTGCTAATTCAAATTGGACTTATAGTAATTTAATGAGTACTCTAACACTTCAAATAAGTTTATTTGAATCCCTTAAGGCTTGGAAAAGTAAAATTTAAGCTAAATTTAAAAAATTTAGCCAAATCAAACTCTAAAATCCAATAATTTGTTTAATGAGAGAAGAGTGCACATTTAAGCAAGTCGTGTGAGTAGCCATGGAGTTTTGGCACACTAATACTTCAAGCAACTTTCTAATACATAATTGAGAATTATGGGAGCAAATTGTAGGATTAAGACTTTATAACTCACATAATCACCACATGAGTTCCTTAGGATCAAGGCTAATCATATGAATATATAGTGAACAAGGGGACATCCTTCCACAATTACATAATAAGTTCATTCTACTAGTATGAAGGAAGTTACAAATAAGTCCAACAACTTATGAACAAATCAAACAATATTCATATTGCCCAAAATATGCTAGAAGAGCTTCTTATGGATAATATAGGTCTAGAGACATCAATTATACATGATATCAACTATAGTTAACTCAAGGATCGTAGTAATGTGGTGGTAGCTTAAGGTCAATATCAAAATCACTTGAAAATGATAAAAATTTGTAAGTTTGGGAATTTAAAGCTAAACTACTATCGTAATTTGTAAAGTTTACTTCACATAGTTACGCGAAATTATCAATTCGAGCTTTTTATTGAATCGCATATAAGTTTTTCGTTTTAACTCAGATTGTTATGAACTTATATTCCATTTTAATCGTTTTCGAGTGTATTTTCTCGCAGCGAGGTTTGTTTTAAACGTTATAACTTGCAGTTTGAATTGTGATATAAAAATATCATAAAATTTATTATTTTAATTTAAAAATTATAAAATATTAATTTTAGCTTTTTCTTAATATATTTATGATTTAATAATTATTTAAATAATATAATTAATATTTTTATTATTTTAAGCATATTTTTCCTATTTTTGAGATTTTAGTCTTATTATAATTGTTATTATTATTATTACTATTACTTTTATTATTTATTATTTTCTTATTATTCATTTGCATTTTACGATTTATATAGATTTATGTACTTATACTAAATTTAATTAGTTTTATAATTTACTTACATTCGTAATCCCTAATTTATGGTAATACACATATACATATATATTTATATACCTACTTCTTATATATTTATAAATTTATTTTATTTAGTAACTATTATATTATATGTACTACTTAATATTTGGTATACTATATATATACTATATGTTATACATATACTATATATTATATATACATTTATGCCATATACATGTATACCTATATGTATATAAAATATAACTTGTATATATATGAAATATATATCTACAACATACTTATACATAATATACGAATACGTATTCATATAAATATATATACATGTGAAAATGAAAATAAAGCATAAATACATACCTAATTCCCCTTTTACGTGTAAAACTATATATATATATATGTCTATATTTATTATGTAAAAATATTACTAAATACATATTATGTATAGTTTTATGGATACATACACATACCGTATATTATACTTATATATAAACATGTCTACATACATATCTTTATACATACATATATATATATCTTAAATTATCTATTTATGCATACATACATGTATAGGTAATGAAATATTTAATAAATACAATACAAATACTTATTATATACATGTACATACTACATAATATACATATATACTACTAAAATAATTTTACTTACCTATTGTATTTGATTTTTCTTCTTCTTTTCTTCCTTCTTCTTCTTCTTTTCTTCTTATTCATCTCCTTGTTCTTCATGGTTTTTTTTTTTATTCTTTTGTTTTCTTTCGTTTTTCAATTTCGTATGTGTGTGCATGAGAACTTACTAGGTTTTATTTTGTGTTTCTTTTCTTTGATTTTTTTTTTTCACGTCCTAAACATCCACTTTCGGCTGAAATGATCTTATATATAGTCTTACACAAGTCCAATTGATTTGAGCATTTATGGAGAAAAGCAACTTAATCTAATTGGATTTGATTTGCTTTTCCTAATTGCAACACCTGTATCCTAAATTAACTCACGTGGGCTACTGAATCTGATTTTTTCTTTTAGTTCTAGGACATGGCAAATAGAAGAAAAGAGGAAAAGAAAGAAAAGAGAAAAAGGAAGAAAATAAAAATTTAAAATAAATATATGTAATTTTTCTAAACATATAAATTATAACAATACTCATCATTAGTTAATTTTGCAATTTTGTGAAAATTTATCAATTTAGTTGGTGCCCATTGCAATTATAATTTTTACAAGTTATTGTAACGATTTTATTAAAATTTTATGCAATTAAGTGATTTAGTCGATAATTGCAATCGACTATAATTATATCACTACTGAGTAATATTTAACTATTTTATAGGCTTATAGTTATAGTTTTAGGGTTTCGATCATATTTAGGTTCAATTTTGATTAATAGTGCATAAATCAGATTTAGGGTTTTAGTACGCGATTTAGGGTTTTGATCAATTTCTAGGATTTTATTACCGATGTTATATTCAATTTATTAAGTTTCATAATATTTTATTACTGCTAGCCTTATTGACTTATTATATAGTTTAGGATATTCGGACTTAAATTAAGGCTCAAACTATCGATTTTTTATGATTTACATAGTTAATCTAACAAAAATTACAGAACACATTAATTAAATAAATTTAAACCTTTTTAGAAATTCACATCATAAAAGAACTAATACTATATCAAATCTAATTCACGAATTCAAATCACTAACAATAGAATAGAAAAAAAAATACCTATATAAATAAATTACGTCTCATATTCGATCAAAACCTCTTCTCTCTTAGCTGTCTCCTCTTTGCTCTCATAAATCCCCAAATCCAATAAAAATTACATAACACATCAATTAAATCAATTTAAACCTTTATAAAATTTTGCATCATAAAAGAAAACATTAATTATACTCTAATTTTACCTTCTCTTACTCGATACTTCTGTAGATATCAATCTCTATTGGTCTTACCTTGAAATTTGACTTTGTGACACCAAATTCTCTTAAGATTAACGACATCACGTATGCATCCAATCCTTTAGTAGTCACCATCTTGAAAAATCAATATTGGAAACCCAATGTTAGCATAAAAGAACCTAATATTAGTTTAGTCAATCAAACAAAAATTACATAATGCATCAATTAAATAAATTTAAACCTTTACAGGAATTCACATCATAAAAGAAAATATAAATTATACTCCAATTTTACCTTCTTTAACCTCGCACTTCTTTGGATATCAATCTTTGTCATTCTTACCACGAAAATCGGCTTTGTGATGTCAAATTTTCTTAACACATGTGGTGCCTTGTATACATACAATCATTTAACACTCATCATCACTTGATCATTTCCATCCTTATTAATTCTAGTAAGAAATGGATAGGGTTAAAAAAGAAACGTGTCTAATATTACAAATGGAGTGAGAGTATAAAGAAAAAAATGCATAGTAGTTTTTGGAGAGAGAGTATAGAATGATAGTAGCTTTTGGGTATTTGGTTATGAAAGATAAAAGTAGTTATGGAAATATATCTAAAAACTATATATATATATAGTATATGAAGGGGTAAAAGAAATTGTAATGGAGAATTTATTATCTTGGAGATTAATTTTCTTTTAGACGTCAATTTCACCCTTTCTATAAAATATTTATGGTTTTAATAAGTAGTTTTTAGTGTTGGTTTTTTTGTTATAAAATTTTAATTAAAGGGCTAAATGGTAATTTAAGGAGGGATGGTTACTTAAGGTCTAATTGACTTTAATAATATAGATACTAATATACTAAGTATAAGTATATCTAATAGTATATTAAGTGTAATAACATAAATCATAATACATATGTACATATGTATATGTAGGAATATGTATAATAAGATAGTAAATAAAAGTACATATAATAAAATATCAAGTATAATAAAATGATTAAGATTACATGTATGTACATAAACACATAAGTACTTATATATAATTATACATATACAATGTATACTTATTTAATATAATATAATAAAAAATATATAAACAAATATAATGGGCTGAAATTACTAGATACTTTAGACCTATAATGAAAAACGTGGGTCTCAATGTCCAAAATGGACCTCACTATGTGAACGTATGTCCGAAAATGATAAAAATTGACTATAAGTTTATAAATATTAAAGTTAAAAAGAAAAAAAATTATATACAATTTAGGATTTGGGGAAAACTATGAAATATGAATAAACTGATTACATTGTTTAAGTGATATGATGGTATAAATAAATAATTAGGATAAAACTCCAACTAAATAAAGAAATAACTAAACGTAATTATTTACAAGCATACATACATACATAATTTCCTATAAAGGGAAACCAACAAATACATATCATAAACCATAGACAAGACATTATTAAAGGATACAAAGTTCTTCAGAAGGCAAAAGTGTTATGTGTATATATATAAATATATATATATATATATATAAAGTTGACACTCAGGAGATACTAAGCTTAATAATAGAGTTGAATATAATATATTTTATTATATAATAGAATTAATTATTGTTGAAAATATATATATGCTAAATAAAACCTATCTCCAAGTAGAGAATAGGCCAAAATTATATAAAATAAAAATTCTACTACGTCTTTCAAATATTGAATATATTCAATGCGATCTTCTCCATTATTGTCTTTTGTATTTTGAGACATTAAACATTTAATTAATTATTATGATCTAAAATGTTTTCGACACTTAGTAGCAAAAAATATAACTTATGGAATCTTTCAAAAAATGTTATATAATCTCCTAAATAATTATAGAACAATTCTATATCCTGTTCATTCTCATGAAAAGGATTATAATCTACAAAAATTAATTTTACAAAATTATTTTATTAATGATCAAGAATATTGATTACACTGAAAGCAAACTAAATATAATTCTTATGAAAATGTTATAGCCAAACTATAGCACTAAACAAATATTGTAAAGCTTCATCTTTTTCTTCCCAATTTTGTGGATTATATTGTTTAGACATTTACAGAACAAAACATGTTATTAGTACCATTTACTATTAACTAAATTAATATAATAACATTCAAGAAATTCTATTACACTATCCAAATAATTATAAATATGAATATCAATAATAAATTATAACATAAATATGCATGCAAAATATAATTAGAACCACCACAGGTGGTAGTTCAAGACTAGTAGGGTTTTATGCAAGTGTGAAACCTCCAAAGGTAGTGATATAAGCTAATTATGGCGTCTTATTCAACTGATAATAGATAAATATGATCTCGTGGAATTACACCCAAATTGATTGGAGATTCCCCATACGGGATGTAATGTAAAAGAAGAATTAAATAAACAACTTAAATTTTATTAACTGAAACTGATTTGTGCAAAATACAAGAGCATAAACAGATATTGAAAGAAGTATTGAAATATTTGAGAGGTAATGATATCTTACCTTAAGTACAAAGAGAAGCAAACAATTATGCTTCAAAGAACAGGAAGAAGCAAACAATTATGCTTCAAGGAACAGGAAGAAGCAAACAATTATGCTTTAAGGAAAATATTTTATTAATTGTTGGAAATAAAGTAAGAAAAGATATTATGTGGAAGGGGAAAGAGGAGGAGATGAAAGAGAAAGGAAGATAAGAGATAAAAAAGAGATGGAAGTAGAGAGGATGAGAGAAGTAGAAGAGGTTCTGTGCGTAGAAGAGGGTGCCTTGTTCTGCTGTAAGAGGTATGTTTTTATAATGGAAAGTCTCGACCAGTTATAATAATATTGTGGCCAACATGATATTGTAAGAACAGTAATATTGTGGTAGACATGGTACTATGGAAATGATGAATTCATTGTGACATTTTATTATATGACGGTAATATGTCAGATGATGGATGCTGACAGTATTGTATACCGTAATACATGTATATTTTCACAAAATGTTGTATTTACAGTGCAAAAGTTGACAATATTTTATAGATCTCCTAAATCTATCCCATAACAGTCATCTTCATTAGTATTCCCACTATGGTGAGATGTTGAATCCGATTCTGAACTTGATTCCTAGGTTGATTCATTGATATTTGCCAATGCTATTTTTAGAATTTGCTTCATTTGGTTTGGAGAAGTTACACTTGCTAGAGAAGAAATTAGAAATCCTCTATTGTGATATTGTGGAGTTGAGAGCTTTGATGGTGGTATTGAGGAAATGGTTTTGACCCAATTCATAATTAAGTCTTTCTCAATCTTATTCCACATTTTGAAACTATCCTAGCATTTGACTTTATACATTCTAACCAAATTGGTTGTATTTGATGTCCGATCTAGTTTGTAATTGAACCACTAGCCCATGACCCAAGATATTCCAATGTGAACAAAATATAACATCTCTTTTTGAAAATTTTTCTCATGAGATATATGATTGTATTCTTTCATGAAAGTGTTGAAACCATCCTTGGCATTTACATGAAGAATTTCAGGAATTGCACCAAATTGTTCCCACCAGTGTGCAAACCAATTAGGAAGATTTTAGGAAGAACAATTACCGAAAAATATTAACTAAGTGTGTGATCTTTTAGGATTCATTTGATAAAAAATAATCCACTAAGCTTGTTTATAGTCATAAAAATTATAAGAGGCTCGATGACTTGGTTGTATAGAAAACGGTTCTATATTGAGTTTTATTAGAGTGGTTGGATGAGTTTGCCATTCTTTCAGACTGATTACTCTCAGTATTCTAGCTGTAGAATAGCTAATCATTCTTTCCTTTTCAAAATGTTTGAATCTTATTGACCCAGTTTTAATCAAAATTTTCTCATAAAACTGAATTGTCTTGTAAATATCATATGGTATATAATAAAAATCTTTTGTAAAACTTTTCCTTGCAAATTCAAAGGGGTCCTTTTTCGATAGGTTTTCTTCTACAAAGAAAACATATCTACAAATAGGTTTTATAAAAAATTTTGATCTTTGATTTGTAGGCATTATTCCAAAAGAAGCTAGAGTTGATATCTCAGTGAGCTGAATGTTTTGATTTTTCCTCTGATTTTCCAATTAGTTGAGGAATTTTAGCCAACATTGGGACTTTATTTTCTGATTGTAAAACTACTGAGATTGCTTTAAGCAATCTAGGAGTTGGTTCCATATCTACTAATTTTGAAAGGACTTCATTGGATTGGATATTAGAAATTGATTGATTATTTGAAGTCATTGGTTTAGAGGTCTTAGAAGAAGATTTTTCTTTGATTGTTAATGGGGTGTTAGATGATTTACATACATTTAACCATGATTTGATAATGGTTAATCCTTTATTAGAGGTTGAGGAAATTTTTTCTTTCCCTTTATCCTTTTCTTTCTTGGGAGACATCTCCCTACAAGAATTCACTATTAAGGAATTCAAGAATAGAATTGGAAAATCCATTAATATGCTCTATTTCAAAATCAAATACAGAAAGAATTGATTTCCATCTAGCAAATTTTTTTTTTTGATGCAATATTTTGAACATCTTTTAATAAAACATTTTTAGTCGCTTTACAATCAATTCGTAAAAGAAATTTTTAATTTAATAAATCTCCTTAAAATTTAGAAATTGTTAAAACAATAGTTAGAATATCTTTTTTAATTATAGAATAATTATGTTGACAATCATTCCAATTTTTTGACACAAATTGAATAATGTATTCTTTATTATTTTGTTTCTTTTTTAGGATTCATATGAATCCTATGTCAGAAGCATCAGTTTCTACTATCTTTGGTAGAAATGGGTCAACTATATGCAAATAAGGAATTTCTTTAATTCTTTGTTTGATTAATTTTATTGCATTTGTATGTTCATTTGTCCATTGAGGTGGATTTTTCTTTAATCTTTGATATAATGGTTTACATATTATATTAAGATTTGGGAAAAAATCTATAACAAAATTTAAGCTTCTTAGAAACCTTTGGAGTTGATTTTTATCTTTGATTTCATTAGGAAACTTTTCAGTAAATTCTGTAGATCTTTGTATAGGAATTATTGTTCTATTGAGAATATTAAAACCTAAGAATCTAATTTTAGTCTGGAAGAGACTAATCTCAGAAGGTGAAACAACTAAACCATTATTTTTTAATATATTAATAAAGATTTTTATATACTTAAAATGTTGATCTATATTAGATGAAAATATTAAAACATCATCTATATAGATTATTATGAAATTAGCATAATCATTAAAAATTTCATTCATTATTCTTTAAAATTCAGAAGGAGCATTTTTTTAATCCAAATGGCATTACATTCCATTTAAACTGACCAAAAGGAACTGTGAAGGTAGTTTTGTACCTATCACTGTCTTAGATCTAGATTTACCAAAATCTAGATTTCATATTAAATTTTTGAGAATATTTTGGCACAATTCAACCTATTAAGTAAATCCTTTTTATTGCGTATTGGATATCTAATCCATTTAAGACCAGAGTTAAGACATTTATAATTGATTACTAATCCTGAACACCTTTTTCTATTTCTACATTTTTATTAACATAAAAAGTAGAACAACTCCACGGAGATTTACTTTTCCTGATCAATTTTTTATTATTATTCATTTAGGATGATCTGGCTTTTGTTAGAATATGTTTTTCATTAAAATCATTCTCATATAAAAAATTTACAATAT
Source organism: Lumnitzera racemosa (assembly GCA_024138005.1). Classification (NCBI taxonomy): domain Eukaryota; kingdom Viridiplantae; phylum Streptophyta; class Magnoliopsida; order Myrtales; family Combretaceae; genus Lumnitzera; species Lumnitzera racemosa. Next base: position 50,981,269 of record JAMXBC010000008.1, on the reverse strand, counting down.
GCGATTTATGATTTCAAAATGCATTTGGGAGTGTAGAGCAAATTGAATTTTTTATTTCTGATTCTAATTGAAAAAATTGTATTTTAAAATTTTTATTGTTAAGTTGATCTTCAATTCTTTTAAATTGAAGATCATTTTTTAAATACATCAAATAATTTTCTTTGCATTATATTAAACAATTTAATTCATCATTCTTTAATTGGTTTATATATTTGGTTTGTGGTTTTGTGACGAATTTGAACATAATTTCTCTTTTCAGATACTATATTTTAATTCTATCTTTATCCACAAAAAATGGTTGGATTTGATTTATGAATGGTGTTCCCAAAATAACATTTTTATTCAAATTTTTCATAAGTATAAAAGAAGTTTTATAAGAAGCATTGTCTTTTAATACTTCAACATTGAACAATTTATATTTGATTCATAATTTATTACCCGATGCAGAACTTAGAGATTGGCTAGTTTTCCCAAAATATTTTGTTGAGATTAAGCCTTATCTAATGCAATTTAAATCTACATTAGTATCAAATAAAGCAGGTGTTTGTAAAACAAATTTATTATTAATTCTGATTGAGATATTAATCAACAATTTTCTTGTTGTTATTTGAACAAGAAGCATTAAATAATCATCATTCTCAATTGTTGGTAAAATTTCCAGATTTTCTTCATTTTAAGTTTCAAAATTATTTTCTTGGATTATTTGCTGGTTTAATTCAAAAAGTTCTTTTCGAAATTTTATCTGCATTAATTTTAATTATTTTTTTTTCTTGTTTTTGGATATTGATTTCGTTTTGCTGGTCACTAATTGTTATTAATTTTTGTGTTTTCTTTTACCTCTTTCAAGAATTTCACTAAGATTATATGGTAAATTTGGCGTGAAAATTGTATTGGTTTTAAAAATTTTAATACATTCAAATTTTTCATTATCATTAGTCATTTGATCAATTCTTTTAAGAATCTCTTCTTTTTCATTTGTTAACACATTAATTTCATCCTTTTCTTCAGTCGATAAGGATGAAGTGGAGTCCATGTCATTGACTTAGATTCTATCGTCACAATCATTTTCTGATGAATATTTGTAAGATATTTTCTATTGTTTGTTTATATAAATTTAATTCATTAAGTTTATTATTTATTTTACAAAAATTTGTTGTATAACTAATTTTGTTTTACATTTATTGCACCTTAGCTGTTTGTATGATTTTCTTTTATATTTTTTATTTGTAGGTTTCTTTTCATTTTCTGGTTTTTAAGGGGTTTTCTCTTAAAATTCCTTTGAGGTTTTTTATGTGAACACTGGGGACAACTTGAAAAAGTATAAGAAGATTTCTTATTGTTTTTCAATTTTTTATTGACAAAAGAAGGGTTATATTGAGCACAAAAATCACTAAAGCTTTGGCGTTTTAAGTGTTGTTCATTCTTTAATTGTTTTTGTAATCTTATTGTATTACACAAATTAGTTCCAATTTTATTAATATATGATGCTAATTCCCTATATGACAAATTATCATAAGGGAGTTCACCATTCTTTTCTTCTTTGAGTAGTTTTCTAACTTATTCACCTATTAATTTTGGTAAATTAGCTAAAAATTTTTCTTTTCAAAAAGGTTGATTGCAATCATTCTTGAGAAAAACGCTTTGAAAGAAAATATCTTTATATTGTTTAAATTCTCCTAAGGATTTATACTTCATATTACATAATAGATCTAAAGTTTTATCCCTAATATGTGAGGGGTCTTCTATGAAATGTTGACTTATTGAAAATATCAAAATATTCACCATATCTTGGATTGGTTCATTATTATCATCTAATATTCTCCTATTATTTTTATCAATTTTGAATGAAGTGAGGATATTAGTCTTTATTCCTTAGTGAGATAGTTATTCTACCATCCTTTTAATTGTCCAGTGAAACTAGAAATTAAAAGGAGTACTACTTGGTAATCGATAACATTTGAAACAGTTTTATTAGTATTTGAGAACATTATCATTTGGTTAAGGACATTGAGAATTTTCTGTTTTGAGTATCCATTTATATTCCATTCATATGTAGATCCTATAGAATACTTATTTTGGTAATTATTATTTTTTTTCTTCAATTAGTATATCAGGAGGCGTTGCTCTCTAGTAATACAACTTTTGTGGTTGTTTCCAATTAATTTTATTAATTTCATCATTTGATTCATTAATATTTAAATCTTTTAAAAAAATATTGGACATTATTTCATTCGTAGATTTAGTATCTGTTTCATCTAAAACATTAATTTTTTTTAAAGGTGTATCATCAATGATAATACCCTTCCTAATTAGAGTTAGAGTATCCATATTTAGAAAATTTATTGGTCTTGAAGAGGAAGTTTCTTCTTTTATCATTTTATTTTTTAGTATTCTTTTCATATCTTCTAAGGCTTTTAAGAATTCATTACTAGGATTTTTGGGCATTTCAAAAGTGTTTAAATAAAAGTGTATTTTTGTTGACTTTATTATTTAAGGATTTATCGCTTATCTTATTAATTTCAATATTAATTGTATCTCCAATTCTATTCAATTGTTCTCCTATTGTATGTAAATGTTCGTTAGTATAGTTATTTTGATTTATTATTTAATTTATTCCTAAACCTTCTTCATCTGTTGCATTTTCAAAAGGAGTAAGAGCTATTTTTGTATTTTTGTGAACAACTTTTATATTACTTAGTGGTGGATGATTTCATTCTATTATCTATCTATCACTTAGTTTCTACTTAAAACATCCATTAATTACATTAATTTCTTTAGGTTTTAGATAATATTTTTCAAGCCAATCAAAGAAATATATTTGAGCTCCAATTTCATTCATTAAATTATAATATTCATCTTTTATTTTCATTTTAATTTTACTGAATGTTTCAAAGTACCATTTTCTAATTTTTTTTCATTTTTAGGTGAATTGAATTATTTATTTAAATGTACTCTATCTAGTTTGAAGGATTTTTCTATGACATTGAGTTTTGGATCACTTATTTCTGATAATGAAGGTTCTTTATGTTCTGGCTCATTTGGTTGGTAAACTGGTTAGGTTATACCAGACCAATTATGAACAATTCTAAAAAGGGATTAGTTATCTTGAATATTTGATTATTTATCTAGCTGGTGATTGGATCGAGGAGGAAATGGTGTATAAATTATTAGTGGAGGATTTGGAAGGTCTATTGATCTTCTAGAGAAAGATGACACTGATCTTATTTCCAAGGGCATAATTGGTTGATTAAAAGATCTTCTATTGAATTAGATGGTGACTTACCATCTGGGTGTCGAATCACATTCGATAATTTAATTTTATATATTGGTTATTTAGGAAGTGGATTTTCTACTTTCCAATGTTTAGGTAGATTAACTTAGGACCATTTAATCATTTTTGGGATAGACACATTAGCTTTGGTTTAATTTGTTTGAAACAAGAGAGTTTGCCCACTCTTATCCATTTTATATGCTTTAGAACCAAAAACAATTTTCATTAATTTGAAATATATACTATATATTACAACCATTGGTACTAATCCTTCTATCATCAATAATTATAGGTTTTAATCTAGAGGATTAATGAACTCATTATTGTTTTATCTCTAAGAGCAAGAGTAATGTTGGGGTGACATTTAAATTGTATTGGTCCACTACTAAGACTAGTTTCAATGGTAGCATGAATTGATCTTTCATATATTAATTCTCTAGCATCTTTTAGAACCATGAAGATAGAGGTATCTAGACCTAGTTTAGTAAGAGGTTTTGCTCCTACTTAGACTAAACCTTAATGCATGTAGTTCCAATCTTTTGCATATTTTTTTATTGAATTTGTATTCAAAAGTTTTATTATTGTTAGGCCATCAAAAACAGGAATATCCTTTTCTTCAGTAACTATAACATAATCATTTTTTCCAAAAATTTTCCATTTGGCTATTTAGTATATTTGATCATAAGAGGTTTTTGGTATTTTCTATTCATCTATTGCTTTATCAAAATCTTTTATATATATTTCATCCCTATTATTTTATATAGATTCTTCTAACTGCTTAGTGGGAGCAAAGCTAAAAAAATTTATATTTTCAAAAAAGACTAATTTATCTTAATCTTATAATTTTAATTCACAAGACAAAATTAAATCTAATATTGTGATTTTCAATTTATGACCCTTTTGCTACCCTAAACCAAATCAGGATTTATGCTAGGCCTTAGTAAGCTTACCACAATATAGAGATTTTCCACAAAGGATTCGTCTTAAGTGATTATAAAATATAAGACTTAGATTGTCACAAAGACAATAGTCTCACTAAGAAAATATAAACTTACTTAAATTACCTATACACTCTCTCTTTGGCTTTGATACCAAAGTTAACACCCAAGAGATACTAAGCTTAATAATAGAGTTAAATATAATATATTTTATTATATAAGACAATTCATTATTGTCTAAAATATATATAAAACCTATCTCCAAGTAGAGAATAAGCTTAAATTATATAAAATAAAAATTTTACTGCATCTTCTAAATATTAATTATATTCAATGAGTTATATATATATACACATACATACACACACATGTCTTTAACAAGCAAAGTGCTTCAAAAAAAGAAATTCTTTCATATATAATAATGATATATGTGATTATAAAATGGTAGTGATAATAACACTTAATAATAATAACAATCATAATATATATACACTGGCAATATAAACTCAAAATAATATTGTGGTATGATGAAACTAAAGTTTTTAGTTATCTAAATATACAATTTTAACATGTTCTACTTAACTATATTACTTTATCTGATATATAAATATATATATATCGTTATATTAATATTTATTCCATTATATACGAATACTATAACCAAATTAGGTTATAGAAAAATATTAATACAAAACTTACAAGTAGTCGAATAATATGAACTTATTAAATCTTAAATAAACTATATGTTATTACCTATACAATGAAGTAATGCAATCTTGTTAAGAGATAAAAATGTAAAGATTTAAAATAAAACTAAAAAAGTATATGAAATTCAAAACCTAAGTAGAAACAAGAATCATAAAATAGATAGTAAGCTAGTTAGGTTATCTAGCATTACGTCTAAATGCCCATTAGGTTTCTCTTATTTTTATTTATCGGGAGATATTGATCAGAAAGGTAAGCAACTTATTGAATGTTAGGATTTGTACCAGCTTTGGTCAGGTAAGTACTCCTATTGACTTTATACTTATTTTGTACTTGTAGTTAGTACACTTAAATTAGATATTAATAACTTGATGCATGGGGGTTCGGGATATGCACGTGCCTGCTATTAATTGATTACTATGCAAAATCCTATTAATTGTGATAAATTGATGATTTAGTTGTGTGATTGATTGTTGCATGATTTGAATGGTTTATTAATATTGATTGATCACTCAATAATTTAACTTAATTATATTTCAATTATCTTAAATTAAAAGGATCATATATCAACCACACATTACATTACTTATTTCGATCGTCACTTTACACAAAGGTAAAGAGAAGCCTTACCTGAATTGGTTCTATATGTTGAATTAAAGTATTTAGTACCATGTACATGTATAATATGACCTTACCTTAACCTATGAGCTGATTAGGTACTGAAGATGCTAACAGTATGGCTGAAGGTCGAGTCTACAAACCTTTACTGTAGAGTATGAGTATGGATTATAGGGGTCACCTCATTATAAGACTTGAGATTTTGTATACCACAAGATTTCTTAGAATTGGAAATGTAATTCATGAAATATGAAATTTAAATTTATGGTTATAAACCTAACTGCTAGAGCTTGGTTGTGATTAGTGCTAATGTATCTCCAACCCTTACCTTGGTGAGCATTAAAATCTGATGTCATATGCCAGATCGATCAACTACATATATTGTTTGGCATACTGCATGTATTTGAATTCGTATGGTTGTAATAATTTCTTTGATAACCTACTTACTAGTATATATAAGGGATAACTCACGAAGCTCTTATAGTTTACTCCCCAATAGTTTTTCTTTTGTAGGTTGATAGATAATTGAGCATAGGTTAAGAGCTGAGCATCGAGTGCAAGTATTACGATACCTTAGGAGATATAACCTAATGATAGTTTGTATAACTGATTTCAAACATTACATGTAATTATTATTCTTATACTTAGATATTGTAACAATAGTAAGTTCATATTTTTGGTCTTTACTACCTAATGTTATCTTTCTGTAGGGGATACCAATTCTTTGCGATTCTAAGGAACTATAGAACATAAGATATCTATAGTTATTTATATTTTATAATATGTTAATTAATTAACAATTTAGAAACCTTAGTTATAAATTATATAGAGTTTTGTAATCTCTAACTTACAAGATGGTTTTCGTATCATGAATGCACATATGATATGAAAATTGTGGCCAATCCTACTAGACCCCTTATATAGTGATGACAATACCCTTAAGGTATGTTATTGGTTTAACAACCAATTATAAACTCATTCAAGTCGTTGAAGTTCACCTAAGCCTAGCTACTTAAACAATTTATAGGGTATTAAGTTTATGCTAGCACCTAAATTGACTAATACTTTCTTAATAGATAAATTTTCACTAAGACAAGGGATAGTGCAACTCCATAGGTCCTTGGGCTTTGTGGGTAACTTATTCAAAGGATGGCTAAACACTTCTCACGAAGCATTAGCATGGATATAATTCCTTTAATTTCTTTTTGTTGGAAAGAAGCTCCTTTAGAAACTTTGTATATTTAGGCATTTACGATATAGCTTCCAGAAAAGGTAAATTAATATTTAATTGTTTAAATAAGTCCAAAACTTACCCTATTGTTCATCTAAGCTATCCTTCCTTAGCCTTTGAGTGTATGGAATGGATCATTTTTATTCTCTAACCAACTTAGGCTCCTATAACTTTATCCTTTGGCTCATCAATTACAAGTTCAAGGTTGACTAATGTCTTTTTAAGCTGCTTAGCAACTTGTAACTCTTTACCACTTCTCAAAGTTACAGCTTTTTCTTAAGCTTATGGTAAGAACTCTAGTTACTTCTTAATTGAGATCTTGGTAGGTTGCTTTATCTATTTTTCAATGCTTAATAACTTAGCATCACTACTTTATATATACCTAGTTAACATTTCTTCCAATTTTGAATTTTCCTCTCTTGGTGGGTGAGCTTGGAATCCATAAGGAATATTAACATTCCTTAGTTGAATTACGTACAAATAATCACTTGCATAAGGAAAACACTCCCTACCTTGCTCTTTACAATCATGATAAGGTATATGTTGAAAACCCCATTGTTTCATGAAATTATTAAATGATCTCTAGTAATAAGGTACCATATATCATCTTGAGTAAACTACACTAAGCATCATGGGAGGTTATGCTAACAGGGGATAAGAGTCTAACCTTTTCTTTAGTACATTTGCCATGGCCATTAAAGCTGTGGTAGATTCTACATCTATTACTCATGGTTTCTTCTTACTTGATTTAGTACCTTCCTAACGATAGCAACTCATGGATAGGCTTTTGAACAAGGCATAAGCTTCATTAGGCATCTCCGATTTTAATGTCTCACTTATGGATGCATCAACAAAATGCTTAGTGAAAAAATTCTATCCAATAAAAAGTATGTACCTGCATCCAAAATGGTAGAGCATGATCAGGGTAATATCTTAGAAACTCTTTAAGACGCCCCTAAGCATCATAAATCTTCTCATTATCAAACTAAGTGAATGACCATATCTCATTAGAAAGCTTAGATCTCCTAATTGGAGAAAAATACTTTTCTAAAAATGTTTTTGTTAATAAATTCCATAATGTAATTGAATCTTTTTGAAGTGAGGCTAACCATTGTCTTACCTGTACCTACAAAGAAAAAGGAAATAATCTCAACCTTACTACATCATTAGTAGCTTCATTAATCCTAAAAGTAGTACCATCTCCAAGAAGTTTTCAATATGTGTACATAGATCCTTCTTTAAAGAGCCTTCAAAGCATAGTTGCTATTGAACCATCTAGATTATTATTGATAAAATCATGAATTCTTTTGCAGTAACATCCTGTCTCATAATACTTTTAGTTGACTCTACTAGTTGATAGTTTAAAATAGTCAAACATAAGCTTCGGTACTTAACAAATGTATGAAACCATGGACTTATCTAAAGGATTTCTTTAACAATTATACATAATTCAATAGAGTTTTTAGCTAAAGTGTATGAATTATTATTAAAATCACATATAATTTCTCAACATAAGTATAATTCATATTCTTTATGCTTTAATGCTTAAAAGTTGTATATGTTTAAAGAATTTAAACTTTTTGTGTTTGATATTACATAGTAGCCCCATTCAAGAAGTTAGAAATGAAGAAAAGAAGAAAATATGGAGTTGGAATTATCGACTTGACAGTAGGCCTAGCTATCATCGAGCCAATGTCATGAATAGAAAGAAATCAAGTGGCAAGGTTATGCTGACTTGATGGTAACCCCAGTTACCATCCTCTTGAAAGGTGACTTAAGAATCAACATGAGCAATTGTCAAGCTAGTGCACCTACTAGGGTCTAGACCATTAAGCTCAAGAGTATTGCAAGGAGTAGATAATATTGTCATGATGGTAATCCTAGTCACCTTCATGACAGTATGCTAAAACCTTGAAGTAAAATGCATTGTTTCATTAAGAAAGGAAGAGGAGCATAAACTGACACATATCATCGACTTGACGATATCTCTGCTTCTTAAGCCGATAATAGCCTGACATAAATACATCATCTCCTTCCTTTGCTATATATTTTGCTTTGCATTTTTTAGGGTTTAAGGTTCTAGTTTCCACCACTCTCTTCTCGTTAGGTTATCTTAGGTTACTTTTATGATAGTTTTATGATTTCTATGGTATTTTCATGGTTACAACATTGACTTTTAATGGATTTTAGCTCTTTTCAAGGTTTGGGTTTGTGGATTTCCATTACATCCATGGAGATCATTGGGAAAATCTTAAGAAACTCCATTGTTTAGATTGAAGAGCATGGTTTTGTAATGTTTCACATAATTTTTCCATGTTTAATGTAATGTTTATTTTTATGTTCATGTGTATTATGTGTTGAATGCTTATCCTCCATAAACGTCATGAAAAGTGCTTATTGTATTTATGGGTAGTGTATGAACATGATGAAGTAGTTATAGTTATTGATGCTTTTGTATTGTGATAATGTAAACTTAGAATTTTACATAGTGCTATGATAAAATTCGGTATAACTTGAGTGTTGGTTTAATGTTAAGCTACATAGCGTTTCCTACACTTTAGGCCTTTTTCCCTTTGTTATCTTTATAGGGTCTCAATATTGTAATTGGATCCAAAATCCCTAAATAAAACCTATGATTCCTAATTTAAATGTGTAATTCTTGGGAATTGGGGCTTAAATTCTTGTACTCACCTTAAGCTAAAATTGATTAGGATGAGAAATCAATTCTAACATAGTTATTTAAGTGGTGACGACATTTGAATAATTATCTGATAGAGTAGACAAAAGATTGATAATATAATGCTCTTGCTATATAATAAAATTTACAAAAGGAAAGTGGGTTAAAATCTATGAGTGTGAGTAAAATCTATGTTTAAACTATCACAAATACTCTAATAGCATGGCCACAATGATCTTAGAGGATTATTTATTTGTTATTCATGCATCTTCTTATAGAGAAATCTACATCTCAATACTAAGAAATTGCTAAAATCTATGCTTAATTCCATTGTAGTTTTTCTTTCTATTTTTGATAACTTGCATGTTCTTTTGTTTGAAATTGCTAAACAGGTTGCTTATATTAGAGTAGAAATAGTAAAATCTAGTATTTAGTTATCTTTCTAAATTCCATTCTTTTGTTCATCACAAAATATGACCTTGTTTACTTTCTCTATACTATTAATAGATCAATACACTTGCCATTAGTCCACAATTTCCACTAAAATTCAATTATTTCTACTTATAAGCAAGTTAATTGATAGTATAGTATTCTATTGCTTTGAAAAAGGGTAAATTTTTTATTTGTATGTAACATTAGTGGAAGTGAGATTGCATACCAAGTTTTTAGCATCATTGCCAGGGAAGGTAAGGAAAGCAAAAGTTAACTAATAATAGATTAGTATTTCTCTTTAAGATATAGTTTCGAGTATAGTAGATTTATTTAAAGTTAGAGTTAATTTTACATGTTTAGAGTGGAATTACATCTTTATTTTGTTGAGAACTTTTTACTATGTTGTTTTTGTTGTTTTGCTAGACTTGTAAAAAGGCTATTGAAGGTTCAATTGGTTGTTTAGAGGAGAGATAAACCTCTTACCCTAGGATTGTATTGGTTTGGGATTGTTGAAATCCCTTTGTATTTAACCCCCTAAGATTACCCTTGTGTTGAAATTTCAAAGTATATTATTTTATGTAAAGAAGAAAAGTTGCAAATTTTGGGTTGTTATTTGATCCTAAAGTGAATGGAACATTTCATGGACAACTATGAAAAGGAAGAAGATTTGCTAAGATGAAAAATTTGAATTAAGGGAATGGATATGGTGTTAGTATAGGAGTCAGTGTAAATATGGATGATATGAATGGAGAAGGACATTAGAATGAGTTAAATGGGAAAAATGACAATGTAAATAGTAATGGACTAAATGGTTTGATTATGAATGGTATTGGAAATGGAAAACACATAGCTTTATAGGAGTATATTATACCAACCACAAAAGGTTTTGCATTAGCAATGGTATGACCTACTATCTAAGCTAATAACTTTGAGCTTAAACTTGCATTGATACAAATGGTGCAAATGAATAATTTAATCGAAGTGCCTTAGAAGATTCGAATGAACACCTATAGAGTTTCCTTCAATTCTATACAACATTAAAAAACAATGGTGTTTTTGAGGATGCTATTCGATTGAGGCTATTCCCATTCTCTTTGAGAGATAAAGCCTGAAGTTGGTTATATTCCTTACCACTTCATTCTATTTCTACTTAAGAGCAATTGACCTAGAAATTTTTGTCAAGATTCTTTCTTTCATGTAAATGAAGAAATATGAGGAATAATATCTCAATATTCCATCAATATGGTTGAGAATCCTTGTATGAAGCATGGGAACTATTTAAGCATATGATAAGAAGATGTCTACACCATTGATTGCCAACCTAGTTATGAGTCTAGATTTTCCTCAATGGTTTGTTAAAATACCTATAGTCAATGATTAATGCTACTAATGAGGGTAATTTCATGAACAAATTCCATGGAGAGGCATTCCAATTGATTGAAGATGCAACAGTAGGCTCATTTGGGTGGTATAGTGAAAAGAAGCCATTAGGATTTCTCATGGATCTTGTCGTAGAAGTTGGTCATTTTAGCTATCTAGTGGATTTTATTGTGATGGAGTTGAATGTTGGAGCACGACCACTCATCTTCGGTTGATCTTTCTTGGCAACAGTTGGGGAATTAGTTGATGTCAAAGGCAAAAAGATGGTTTTAAGATGTGGCATGTTTAAGGTCAAGCTATTCATAAGAAAGGTCAAGGAAAATAGGAATTAAAATGAAGAAATTAGAGTTGATTTCAATGACTTGAAGAATGAATTTGTGAGGGAGTGGAATGATCCTCCTTGTTGGATGTTTGTCTAAGCTGAAGATGAAGATAGAAGAATGGACCAAGAAATATCTCAATTCCTATCCACCATGATGAGCATAAGAAATGGTTTGACTGAGGGACTTAAAATCCATACACTGGGTAAGAGGAAACCTACCAAAGTTTTATGCACTTTCCTTCATGTTTTTCTAGTTTTGTTTTATGTTTTGAGAAAATGGCCAAATAAGATACTTTGAGATGATTTCTATTCTTGTGGAGATATTGAAAGAGGCTCGAGGTTATCTACAAGAGGACTTGAAGAATGAAATGAAATCTTGACAAAGCAGTATAGCTTAATCCTTAAGGTGGTTACGTTAAGCCGAAGTCATGAATAGAAAGAAATCAAGTGGCATAATTAAAGGGTTATACTAGCTTGATAGCATATCCAGTTACCGTCATGCTAGTACGTGACTTGAAGAACTAGCTTAAGTAACTCTGAAGCTTGTATACTTATAGGCATCTAGAATAGAAAGCTTAAAAGTATCATGAGTGGACTATACTATCATCACAATATTCTTAATCACCACCATGGCAATATGTTGAAACCCTGATGCAAAATGTACTGTTTCATTAAGAAAGGAATAGGAGCATAGACTAACATGTGTCCACTAGCTTGAAGGTACCTTTGCTTACTATTAAGCAAGTAATAGATTGATATAAAAACATCATCTCCCTCATTCGTTTCCTATTTTTCTTTGTTTTTTTCTAGGGTTTATGGTTCTAGTTTCCACCACTCTCTTCTTATTAAGCTAACTTAGGTTACTTTTGGGGTAGTTTTATGATTTCCATGGCATTTTCGTAAATTTTTTTTATTGTAATGTAAACTTTTAGTGTATTTTAGCTTTTTTAAGGTTTAAGTTTATGGATTTCCATTACATCCATGGAGATTGTTGAGAAAATCTTGAGGAACTCTACCGTTGAGATTTAAGAGCTTGATTTTGTAATGTTTGTCACAATTTATCCATGTTTAATGAAATATTTATTTTTATGTTCATGTGTAATATGTGTTGAATGTTTGTCCTCTATGAATGTGACAACTAGTATTTATTATGCTTTTGGGTAGTGTGAACATGATAAAATAGCTGTAGTTATTGATGTTCTTGTGTTGTGATAGTGTAAACTTAGATTTTACTTAGTTTTATGGTATAATGAGGTATAAGTCGAGTATTAGGTTAATGTTAAGCTATGTAGCGGTTCTAATACATTGAACCTTTCCCCTTAGTTATCTTAATAAGGTCTAGATACCATAATAGGATTTGAAAACTCAAACAAAACCTAGAATCCCTAAACTCACCAAAGCTAAAATTGGTTAGGTTGAAAACTCAATTCTAACATAGTTATTTATGTAGTGATGGGACTTTAATAACTAGCTGATAGTGTAGATGAGAGATTGATAATACAATCCTCCTTTTATATGATAAAATTTACGAAACAAAAGTTGGTTAAATTCTATGAGTACGAGTAAAATCCATGTTTAAGATATCATAAACACTCTAATAGCAAGGCTTCAATGAACTCAAATGATTATTTATTTGTTACTCATACATCTTTCTATAAAGAAATCCAAATCCTATTATCGAGAAATTGTTAAAATCCATGCTTAATTTTGTTGTAGTTTTTCCTTTTATTTTACATGTCTTTGTATACAAAAATCTACATTGTCTTAACCTTAAGGAGTGCTTAATATGAATGCCTAAAACTTTCATATCATGTGTACACTCATGATATGAAAACCATCTTACGAGTCAAAAATTACAAAACTCTAAATAATTAAACATTAAAGTTTCTCATTTTAAAATAATTAATCTATTGTAAAACATAAATAACTATGGATAACCAATATTTCATAGTTTCTTAGAACCCTAGAGAATTAGTATCCCCTACCAAATAACAAGATCTGGTAGTAAAGATCTAAAATTTAAACTTTACTAAGATTACAAAATCTAGGTATAAGAATAATAATTACATTTAGTGTTCTAACTAGCTATAAAATCTATCTTTAAATTATATCTTTCAATTGCATCTCGATGCTTGTACTCAATACTTGGTTCTTAGTCTGTGCCTAAATAGCTACCAACCAGCAAAAGAAAAACTGTTAGAGAGTAAACTATAAGAACTTAGTGAATTATCCCTTATACAATACTGGTAAGCAAATTATCAAACAATTAATTAACAAACATATAATTGAACAAATAAGCAATATGCCAAACAATATGTGCAGTTGACCAGTATTGCATACAACATCGGATTTAACACCCTTCAAAGTAGGGGTTAGAGATTCATCGGCACTAATCATAACTAGGTCTTAGTACCTAGGTTTTTAACCATATATATAGAAATTCCATATTTAACAAAATATGTTTGTATTTTCAAAATCTAGTAGTATACAAATTCCTATGTCTTCATCGCCAAGTAAACCCACAAACCAACGGTACGATTTTATTGTACCAATGCCTTTGCACTATACTATAATCATATAGGAATCCATCCTTATAGGGCCTTTCCTTACCAACTATATGAGGTGACGGCCAGAACATTATATATAATGTTTGTGCTTATTCATTATCCATTTAATTTAAATTAAGTTGAATATGATTAAGTTAATTTATGAGGTGATCAACTAATATCAACAAACCATTCAATTATGTAGCAATAAGTCAAGTAGCTGGTTATTTAGCTATTATGTTTCACAACATTTTGCATAAGACATAACCAATATTTAGCTGCATGCATAACCCAAACTCCCATGCATCAAGTTATTCATATTTACTTTAGGTACACTGATTATAAGCATAAAATAAGTATAGAGTGATTGGAATACTCACTTATCCATAGGGTCAGTTTGTTAGGGATTGTAGCATCCATTGGTAGATCAGTGTCCGTATTAGGATACCTGACATTTAAGAATTTAATAAAGTAATAAATAATTTGGTGAAATACTAAACTATATACGTATTTAGTAACAACTATCTAAACTAACTACTTATTTGTACAAAACTGTTGGTTTTAATATTTTCATTAATCATGTATAACATTTTCATTTTAACTCTAATTTTTATAAATTTATAATTGATTTTTATCATTTTTGACTGTATTTTCACATAACGAAGTTTGTTTTAGATATTATAACTCGTATTTTTCATTATAGTCTAAAAATATTACGAATTTTGTTATTTTAACTTAAATATTTATAAAGTATTATTTTTAGCTTTTCTTTATGATTTTATGATTTAATTAATTTATAAATTTTATATTTTTAAAATTTCTTATTTTTTTACTCTATTTTACAATAATTAACTTATTTCACTATTTTTGGGTTAAATACTTATTTAATTCACTTTTTGTTATATTAATAGTTTTCTAATTAATTAATTATTTTATTATCATTATTATTTATGATTTTAATTATGTGAACATGGTGTTGATGTGGTAATTTCTTATTGTTCCATGTACCCTTTTGTAAATTTTCTTTTTTTTTTTGCATTTTCCTAACTTTGTGATATTATGTAATATTTATAAATATATATATCTATTATTATAATTTATTAAATTTTGAAATTACTGTATTTTTCTCTCTCTACTTGCAGTATACAAGTATATGTTTATATATATATATATATATATATTACCTTATTTGAGAATGTAATCATTTTATATATTTCTACATGTATTGCTTAAACATATACCTATACTTATACATACACTTTTATATTTTTATTTTCCTACCCTTTTACACACATTTAATTATGCTACTTATACCATGCTTTATGTGTATGTATATTAACTTTATATACAAAGTCTTATATGCATGTATACACACTATATACTTTTATATACATATTAATAAGTATCCTACATATACATAAGTAAATAAACATATGTATATATATACTTCATATATAAGTGCATAATCAAATAAATGAACAACTTTATTCACAAACT
This sequence comes from Lumnitzera racemosa, assembly GCA_024138005.1. NCBI lineage: Eukaryota > Viridiplantae > Streptophyta > Magnoliopsida > Myrtales > Combretaceae > Lumnitzera > Lumnitzera racemosa. Next base: position 50,965,652 of record JAMXBC010000008.1, on the reverse strand, counting down.
TCAACATATGTACATGAATTTAGATTACAAAGATGAAGAAATACATATAGCCCTTATTACGTGCTAAGAAAATATACAAAATACTATAAAATACACTTATAAGAGGAGTGCATGTATTATAATATTACAAAATACATAAAATACTACCTAACTAATTTCTTGAAACTTGAAAACAGTTGTACCCAAATGTTCCTCTTCTTGTAACTTGCTAGAAAATAAAAAGAAATAAAAAAGAATAGAGATGAGAAAAGAATGGAAATGGGTTGGTTGTTAAGGGGAGGATTTGTGTGTGTTTTTCTTATGTTTGATCTTGGAAGAGAAAATGAAACAAAGTGAGGAATCATGATATTATGTGCAGTTAAAAGTGAAGGAAAATAAGGAAAAAAATTTAAAAAAATAGAAAAAGAAAAGGACAAGAGTAAGAAGATAAGATTGAATAATAAATATCTACTTAAGCTTATTTTGAAATTAAGCACATGGGAAAAAAAATCAACACAAATGGCAGCTGCAAAGAAGGTTCCATGTGAAGAAATTGTAGAAGAAAGAGGAAGAAGAGGAAAAGAAAAAGAAAAAGGAAAAAGAAAAGGAAAAATGATAAAATATTAAATGAATGTTTTCTAGATTATATTTCATTTTTACATGATAACTAAAATAATTTATAATGATATTATATAGAAAAAAAATATTTGGAGCATAAAATTAATGTATATTATTTAATACATAAACACAAGATTATATAGCTAAATTGATTCAAAATAGTTAAATTGACAAAAAATTAGCATATATATATATAAATATGAAATTATAAATAATTACAAATAATATTCATAATTTTATAAATTTTGTTAATTAAATTTTTACTTGTTACGTTTATAATATTTAAGAGTTATCTTTATTCATTCGTTAACGATTTTATGCAATTACACGTGTTAATCAATAATCATATTCTATTAGGGTTTTAATACTTTTAAGGTACATTTACTCATTTTATAAGTCTAAGTTTATAGTTTTAGAGTTTTTGTCAAGCATGAGTTTGATTTCTAGTATTTACACATACATAGGGTTTAGAGTTTTTGTAACTAATTAATGTTTCGATAAAATTTTTAAGTTTTCTTCATATTCATTTTAAGTTTCAAATTTTAAATTTTAATCAATTTAAGATTTTTTAAGTCTAATGACTTAGAGAAATTTCCTACAATACTTAAGTTAACTTGATACTCAAAAGCTAAATTTGCAAGATTTACACACATCCTAATATTAAAAAATTACTAAAATCCACGCTTAATTCTATTATAGTTTTTCTTTCTATTTTAAATAACTTTCTTGTTCTTTCCTTTTAAATTGGTGAATTGGATACTTAGATTAGAGTAGAATTAGTAGAATTTAGTACTTAGTTACCTATCTAAATTCCATTCTTTCCTTCACCTTAAAATACAACCTTAGTTACTCTAACTATACTATCTATATATTGGTGCGCTTGCCGTTAATTTATGATTTATACAAAAATTTAATTATTCATGTTTGCAAGCAAGTCAGTTGATAGTATAGTATTCCACTATTTTTAAAAAGGGGCAAATTTTTTATTTATGCATGACATTAGAAGAAGTGAGATCATGAAACCAGTGCTTTGCCATTATTGGCCATTGCTCCAAATTTCCTCAACACAAATAAGTTAAATTAGATTCTAATTGACTAAATAGAAAGAAAAATAGAAAATCAAAATAGTAGTGTATTAAAGAAGTGTTTTTTCCTTATCAATAATGATACTAAAAGCTTAATAAGACTTATACCTAATAGGCAAATGCATTTGTTAAGTGATAGTATGGAGGACTTCTAGAGTCCAAGGTTGTCAATTCTAGAAGAACTGAACACTTTCTCAATCACACTAAATTACTCTAATTACAATAGGTTGCAATATTGATGATAAATTGGTTGAAATTTAGAAAATAGAAACTATCAAGAAATTGACTATGAAAGCGACAATTGAACCAAACTTGTTAAGTGTAAATGAGGATATCTAGACTTTGATCACCAAGAGATTAACCTATAGTAGCCTAAGGTTTCTAATGATTTTTTTATTCTTGTTAACCGAAGGAATTCGATTGCTAATTTAATAGGAATTACTTCTTTATTTAATTCTAATCCTAATTACATTCAACTTGCATAGCTTTTAGAATAAAACTCCTTAGAACAACATTAAGAACAAGAATTTCATAACAACAAACAAGAAATTACTTTTAATTCTAGAAAAGGTCTATAACTTATCTCTAAGCTTAGAGAGATTTTCTTCAATTATGGTAGATCGATTTTTGTATTGGCCTCACTACTTCAATACATAAAATTAGATAATTAAGTTGAGACTCTATAATTAACAACTTCATCATAACAAAATATAATTGAATTGGAAAGAAAAAGAAAATTTCATTAAAATAAGAACAATTAACGTACACTATATGTTATCTCAATGGCCATAGGCCTAGATATTGATATTTTTACACTACAAATATGATAAAGTTACAAGCTTTCATGGTTAAAAAAGGACTAAAACCCTAAGAAAAGACTACTTTCTAAACTATATGTGTCTCCCTCTTCTTTATACACGTATCTATCATCTATTTATAATGTCTAGATAAGAAAAAACCCTAAAATGGCATGTATTTTAGAAATAGTTTTAGGTCTACTAGTAGGTACACGAGTGTAAAGTCCTAGCATGAACTTCTTCTTGCAATAATTCTTCATTAAATTAACTCAAAATTGATGATGAAGGGATATAGCTGAACAACATGACTGTGGTAATGGATCATGGTCTTGTACTTATTCAGAAACTCTTTTTGGAAATTAAGAATGTAAGCTTCATAGCCAAATAACACGACCGTAAAGAGGGATTATGGTTACCCCCTAAGCTTAATTCTTGAAGAAATTCTCTTTAATAGTTCCTATTCTCATATTATCCTTCAAATTAGATGTAATTGTCTTCAAATATCATTTGAATTCTCATCTTTTTGTCTCATTACTTCATCTAAGTTCTAAATTCAAGAAATCACTCAAATCACTAGCAAATTCATTGGAATTCAATCAAAAAACTTAATATATCCGGGGAAATAAAATAATAGATGAGTGTAAAATTACACTCATTACATGGTTGGTAAGTTTACTTTGTTTTAGAATTAGTTTCGGATCTCCTTCTTGTTAAAGATATGGGCACTAAAGGGGTCAACTCGAAGAAGCTTCTTACTCAAGGAAAGGCCAAGAAGAAGAAGAAGTTAGATATGCATATTGTCAAAGTTGTAATTGGATAAAGGGCCATTACAAGGAGGACAAGAAGAAGAAAGTGGCATTGAACAAGCCTAAACCAATGCTTATAAGTAAAGTAACTAAACTAGCCCTTCGTAAGATAACCTAAGTACTACAAATTGTAGCCCTAAGGTTGAGTTCTCTAATTAAGCCTTCTAACTTATTGGCAATAACCTCTCAAAGGGGCAAGAAGAGACAAGGTATGTAAGTTAGGAACGACCTGCTACTAAGAAGTTGAAGGATTGTTATTCCTCTAATGATACTTAGGACATTGATTACAACACTACTTCTCTATTTGCATCAGCTAAAGTTTAGTGGGAATGAGCTTTGAAATTTCCTCCATTGACTTTATGTCAAGACAAGGGGGTATTTATGATTTGTTTCTCGTGTAGAATAGAAGAATTATCACCTTTAACTCTACTCTCTAATGGACATAAGTCCTTAGCTCTAATGAAGGGCATTATCTTTCCTTAAGATTAAAGATCTTGTAGAAGGACATAAGAAGGACTAGAGGGAGTATAGTAAAGATGATCCCTGCTAAGCTTTGTGATGTAAGTTCTATTTAATCTTGAGCTACTTATATATGCTAAATCATATATATATATATAACTGCTAATCGATTTTTATTATTGTAGATGAATGGGCATATCTTAATTGCCAATAGAACAAGCTAAGACCGAGATGCAATAAGTAAGTGCCAATCTTCTTTATACTAACATGTTTAACTGATCACATATCGAACATGTATTTATGTACAAAGGTTGAAGAAGCTTACAATGGTTCGAAGATGCAAATTGTTGCTCTTGAAAAGGCTAAGATCTTAGGTATGATCGAGGTTGAGAAGCTTTAAGCCCTCTTAGCTTCTTTTGAGCAAAATGCACATAAGGAGGCTATTAAGGAGCTTCTTATTGTAATGGGTGAAATGACAAGCATGATAAGGAGGTGAAGGACCTTTAGTACTAACTTTAAGAGCAAAAGGAGAAGTGTAGGTCCATTAGTGAATCCTACACTTCCTTAAGTTAGAAGGACTTTGCTCTTAAGGAAGAAATCAAGCAATTAAAGGATAACTCTACTTGCAAACAAGCCTAGATCATTGAGCTGGAGCAAGCTGCTAAGCTTGAGATTTCTACCAAAGAAGTTTTCAACATAGTGACACTAAGCTAGTGTTATGAGAAGCTTCTTTAGAAGAAGCTCCTCCAAGGTGTTCAACTAGCTAGGGAGGAAGTGTTAAAAGTGTACCTAGACTATGATATTTCTTACCTTGACTTTGCAAACGTAGATGATGAAGATAGGGATGATAAAGATGATAAAGAAGAGGAGAAGGATGTCAGCTAAAGGAAAGTGTAAGTAAACCTTGCTACAATTGTCACCTCAATACTGGTGGAGGCTATTGCTCCAATGGAAGCTCCTTTGACCAAAAAGGATTAGGTCGAACAAGATGCATCTCAAGAGATTGTCACTGTGTAGCCCTCAACTTGATACGTTTACGAGTTGTTACTCATTTGTTTAGATTGAGATGTCAATCTTTTTGTTATATAGTTGGACATAGTTCCTTTCCCTCTTTTTTTATTAATTATTTCTTTGTATGTTTTCTTTACACATACTTTTGTCAATTAATGCATTTCTTTTACATATGTTTAGTGGGTCAAATTAAATGTGACTTGTGTAAAATGATTAAGCATTTAGTTTCAATTTTCCTTATCTAAGGTTAGGATACAAAGCTTTTTCCTGTTATTCCTTCAAGGTGTAGGCTTAGAAACTTATTTGTTAGCCATAATAAGGCAAAACAATTGAATTATTAAATTTGCCAATCTAGATTTGTCCATTGACCATTTATGGTTAGAATTGTTAAGTCAATTCATTAACCGAGTTGCCATGAGTTTTAAAATTTTCTAATCCATTAACTGTAGTTAAGTCATGTCAAAATGTATACATTTGATAAAATAGTACTTCATTGCGCCACAAACTTGCCATATTGCATCATAACTTAAACTTGCAACGTTAGGCATAAAGAAACATCAATAATTCACAAAAGATCATCATAGCAAATAACTTTCCCATAAAAAAAAAAGAAGAAGTAAGGTTTTATTATGAACTTATCTTAGAAAAGAAATCATTCAAAATACAACTTCAGATTCCTGGCATTCCATGCCATGGGCATAACCTATTCGTTCAACTTATCCAATCTATAAGTACCATTCCTTATGACCTCTCAATTTTGACATATATCTTCCCAACTAGTTGTATGCTTCCATTAGCTATCTTGATTGTCTATTGCTTCCATCTTGTGGCATTATAAATCTCTAGGTTGAAAAACCTTATGTTTTACTTTTTGGTTCGAATATCATGTTGGTTTATGTTGATATGCCATAATTCTAGCCTTCATCATATATCTTATTTCTTCTATTATGTCCAAATTAGTTATATCTAATTAGCCATCTGTTGAAGGTAATAGTTGCTGTTAAAAGACAATCAAACACTTATCAAATCATAACTTTGCAAAAAAAAGATGAAAAGTTAGGCGAAAGGGGTACTAGGGTAACTTTAGCATTGCCACTCTAATGCTTAAGTCAATTATGGAATGAGTAAAAGAAGAGAGAAAGAAAATAAGTCATGTTAGAACTCCTAAAAGAAGCTTACTATAACCCTCTAAGTCTACTGACAATTCTAGACCACCCTTGTTCGATAAGTGTTACCTCCAAAATATGTACTGTGTTAGATTCAAATTTAAGATCTCCTTGAAATTGAGAGATGGAGCTAGAGTAATGGCAGCTTATGGGTAGTTATTTCTATAAGAAGCCCAATTGCTTGCACACTTTGTTCAAATTTGAACTCATTAGGGTTGATTGAGTCTTAACAAGTTATATGTATCTCTATAAGCTAACTAGGGCTAATCCAACCTATTTAAGTTGAGTTGCTCTTTGCTATTAGGTATGTTCAGCATGCTAGCTTTCCTAAGCTAACTAATTCTTCTAAAGCAGGATAAAGGAGGTCATAAGTATTTTGAGGAAGGGTTTGATCATGGATACATCAAGGTGAAGATTGATATCTCTTTGAATTGATCATAAGCATAAATTTTTACTTTATCATAGAAGGCAATCTTAGGACAAACATCCTCTTTAAAGCCTGAACTAAGTCTTCGAACTTTATTCTTAAAACCTTATCATATTTTATAGAGAATGACCTAACTTTTTGTTTGACTTTTCTAAGAAGCTTCATGTCTATTCAAACAACATTTCATATCCCATTATTAAGACTTGCATGATTGTGTCAGAACCCATATGGGTCTTTGACACTATAATTTAATATAGGTTGTCAGATTCATAATATGCATGTGAAATCAAAAGACTTAAAATAATTGGTGACCACATTCTACATGAATCCTAAATGTTATAACTTTTCTATCATTACTATTATTTGAATTCCATACTCTTTTTCCCTCATTACTTTGCATTCTACTCTCCTATTATCTTGCATTAATCTATGTTTCAACTTTCTCTTCTTTACCTTAAGTGTCTTTGTTGTTACACTATCAAATTTCAATGAATACCTTTCCTTTTCAATTACAATACTGAGGTAACCATATGGAACACTAAATCCAACAACTCAACTCACGCTTAATGATAACTCAAAAATAGTATATATTTTTTGTAATAATTTTTGTAAACCCCGTAAAATTTTGTAATACTTAAAATTGAATTCGAATGACCATGATATTCCATAAAGTCAACAAGTTGAATAATTAAAAATTTACCTGTGAAGAAAATTTGAATTGGTAGTCAAGTATTCCTAAATTTAGAAAAAACCATAAGCAATAAACCAAATATTAGCTAGAGAAGTAAACACCTAAGAACCCTACTTTAAGAACCTAAGGTTAACTAAGCTTAGTTTAATTTCAAGATACCAACAACTTAATAAGAAAGCCAATTTAAACTAGGAAAATAGTCATGTAATTAACTTTATTTAGCTAATTGAATAAGGTAGCCATTTGGGTTATGCAATGGTGGAAATTTAAGAGAATTACATATGAAGATGAATCAATCCCTATTACCTAATTTCCTTAACAATTTGAGTACATTTGAAACAAAGCTAATAATGATAACCAAATTAACCTTTCACTTGATAAATCCAACAAGGATAAGATAAGCCAATCTTCATCTATTCGCATGGCATAATAGTGCCCTACTTACGCCAATTAGAGGAAGGGAATGCTACACTAATCCTCATCATTTCCACACACGTTTCGTTGTCAATCTTAGCTACTATTTTGTCATAATAACCATGCCTCCTTCAATCATTATGTGTTGACTCTTTACACTTTCAAATTTTGTTAAACAAAAGGGGGTATAGTGAATGTACAAGGCAAACACAATCAGCCACTCCATCCTCATGCACCTCCATTTGTTTTGAAGTTTCCAAAGATACACTTAAACATTAGAGTAATAAGAAGGAAACCCATTCACCATGAAAACAAAGTAAACTAACCACCCCTTTGAACCCCTATTTACATCACACATCACTTAGTGCCATCACCTTGAAACACTTGAAAAATCAAAGCTAAAAACGTTGTGTCATCAACATAACAAGGGTTTAGTTCTTAAGGAGCTAAAGAGCCAAAGGGTTACACCAAGGACAACGAGCTAAGGGAACAAGTAGTAAAGTTATCTATCGTCATCTTCACTTAGTGAAGTAAGTTTCACATTTTAGAAATACTAAAGCATCATACTTGGAAGATCATTTCTTATCTAAGCAAAGTGTTATGTACCCTAGATGTATCATACTAAGTTCATAAACTTCTTGAGATTTTTCATGTGAACATTATGGTGTGTAGTTTAAGTTGAGCTTCCTTATAATATATTTATTTTGTCACTTAGGATATATCCTTAAGACTTAAAAAAGCTACAAAATTACATTTATAAAGGAGCCAAACAAGCTAGATATAGCATGTATAAGACATTCCTAGATGATACTTTTACTTCTATTTAGTTTTACAAGTCATAAGTAGATTTTAGTGAAGGAAAAACCAACATATGAAGTGTTGGTGATGATATGAACTTGTAACTTGAAAGAGGATAAAAATGAAACTCAACATCCTCATGAAGAGCTACTAGACATGGTGCACTTTTGAAGCATTCCTAAATTTCCTTAGACTTATTGTTGTTAGAATCTATATATCACTTTTGCAAGTATATATATTGTTTAGATAAGAATCCTTAAGAAAAGTGTTTATTTAGTAGCTTAATCGAAAATTATGAAATCTAAGCCCACTTTAAAATCCACTTATAAGAATGTTTTAGAAAAGATTAAAGCCATTTGAAACTCCCTAAGGTACTAGAACTAGCATATGAATACATTAGGAGGCTAAACTAAGCCAAAAACATGTTTTGAGCCTAAATCAATATAAACAAGCCCCAGAAACGCCATGGACAAAACTGAATCCTACTAAAAAATCCTTAGGAAATATGATTGAATAATGTTTGAACCAGAATAAGCATGTCAGGCCTAAGACATAGGCCCTTAAATGGCTAAAATGAGCAAAGAATTTCAAAACAAGCCAAACTGATAAAGCTTAGAGCTTGAAGAGTTAAAGGACCAGAATTTCCAAGCCTAAAAGAAAAATTACTAAGCCCCACTTAGAAGGCCTTAACAAAACGGCCCATGAGCCTAAGCAAGAACACTAATAAAGTGAGACTAAGTTAGATCACTAATTAAACATGAGCTCATAAAGAAGAAATACTAAATATGCTTCAAGGCTCCAATAAGAACTTAGAACCCATAAGGATTGGGAAAATAGAAATATAAGGCTAAGATTATACAAAATGGAACCCTTTAACCCAACAAATAAGAGGACTGTAGCTTTCTAGACTAACATGAAAAATTGTAGTTAAATCTATCAAATTGGACCATACTCCAATAATTTACATTCGAAAATGATGGAAGATGACTATAAGAGCGTAGAAATTAGATTTAAAATGGACTAGTTATGATAAAAACAAGTTTTAGTCAAAACAGGAGTTTATAAAGAGAATTGTTAGCTTAATAGAAAATTTCACTTTTCTTATTCATATTCCTATGTGATTATTATAGGCAATCTTGATATTGATCCGTACTCGCCTACTGACTACTATAATCCATAGATCATCATGGTCGAGTGAGTATTTTGATGACTACTATGCTTATATTTAATTGTAAACTAGTTGCACTTAAAGTTAAACAACAATTGTTATGTTTAGGGTCTTAGTAATTACATTTGTATGACATTCCATGAATGATTGTCTGTTGATGGATGGTCACAAAAATGAAACAAATATTACAATTTCAACCATAACTAAACCGAATCATACATGATATAACTTGTATTATTATATGCTAGCTATCATAATACGCATATGGGATGGAGGGGTCTTGTAGGGGTTGTGATGATGTTTATATATACAAGTTTCATAAGATGCACACATGTAACATGGCCTCGCCCTAACCTGTGAGCTTGCTAAGCACTGGAGACACCAATCGCATAGCAACGGGTAGTGTCCTAGAGTCCATTAAATAGGGGTAAGTAGACTACGTGCGTTACTCACATTAATACTCTTGGCTTAGGAATTAAGAGGTAAATAGTAGAATAATGTAATTAATTGTGAGAATAGAAAGAACGGAATTAATATGAGATAAGTGTGTTTAGCTATTGAGGGTGCTTAGAGCCTAGATCTAATGGTTCAAATAACTTTAACCTCGGCTTTGGGGGCAAAATGTCGAGCTATATGCAGTTATTGGTTAAGCTGGATATAGTTGTTAGAGCATATGATTGTTGCATTTCTTTGGTTACATGATACAACTATTTAATTATTGCATGAAAGGTTTAGTAAGAGGAATTACTCATTAAGCACGTTATAAGCTTACACCCTCTGAGTCTTTTGATACAGGATGACAATTGGCGTGTGCTAGGGCATGCTATGCCCAAGGTTAGTATTGGGAGCAGGGATATATGAGTTGAGGAAGAGTGACTAAGAGAATTTACATATTCTTTAGTATAGACTCTTTTATTTGATCCTCATGTAGGATGTTCTACCAAACTCCCTATGAGCTATTTCTATTTTTTTTTTTTTTATAATCAGTATTGTACCTATAATATCTTTTAGTGAGATAATATTCCTACTTATGTTAGTTTACAATGATGATTGGTTAGTTATTTCATGGAATTAATTAGTAAATTAATCTAAACTACATAGGAAAACATACCCAAGAAGTTACCTAATATTTGGAAGACATCTTATATATCGTGTCGAGGGTTTCAGATAAGTTGTAAGGCCAATCTAAGGCACTCGAAGTGGTATACGATGAGCTCCCACGATTGAAGTATCTCTCGGGACGTGACAACCTTTAGTGGTATCATAACAAAGGTTTTATTTAAGGTAAATCTTGACCCTAGACATTAAGTAACCTACCAAGTGAGCTTGAGAAGGGTAGATTAAGTTAGGCTCAAGTAAGAATTTTCTAAAGAAACTTTAACAAAACAAGAATTTAAAAGACTAATTAACTTATTTATGTCTTGCCGACTAGGCTAGTCCCTTTAGCTACTAGCCAGGTGGCTTATGTTTCATACGTTCAAGGGAGAGACCATCTTAGGGATTGGACCACAATTGATTTATACTAGAGATAGATGGAAAAACCATGATCTCTTGGTTCAAATATTTAATGTCTAAGATATGGTAGATTTTTGAGATTTCACGGAGGAGGAATATGGACCACCTCACCCGAGCTGGATGAAGGTTAGCTTACAAAGGAGGAGTTACCGTCAGAGGTTGTTCTACCTCTACTAGAAGAAGTCGAGGCTCGACATCTAAACCCCTAAAATTTTCAATCTAAGTCTTAGATTAGACTCAAGTATGCTAGACAACCCTAAGAGTCAACAAGGCTAGATAAGATATATATAAAAAAAAAACTCTCATATAAGAATTGAAAATCTAATCGCTTATAAAAACTTTAAACCCTAAATGCATATAAACACTAAAGATGGTATCTAAAAGTGATAAAATATTAAAAACCATAACCTTAAGCTTATGAATGTGTTAATTCATTACAATCACAATAAAACCTTAATCGAGTATAAATACTTAATGATATGCTAAATCATATAAAATTATTAACCAACAATCAAAGATAATTTTTAATTGCTCATAAATGTGTACATACTAAATTAATTCATAAGGAATTATGATATTACATTATAGATAATATTAACCTTATAATTATAAAAATAAGCTAGTGTTGTGTAGGTTTAAGGGTTTAGTTTATATTTAAACAACATATAGTAAATGTTAGTATTTTAAATTATACTTTTCATGCTAGTTGTATTATGTATGTTACTAAATTTTATCCATATTGTTATAAATGTTTAGGGAAAGTTTCAATAGTTGATTTACAAATTATTTCATTTAATTTCTTACTTGTCCTCTTGCTTTAATTTTTCCTCTAATTATGTTCATTTCTAAAAATATATGGAATAATTAGATGTAAATTTGCTAGAGTTGACCAAGTCAACATACGTCATTTTCAACCCAAAATCTTCTCCTCTTTTCTTTTGATTTCTTTTCTTTCTTTTTTCCCTCTTCTTCCCTTTTTCTTGACATCCACCCCTTCCCCATTCTAGAATCCACTTAAGTCTTCTTCATAAACACAATTACAATAAAAACAAAAGCCCTCTTTCATCTCCCCATCCAAACCGTAACATCCTTCTCTTCTTTTCCCCTTCCTTTAGTTTTTATTTTCACTTTTTAACTCTTTAACAATCAACTTCCAAACTACCATATTATATAGTTAAACTCCTCTTTCATATTCACATAGAGAAAGAGTTATATTTCCATTAGATTCTTTACTATAACAATTGATTAGTTTGTCTGTGTTATGTTGACATTAATATTCTTATGCAAAGTAAAGTTATGTCCTTCTATTGAGTAGTTTTGTAAAATATCACACTTAGTATGTCAATATGTATTCTAGTATACTAAACTAAGCTTTTATGTATATGCAATGAAATTATACATATCTAATCTTATTTCTTTCAAAAATCTTATGTAGTATGTGCACATATGTTAGTTTATATAGGAATAAATATATATATATATGTAAGTATAGAAATATATATATAGCATATGAATACATATGAAGTATGTATATATAAATCTTAGTAGAATACATAGTATAAATATACATATACATAGATAAGATTAGGAATACCTATATACATATACCAATCAAAACCTTATACAAGAATACCCTTTATATACACAACTAAGTATAATAAGAAAATTAAATATATATACATGAAAGTATACCAACTGAAGCCATAAACATATATATATATATATATATAGATTATATAAAAATTCCTTGAAATTATACTTTGAAAATATGAAAATATGTATAATATACATATATAATTGTATTTATATATAAGTATATGTACAAGTACATATACTAGTATGTTAAAAGTATATATATACGTAGACATACATATAAGGTGCATAAATATATAGCTATAACATGAGTACATACATATTATAACATAAGTATTTAACATAAAGTAATAAAATAATTATACATAATATATATATGTACATATGAATGGGTTGAAATCCATAATATATAATTAAGGCCCATAAGAAATTGATTAATTAAATATAATAATATATAAATTTACCTAATAATAATATAAAATTCAAGAAACATAAAAATCAAGAAAATTTAATAAAATGCCATATAGATTGCTAGAATAAGTCCATGTTAGCAATTTATTCAAATAATCCATCTAAATAGCAAATTATAAAAATTAATAATAAATAATTAATTAAGAAAATTTACAATAATAACAAAATTAAAATAAATATAAAATTAAACCTAAAATTAGGAAAATATAAACATCTCCATAAATTAGAATAAAAAAATATTATAAGAATATAAAATTTAGAAATTGATTAAATCATAAATACCAAAGAAAAACTTAAAATTAATAAGTATAAATATTTGACTCAAAAGAATTAAATTTATAATAATTTTGGCATATCTCAAAAAGTGTAGGTTTTAATGTCTGAAATAGACCCCATTACGTGAACATACGCTTAAAAACCATAAAATTAACTATAAGTTTATAAATAACAGAGTTAGAATGAAAAAGCTATATGTGATTTAGGATTTAAACAAAACCTAGGGATATATGTAAATTAGTTACAGTATTTAAGTAATATGCCATTGCAAATGAATAAATTATGATAAGAGTTCAATTAACGAAAGAAATAACTAAACACAATTACTTATAAATATACATATATCATTTCCTACAAAAAGAAACCAACAAACATGTATAATAAAGAATAAATAAGACATAATTATAAGATAGAAAGTTCTTCAAAAGATTAAATTGTTATACATATACACATACGTTAAAAATCAAAGTGTTTTGAAGAAGATTTACCTATATATGAAATAACGATATGTGTTAGTATAAAATAGTAATGGTAATAAGAGAAATAATGGTAGTAATAGTAATACTAATAGCAATAAAATAAAATCATACATATATGGGGAAATTAATTAAATATAGGTATACACACACACATAACATAATCTTAGAATAATACTACAATATAACTAAGCTAAAGTTTTCAGATATTTGAATAAATGATTTTAAGATGTTTGACCCAAGTCTATCACTTTATCTAATATATATAATGTTTCACTAATATCTATTCTATTATACACAAATACTATAATTAGGTTATAGTAAAATATTAATACAAAATTTACAAATAGTCAAATAATTTGAACTTATATAATCTTAAATAAATTATATGTTATTACCTATAAAATAAAGAAATGCAAACTTGTTAAGAACTAACTGTAAAAATGTAAAGATTTAAAGTAAACTAAACGGTTATATGAAATTCAAAAACCTGAGTAGAAACGGGAATCATAAGATAGATATTGAGTTGGTTAGAACATTTAGTACGACATTTAGATACTCATTAGGTTACTTTCATTTCTATTTATCAGGAGATATCGATCAGGAAAGCAAGTTGCTTGTTGATTATTAGGAGTCGTATCAACTTTGGTCAAGTTAATAGTCTCGATGACTTTATACTTATTTTGTGCTTGTAGATGGTGCACCTAAATTAAATATTAATAACTGAGTACATGGGAGTTTGGGTTATGCATGTGCTTAATATTGATTGATTACTATGCAAAATACTATTAAATGTGATAAAATGAAGATTTAGTCATATGATTGACTATTGCACAATTTGAATGGTTTACTGACATTGATTGATTGCTTAATAATTTGACTTACTTATATTTGGCTTATCTAAAATTAAAAGGATAATGCATCAACCATGCATTATATTACTTATTCCAGCCAACATTTCATGCGAAGGTAAAGAGAGGCTCTGCCGAGGTTTCTTTTATATATTGAATTAAAGTGTTTTAATATGGTATACTTATACAACATAACCTTACCCTAACCTATGGGGCAAACTAGGTACTGAAGATACCAATCATAAGGTTAAGGGTTAAGTCTAGAGACCTTCGTTGTAGGGTGTAAGCATGGACTGCAAGGGCTATCTCGGTACTAAACCTAGGATTTTGTTTATTACTGGATTTCTTTGAAATAGAAATGTATTTCTTGAAATACGAAATTTAAATTTATGGTTAAAAATCTAGTTGCTAGAACCTGATCATGATTAGTGTTGATGTATCTCCAACCTTTATCTCAAAAGGCGTTAAATCTGATTTTATATGTAGTACCGATCAACTACAGATATTGTTTGACATACTTCGTATATAGGTATTCATATTGTTGTAATAATTTGTTTGATAACCTACTTGCCAGTATAATGTGAGGGATAACTCATTAAGTTTTTATAGCTTATTCCCTAATAGTTTTCTTTCTCAAGTTGACAAATAATTGGGCATGAGTTAAGAGCTAAGTATTGAGATATTTTAAATGTTAGAATTAGAAAAAGGTTATGTAGTTCATTTAGGATGTTAAATGTAAATACTACTTATATTTAGATTTTGTAACTTTAATAAGTTTAAATTTAAGTCTTTACGACTTGATCTTATCATTTAGTATGAGGTACCATTTCTTTGCGGTTCTGAGGAACTGTAGAATATTAGATATCTATATTTATTTATATTTTATAATTTGTTAATTAATTAACAATTTGAAAACCAATCTTATAATCTTTGACTTGCAAGGCGATTTTTGTATCATGGGTATATACGTGATATGAAAATTTTAAGCAATCCTACTAGGCTCCCTTTAAGGTTTTGATACAATACAAATATATTCATTTCGGCTAAGGGCCTATTATGGTAGTTAGAGGTCAAGACTTTGCTAGTGAGTTAGACATTTGGCCCGATCCCTTGGTTGGTATACTACATAGGTTGATTGTAAGGGAGGCAGAAAGAGTATCATCTACCAACTCTAGCATTAAATTTGCAGGACACACATTCCAAAAGTTAGATAGGGTAAAGCAAGCTGGACCTATCAGACCTCACCTCAAAGGAAGACGTTCCACCACTTCTGTTTAGATGTTATTTGCTAGTTATAGGGTTACAACCTTTGTATTTTGGATTGATCATAGATGTTCCATGTTGTATTATTTGAATCATATGTGATCTTTGAGTGCTTCAAGAGGAAATTCCTTGTATGGTAAGGTTGGATGTATTTTCTTTTGGATTCTTGATGTACTTAGATTTTGATTGATGGAAATTCACTCATTCGAAGTGACCACCTTTAGGTGTAACCTTATGCTGCCAAAATGTTAGTAAAAATGATAGTTCTTTTGGTGAAAGTAATTGTGTACCATACAAAATATTTGTATGAGTTATGAATATTTATTTCTAACCTAAATGTTTTTGCAGAACAAATAGATGATGAGGATGCCATCCTATGGCTCAAGGTCTACCCACAAATCTAAACAAGCAGGATTCACCTTAGGATTATACCAACAATGTGTTGGTTGCCATTTATGGCAACAATTAGTTGCTAAAGGCTTTTCTAGAGCAAGATCGAAATCCTTCAGCCTTAGTCCTACCTTCGGTACATATGGAAGAGATGTTACCACCATTACCCTTAGTCGAACTAATAGAGGTAACCCTTGTAGCAGCGCCTGAGCAGAGAGCACAATGGAATGTCCTCCTTAAATTCATTTGTTACAATAGGTACATTGAATGAGCAACAAGTAAGCTAAATGAGGTAGAGGACTAGCTACTACAAATTGAGAGATATTTCAATGCTTTTGAAGTGCCCCTACACTTGAGATTATCCTATGGGACATATATTTTAAGACTTAGGGATCAGACTTAGTGGATATCTAAGAGGAGGTCCCTAATACCCTCAGTCACATGGGAAGCCTTTAGGAGATAATTCCTATCTAATACTTTCCTAAGAGTCTTAGAGTGCAATACAGTAGAGAACTTCTATCCATCAACTTGGAAATCCATAGACTGCTATAGTACTTTCTTAGAAAAGTATAGTGACAGGTTTAAAATGTAAGTTTTAGTGTGAGGTTTAAATGTGGAGCTGAAGGAAAGAGTTCGATGGTTTGGGCCCAAGACATTAAGAGAAGTAATTAAGAAGGTCAAAACCTTAGAGAATGCTAAGGGCTAAGAAAAAGAAACTGTATGGTGCAAGATTAATATCTTTGGTTAAAGACTACATAATGGTACTAACTACCAAGGCAAAGGGAAGAAGGTCATGATACAATGTAGCTACCTAAAGTGGAAAGAAGTTATAAGTCACTTAAGAAGTTACAAATGTAAAGATAAGCACTATCTAAGGGAATGTCCTCAATTACAACACAAGTTTTTCTATTATGGGAGTATTGATCATAGAGTTATGTAATGCCCTAAGAAGAATGACACAACTTATTTTATCTGTAAGTAGCTAAGGTACCTCTCCACTACATGTACTCAGAGACGTACTGCACCGGTTCAGGCAGCGAAACCACAACAAAATTCAAGACAATTGATGACCTATAAGAATAATATAAGATCAAGGGCATCAAACACTAAGCCAAGAGCCCTTATTAATGGCACCAGGGTGTATAACTTGGAAGAGGATTGGAGTTATGTCGAGTATGAAGAAGAAATTGAGCCTAAGCTTGTTGTATATGAGGACATTGACATTCTAGACACTGGATTGGTTGCAAGTGAGTGTTTTTATGCTTACTTTTCTATTTGAGATTCAATTTGTACTTCCTAAGATAAATCATGTGCAAATTAAGAAGTCTAGATAGGTTCAGGAAAAGTCAAGATTTAAAGTAATCCCTTAAAGATTAAACAATTAATTATGTTGACTCAAGCAATATCGCTATATCCAATTAGTTAGTATACACCTTGTTCGATATAGGAGTTACCCACCCCTTCATTACCTTTGAAGTAGCTAAACATCTTGGAATGCCCATTTCAACTTGGATTCATGTTTTACAGTAAGAACCCTGATAAGGAGTATAGTGGTCACCCAAGAAATGATTAGAGGTGCCTTATGAGGATCTAAGGATGGGAAAGTTGCACAAACTTGTCTCTAATTGACATGAATAAGTATGAAGCGATTTTGGGAATGAGTTGGATGTTTACTATCAAGGCCCCAATTGATTTTCAAAGGAAAGAAGTAGCTTTCAAAGCGATAGATGGAACAAAGGTTGTATTTGAGGGAGAGGCAATACCATAAATTTCTAAGTCATTATGTTCATTTGAGCTAATAACAAACATTAAAGGATTGGTTAAGACAGAGGGCTAGTTAAGCAGTACAGAGTTAGGGGACGAGAAACCTAATTTAGAGACAATTAAAGTTGTGAATGAATTTCCAAACATTTTTTCGAAAGAGTGACCAAGATTATCACTATAAAGAGAAAAAGATTTTGTGATTGACTTGATACTAAGGATAAAGCTAACCTCAAAAGCACCTTATAGGATGGCCCCTGTAGAATTGAAAGAACTAAAGAAGCAACTACAAGAGTTGTTGGATCAAGGTTTCATTTTGCCCAATGTATTACCCTAGGGAGCACTGGTGTTATTTGTTAAGAAAAAGGATGGCTCCTTAAGGTTGTACATCAATTATTGAGATCTAAATAAGGTGACAATTAGGAATAAGTATCCATTGCCATGCATAGCTGATTTCTTTGGCCAATTGCAAGGTGCTTATGTGTTTTCCTGCATTAATCTATGATCAGGATACCATTAGTTAAGAATTAAGCTGGAAGATGTCCTAAAGACGACATTCAGGACAAAATATGGACATTATAAGTTATGCCTTTTAGGTTAACAAATGCCCTAATGGCCTTTATGGACTTAATGAATCGGAGTTCCGGGTACTACTCGATAACTATGTCATCATATTCATTGATGATATTTTAGTGTATTTTGGATCCTTAAAACAACATGAAGAGCATTTAAGGGTTGTGTTATAGATACTTCGAGAGCATAGGTTATATGCTAAGCTTTCCAAATACAACTTTTGGCTGTATGAGATATCTTTTCTAGAGCATATTGTGTTAAGTGCAAGTATATCTATTGATCTTGAGAAAATAAAAGATATCGTTGATTAGAAGTAGCCTAAAATTGTAACTACAGTGTGAAGTTTTCTTAGCTTAGCTAGGTATTACCAAAAATTTGTGAAGGATTTGTCTAAGATAGCTTGACAACTTATGCAACTAACTTAGAAAAGTATAAAATTTGAATAGAATGAGAAATGAGAATAGAGTTTTCCAGAGTTGAAGCAAAGACTTATGGCACCTATTTTGGTCCCGCTTAATACAAATGAACCATTTACAATATACATCAATGCATCAAAGAATGAACTTAGGTGTTATAGAAACCTCATTTTTGCTTTTTTATTTTAGTATTTTTATTAAGGCAGGTTAAAAATAAAAAAAAATGAAAATTGAAAAAATAATAAAAATAATGTATCTAGTTTAGTCGAGTTAAGTCATATCAAGTTAAGTTGTTTAGAGTCTAGTCATATAACAGTATGTGTTTAAATTAATAAATTCTTAAAGTCATTGAAGGAATGGGCTTCATCAAAATAATTTTGGTTTAGGTCGATATAAAATAGATTTTTATCTAACTTATATTGAGCTAAAATAGACTTAAGATTTATTAAAAGGTTTATTAGGCTAAATCAAATTGAATTAAATTAAGCCTAAGGAATAGAATATCCAAATTAAAGTAGGGTTTTTAAAAACTAGATCAAATCTTCAAAGAATCCAAAACGTATCTTTTGTATCTAGGATCCATTATCGTATTTAGGGTTTGTTAAGATCAAATCTATATTTAAAAGAGATATGAAAGATTTGGTAGTGTGGTTTATAAATTGGAATTCAGCGATAGACATATACATGTTTTTTTTTTTACCCTGATCACACCAAAAATTCCTAAACTCTACAATACTCCTCATTCATAATCAACACTTCACTAATCTATCATCTACTATCTTTGCACTTATAGTAGCCCCTTGAATACAAAAACTCCACATGCTTATTCACTCATGAGCACTAGATCACACCTATACAGCACCTGACCTTTACTGCCAATATACCTACTTACTGACCTGATATAGCCGCATGTCCATACTGCTACATGCATTGACACAAAGCATACATACATACGTTGAAGTCCACTTTCACCTACAAACTATACATATGGAGAAACACTCACCTACATCACGGCTACATGGATACCCATCACCTTGACACAAGTACATCCCCTGAACAACCACATACAACAGTTCCCCCTAACCAAATAGCCATATACGTACATCCCCCCTCAATGACACATAGTCACAAGTCCCACTACACACATACCATCGCTTGAACACACACAACATTCGACAGCACACTCACACATAGTTGTCATAAGCACATTTCTTACTTATACATATGGATAACCTCAATACATATATGCCCCTGGACATACACACACGATAGCTCCCTATCCCTCAATACCTACTCGCGAAGACACATAATCGCTCATATGATCACTCCATACACGTTGTACATGATCACGATGCACCATCATCACACACTATCATGACACATGATTTGACTTCTTAAGGTTTTTTTATTATTATTAATTATCATATCATTTTTTACATAATTTGTGTTTTGGATAAATTTACTTAAATCACATTTTTATTTGAAAATTGCATTTGCTAGGAAAAGTCATGTATCGTTTTTCCAAGATCTGTATCTTCGAAGGAGATATGTATCCAGATCGTATCTTCGAAGTATCATACATATAGGATTTAGAAGAAATATGTATTTAGATTGTATCTTCAACGCATCCTATATATAGGATTTAGAAAAGATACGTATCTAAATTGTATCTTCAATGTATTTTGCATATACGATTTAGAAAAATACTTATCTTAACGTATCTTGTATATAGAATTTAGGAAAGATATTTTTGATATGTAGCGATGTTTTAAAAAATAAATAATAAAAAATCTTAACCAATATTTTGAAAAAATCTAGTTAATTAGGTTTTTTAAAATAGATTCATGAAAATTACATTTTCTAGGATATTTTTAAAAATATTAAATGGTTAAATAAACGTAAATTTAGTATGATTTTCAAAAATAAAAAAAAATTCACCTAATAAATATTTTATAAAAAAGAACTATGCTGTTTTAATCCCAATTAATGGGTACGTAGGTATCTTTGAGGTAACCATATAAATTTTTTTTTTAAAAAATCTTTTTTCTTGAAAACTTCGCAATAAAAAATAATAAAAAGTTCATTTTATTTATATTCTATATAGCTTTACATATCTTAGTATCTTTAAAATATATATATATATATATATATAAAGCCTATTAATTGATTTTTTATTTTTACATAGTGATTTAGTCTTAATAGGTTAGCCCCCAAACTTAGTTTTTCTAGTTATTTTTTTAAAAATTATTTTCTTAGAAAATATGTGAATTAGTAGCCAAATTAAAGTTTTTCTACCTGAAAACTTTAATTTCATTTTTTACTAGTTTAATTGGTTGGCGAGTCCAATTTTTCAAAATATTTTTTTTTCAAAACATTTTTTAAAGAAAAGTATTTCCTTAATTTTATATCGAGTAATCTGCATTAGGCAAGCTAAGCTTAATATAGATTAAGTTAAGAAAAACCTAAATAAGGCTTAACAAGTAAGTACTTATGCAAAATGGTAAGGTAATAGCATACATTTTGCAACAATTGAGATCGTACGAGCAAAACTACCCAACTCACAACTTAGAACTTGTTGCAATAGTTTTTGACCTAAAATTGTAGAGACATTATCTCTATGGTTAGAGATGTGAAATTTACACCGACCACAAGAGCTTAAAGTATCTCTTCACCCAAAAGGAACTAAATATGAGACAACACTATTGGCTCAAATTGATTAAGGATTACAACCATCGTATAAATTATTGCCCAAGAAAGGTAAATGTAGTTGTTGATACCTTGAGTAGAAAGAATCATGTAATAGTTGTCTCATTCCTTACTAAGGAGAGGGAGTTGATAAAGGAATTTGAGAGGTTGAATCTAAAATTCACTTGGCATGAGGTAAATTCATAGGTGTTTAATCTAATTTTGGAACCTACATTAGTTGAAAGAATCTGAGAAGCCCAACATAGAGACTTTACCGTTATTTAGATGAGACAAAAAGTAGCAAATGGCAGCTACTCTAATTTTGAGATAGATGAAGCTAGGACAGTTCGGATGAAGGGTCGTTTATGTGTGTTAGATGAAGCTAAACTGAAAAGGGAAATCTTGATTAAAGCAAAACATTCAAGATATACTGTCTACTTAAGAGGTAAAAAAATGTATCAAGGCCTTAAGAAATCTTTTTAATGGAATGGCATGAAGAATGATGTTGCTGAGTTTGTATGGAAGTATGATACTTGCTAAAGAATCATGGCAAAGCATTAATGCCTAAGTGGTACATTGTAGCCCTTATTTGTTCCAAAGTGGAAATGGGATTAGATTACGATGGACTTTGTAAGAAGATTACCTAAGATAGCTATAGGATATGATACCATTTGGTTAATACTAAATAGACTTACTAAATCAGCATACTTCCTCCTAATAAATATGACTTATACCTTGGAAAAGTTAGTACGGATTTATCTAAGAGAAATCATCCGTTTGTATGGTGTTCCAATAAGTATTATGTCAAACCAAGATCTTTGTTTAATTTTTAAGTTGTGGATTTATAAACCCCGCAAATTTAGTTATTTAAAAGTAGGATTGAACCTTAATACTATAGATGACTCGAAGAGTCATTAAAGCCAAGCAAGATAAAAATTTAATAAATTATAAATATAAATATATTATAAGGAGTAAAAACCTTCGAAATTGATCAAAACCTTAAATCGTATACTAAAACCCTAAAACTGCTTTAAGCACCATTAATAAAAATTGAACTCAAATTTGTTTGAAACCTTAAAATTATAATTGTAAACCTATAAAATAGTTAAATATTACTCAACAGTGATAAAATTATAGTCAATTACAAATTCTCAACGAAATTGCCTATTAGTGTGAAATTATAACAAAATCACTATAATAACTCGTAAAAATTTTAATTGTACCGAGTACCAATTAAATTGATAAAATTTCATGAAAATTTAAAAATTATTTTACGATGAGATTTATTATAATTTATATGTTTCGAAAAATTATATATATATTTATTATTAATTTTTATTTTCCCTATCTTTCATTTTCAATTTATCTCTTTTCTTCTTTTTCTACATTGCTACATTCTAGAAACCAAAACAAAAGATTAGCAAAAAAGTAGCAACCGCGTGAGGAATTAATTTGCCATGTGTTGAGTTTAAATAAAAAGAAAAGATTACAGATGATTTTTTTTTTGTCATATTCTCATTAATGTAAAAGATAAGATGAGATTTTAGCTTAAAATATAAGCTATATCCATACATGAATAAAAGGAAAATCTAGGAAAAAGAAAAAAGAAATTCTTCACACCAAAATCTAGAAGCAAACCGTGAGGGAGAGAAAGAAAAAGAAAGAAGGAAAAGAAGAAAGAAAGGAAGAAGAAAAGAAGAAGGAAAAGATGAAGAGAAATTAAATAAATAGGTAAGTAATTATTTTAGTAGTATAGATGTATAATATGTAGTATATACATATACAAATATAGTATTTATTTTTCTACATATAACATTACTAATACATGTCTATGTGCATTAGATTTAATTTTATATATGTATAAGGCTAGGTATGTATACATGTATATACATAGGTATATGGAAGAGTATGTATTATGTATTTATTTTTTCATTACATAACTATAGTATAAATATATATGTATGTACTGTAACTATATATATATATATATGTGTATGCATGTATAATTATTTTTATATGTATGTATAGTCGTATAGTATATATGTAGTAGGGTATTTTCTTATAAGTATGTATATAAGACATATATATATAATATAGAATATATGCTTTGGAGTATACAGCATAATATATGTATAATATATAGTATACATATTTTACAATAAATATTATGTAAATATATCTACCGAATATATATAATATAAGAATGGGTATTAGTAAATTATATATATATATATTTAGGTCTTCGAAAATTATATGGGTATATTATTATGTATAAATACATATACATATATAATACGTATAATGTAGAGTATATACATATATAAGTAGTATACTAAATATGTATTAGCATATATAATATATTTACTAAATTTGTAAATATGTAAGGTATATATGTGTATATATATATATATAATACCGTGATTAAGGATTTTTGTAAAAATAAAATTATAACATATATTATAAGAATATATATATATATTAAATGTAAAAGATATAAATAATGGGAAAATGAGAAATAATAAAAATAATAAAGGCAATAATAATAATAATAATCATAATAAAGTAAAAATCTCAAAAATAGGAAAATATAAATAATTATTAAATCACAAATAAGTTAAGAAAAAGTGAAAATTAATATTTTATAATTTTTAAACTTAAATAATAATTTTTGTGATATTTTTATATCACAATTTAAATTATGAGTTACAACGTTCAAAACGGATGTCGTTACGAGAAAATACACTCGAAAACGATCAAAATGGACTATGAGTTTATAATAATCTGAGCTAAAACGAAAATTTTGCACACGATTCGATAAAAAACTCGAATCGACAATTTTACATAATTAAGTGAAATAGACCTTACAACTTCTAGCATTAGCTAGCTTTAAATTCCCTACCTTACAAAATTTTTATTATTTTGAGGTGATTTCCATATCAACCCTGAGCTGCCACTAGACTACTATAACCCTTGAGCTAGCTATGGCCGAGTAAGTGTTTCCTAATGATTCCATACTTATATGTGCTTGTAGTAAGTGAACATAAATTACAAATTATAAATGAATATGTATGGAGTTGGGTTATGCTTGTACATGATAATTGTTGTTGATAGTGAATTTACCTTAAATTGCAATAATATAATGTCTGTTGCATAGTAGATTCACTAGATTAATTGTTTGTGTCTTGGAATGATCACTGAATAAATAAGACTAAATTTTATTCGACTAGAAAAGTTAACTTCGATTATGCATAAATCATGTACTGCATAATTAATTCCACACAGCCACATTACACAGAGATAGCGATAGGCCATACATGGGTTGATTATTGAGTGTTATTGATTTTGTACGGTGCACACGTGCAATATAACCTTACCCTGGCCCGCGGGATGACTAGGCATTGGAGGCACCAACTACCTGACTATGGGTCGAGTCCAAAGGCCTTCGTTTAGGGGAGAGTAAGGGCTGCATGAACCTACTTACAATCATATGTAGAACTCGTTTTGATAAAGCTGGTAATGGATGTACCATTACATTTTAAATACGAAACGTGGAGTTTTGTTATGAAATAAGTTCTAATATGATACTCAGATCTGACTGTACCGATGAATCTCTAACCTTAACTTTGAAGGATGTTAAATCTGAGTTACATGCAGTACCTAGTCACTTGCATGTATTTGTTTGGCATACTATTTGCCATGCATTTATTTGGTTGAACCTAACTATTGTATGACTTGATTGTTGTGTGGTTGAGGGAAATTAACTCACTAAGCTTTTATAGCTTACTTCCCAATAGTTTTCTCTTGTAGGTTGCTAGATGATCGGGCATGGGTTAAGAACTAAGGGTTGAGTGTCAACATTGGGATGCATAGAAGTTAGACTCTAAGGACAAATTATAGGGTTCATTGGAATTATTGTATACTACATTTAAATTTTGTGACTTTAGTAAGTTTGAGTTTTAGAACTTTACTACCCAATCTTATTATTTGGTAGGGGATACCAATTCTCTACGGTTCTATTGGACTGTGGCTTATCAGATATCCATAGTCACATATATGTGGTTTTTAGTGACTAGTTATTTAGAATCTTGCAATCGTTGACTTACTAGATTTTCAAATCATGGGTTCACATATGATACGAAAATTTGAGGTAATCCTACTAAGCTCCCTTTAGGGTCATGACAGGATTAGTCTATAAAAGACTATGGGCACTAAGTTATAATTTAACACCGCCAATCATCCCTAGCTGGACGGGCAATCTAAATAGACCATACAAACCTTAAAAGACATGCTAAGGGCATATGTATTAGAATTTAAAGGTAACTAAGATGCTTACTTACCTTTAGTTAAATTTGCATACAATAACAACTATTACTCTACCATTAAGATATCCATACAAGGCCCTATACAGGAGAAAGTGTAAATCTCCTTTGTTTTGGGATGATGTTAAGAAATTGACCTTAAGACCGAATTTCGTCTAAGAAGTGACAAAGAAAGTAGTGATCATCAAGCAAAAAATGAAAGAGTTGCAAGACAGGTAGAAGAGTTGGGCTGACTTATAGAGTAGAGAATTGGAGTTCCTAGTTGGAGATCACGTATAATGCTTCCAATCAAAAGCATCCATAGGACATGAACAAAAGGCAAACTAAGCCTAAGGTATATAGGTCCATTTGAAATATTAGAAAGGATCGGAAGCCTTACTTATAGGCGAGCATTGCCACCAAATATCTCTAAGGTCCACAATTTGAGTCACAGATTGTAAGATGCCAATTTGGGTAAAGTTAGAACTAAACAGAGTGGTAGAGTTAGAGCTTGAATAGTTGAAGGAGAATTTAACTTATGAAGAGCACCTAATTTGGGTTATGGACCATAAGGTTCCAAAGCTAAGAAATAAGGAAATTTGATGAGTGAAGTCTTTTGCAAGAACCATGAGTGAGAAGATGCTACATGGGAAGTAGAAGCTCAAGTGAGACAACGATATCCTCACTTGTTTAAGGAACTAAGTATACCTTTAAGTTTTGAGGATAAAACTTGTTTTAAGGGGGGAAGGATATAAACCCTACAAAATTTTTGTAATACTTCGACCTAAACTAGAACGACTACAATATTCCATAGAGTTGACAAGCTGAATAATTAAAAATTCGCTAACTAAGAAAATTGGAATTGGTAATTAAGTATTCCCAAACTTAGGAAAAAACCTAAGCAATAAACCAAATATCAACTAACGAAGTGAATACCTAAGAACAATACTTTAAGAACCTAAACTGAACCAAGCTTAGTTTAATCTCAAGCTACCAACAACTTAGTAAGAAAGCCAATTTAAAGCTAGAAAATAATTGTGTAATTAACTATATTTAGCTAATTAAATAAGGTAGCCATTTAGGTTATGCAACTGTGGAAATTTTAGAGAATCGCATATGCAGATGAATCAACCCCTATTAACCAATGTCCTTAATAATTTGAGTACATTGAAACAAAGATAATAATGATAAAATAATTGACCTTCCACTTGACATATCCAACAAGGATAAGATAAGCTAATCTTCATCTCTTCACATTTGTTATACTACTTATAGATAAGTGAACCAACTTATCAATTTTTTTAATGTACAAAAAAGGAATGATGTGACAATTGCATTGCACAATATTGCCCTATTCATGCCAGCTAGAGGAAGGGAATGCAAAGCCATTCCTCATCATTTCTATACCCATTCATTTGTCAATCTTAGCTACTATTTTGTCATAAGAACCATGTATCCTTCAATCATTATGTGTTAACTCTTTATACTTTCAAATTTTATCAAACAAAAGGGGGTTTAGTGAATGCACAAGGCAAACACAACTAGCTACTCCATCCTCATACACCCCCATTTGTTTTAAAGTTTCCAAACACACTTAAACATTAAAGTAATAAGAAGGAAACCTACGCACCACACACACGAAGCAAATCTTCCACCCCTTTGCACCTTATTCATGTCACACATACATACACATCACTTAATGTGATCACCTTGAAACACTTGAAAAATCAAAGCTAAAAACATTTGTGTCATCATTTGGAAAAACTTGGAAGGCAACCAACATATTAAGGGTTTAGTTCTCAAGGAGCTAAAGAGCAAAAGGGGAGCACCAAGGACAAGGAGTTAAGGGAACAAGTGGAAGAGTCATCTATCATCATCTTCACTTAGTAAAGTATGTTTCGCATTGTAGAAATACTAGATCATCATACTTAAAAGACCATTTCTTATCTAAGAAAAGTGTTATGTACCCTAGATGTTTCCTACTAAGTTCACAAACTTCTTGAAATTTTTCATAGGAACATTAAAGTATGTATAGTTTAAGCTTAGCTTCCTTATAATATATTTATTTGTCACTTAGGATACAGCCTTAAGGCTTAGAAAAGCTACAAAATCACATTTATAAAAGAGCTAAACAAGAAGAACAAGATATGTATAGGACATTCCTAGCTGATACTTTTACTTCTGTTAAGTTTTACAAGCGTTAGAGAAGGAAAAAGCAACATATGAAGTATTGGTGATGATATGAACTTATAACTTGAAAGAGGATAAAAAATAAAACTTAACATCCTCATGAAGAGCTACTGGACATGGTGCACTTTTGAAGCATTCCTAAATTTCCATAGACTTATTCTTGTTAAAACCCATGTATCTCTTCTGTAAGTATATATGTTGTTAGATAAGAATCCTTAAGAAAAGCATTCATTTGGGAGCTTAACTAAAAATTATAAAATCTGATCCCACTTTAAAATCCACTTATAAGAATGTTTTAGATGAGATTAAAGAGATTTGGGACTCCCTAAAGTATTATAACTGGCATATGAATATATCAAGAGGCTAAACCGAGCCAAAAACATGTTTCAAGCCTAAAATTGAGACAAATAAGCCCTAAAAACACCATGGATAGAATTGACCTGATGGGAATCAAGCTACGGGACCTCTGCTTGTAGCCGAACCCAAAGATTAAAGGGGCTAGCATGATGAATCCTTACGTTTCAACTAACCTTGGCTAAGGTTAAATACTTCTTTACCAAGTCATCATATGACCATCCATTATTCTATATTATGTCGAGTTGATGATTACTCTCTAATACCGAGCCGACCAATCACTCGGCATCATCCTTGCTGAGAAGCCTAGAGATAGAGGATCCAAACTAACTAAGCCATCCTTGCTCGGACAAGCCCATCTATCCGTACTTTTTGTTCGCATCCCCTAATAACCTCGCCAATGTAGCATCACCACATGTACAGTATCATATGTAAAATCTATAGCACCAATGATTGTTTTTCTTATATATTCATTTTTACCCTTTTTGTATTGTATACATTGCTTCTTTAAGAAATGTCCTTATTAACTTTTCCCTTTTGGGAAAGTTGCCTTAACTTACAGGTATAAATACCCTTGTACTTGTAGTTGTAATAGATTAGATTACCTTCAATACACTTGAGTACTTTCTTCCTTACATAAACACTGCTTATTTACTCTTGGCATCACTCTTATCCTTTCCCTTAAGGAAGATTAGCTAGCGAGTAACCTCATTGAACCAGTTCATACGTCATATCGAATTGTGTCCTGAATGCTTCGAAGTTCCATTGGTGTATCATATGCTCTGGAGCTATTCGTGGGTTTGCTTAATATTTTCATTCTTTTCTTTCACCCTTTCATACCTATCCCCATTAACCCTTTTCGAGCTTTCTACAAGCTTGGATCCATCCAACAACTGGCCTTGTCTATTTGTAGTCATGGTTTGCAACATCTTAGTATCAGAATGGAGGTTTTGTGTGAACTATAGTTAGCTCTTCTTGAAGTTCTATTAAGCTCTATTTTTGCATGTTTGAAATAGAGTCGGTTACTATGTTCATTTTACTGCTGTGTTATTAGCAGTTTACTTTATGAAGTGTTTGTTTGAATTTTGAATCCATGAAAAAAATGACAGACCTAAGTATAAATGTTAGTACTGGTGATGACAATGGAGTTATCCACCATAGATGATAATCTCAGGGAACTCTTAGAAGCATTGACGAGAGACTTGATAAGATAGCTAACCTTTTGGTAAATCTGACCTCAACTATTCATGCATTGTCTTGCCAACCCATTGACGTCATGCAAAATACTCTATAAGCTACTTAACCTGTTAGAGGTCAAAACCCAGTTCAAGGTGAAGGAGCTGGCGGATGAGAAAGGTAAAGGATAGACTTGAGAGAGCTTAATGAGGAGGAAGAAGAGTATATTAAAGAGGAGCATGTACGAGTCCCTAAAGCATTCGACCATGTCAAGCTTTAGATTCTAAGTTCTAATGGATCTAGGAATGTTGATGAGTATCTAGATTAGGAAGAGAAGCTAGAGAGTATGTTTGATTACTATCAATATGAGGATTATGAAAAAGTGAGGACTATTGCCATTGAATTCTCCAAATATGCCGCCATGTGGTGGAAGAATTTTCAGGCCATGAGAAGAAGAGAGGAGTACCGAGAGATTAACACTTAGCCTAAGATGAAGAGAGTACATAGAAATGGATTCGTATTGGAAACATACCTCCAAGATACATTCACTCGGCTTTAGGAACTGAGACAAGGAGGCTAAACTGTTGATAAGTATGTTTAAGAATTCTAAATGCTTATGATAAGATACAAAGTGGAGAAACCACTAGCTCGAATAGTCTCAAGATTTATTATTAGGTTGAAAGGAGACATCCAAGACATTATGGAGCTCCAACAATTTGACACAATGGATCAAGCTGTTAGGATTGCTCAATTAGTAAAGAGGTAAAGAAGGAGTCGAGTAATGACTAAAATGCTGACTAGCTGACCAGGATAGGCAAGTCACCAAGCTTAGTCTAGTGGTGAGTCGAGTAGAAGAGTTGATGTCAAAGCCGAATAGAAAGGCAGCCCTGAAGATGTAGTGTTGACTTAAATGTATGAGAAGGGGCAAGGGTATGGCAGGAAACTAGCCAAATCAAGTGCTTCAAGTGTTAAGAGTTCAGACATATAGCTACTTAATGCTTGAACCGAAGGACGATGGTCATTAAGGCAGACATCTCGAAGTTAGAAGTGCATAGTACGGATGAGGAACCTGACGAGGAAGGGGTCCTTACTAAGAAAGAAAATGGTAAAAAAGAACTAATTGAAGAGGACATGTTTCCCGAGGACCTAGACCAGTTACTCATGATTGTCTAGTGTACCTTAAGCATAGAACCCTCATGAGAGGAGGAGTTGAGAGAGAATTTGTTTCATACCACCTGCAAGGTGAATGATCAAATGTGTGCTCTCATTTAGTGGAAGTTGCACTAAAGTGGCATTAGCCAATCTTATTTCAAAATTGAAGCTACCAACTATTGCACATCCTAGGTCGTACAAGTTGCACTAGTTGAGTGAGAAAGGAGCATTACATATCACTTGGCAAATACTGCTGTCGATCACTATAGGGAATTACTCTAACTAGATCTTTGATGATGTGTTGCCTATGTAAGCTTCCTACGTATTGCTGGTTAGGGCGTGGTTATTTGATAGGAGAGTTATATATGATGGTTATAGGAATACGTATGTGTTTGAAATGGATGTCTGTGAATATTGTCTTATAATATATGTATCATTGTTTCATGAGCAATAGGTTATGCAGCATAAAATTTAACATGGAAGGCACAAAATCATTAATAGTCCTCCTATACCATGATGTTCCAATGTTAAAGAAAAAAAAAGGAAAAAACTTCAATATCAAGTTGTAAATTTTTCTTTTTTGGGCATGTAATTATGGAAATTAGTTAAGGTAAAGACTATTATGCAACTTTCATTTTTTTAAGGCTTTCTAACAAATTTTTTTATATATATATATTTTATGATAAAAAACTAGTTCCATTATAATTTTTTTTTACTTAATTGATTTTTATCATAATGCCTCACTAATACTATATTATTAGGAACTAACAAAATACAAAAAAAAAATTTAAAAAGATTTAACCATTAGATTTCCAGTGTAAATTATTTATCATTTTGAAGTCATTAATCTTGTAAATATCTAAGTGCTTATTCTTTGTGTTTACCTATTATGTTGTCATGGCTCCAATAGAGTTTTTTCCATGAGTCATCACCCATATGTCATCTTTTAATAAGTTTGGCATTGCAAAAGGATTTTCACTTCTCTATATCATCCTTGTAAGATAATCGTCACCTTGTGTCCTCGATTGTTAGTCCCAATGCTTCCAATTATTTTTAAGTTTAGATTCATCGATGATAATATTAGACTTCTATAATATAAAATCTACATTGATTTTTTAATAAAAGTGTCCAAAAAAGGAAGGTTTTCAAAATTAAAAACTTTTTTTTTTAAAAAAAAAAAGATGAAATGTAGTGTTGCTAACAAGAAAGGATTCTTACAGGATTTAAAAGATTGCCTTTTCAATGGTTTAGCCCAACCTAAAGCCCATAATCACTCATTTTCAAAAACAAGATCTCTGAAGTTCTTAAATAGAGAATAGCTATAGTAGAAGCAATTTTAAGTAAGCACATGAAGCAAGTCGTGACCATGGCCTATACTCAAACTTAGGTGCCTATTGACACACCATCTAAGGTAGACAAGTCTAAAGAATTGCTAATTCATGAGCTCAACAATAGTAATAAAGGCCTAAGGAAGGAATTGAAGAAGATGGAGGAAGAAATTTTGGACAAAATTGAAGAGAAAACGGGAAATCTTAAGGATCAAACTAAGTAAAGTGATCTGGGCTTGAGTAATGTCTGCACTTTTGAAGACCATGAGTTACCTGAGAAGTTTAAGGCACCAAATTTCGAAAATTATAATGGAATGGATTGCCTTAGGCTCCACCTTTGGTTTTATGATCGCAAGATGGCCTAATTTGCCAAACATGAGTAATTGATGATCCAACCTTTCTAAGATAGCTTAAATAGGTGTAGACACCTAATTTTTGGCCCTTTTTATTTTTCAAATTAGGTTATAGGGTCCTAAATAAGAAAAAAGTTCAAAAAATTAGAAAATTAAAGAAAAGCCCAAATAAAATGAAGAAATTTAGAAAAGTAGGAATTCTAGAAAAACATAAGAAAATAGGAAAAAAGAACAAAAAATAAGAAATTCAAAAAATACAAAAAAATTTAAAAATTATGAAAAAATCACAAAAAAATAAAAAAAATAAAAAAATAAAATATTTTAGAAAATAACATTTCATTAGATTAAATTTAGGTTTAGAAGTTGAGCCATTAAACCTGGGCTTATGGATAAGGCACATGCCAATAGCTTGACGGTTAAGCATATGGACATAATATTAGCATTAAGCATGAGGTCTTGAGTTCGAAACTTAGCAAAGGCAATAAGGTCTTTTTCTTACTTTTTGTTTTTCTTACATCAAAAACTGCTACATGTCAGGATCTAATTATGTTACGTGTCTTGACATGTGGCATAATTGGATTGGATGGCCTTTGTTGACGTGGTACCACGTACCATACCACGTCTGCCACCACATGTCAAGTGTGATACTGGCAAGTCGGGGTTTATCGAGTCGGCTGACATGGCGCCACGTCAGTGCTACTTCTGCACTTTCCCTTTCTTTCCCTCAGTTTTCCTCCATTTTTTCCCAATTTTCCTCATCTTTCCTTCTCAAGAACAGCCCATTCCCTCCGCTTTAGCATCAATTTCCACACAAAATTCCATACGTAGGCTTATGGTTTCTTGCATCAATCTCATACTAGACATAGCCTACTATGAATCGGTATAGACAATGCATCTAAGTTCGGTCAATTACGCATTCAAATCGAGCTTCAAAGATTGAAAAAAAAAACTACAAATTTGTTCATTGCTATTAACTTTGATCCGAGCTTTCCTTTGTTGCTGGGTTGAAATTCAAGTATAAATAGGGACATCAATGAGCAGGAGAACGATCCTTGAGCTTCAGAATCAACTCCCAAGCTCTCCTTCTCTCTTGCAATTCTCTTTCTCTCTTTAGCACATTCTCTCTCTCTTCACATCTCTCTTCTCTAAGCCTACCACCATAACCCAACACCACGGCCGTGACCCCTACTCCATTAGCTCTCGAACATAACCTCCCTCGACCTTTGGCATGCCCCCTAGCAGCATTACCCAAGCACCATTGCCGACTGCCACCTTCGACAACCGCCAAATGACCACCCCAGGGCATAACACTCGACTTACCCCCTATAAGTCTAATCCCAAACACACAAATCTTCCCTCTCCCCTGAAGAATTCGGTCCAAATCGTTTTCAACCACCCCTATCCGACATTGTTAAAGAAGAATTGTACGTGACCCGACCCGGTTTGACCCGACCCGACCAGAGGATTAACCTGCGACCCAGCTTAGCATTCCATCCTAGCCCACGACCCAGGTCCAACCCACGCATCTTACTACCTTCACCCGATTTCTTATTTATTTATTTTTTCTTTTTTTCTTTCTTTTTCCTTGTTTTGTTTTATTTATTCAATTATTTGTTTTATCGGTGTAAATGTAATAAAAAAAAGGGAAAAAAGGGACGAAGAAAAGAAAAAAGAAGAAAGAGAAGAAAAAAAAAAAAGAAGAATAGAAAGTATTTTATGTTAATATTTTTTTAAAACAAGAAGAATGATAAAAAAATAAAAAAAAACTAACAATAATAACTAAATAATAAAAATAATAAAATAGAGTAAAAATAGAAAAGTTATTTTTTACACTTAGAAAATCAAATTTTTTAATAAAAGTAAAACAGATCTTTTCCAAACTAGGGCATTTGAGGTTTTCCAAAATTAAAATCCAACTTAGGACCTCGTATAATCTTTTTCTTAAATCAAATTAAAATGGGTAAAAATACAAACTCGGCGGTTTTTCCAAAAAAATCAACCTGCTATATTTTCGTTAAATGAACTACGAAAGTACACAAGTATAGGGTGAATTAAAATATGGAAAGTTTATTTTTTCTTTTTTAGATATTTATGTAAATTAATCAATTTAGTCGCATGTATCATAATTAGATGTTTTTTAGGAATTAAAAAGGGTATATTTGAAAAGCGAAGTTAAGTTCGGAAAGTTAAAAGTGATAATAGTTTAGGGTATAATAAATTAGCCCTCAAATCCAAATCTTTAGATTTTTAAAAACCGTATTTATAACTTGGATTTTTAATCAATAGACCGATAGCTAAGTTATAACTAATCTATCTAATTAGTTATAACTCAACCCCTTTCCTGACTTTGGTCGGGTAACGACTCTAAAACTTTTCAAGTTGAAAAAAATGGTCTTCTTTAAACCCTGGTCGAAGGTCAATATTAAATAGATAGGGTTTAGTATTGATCGGTTTAGAGAAGACCTAATTTTATTAAAAAAAACCAAGAGGGTGAAAAACCAGGCTCAATAGCTTGGCAACTCCACTAGGGAACGTCAAGAGGGCTAACCACTTAAAAACATTTCGAAATTAAAATCGCTTTTCAAATTACCTGCATTGTTTAGTTATTTATTTATTTTTTTATATATTGAATTTTTTATTTATTGTTTGCTTCGTGTACATATTTGTTTTAATTAGTATATTTATTTTAGTAAGCATGAGATTTATTTTGCTATATCATGAATGTATGGTAGATACGGTCAAACCTAGGCTGTCATAGGACCTTAAGACGGGGAGCCGTAGTCTAAAGTCTCAAATGTAGTGAGGTAACCACAGTTTGGGGCCAATTAGGCTACCCAACCTAAACTTCGATGTGACCAAAGAACCATTTCTTTATAAACGTGTAAGGTCATAGAGTTTAAGGACCGTTAGAATCCACCTATCTTGCATTTCACTTCATAGGATCAACAAATAATTAAAAAATGGCAATGTTACGTAAAAAAAAAATGACGAAGATTCCAGAGTTTTTCCCTATATCCTTCTTAGAATTGATGTACATAGGAAGTCTTGTATATTTTTTCTTCTTATAATTAGCCTTTCCCTTATAATTTATGCTTTCTTTGTAATGTTTCAAAAATGGCCAACTCATCCGATGCCAAGGTTCTCACCAAAGAGATTCATGTCCACAAACCTGGAAACCCAAAGCCTATACTCAACCAGTGGTTTCAAACCTTCAGTCTGAGAGAGCAACCATTCATTACCAACAAAATTAGACCCATACTCTCACTTGCCAAAGTGAAGGTTAACATCACGCTAGTAAGGGCCTTAGTCCATTTCTGGGAGCCCAAAGAAGTGGCTTTCTAATTTGGACCATATCTAATCAGCCCAACTCTAAAGGAGTACACCCAACTACTCTAAGCTCCTCTTTTGGATGAAATATACATTCCGGAACTCAGCTTCGTTGTTGACAGCATCTAAACTGAGCTTCCTTGTTGACAGCATCTCTTTGCTTAGGTTTACAGCCTCATCAAATGAAGAGCACTCCAAAGCCTAATATAGAAAGAACTCAAGCCCCAACCCTTGAAACAGAAGAAGCTTACCCTAAGAGCAATAAGGGCTTTGGATCCTTTGAAAAGAGTATTTCTAAAGGCTAACCTAACCCTTGAGTTGAATACTTACTCATTCCCAATCAACCCGAAGCCTGAAGTTGACCAAGATAGATTGAAGGAGCTTGAAGAGTGGTAAACTAGAGAGATCACTGAAAAAATGAAAACGTTCGAGGGGTATGATGGATTCGAGCATGCTGGAATAACAAACTTCTCTGCCTATAATTATGGAAGCTTCCTAAAAAAATTCAGAGTGCCTAACTTTGAAAAATACAATGGGACTGGATGCCTTAAGCTATACACTCGGCTGTATGTATGTAAGATGGGCAAGTATGCATAGTATGATCAACTCATGGTCCAGACCTTTCAGGATAGCCTGACAGGCCCTACCTTAACCTGGTATGTCTAATTGAACTTAAATCAGGTGAATACATGGGAGAAGCTAGCTTTAACATTCTATGAGCAATATAGATTTAATGTTAAAGTGGCACTAACAATGATGGATTTGGTTGCCCTAACGAAAAGCAACAATGAGTCTTTTAAAGAATATGCTCAAAGGTGGAGGTCCTTAGCTGCAAGGGTATCTACCCCTATGATTGAAAAAGAGCTGACAGCAACTTTCATTAACACTCTTGAGAAGCCCTACTTTGCTTACTTGATTGGACAAGCCTCTTCTAGCTTTGCAGAAATAGTGGCAGCAGGGTGCCGAATTGAGAGTGCCATTTCCTCTAGCAAGTTGCAAGAAACAACAAATAAAAGACCACCCTTTGCTAAACCCACCACCAGCAAGCCTAAAGAAGCTACTGTTAGCATAATCAACTTAAAAGACCTAACTCCCAAGTTTCTTTTAGGATGAATACCTTGGCAGCTCAACCACAATACAAAAGCCAGCTACAAGCTAACAGGGCACCAAGACAGTTCACTAGAATACTAGTTCCACTTAGTTTGGTGTTCAAAAGGTTAAGAAGAGATAATTTGCTACATTTTGAGGCTCCTAGTGAAAGGTACAGGCCAAAGTTCTTTGATCCCAATGCAAGATGTCAATATCATCTAGGATAAGTAGGCCATTCAACTGATTCATGCTGGAGGTTGAAAAACAAAATCCAAGATTTGATTGATGAAGGTACAATGCAATTAGATTTTGTAGAGGCTCCTACCCCAAACATCAACAACAACCTACTACCAAACCATGGACATGTCATCAATATGATATCTGACTACCCAGAATCTGCCATCAACATGATTGGTCGAAATCAAGAACCAAAGGTTTATAGGTTCTATAAAAAAGAGGTCCTACAAACTAAAAGGTATACATTCCACATACTTGTAGGGGGGATCGCTTGCTCCAGTAGTATCTACAATCTAAAGGAAGACTTAAAAAAGAATGGTGTATAGGAAATGCCAAACACCGAACACATGAAGAAGAATTAACTACCTTCACCAAAATGATCAAGTTTAGTGAATACAAAATAATGGACCAGCTTGCTAAGACTCCAGCACAAAAATCCTTCATGAGTTTATCGACGGCATTAGACCCACACCGAAAGACCTCATTTAAAACACTAAGGGATGTTAAGGTCCCTTATGAAATCTTAGATGAAAGGATTGGCTCTGTCGCCAATTTTGTCCTCACCATAAATCAAATTTCCTTCTCTACCGAAGAACTAGGCGAAGAAGGTACCCAACATACAAAGCCTCTGTTCATAATAGTAAGGGTAAATAATGTCATTGCAATAAGAGTCCTCATCGATAATGGGTCATCTTTAAACGTTTGTCCTTTAGGCACCCTGGATCTATTAGGTGTCGATACAACCGCTATTAAACCTAGTTCAACAACGGTAAGAGCTTTTGATGGATCTAGGAGAGAGATAATAGGGGAAGTGGACTTATCAGTTGATATCAGCCCGCAGATGTTCAACATCCCATTTCAGGTTTTAGACATTTCAAGGACCTTCAATCGATTATTGGGAAGGCCTTGGATATATATTCAGTAGGGGCCATACCGTTAACTCCTCACCAAAAAGTTAAGTTCATCTCCAATGACTAGGTCATCACAATTATGGGTGACCAAGATTATGAAATCTATAAAGAGACATCCATAGCCTATATCGATACAGAAGAACAAGAGGACTTTGGACTCTAGATGTTTAATGAGGTATGCATGATCACCAGCTAGTAGAAAGAAGAGAGGCTGAAATACAAAGAAGGCTAATTTGGGTCCTATAGGTTAGGATACATTCCAACCCCAACAGAAGAATTGCAAAGAATGCAAGCTAGGGGCAGAAAGCGTGATAGGTTGTATCACTCTCTAATGAACTTCCTACCATTGTCAAAAACTTTCATCATCAAGATCGAAACCCAAAACTCAAAGCCTATTAAAGAAGGCACTTTTAACAAGAATGAAGGGGCTGGCCTAATCAACAAAGCCCATCACTTGAATAATTGGTTCTCCATCCCTGTAAGTAACAATAAGTCTTCCTTAGGGTAGAGGATGAATCATGATCCATTATTTTATAGAATTTTGTAATAAATTGCCTCTATTATCTAAATGCTTGTACCCAATAGAAAGTTCCCAAAAATAAAATCAGCTTCTTTTCTCTCAATTCCTACCTTACTTACACTCTTCCTTTTGCACACTTTCTTTTTTCATATCTAATGAATCGAATAAAGGTCATGGATACCTCGCTCAAATAGGCAATGAGAACATTGATATCACTTTTAGCCCTACCGGATTAGTCGTCGGGTGCAATGTTGATGACCATAATGATGTATAAGAAAGTTGGCAAAAACATGAAATGAGTAGAATTTCCATTAATGAGCGAACAGAGATAATTAATGTTGGTACTAATGAAAACCCTAAGGTATTGAAGGTTGGGGGAAATTTGGAAGAAAATCAAAAGATATAGATGACTACATTGCTATCCGAATACCAAGACGTATTAACATGGTCTTATGATAATATGCCTAGAGTAGACCCATCGATCATGGTCTATCACTTACCCATACAAGAGAATATCAAGCCAAAGAATATGTACAAGAAAGCTGGTAAAAACATGAAATGAGTAGAATTTCCATTGATGAGCCAATAGAGATAATTAATGTCAGTACTAACGAAAACCCTAAGGTATTAAAGGTTGGGGGAAATTTGGAAGAAAATCAAAAGATAGAGATGACTACATTGCTATCCGAATACTAAGACATATTTACATGGTCTTATGACAATATGCCTAGAGTAGACCCATCGATCATGGTCTATCACTTACCCATACAAGAGAATATTAAGCTTAAGAATATGTATAAGAAAGCTGGCAAAAACATGAAATGAGTAGAATTTCCATTGATGAGCCAACAGAGATAATTAATGTCAGTACTAACAAAAACCCTAAGGTATTAAAGGTTGGGGGAAATTTGGAAGAAAATCAAAAGATAGAGATGACCACATTGCTATCCGAATACCATGACGTATTTACATGATCTTATGACAATATGCCTAGAGTAGACCCATCAATCATGGTTTATAACTTACCCGTACAAGAGAATATCAAGCCTAAGAAACAAAAGTTGATAAGGTTTCAACTAGATATCTTGTTGAAAATCAAGGAAGAAGTCAAAAAATTATTGGAAGTCAACTTCACTAAGGTATCTAATTATTTTGAGTAGGTAGCCAACATAGTACCAGTTATGAAGAAGAATGGGAAAGTCAGGGTGTGTGTGGATTTTCGAGACCTCAATCAAACAACCCATAAAGATAATTTTCCTTTGCCCCATATCGATGTATTGGTCGATAATATAACTGGAAAATATATTTTCTCTTTCATGGATGGCTTTTCCTAGTATAACTAGATTCAAATGGTTGAAGAAGATAAAGCCAAGACCATGTTCATCACAACTTAGGGCATCTTTTTGCTATAAGGTGATGCCTTTCGGACTAAAAAATGCTAGGGCAACTTACCAAAAGGCCATGGTAGCAATTTTTCATGATATGATGCACAAAGAAGTCAAGGTATATGTCGATGATATGATTGCTAAGTGTAAAGAATGAGAAAATCTTATGGAAAATCTAAGGAGATTGTTTAATAGGTTGAGAAAATTCCAACTAAAACTCAACCTAGAGAAGTATACTTTAGAGGTGACTTCAGGGAAGTTATTAGGTTTCATAATCAACCAAAGGGGCATTGAAGTGGAGCTTGATAAAGTTAAAGTAATAGTTGACTTGCCTCCACCATACATACTTAAAGAAATCAGAGGTTTGTTAGGCTATTTAAACTATATAGCCCGGTTCATATCCTAACTCATAGACAAGTGTCATCCTTTATTTAAGTTGTTGAAAAAGAATGCTAAGATCAACTGGGATGAAAAGTGTGAGCAGGTCTTTACAATAATTAAAGAATACCTCATGAACCCTCCAATTCTGGTAGCTTCGAAACTTAGGAAGCCTTTATTCCTATACTTGACAATATTACCAGAGTCCATAGGGTGCATGCTTAACCAAAAAGATGAAGAAGGAAAGGAACGGGTTGTGTACTACTTGAGCAAAAAATTCACCGAAGGGCAGTAGAGAGATTTAGAAATTGAAAGAACTTGTTGTGCATTGGTCTGGGTAATGCATCGGCTCAAACAATACACACTCTACTACTAGGTGGAATTACTAACTCAATACGATCCCTTAAAGTACTTAGCAGACAAATTAGCCCTAATTGGTAGAATCTAAAAGTGGCAAGTGCTGCTATCAGAGTTCGACATTACATATGTGAACTGAAATTCATTCAAAGGCAAGCTTTAGTAGATCAATTAGTAGAAAACCCCTTTGATAGTACTCCCCAAGAAGTACAAGTCAATTTCCTCAATGAGGGTATCTTAGTGGTCAGAGGAAACTCTGATAAAGGAAAGGATGATGAGCCACCAAAATAGAAAATGTTCTTCGATGGTGCAGCCAATGTGTTTGGATGTGGAATTAGGATAATACTAATATCCCCTGAAGGTACTCAATATCCTGTAGCCATAAGGCTTGTTTTCCCATATACTGATAATATTGCTGAATATGAAGCATGCATCATAGGACTCAAGATAGCCCTAGAGAAAGACATTCAAGAATTAGAAGTACATGGAGACTCCTTACTCATTATTAGCCAAGCACGGGGAGAGTACAAAACTAAAGATCCTAAGTTGGTGCCTTATTACTGCCATTTGATATAATTAACGGAAAGTTTTACAGAAGTCACCTTCAATCACGTACCAAGGACTCATAACCAATTTACTGATGCTTTAGCTATGCTAGCATCTATGATCTAAATTTCTAGTAGAGTCGAGATTCAGCCCCTTACTATTGAAATTGAAGACAAGCTTGCCTTTTGCCTAACAATTGAAGGTATAAATGACCAAAAACCGTAGTATCATGATATTAAGGTGTTCTTACAATAAGGTGCATACCCTGAAAAGGCTGAGAAAAAAGAAAAAAAGATGATTAGGAGACTAGCCACACAATTCTTAGTAAGCGAGTCCACCTTATACCAATGCTCATTTGACGGTATACTCTTAAGGTATGTGGCTGATGCAGAGGCTAAGAATTTAATGAAAGAGGTACATGAAGAAGTATGTGGCCCTTACATGAATGGTACATGTTGTTAAAGAAAATCATGAGGCTAGGGTATTATTGATCAACAATGGAAAGTGATTGCATCAAACATGTTAAGCACTGTCATTTATGTCAAGTTTATGCGAATAAGATAAACGCCTCACCTCAGGAATTGCATGCCCTCTCAGCACCATGGCCTTTCTTAATATAGGGCATAAATATCATTGGCCCTATCACTCTAAGAGCGTCTAATGGGCATCGTTTCATATTAGTAGCCATTGACTACTTCAGCAAATGGGTAGAGGCTTCGTCATACTCGAATGTTACTAAAGGGGTCATAGTTAAGTTCATAAAGAGCGACATCTTAGCTTAGTATAGGACTCTTGAAACAATCATCACTGATAATGGCACCAATCTCAACAATAAGCATATGACAGAATTATGCCGGCAATTTCAAATCATTCATAGGAAGTCTACTCCTTATCAACCTTAAATGAATGGAGCTATTGAAGCAACAAACAAAAACCTCAAAAAGAATCATTGAAAAAATGGTTGTTACATATAACGACTGGCATGAGACGTTACCCTTCACACTCATGGCCTATCAGACTTCCATCAGAATGTTGACTGGGGCAACACCATACTCTTTAGTATACGGCACTGA
This sequence comes from Lumnitzera racemosa, assembly GCA_024138005.1. Taxonomy (NCBI): domain Eukaryota; kingdom Viridiplantae; phylum Streptophyta; class Magnoliopsida; order Myrtales; family Combretaceae; genus Lumnitzera; species Lumnitzera racemosa. The sequence goes on along the minus strand of JAMXBC010000008.1, from coordinate 50,923,289 downwards.
AGTAGTGTTACCAGTAGAGGTCGAAATCCCATCACTCAGGGTACTATCGAAAATTCATTTGGACGAAGCCGATTGCGTAAAGAAACGTATCGAATAGCTAAATTTGATTGATGAAATGAGATTGACAGCCCTATGTCATAATTAATGCTATTAGCATAGAATGGCTCGGGCCTTTAACAAAAGGGCACGACCAAGTTTGCTCATTCTTCTTAGGGTCTTAGCCAACTCTAGGAGTGCTTTCCCCACCTTGGTTAGTCGGCTCATTAGGACACGACCAAGTTCACTCATCCTTCTTAGGGTCTTAGCCAGCTCTAAGAGCACTTAGCCCACCTTGGTTAGTCAGTGCATTAAGGTGCGACTAAGTTCGCTTATTCTTCTTAGGGTCTTAGCTAGCTCTAGGAGCACTTTGCTTACCTTAGTTAGTCAACTTATCAGGGTACGACCAAGTTTGCACATTTTTCTTAAGGTCTTATCCAGCTTTAGGAGCACTTTGCCTACCTTGGTTAATCAACTCATCAGGGCAAGACTAAGTTTGCTCATTCTTCTTAAGTTCATAGCTAACACTAAGTACGCTTTGTCTGCCTTGGTTTGTCAGCTCAATAGGGTACAACCAAGTTCGATCATTCTTTTTAGGGTCTTAGCCAGCTTTAGGAGCGCTTCGCTCACCTTGGTTAGTCAACTCATCAGGGCACAAGCAAGTTTGCTCATTCTTCTTAGGGTCATAACCAACTCTAGGTGTGCTTTGCCCACCTTGGTTAGTCAGCTCAATAGGGTACAACTAAGTTCGCTCATTCTGTTTAGGGTTTTAGCCAGCTCTAGGAGTGCTTTGACTACCTTGGTGAGTTAACTCATCAGGCATGACCAAGTTTGCTCATTCTTCTTAAGGTCTTAGCCAGCTTTAGGAGCACTTTGCCCACCTTGGTTAGTCAACTCATCAGGGTACGACCAAGTTTACTCATTCTTCTTAGTGCTATAGCCAACTCTAGGTGTGCTTTGCCCGCTTTGGTTAGTCAGCTCAATAGGGTACAACCAAGTTCGCTCATTCTTTTTAAGGCCATATCAAACTCTAGGAGTGCTTTGCCTACCTTAGTTAGTTAGCTCATTAGGGCACGATCAAGTTTGCTCGTTCTTCTTAAGGTCTTAACCAGCTCTAGGAGAGCTTTACCTACCTTGGTTAGTCAACTTATCTAGGCATAACCAAGTTTGCTCATTCTTGTCAGGGTCTTAGCCAGGTGTAGGAGCGCTTTACCCACCTTGGTTAGTCAACTCATTAAGGTACGACCAAGTTTGCTCATTCTTATTAGGGTCTTATCCATCTCTAGGAGAGCTTTACCTACCTTTGTTAGTCAACTCATCAAGGCACGACCAAGTTTTCTCAACTCAATTTAGGGTCTTAGCCAGCTCAAGGAGCGCTTAGCCCGTTTTACTTCACTTTGTTAGTTCATACGAGCATGACTAAACTTCAATTCTTCTTTTTGTCTTGTGGCCATCTCTTAGAACGCCACCCTTCTCTTCTCAAAATCCCCAATGGATTGGACTTAGGATAATAAGCTAGCTGTAGCGCTTCCTAGCATAAAATCCATTCATGGGGCAAAAATAATGTTTGTTTTATCTTTATGACAAAGTTTTGTTCAAACTTTACCATAAAGAGGGGTAACTATAGACACCTAATTTTTGCCTCCTTTTATTATTCAAATTAGGTTATAGGGTCCTGAATTAGAAAAAAGTTCAAAAAAATAGAAAATTAAAGAAAAGCCCTAAAAAAATGAAGAAATTTAGAAAAGTAAGAATTCTAGAAAAAACATAAGTAAATAGGAAAATAACACAAAAAATAAGAAACTTAGAAAATACAAAAAAATATAAGAAATTACGAAAAAATCACAAAAAATAAAAATAAAAGAAAATATATAAACAGAAGATTTTAGAAAATAACATTCCATTAGATTAAATTTAGGTTTAGAAGTTAGGCCATTAAACCTGCGCTTAGATTTAAATATGGCCTAGGCTAACCAAGTCCATATATGCAATTTAATTGTACATATGAACAAGGCATAGGTTAACGGCTTGATGGTTAAGCATATGGACGTAATACTATCATTAAGCATGAGGTCTTGGGTTTGAAACATAGTAAAGGCAGAGAAGCCTTGTTCTTACTTTTTGCTTTTCTTACATCGGAGACTACCACATGTCAAGATCTGATTGTACCATGTGTCCTAACACGTGGCATAATCGAATTAGATGGCCTTTGCTGATGTAGTGCCATGTGGCATGCCACATCAGTCGCTACGTGTCAAGTGAGATACATGGTAGGTTGGGGTTTGTTGAGTCGACTAACGTGGCGCTATGTCAGCACTTTCCCTTTCTTTCCCTTAGTTTTCCTCCATTTTCTCTAGATTTTCCTCATCTTTCCTTCTCAAGAATAGCCTACTCCCTCCACTTTAACTTCAATTTCTACACAAATTCCATACATAAGCTCATGGTTTCTTACATCAATCTTGCACTAGACATAGCTTACTATGATGGTATGGAAAATGCATCCAAGTTCGATCAATTACGCATTCAAATCGAGCTTCAAAGATTGAAAAAAAAACCTGAAAATTTGGCCATTCCCATTAACTTCGATCCAAGTTTTCCTTTGTTGTTGGGTTGAAATTCAAGTATAAATAGGGATGTTAATGAGCAGGAGAACAATCTCCGAACTTTAAAATCAACTCCCAAGCTCTCCTTCTCTCTTGTGATTATCTTTCTCTCTTTAGCTCATTCACTCTCTCTTCACATCTCTCTTCTCTGAGCCTACCACCACGACCGTAACCCCCATTCCATTAACTCTCAAATACAACCTCTATCGTACACCTAAGTGGCGCCGCCCAAGTACCACCATCGACCGCCACCTTCATCAACCGCCAAACGACCACCCATGCCATGTCACTTAACCTCCCCCCCCATAAGTCCAATCCCAAACACACAAATCTTCCCTCAACCCTGAAGAATTCGGTCCAAATTGTCTTCAACCACCCCTATCCGACATTGTTGAAGAAGAATTGCAAGCAACCTAACTCAATCCGACCAGAGGATTGACCTACAACCCAGCCCAGCAGTCCAACCCAACTTGTGACCTTAATCCAACCTGTGCATCCTGCTACCTTCGCTTGATTTCTCTTTTATTTATTTTTTTCTTTCTTTTTCATTGTTTTGTTTTATTTATTCAATTATTTGTTTTATCTATGTAAATGTAATAAAACAAAGAGAAAAAAAAGGGAAGAAGAAAAGAAAAAGGAAGAAAATGAAGAAAAAAAAAGAAAAAAAGGAAGAATAGAAAGTATTTTATGTTATTTTTTTATTTTAAACAAAAGGAACCATAAAAAAAAATATAAAAAATAAAAATAATAAATAAATAATAAAATAGAGTAAAAATAGAAAAGTTATTTTTCACATTTAGAAAATCAATTTTTTTAATAGAAATAAAACAGATCTTTTCCAAACTAGAGCATTTAAGGTTTTCCAAAAATAAAATGTAGCTTAGGACCCCTTATAATCTGTTCCTCAAATCAACTCAAAATGAGTAAAAATGTAAACCCGATGATTTTTCCAAAATTAAATCAACCTGCAATATTTTCGTTAGACGAACTACGGATGTCTAATCTCGAATAGCGGGTAAGTAGGCACCCGTACATAAGTACAAGGTGACTTAAAATATGGAAAGTTTTATTTTTTCCATTTTTAGATATTTATGTAAATTAATCAATTTAGTCGCATGTATCATAAAAAGATGTTTTTTAGAAATTAAAAGGGTATATTTGGAAAGCGAAATTAAATTTGGAAAGTTAAAAGTGGTACCCGTTTAGGGTTTAATAAATTAGCCCTCGGATCTAGATCTTTAGTTTTTAAAAAACCGTATTTATAACTTGGTTTTTTAATCGATAGACCAGTAGCTAAGTTATGACTAATCCACCCAATTGGTTATAACTTAACCCCTTTTCCCCACTTCGGTCGAGTAGCGAGTCCAAATCTTTTCAAGTTAGAAAAAATGGTCTTCTTTAAACCCTAGTTGAGAGTCAATATTAAATGAGTAGGGTTTAATATTGATCAATTTAGAGAAGACTTAGTTTTATAAAAAGAACTAGGAGGGTGAAAAACTAAGCTCGACACTAGGCCAACATTAACATGGTATGCCCAACAAGACTTAGCTTAGCTTAATACTTACGACAAGTTAGCTACAGCCTCTTATCAATAGTACAAGTTCAATGAAGAATTAGCTTCGTCCTTGATGGATCTAAATAACATGAAAATGAAATCAACCAAGTCCTTTATGGAGTATGTCTAGAGATGAAGATCTACAATCACTTAAGTCACAATACATTTGCTAGAAAATGAATTGATCAATGTATTCATTCACACATTAGGTGACCTTATTATGATTACCTCTTAGGCCATACTACTTCCATATTTACAAATGTAGTCACAACCAATAATTGTATTGAGGATGCTATTGGAGTAGAAAGATTGATAAGGAAGAGATTACCTCTTAGGACACTGTGAACATTATAATGTCCCATTTGATGATACGTAAACCTAGTACCCTAAGCGTTGGCCTAGAGTACAAGAAAAATAACCTAAGCTTGAAAACACCTACAAGGGGGTTCACTCATATCCCAATTCCTACGTGTCAAGTCTATCGCTACCTAAAAAAAGAGGGTTTGATGCATCCTAAGCCCTTAATGCTAGGTATAAACCTCAAAAATATGACATCGATGCAAAATGTGAGTACCACATAGGTTAGTAGGGGCATGATACTAACCATTGCTAGAAGTTGAAGAATAAAGTCCAAGATTTGATTAATGAAAAATTGCTCCAACCAAACTTCATTAGGGATCTAAGGCCTAAATTCCATATAGAGCCTACTATCAACGTAATACAAAGTTTGGAAAAGTTGTTAGAGATGGATTTGAATGGTCAAGCCTAATGAGCATGTCATTGTCAAGTAGATACCCTAGAACCTTCTTTTAAATTCTACATTCTGTCGTCAAATTAAAGAAAATTGTAGAAGCCTAATTGCCATTTCAAATTGTTATACTCTTTCTCTCTCCTTTTCCATTTCCATCTTCTAATTTTCCTCTCAAATTTACCTAACTTTCAACCTCCATTTCCACTAATCAAGTACCCACTTTTCTAATATAAAAGGAGGAACAAGAGGAGGAATTCTACATCAAATTATTTCTAAACCAAGTAAATATATATTTCCTTTGTATCTTTTTTTTTTTTTGTATTTGGTTATATTTATTATATTATGTACACTACATTTTAGGTATTTTCTTAAGTATTTATGTATACTATTATAGTAGATGTATTATACATGTAACTTAGTATTTTCTAATGGAAATTTATGTACATGTACGAAATTATATGTATGAAAATTTATTTCTTAGAAATTATGTTGTGTATATGTACATGTTATTATACATATTGAAATATCTATATATATGTACATAAACACACTTGGTTAAATGAACACTTCTTTATCTAGTTTATTTATGTATAGAATATGTACATATATGAAGTACATATATATGAATTATAATAGAACTTGTAGTATAAATATATGTATAAATAAATAAAATTGGAAATATACATATACATATATCTATATGCCACTCTATATGCATAATTCTATATGTACATAAACTTATATAAAAGAAATATTAAGTATATATATACGCACATAAACACACTAAAAACGAAAAGTGTATATGTATGTATATATGTAATATATTGAAAATTCCTTAAGAGTACATCAAGAAAATGTAAAAATATGTATAAATATATGCATATAAAAGTACGTATAAAATTGAGTATAAAGATGTGTACATGTATAATCATAAGTATACTAAAACTATAAATACGTGTATATACATATATGTATATATATAGTTATACATATGATAATAGTATAGTATAAGCGTACATACAAGTATATGTATAAGTACGTATGCTAGTATGTTAAGGGCTATATATATACATATATATATAAAAGATACGTAGGTATATGTATGCATACATATATATAATATTATATTTAATATAACATAAGATAATCAAATTCATGCAAACATACACACATATATATATATATATATGTAAGGACATGTAATGGGCTGAAACTATAAACTCTATAAATTTACATATATATTATATATATAAGTACATATTTACAAACGTAGTCACAGCCGATAGTTGTATTGAGGATGCCATTACAGCGGAAAGATAGATAAGGAAGAGATCAACCCTATTGGATTTAAAGGCTATTATGAACGCTACAATGCCCGATTTGATGATATGCAGACTTAGTGCCCTAAGTGTTGGCCTAGAGTTTAAGAAAAATAAGCTAAGCTTCAAAACACCTAGAAGGAGATTCACTTATATCTCGATTCCTATGTGTTAAGTCTATTGCCACCTAAAAATAGAGGGTTTGCTACATCTGAAGCCTTCAATGCTAAGGTACAGACCTCAAAAATGTGACATCGATGCACAATATGAGTACCACATAAGTTAGTAGGGGCATGCTACTGACCATTGCTAGGAGCTAAAGAATAAATTGTAAGATTTGATTAATGAAAAATTGGTCTAGCTAAACTTCATCAAGGATATAAGGCCCAAATTCCATATAGAGCCTACTATCAACATGATACAAAGTTTGGAAAAGTTGTTACAAATGGATTTGAATGGTCAAGCCTAGCAAGCATGTCATTGTCAAAGTCTAGAAAAAAGGGTTGCAACTCAAGAAGAAAAGTTAGCAAGGTTAGAAGAAAGAATCAAGAATATAGAAATGGAAATGGGTTATGTACTCAACAACTTAAGCACTTAGCTCTTATTACAAGTAAGACTTCACATTCCAAGCATGAAGATGATTGAAGGAAAGAGAAGTCAAGAATGAATACACCAATTAAGAATGCTTAAGATTAAAACAAGCATATCTACAACAAGAGGAGGTAGCTCACACAATTCAAGATTAAAATGGTCCAAGTGTTCAAGCAATAGAAAGAGGTAGGGTCACTAGTATGTAAAATCCTAGTAAAGAAGTACGGGTCGAAGGATTATGACCTTAAGAAGTGTTGTGAATATCATATGGCCAAGTAAGGTATACCATAGAGAACTACTGGGAATTGAAGCATAAGGTGCAAGAGTTAATTGATGCAAAAATTATCCAGCCAAGCTTTTAAGAAGCTATGGGGTCTATTGGCTATGGTATTCCTTCCCCAAGTTATGAAGAAGCATCAAACTAATAGCCTTCAGTATTAGATATTGAAGGCTTACTAATATCATCTGATAAGGTGGCTTACCATTTGAAGCAGTTGGGTATATCATCAAGTGATAAATTCCATTGAATGGACTAAGTTAGAAGTAGTGACAACAATAAGGGCATGAAATGGGAAAGAGTTTTAATTCTTGCAATTATATCTTGTCACATTAACCTTTCATTTTGAAGCTTGTAATGGGTGAGTTATTTGAGTAACCAATTTTCATGTGCATTCTTATCCTTATATGTTATGAAGCTAGCTTAACAAGAGCATGTCATTGGTCCTTCATTAATGAAATACTTTATGTAAAATTCAGGTTGAGTGAAAATGGATAAAATGTGAACTCAAAACTTAAAATTTTCTATTCGTAACATGTTACTTGAAAGGTTTAGGATGAAAAGAGGTAACCCATGTCCTAAATAATAACCTAAACACATGAGAGTTAAATGATACAGTATGAGTACTTGAGCTTGTTCCTTAAATGAGGTCTATATTAAGCTTGGTATACGTGTCAAAATGATATTAGGTATTCATTTAATTACCTTAAATACAATTATCCTTTACAAACCCATTAGAGTCTTTTAAGGATTTTTCTTAAAATTATCCTTATCAAGAACCAACCCACAATGGGCCAATTAAGAGGTTAGGGTCATTAATCTAGAGATAAGGAGTATACTAACTTGTGCTTGCCATAGTTATACCAATTCATGAGCAAATATTGTCATAGATAATTCAATTTCTTTAGGATGAAAAAGTGCTTCAAACCATATATACCTTACTCAAGCCCATGCATTCATTTAAACACCTTGAGCCCATGAACTTTTCCCAAACATTTTAAAGCCATATACACTTCTCCAAGCTTATATTCTTTGAATCATGGTTTTAAGGCTTTGAACCCCATCAAGTGAAAGCTCAACAATGGAAGGTGACCACCACAATAAATAAAGAAAAAAATGAAGAAAAAAAGAATGAAAAGAGAGAAAAAAGTGAAAAATAGAAGAAGAAGAAAATATTAGCAAGGTGATCACCTTTAAAGATGAGCCAAATTGCCAATAAGCCTAAGGTTCAAACTTGTTGAGGATATTCAAGGGCCAAACACTTTAAATTCATAAGCTCAAAAGCAAAACCCTCATTTTATGATCTCACCATGGTACCACTCTTGATGAATGGTCATTTGCCCCTAATTTTGAAATTAGTGCTTCGAGAAATTTTAGAAATCATGAATTATGCTCTAAGAAACAAAACTAAAAGCATGACTGATCAATGGGAAAGGGGTAGGGTGACCCCTTATTTGGGAATTTTAGAGTCTTGAGACTTTCTTACTTGTTAGCAACACAATTTTCCATCAAAGAGTGTCTTTTCTGAACTTTTTTTCCAAAAAAAATAACCTTTTCTAAAGAGAAATGAAACCTTTTTAAAAGATTGTCAAGAGATATTTCTTAAAAAGAAAAAAGTTAAAATTTTCAAAGGTTAATCAACATCCTTTAAAATCAAGTTTTAGATCAATTTGTCAAAACTCATCAATGTTCATGAAATTCATGGATCGCTTGCCCTTTAGTGTACTGTCCATTTTATAAAGTAATCTTGGATTGCCTTTTCGTTAGAGCACCATCCAGTTGTTTCTAGGATTGCTTACTTAAAGGAATATTATCCCATTCCTTAATTAGATCACATGCCCATTGGAGTATCATCTAATCTTTTCTAAGACCACTTCCTCATAAGAGTACTATCTTATCCTTGTTGGATTACCTACTCAATAAAGCGCTACCTAATCCCTCTTAGGATTGCTTACCTAATGGAGCACCATCCTGTCCTTTCTAGGATTGCTTACTCAAAGGAGTGCTATCCTATTCCTTATTGGATCGCTTACTCAATTGAGTGCCATCTAGTCTTTTTTAAGATCACTTGCTCAAAGGAGCACTGTCCTATTCCTTCTTGGATCGCTTACTTAGTCGAGCGATATCCAATTCCTTTTTAGGATCACTTACTCAAAGGAGCGCTATCCTATTCTATTTTTGGATCATTTGCTCAGTAGAACACCATCGAGTTCTTTCTAGCATCACTTACTCAAAGAAGCACTATCTTATTCTTTCTTAGATTGCTTGCCCTTTAGTGTGTTGTCCATTTCCTAAAGTAATATTGGATTGCCTACTCATTAGAGCGCCATCTAATCCTTTTTAGGATTGCTTGCTTAAAGGAGTACTGTCCTATTCTTTGTTGGATTGCTTGCTTATTGGAGCACCATCCGGTCCTTTCTAGGATCATTTGCTCAAAGGGGCGCTATCTTATCTAGTCCATTCTAGGATCACTTACTCATAGGAGCATTATCCTATCCTTAGAGCACTGTCTTGTCCTATGTTGGATCACCTACTCATTAAATCACTGTCTTATCCTCTCTAAGATCACCTACTTATGAGAGAACTACCTTATTTTATCTTTAATAAAAAGTCATCATATCTTATCTGTGAAAGATCTATCTTTTCAAGCAACTAATCCTTAAAGAGATTTAGCCTCTTAAGGATACTTGACCTTTCAAGTTAGGACCCTATTTTTCTGATATTCATAGCCTTTTACCTTAACCTATCAAGTCAAGCCCTTATCCATTTTACCTTATCCTTTCAAAACAAGACTCTTCTTATTTAATCATACCCTGTCACTTTAAGCCAAGACCTAGCAAAATGGGTATGTCTTTTTTGTCTTTGTAACAAAGTTCTTATAAACTTCACTATAAAGAGAGGTAACTGTATACACCCCATTTTCCCTATATTTTTATTCTCAGCTCGTTTTTTTATTTTTGGGGTTAGGTTTAAAAAAATAAAAATAATTGAAAAATAATAGTACATTTGAAAAAAAAAAAGTGTCAAAAGAGTATAAGTCTAGTTAGTTAGTCCTTTAAAGTCTTTAAAAATTTTAGGCTTCATTAGAAAAATAGTCTACTAGAATATTTAGGCTCATAAAGTAAACTTTGTTTAAATAAAAGTAATTTTAACTAGATTAATTAAAAAAAAAGACTTTGAGTTTATTAAATTTGAAAATGATGTTACAAATCCTTAGCATATATATTTAATCTGCATGGGTCATTTATAAATTAAATTAGTTCAAGTTGTGTTTGGGCAGAAAAGTGTAGTTTAAAGTTGGGCTAGTATAAATGGTTTAATAATATTTAAGTGGATTAATTTATGAGAATCTAAGCATAGCTCAGTTGGTTGGAACGGTGAGAGCATATTAGAAGGACATTGGTTCGATGGTTGCTACCTACAAGAAGGGACACTTTGATAAGTTGTTTTCTTTCTTTTTGAATCAAGAATTAGTAGGAAAGGGAAAGGGAAATAAAAAAAATATAAAATTCCTAGAATTGATTTTTTCTTTTCCTATGGATTTTAACAAATCTTAAGTATTTTTTTAGTGGATTTGACAAAATCATGAGTAAATCATTATTGATAGGATCAAATATAACTGAAAAAAATATGATAAAATCTATCAATTGAAGATTTGTTAAAGATTAAATAAATCCAAAAATAAAATAAAAAGATTTCATTTGATCCAAATCTAGTGAAGAAGATTTGAGTTTGCTAATTTGTAAAGATCAGCGATGATGAATACATTCATTCACAACGATACATTTACAGTACCTAACCAATGACCCACTATCAACCACTTCCTCTCCACCATGCACTCTTCGTACCACCCTAATAGCCTCCCATCAAAACAATAGCCCCAATATGATACATAAGCAATAGCCCATGACCAAGCGATACATAAACATACGACCAAACAAGACCCTTGAACTCAAGTCTTCTCTTTCGATCACTCTTCTGCACACATCAAACCCTAAACACCAAATTGACAACTAATGTTAGGGACTACCACAACTCCACCATTAACTATGCCCATTAGTAACCATACATTGACTTACTCTCAATTATTCTGACGACTTTTGACCAACTCCATAGAAGACTTACATGCACACACATGCTACTGGATATACATGTAGCAACTACGTTGTAAACAATACAAATTTAAACCTTTTGAATATAGTGTTGAACTCGAGTGCCATAGATATTTCTCTAAGTCGACAAAACCTCATAAATGAAAACCGATTGAAATTTTAAATTCGAAATTTGGAATGAATATGAAAGACCCTATTATATGGTTTGGAAACTCTAATCACGTACAAAAATCCTAATCTTTACATATGCATACTTTTAAAAATACAAACCTAAACTTAATAAAAACCGTAAATACTAAACTATAAAATTATAAAACTCTATAAATTACCTTAATGCTTAAAAGGCCATAAATCAATAGCATTATTGTTAAATTCGTGAAATCACATAAAACCAATAACTATTAATCAAAGATAATTTTAAATAATAACAAATACTAAATGACAAAACTAAGCCAGTTAAAAGAATAAATAGATAAATTTACAAAATCAATCTTACATGTGAACGTAAATGGCACCACAATATGCATGCATATAGTACTAAGAAATTTCTTCTTTGTTCTTAATATATTGTATGATATATCTATTGCATAATATTATATATATGTATATGTGCCATTTTCTTGCTAATACACTAATTAAGCATAACCTATTATTATTATTATTATTAACCCCATGTAAGATATGATGCATAGTATACTATATTTATATTAAGTATAACACACGTATTATATTAGATATTTTTCTTTATTCTAATTATACTCCATCATACCCCTAACTACCTATATTGTCCTATTTAAAATGACTAAACCCTTCTTTTCTTATAAGGCCATACCCCATCATTTCATTAAGGATAAATGACAAAAGATAAGTCAAATCAAAACAATATCCATCTTTTTTTTTCTCACTCCACCATTTGTTCATTTTGCATCTCTTTCCTCTTCTTTATTTTATTTTTTATTTTATTATTCACTTTACACAAACTATGTAAGCCTCGTAAAATTTTTAGTAATGCTTGGAATTGAACTCAAATGATCACGCTATTCCTTAGAGTCGACAAGCCAAATAATTAAATTTCGTCAATGAAAAATTGAATTGGTAGTTGAATAGTCCCTAAAATCATAAAATAAATTATAAAATGTAGTGATAAACTTAGACTTACTTAAACCCTAAACTCGAAAAAGTCTTAAGAGTTTTTTTTTCAAACCTACCAAAAACCCTAAGCCATCGAACAAATATCAATTAATGAAATGAACACTTAAAAACCCTACTTTAAGCACCTAAGCTTAACCGAGCTTAGGTTAATCCTAAGCTACCAATAACCTAGTAAGAAAGCCAATTTGTAGTGAGAAAATAATTATGAAACAAACACTATTTAGTTTATTGAATGAGGTGGCCAATTAGGTCATGCAATAGTAGACATTTAGAGAATCACATATGAAGTTGAATTAATTACTTCCACCCAAATTTCCTTATCAATTTGAATATATTTAAACCAAAGCCAATGGTGATAACTTTATCGACTTTTCACTTGACATTTTCCATAAGTATAAGATAAGCCAATTCCTATCTCTCCATATAGGCTACACTACTTATAGATAAGTACAACAACAAACCAATTATTGAAGGTGTAAAAGTAGAATGATGCGATAAGCTCCCATGCCCTAAAGGACATAAGCCATGCCATTTGGAAGAGGAAGGAAGGGCATGCCATACCTTGTCATTCCAACATGCTTTCAATTGTTTTGTTCCAATCACTATTAGTCCTTACATGATTACATCACCTAATTACTACATGACAACTTATGCATTAAATTGGAAGCTAAAAAAAAAAAAAAAAAGAATTTCGATGCGTTTGCACCATTTCCAATCGACCACTACAACCTTCATTTTCCCTCATTCTCTCTCACTTTTCCAAACATTCTTGACTTACAAACAAAGAGGAAAAACCAAGCCCTACTTCCACCCCATCACTACCCTACAAACACCCCACTCAAGGTACAAAAGCTTGCTTTTGTTGCCTCTATTTTTTAGCCTACTTGGAAGAACAAGTTTAGAGAACCTTATTCACTCCATTTAAGGAAACTTTGGAGCATCAAAACCACCCTCAAGAACTTATACATTAGGATTGAAAAAGCACACGAAAAAGGAAGGGGAAAACAAGGAGCTAAGGAGGACACTCTAGGCACAAATCTACCATCCATCTCATTTGAAAAGACGTAAGTTTTAAACTTAAGTACCCTTAGAATACCATACCTAGGAGATTATACATTCTCATGAGGATGTTATTATGTACATAAGATGATATCTTAGTTAGATCATACTAAGTGTTAAGCTTCATGAATCTTTCACAAGAATGTTAGAATACAAGTAGGCTAAATTTAGTTCCCTTGTAAAATACTTGCCTAAAACTTAGAGTAAAAGCATATGACTTGAGAAAATCATGAAAGAAAGTGTATGCACATCTCGTAAAATACTAGACGTGGCATGTGTGAACTATATATAAGTGTTATTTTTACTCATCTTAAGTTTCACATGCTTTGAAGTTGCCTTTAGTAAAGGGAAAACCAACATATGAAGTGTTGGCAAAGATATGAACTTGTAACTTAAAAGAGGATCAAAATAAACCCAAAAAACCCATGAAAACTGGTTGGATTTCAAACAATTTAGGAGTATTCCTTAGTTCTTTAGTCTTATTCTTGTTAATTTAGCTTAGAAAATTTGCCTTATGTCTCCCTTTATAAGTATATATGTTGTTTAGACAAAAATCTTAGGAAAAGTGTCCATCTGGAAGCTTGACAAAACCTCTAAAAAACTAACCACACTTTAATTTTTATTTATAAATTTTTTTTAAAAAAGATTAAAGTGATTTAAGACTCCCTAAAGTAGTATAACTATTATATAAAGCCATTAGAAGGCAAAATCAAGCCAAAAAACATGTTAAGGGCCTAAAACTAACCCAAACAAGCCTCAAAAGCATCCTAGACACAACTAGAATCAACTTAAAAAGCTACTTGAAAACATGGTTAAATAATTTTTAGAACCAAACAAGCATGACAAGCCTAGATAGTAGGCTATAAATAGCTAAAATGAGTCGAAAACTACAAAATAAACCAAACTGATAAAACTTTGAACTTAAAGAGTTAGGAAGCCAACATTTCCAGATTTTATAAATAATATTTAAGGCCCAACTTAACTAATTAAAAAAGCTTAAAAGAGCAAATAGAAAAACATAACTTAAGAGGCCATAGCAACAAGGCCTAAAAGCTTAACCAAGAGACACCAATAATAGAAGGCAAAAGTTGGATCAATAATCAAACATGGACCTATAGAGAATTCATCCTAGACACACCCCAAAAATAATAATTTTGAACCCATTAAGAGTTGGAGAAATAGAAGATAATGACTAAGATCATGCAAAATAGAAACAATAAGAGGTCCATAACTTCTTTGGACCAGTACTAGAAATTGCAATTACAATCTACCAAAACAGATCACACCACGATAATCTACATTTGAAAATGATGGAAAATGACTATAAGAATTTGGAAATTGAAGTTAAAATGAGAAAGTTATGTTAAAAACAAGTTTTAGTGCTAATCGAGAACTATAACAAATTTAAGCAATTTAAGAGGTACTTATTCAAACACTTATTGGTATTCTCCTCTATTAATATTAGGTGATATCGGCCTTGACATGGATTTACTCTTGGATTATTATAACTATAGGATGACCTAACTGGGTGAGTATTTTGATGACTGTTATGTGTGATTGTACTTATAGATTAGTCATACTTAATTGTCTAACTACCATTAACTAGTTGCGTGAGGAATTGGGAATCATGCATGTGATTAATTATTGCTTGCCTTGATTACCAAAATATCGAATTAAGTGATAAATTAATAGTGTTTTTTTGATATGATGATTGTCTGCAATGATTTTTTGGCTACTTAAATAAAATGAACATAACTATATCTAACTTAATAAATTAAATGGTCATGCATACCGTGCATCAATAGAGACTTATTGGCTGTCATACTATGCATATGGGATGGAGGGGTCTTACGGGGGTCATGATTATTATACTCGAGTTTTTTACACAGTGTACTCATGCAACATGGCCCTACCCTAACCTGCAGGCTTACTAGGCGCTGGAGACGGCAATCGCATAGCAATGGGCCAAGTCCTAGAGTCTACTACTTAGGGATGAGTAGACTACATATGCTACTCACATCCACACTTATAGCATAAGCTGAATAACCAAAAGAGAGAGAGAGAGAGAGAGAGAGAGAGAGAGAGAGAGAGAGAGAGAGAGAAAGAAAAAAATTGATTGCAGTGTGAGGGTATTTGGTAGATTAGATGCCAAAGCGAATAAAATCTAAGTTTAACCAACCATCATCTCTAAGCCTAGCTACAAAAGGTAGAAAACCGAGCTATATAAAATTTTTAGATGGCTGTATATACATGGTTATTGCATCACATATGATTTATCCACATTCATATGGTTGTTAATTTAGCTTGCTTGCTTTTACTTAAAAGGTGTAATAGTAGGAATATCTCATTAAGATGGATGTAGCTTACTCCCTTATAATTTGTTTTGTAGATTATCTAAGAGTGGGATTGGGGCTAGGACTCGAGTATAGAGCAATCCAACCAATACAATAATAGACGAATAAGAATAGAAAGTATTTATCCATTAAGGCTCTACAATATTTGGTAACTATTGTAATTTATAAAATTAATATACTCTATCTCATTATTTGTTAAGAGATACTAATTCTCTATGGTTCTAATGGACTGTAGAATATTAAACCTTGCATATCAGAGATTGCAATTGCCAATATCAACACCTAACCACCACTTAACTTCTAAAAACCATTACAAAAAATCAAAGGCATTGGTCCTAAATGCATTTTTGCTCATTAAAGTCACATGAAACTATGATTTCCCATTTGTTTCAGTGTTTGGAAAGCCTCCATTGTTGTTAGATTACATTGTTGTGACTTTGCGAGCTCAACCTGACTCGTTGTGATATGACCTGATTCGTATACCCAGAACCAACTAAGTGAGTTCTCTCCCTTAGGTTTAACTCGCTTAAGTAGTTAGGTGAGTTTTTTTTTTTTTCTTTTAATTAGTTAATAACTTTACTTTACTAACCTTATTTTTTTCAATGTGGGTTTTTGGTAAATAGAGTAGTTCCTTTATGAATTACATATATCTCATGTTTTTATTTAAATCATAATTTTTTTTAAAAATTGCTTCTTTTTCATAAAAATTGCATTTTTAGATATAGTTGCATATTTTTTCAAGATTCATATCTTTAGTGAAGATATATATCTATATTTCATATCTTAGTAAATTCACATAAATCATGCATTTTAGGGTTTTCTAGAAAAATAAATTTTTAACATGTAGTCATTTTTTCTAATTAATAAAAATCTTAACTTAAGTCTTTTCAAAAGCTTTAGTCAATCAAGGTTTTTCCTTTTTAAAATAAAATTAGATCTTTTTTTTTAAATAATAAGTAGTTAAAGAATATAAATTTAGCTCAATTTTCAAATTAAAAATAGTCAATACACTGAAGTTTTCTAAAAAATGAAAACTACTGTTAGTTTTATTTCAATTAGCAGTTACATTGATACATCTAAGGAAATTGTAAAATCTATAAAATATGTAAAATATTCTTATTTCATTTTGAGTTTTAAGGAAATTTCAAAATAAAAAATTCATTTTTATATATTTTCAAATCCTTTATATGTTTTCATATTTTTGTAAAATTTCAAAAATAAAGGTTTATTAGTTTTTTTTTTTTATTTTTACATGGTGACTTAGTCTTAATAAGTTAGTCTCAAATTTATATTTTTTAGTTAAATTTTTTTAAATATTAATTTTTTAGAAAATCTGTGGACTAGTGTATAAATTAGGGTTTTCCCACCTAAAAATCTTAATTTAACTTTTTTACCAATTTTATTGGTTAGTAACTACGAATTATTTTTAAAAGTACTTTTTAGACATTTTTTGAAGAAAAATGTTTTTCCTTAATTTAATATCGAGTAATATACATTAAGTAGGCTGGGCTTAATGTAGGTTAAATTAAGAAAAATTGAAATAGGGCTTGACAATAGGAAAATAGAAATGTGATATGATTGTGAAGAGCAAGACCAATAATGATCATCTCTTTGATTTGGAGGAGACTTTTCATACCTTGAAGGATTACAACATGAAGTTGAACCCTCAAAAGTCCATGTTTAGGGCTTTGCCATGGAAATTCTTAGGCTTTATGGCAACATGAAAGGGATTAAAAGCTAACCTTAACAAAATCTAAGATGTATTAGATGCTGAGTTTGATAGGTCGAATCACATCATTGAATCAATTTGTGTCTAAGAGTATAGAGAAGTGTGCTGAGTTTTATAAGTAGTAAAGAATCCTTTTAAATTTAGATGGTTAGAATGGTGCAAATAAGCATCTCATGAATTGAAGAAATTCCTTACCATAGCCCCCAATACTTTCTAAACCTATTGATGAGGAGGTTTTGTATTTGTACTTATTATTTAGTGACCGAGCTCTTTCATTCAAGCTCATTTCAGCAAATAGGAGAAGGTACAAACCTATATACTATGTGAAACATGTTTTATAAGGAGCAAAGCTCTATTATCGAAAGATAGAGAAATTCATCTTGGTAATAGTCATAGCAACATGGAAGCTTCTACCTTATTTTGAATAACATAAGATTGTAGTTTTAACAAACTAACCTTTGACGTAAGTTTTATAGAGGCTAGAGCTTCAGGTCAAATGGTGAAATGTGCTTTGGAACATAGTGCTTTTCGGATATAGTATCGACCAAGGGATTCATATAAGGCTTAGATCTTAGTTGACTTTATTATGGAATCTACAGGAAGTAATGAGCCTATTGCTCAAAGTGAATAGCCGACCTGGGTACTTTATGTAGATGTATCATCAACTTGTGAAAGAAAGTGGAGTAAGTTTAAGCTGAATGTACTGATGGGTGAACAAATTTCATATACCTTAAAGTTTGATTTTCCAGTAAGTAACAATGAGCCCAATTATAAGGCTAGTTAGGAGGTATGAAGTTAGCAAGAGAGGTCAAAGCTAAGAGGTTCACCGTTTTCTATGATTCCTCGTAGGTTATTAACCAAGTAAGGGGTGAGAGTGTAGCAAAGGATAGGAACATGGGGAGGTATTAGCAACTAGTTAAGGAGCTAGACACGTCTTTTGAATAATGGTAAGCAATCAAGATTCCTTGATTAGAGAATTATGCAACAAATAAGCTATCAAAGTTAGCCTTTACAGGCCTTCTGAGGTAGAAGGAGAAGGCCTTTATTGAATGCCTACCAAAGAAGAGTATTGACAAGAGATTAGTGAAATGTTTAGCGATATAGCTAAAAGAGTTACAACATTGTTGGATAGATCCCATTTTGTACTATTTAAAGGAAATGATTTGACTGCAGACACTAAGGAAGCAAGGAAGCTTATTTATAAGGCTGCAAATGTTTAGATCACTAATGGAGAACTCTATGAAAGGGAATTAAGCATGCCATATCTAAGATGTTTGCGACTTAGTGAAGCGGACCACGTGTTGTTCAACTTGCATGATCGCTATTTATGATTGACATTAAAAGAATGCCCTTATCGAGGAAGCACCGAGCACTTACCTATTTCTACTCACTAGCCCCTAACATTATGCAATAATGGGGTTTATATATTTTAGGTCCATTTCCTAAGACAACAAAGCAAAGGTAATATATTATTGTGGCAACAAACTACTTTGTAAAATGGGTGGAAGCTAAGGTAGGGGCGAGTATTACAAAAAGGAGTATAAAAGCATTCGTCATCAACAATATATTAATTAAGTTTAGAATTCCTTTTGCTGTAATCAAAGACGATGGCTCATAATTCATTGATGACAATTTTAGGGAGTTTTATAAAGTATGCATGTCATGATTTGAGGGTAGCCTAATCATGGCAAGAGCTGTATATCATACAAAAGACTGTAAATTGATTCCCTTTCTAATCAATGACTCTTTTAAATGATATATAAGGCTACAACTACGATCACTAACCCAAGGGTACATAGATAAAGATAATACCACAGCATGGCTATATAACATAAAATTTTACAATATATTACAATTATTGTAACATTACAAAATTCATAGTCCCAAAAGATTAGTAAACATGCTATAGTAAGACAAGGTTCTTGAACTAACTATTGTATAATATCACACATATCTTTACAAGTCTAACAATGCTATATAGTACATAGTTCACTCTTCTCTTCAACTCACATTCATACCCCAAAGCTTTAAAATGACCTCAAGCATGCCTCGGCTCTGTGTAACGAGCAAGTTTTCCTACAACAAAAGTCTATAAGGGTGTAAGCTTGTTAAGTTTAGTGAGGAATCCCTTAACCAAATAGACAAACAAGTTATACAAACATTAATTCGAACATATATAAACCCCTAAATTTTTTTATTTAAATCCTATATTAGACTTAAGTGTGTTAGATAAACCTAAGAGTCAATAAGACTAGAGAAGATAAAAACTTTAATATATCAATCAAAAAACTTAATTAAATATAAACATAACAAATCCTATGCATGTGTAAATACTAAAGATTATACCTAAAAGTGATAAAAAAAAAAACCTAAAACCCCAACTTTAAGCTTATAAATGTGCTCATTCATTTCAATCATGCTAAAAACCCTAATTGAGCATAAATACTCAACAATATGCAAAAATTATATAAAATCATTAACCAATGATCAAAGATAACTTCTAATTGATCATAAATGAGTACATACTAAATTAATTTGTAAGAAACTATGATATTATGATATAGATGATTTTAACCTTATAATTATACAAGTAAACTAGCATTGTATAGATTTAAGTATTTAGTTGATATTTAAACCTTATATAGTAATTGCTAGTACTATAAATTATACCTTTCATGATAGTTATCTTAATTATGGTGCGAAATGTTACCTAAATTGTTATAAATAAAGGTTCAAATAATTGTTTTACTAATTATTTCATATATTTTCTTATTTTTACTCTTTCTTTAATTTTCCTTCTAATTTATGTTCATTTTTTAAAATATATGGAATAATTACATGTAAATTTGTAAGGGTTGGCCTAATCAACATTTGATCAAGTCAACACTTATCCCTTACAACCTATAATCTTCTCTCTTTTTCTATGGAATTCTTTTCTTTTTCCCTTGATTTTTTTCCTTTTCTTTTCCTTTTTGGCCATCTACTCCATTCCCTTCTAGAACTCGCTTCATTTTTCTTTTCCTACTCATTTAAAACACAACAAAACATACCTTTTTCTTCCCCCATCCAAACTGTGACCCTCTCTTCTCTTTTTCCCTTCTTTGAGCTTCTTACTTCCACTTCCATTCCCTAATTATTAACCTACAAATTACCACATCCAATAGCATAACTTCCCATCTCTACTTAGAAGGAGAAAGAGGCATATTCCATATATTAATGCTAATATTTCTTATAAAGTATATGTGTGTTTTCCTTTCATCTAATTTAGTGAAGTACTATACTTAATGTATTAGGGGCTATTTAGTTCATAGTTTGGAAATAATTCTACAAGTCTTGTATATATATAGTGAAATCATATGCATCATCTTAGTTTTCCAAAACTTATGTATTATGTACATACCTATTAATATATATAGAAATACTTATATATATATATATATATAAGTGTAGAAATACATGAGTACATATGGTATACTTACATATATGGACTAAGTATGTATAAATTCTAGGAGAATACATAGCACAAGCATATGTTCACATAAATAAAATTAGGAATATATATACACATATATACATGTGCATACACATCCACATATACATATATTTTTGTGTACATAACTAAGTATACCATGAATATTAGATATATACATAAAGGTATACCAACCTAAATCATGAGGATATGCATAAATAAATTATATAGAAATACCTCAAAATTATATCTTAAAAATATGAAAATATGTATAAATATACGTATATAACCATATGTAAATACATATATAAATATGTGTATAATAGTACTATACATATAAGTATATGTACAAGTATACGTGTTAATATACTAAAAGTATATATGTATAAACATACACATATGATACATAAGCACATGGGTATAAAATGAGTACATATGTATATTATAATACAAGTATCTAATATAATATAATAAATAAATTGCATACACGTATTTTTGTATGTATGGGCCGAAACTTATAATAGGCCCATAATATATTTACTGACTTATGTTAATCATATATAAATACATGTTATAATAATAATAGTTTAAAATTATTAAAATGTAGGAATTTAGTAATTAATTAGATCATAAAATAACAAAGTGAGATGTAAAAGTAATAAATGGGAATATTTAAGTTAAAATAACTAAATTTATAGTAATTTAAACCCATATTATAAAATGCAGGTCTTAATGTGCAAAACGGACCTTGTCAAGTGAACATACGTATAAAAATGATGAAAATCGACTATAAACTTATAAGTATCCAAAATAAAACAAAAATATTATATAAGATTAATAAAAGAATTCAATCTAGGGAAAACTAATAGAAACCTAAGTAGATTTAGGTAAGTAGTTACCTAGAATAGTTAATTTCCTTAGTCACTTATTATTATATCTATTTTATAATAATTAGATGATCCTAGCACTGGTTCGGATCTCCTTGAGGATTATTATGACGTGTGAGAGACGTCATGGCCAAGTGAGCAATCTCTATGATTTCATGCTTGTTTTTGTTTTTAGTTAGCGAATTTAAATAATGCTATTAATTAGATGTTGTATGGGGTTTGGAAATGTATGTAGATGTTCTTGTTAAGTTGTGAAAATATTTTAAATTCTAATAACCAATTGTTTGTTGCATATTAGACTGGATAGAAACTGTACTGTTTGTGATATTGCTTAGTCACATAATAATCAAACTTAATGATATTTGACTTTTTAAGTAAATTGGAACGTGCATCGACATGCATTGTATAAATTAATTCCGACCGTCACATCATATGGAGGTAAGGAGAGGCCATATGGGGTTCTAATTTTATGAATATAATGGTTTAATATAGTGTATACGTATAATATGACCTTATCTTAGCCTATAAGAATACTAAGTATTAGAGGCGTTAATCACTTGGTTAAGGGTTGAGTGTAGAGGCCTCTATTTAGAGATAAGTGTAGATTACGGGAGCCCACTCTCAATTATACATAGAACTTGGTTTTTTATTAAAACAAAAAGATTGATTTATTTGAATACGAAACATAGAGTTTTGTAATAAAGTAAGTTCTAATATATTACCCAAATTTGACTGGTGCTGTATATACTCCAACCCTGATTTTTAAGGGCATTAAATCTGAGTTACGTATAGTACCATCTTAACGATATGTATCTGATTGGCATACTGCTTGATCATGCATTCATATGTTTGAGTTTAATGTATTCATAACTTGCTTATCAGTATAGTTGAGAGATTTACTTACTAAGCTATTAAGCTTATACCCTCATAGACTTTTGATGTAGGGATACCCTTTTGTAGATGTTGGCTACAGGATGCCAGAGGTAGGTATTAGACTTCTGATAAGTATGAGCCAAAGTAAGCGTTGAGAGGACATATGTAGGATTTTATGTGTACCTTTGTTTTGGCTTCGTTGTAGTTATTGTACTTATGACTTGAACCATCGGATCTTTTATTTAGTGTACATGTTATGGATTAAATATCATATGAATATAATTATGTTATGATACCATTTTATTTGATTACTCTTAAAAAGCTAGTGGCTGTGTTAACCTTATATATCATATGAAGGATTCATTATTGGAAGGGAAACCAATCTATAGTCTTTTATGCAATATACGGTGTTTGCTACAACTAAGCCGCCTTCACGTGTTGACAAAATATGTATGCATGTTCATACAGTATGCCTACAAATATATATGATTGACCGGTATTGTATACAATTCAAATTTAATGCCTTTCATAGTCAAGATTAGATTATACATGGCACCAGTCAGATCCGAGTATTATACTTGCATTTATTTCAATACAAAACTCTATGTTTTGTATTCAATTCAAAACAGTTAGTTATTAATTGGTTTTAATCAAAATTTGAGTTCTAGCTATAATTGTGATTAAGCCTCCGCAATCTATACTCACAACTAAACAAAAGGCTCTAGACTCAACCCTTAGCTAGATAGTTGGCACCTTTAATGCCTAGTATTCCCATGGGCCAAGGTAAGTCATATTATACGTATGTACCTTACTAAAACATTATAATAAAAAAGTATCAACCTCCATATGGCCTCTCACTACCTCCGTGTAATGTAACGGCCAAAATTAATTATGTAACGCATGTTTATGCATGATTGGATTTAGTTTATTCATATCTAATATACTTAGGTCAAATTATTATGTGCTCAACCAAGTTTCCAAACAAATCAACTCCTATTGAATCTACTACATAACAAATAATAAGTTATCATATTTTGAGGTAATTTCACAACTTGGCAAACAGTAATATTTACATGCATAACTCAACCCCACACGTCATCCAGTTATTGATAATAATTAATATTTGCTAACTATAAGCATAAATATGTATGGAATTATAGGGAGTACTTACTCAACCATGACGCTAGTCAAGGATTGTAGTAATCCTTAAGAAAGTCAATGTTTGGGGTGGGATCACTTATTGATTAGGAAATAAGAAAGATAATGAGTATTCAGGTAAACTAACTATACTATGTACCTATTTATCTAAATTTACCTATATTTCAATCAAAAGTCTCAGTTCGAGCTCTTTTCACAATCGCATATAACTTTTTTGTTTTAGTTATGTTATTTATAATCTAATAGTCAATTATTATCATTTTGAAGCATATATTTACATAGTGGGATCCATTTTGAATGTTAAAACTCGCATTGTCCAAGCTAAGCTTAAAATGCTACAAATTTAATTATTTTAACTCAAATATTTTTATTTATTAATTTTTGAATTGTCTTTATTATTTTACAATTTAGTTAATTTCTAAATTTTATATTTTTGTGATTTCTTATTTTCAACCTTAATTTATGTAGTCTTCATTATTTTCTTACTTTAAGCTTGATTTACTATTTATTGTAATTTTTTATTGTTATTAATTTGCATAATTAATTTTATCATTATTTTTTTGTTATTTTGAAGTTTTCAATATTAATATTTATTTGGATATATTTGCTGACTTGGCATGTTTTGGTTGGTCTAAATGGCACTTCATTAGGTTTTCTTGATTTTTATACTT
The DNA here is from genome assembly GCA_024138005.1 of Lumnitzera racemosa. Taxonomy (NCBI): domain Eukaryota; kingdom Viridiplantae; phylum Streptophyta; class Magnoliopsida; order Myrtales; family Combretaceae; genus Lumnitzera; species Lumnitzera racemosa. Next base: position 50,898,693 of record JAMXBC010000008.1, on the reverse strand, counting down.
CTTAAATTTTATATTATTATTATTAGGTATATTTATATAGTATCATATGTAATTAATTAATAAATTAAGGGCCTTAATTTTATATTATGGGGTTTGGCCCATTATATATATAATTACATATATAAATACTTATGTATGTATTTGGTTCTACACGTATGTATGTATGTATATACATATTTTAAGAATTTTGTGCACTTATATAGGTGTTTATGTACGTACTATATATTCATATATTTACATACATATACATACAAACCGTATATATATATATATATATATATATATATATATATATACTCATGTACTCATGTTTCTAAGTAAAATAAGAACATACATATATTTATATCCACTTATCTATATGTATAATACCATATGTATATGTACAAAACCCTCAAAAGAAATAAATCATACATCTAAAGCTAAAATAATTGTATATAATCTCTAAATGTTTATACCAAAATACATGTAAGATATATCAAAATAAGATGGTACAAAATATACTATAATACATACTTTTTCATAAAGGACTAATACTAATATTAAGTAAAAGAAAGATGTTTACTTGATTTATTGTATGATTTGATGAAGAATTCTCCTCTTAATCCCTCTTAATGTTGAAAATTTACCACTTTAATAGGGTAGTTGAAGGTTACAAGAGTGGGTAAGTAAAGGAAGAGAAATGGAGGAGGAAGGTGCGAATGGGGTTAATGTCCTTAATTCAAATTCCAAAGGAAAAGTACTTTAAATACACATGTATATTAGAAACAATTCAAGAAAGTTAAAGATTATTCTAGAGAGGGCAATGTAGGCTCACAATAAAAAAAAAAGGGAGGGAAAAGAAAAGAAAAAAATGAAAAGAAAAAGAGAAGATAAGGAAAATTAAATGCATTTGATAAGGGTTTTTAATGCATTTATAAGGACATGTTAACTTGGTCAAACTTTGACTTAGTCAACTCTTTGATTATTTTATATATTATATATAAATAATTTGGGAATAAAAAGAAAATAGAGAAAAAAGATAAAGGAAGAAGGAAAATAGAAAATTAATTATAATAAATCAATAAACATATATTAGAATATCCTTATATATTTCTAATTTGATAAATAATACCTAGAATAATAAATAATATAATTTCAAAATATATTATAAATCATGTTATTAATCTTTACTATATATTTCAATAATGTCTAAATTAACATAATACTGACTTCTATGTATAAATATAATGTTAATATTAATTATAAAATAATATTATAATTTTTTATGAATAAATGTAGTATTTTTGTTCTTATAACTATTTAAAAGTTATCTCTAATTTTTCACTAGCGATTTTACGCGATTAGACTTTTTATTAATATTTTAGGGTTTAAGATCCTTACATACAATTAGGGTTTCGATTAATTTTTAGGGTTTTCTTATTATGGTTATCTAAGGTTTATAATTTAAATAAAGTTTTTTATTTATACTACCTTATTGACTCATAAACTTATTTGGACTCCCTGAAGTTAGTTTAAGATTTACATTACAATTTACGGGGTTTACAATGACACATCGAGTTATGTTATATGTTAGTTGCACATCCTCAAAGCAATAGCTAAGCCAAGGTGGTAAATAAGGTTATCCTCCATAATCTACATAAAAGGGTGAATAGAGGAGGAAGCAAGTGGTGAGATGAGTTGCCAAATGTTTTGTAGGGTTACAAAACTACTTACATGACTTCAATTAGGGAGACACCTTACAAGTTGTCCTTTGGGTTAGAGTAATGACAGTGGACTTCAAGCAAATCTTAATACTATCCATGAGACAAAGGCATTAGCAAAAGCTCATCTAACAACTTACTAGTAGAAGGTTATGTGGTATTATGACAAGTAGGTTAAGTACAAGTGTTTTTAATTTAGTGATTTGGTTTATAGAAAGCTATAGGCCTTAATAGCCAAAGAAAGTCAAGGCAAGTTATCCCCTAAATGGGAAGACCTAGTTGGAGTAAAAGAGGTTGTTGGAAATCAAAAAGACTATAGGTTAGATGGTCAGCCCAATCCCCTAGCATAGAACTCGGGTAACTTTAAGCCATATGTTAAGTTATTGATCTCCTTAGGCAAGTCAAAAGGTTGAATTTTTAGTTTAGTGTTATAGTTGTTTGTAATTCATATCTTATGTAGGATGATAATTAGTAGTGTTATTTGGCTATTTTTACTTATATATTTGGTTCTTTATCTCTTTGTTGATCATCTTTCCTTATGTACTGTAATGGTCTTGACAATGAAATATATCAACTATTTTGTGTTCATGATATTCTATTATACTTTTACCAGACAAAGCAATCTTTTTGTTTCAAGCAAGGAAACTTTGAAATATGTTAAGGTTGAAGGAAGGTGTACAATTTTAGCCCATGTGTTGCTTACAAATTGAATCTCAACTCTTATGAGTTTGAGAATATTAAAATCTCTAAGCCCTAAATTTTATGGTGATGAGTAAGTCGAATATTATTTAGGCCCTAAATCCTACTCTGAAATGGATGATGAGAATGTGATGTCTCAAAATACAAGATCCTTAAGGGATCAAAACGAAACACTCTTAAGTCCTAATGTAACCATGGATGGTAAGTCATTTACTTAACTCTCTAACTTGTTAAAAGACTATGAGCTATCTTAACAAGGTTAGAATAAAACTATCTAACCACACCATGCCTTTACTAATAAACCTAACCATAAAATCTTCATAGGAATCCTATTATTAATCAACATAAGAAAAACAAATATACAAAAGAAGGTCAACATACTGGTGTATGCTAATGATTCAAAGTTTTAGTAAAATAGACAAAAAGAAGAAAGGAAGAGTACAGGTTAATTGTTTTTTTCTAGGTTGTTTAAGGCTATAAAAGGATTTGTTTCACGAGGTACAACATCAATTTTACTCTCTTTAGGAGCAGCATCATTTTGATTTTCTTTAAGAGCAGCAATTTAAGATGCCTCCTCATTAGCAAGATGGTCATTTTGCTCTAAAGCTCCCTAACTTGTACCTCTAATGGAAAAGTCTAAGCAATTGAGGCTATACTTGGGATGTTGGCTTATAAGTTTAGAGCTTGCCATGTTGATGCCATCTAATATATTTTTCCTCCAGCATGCTCATGTACTCTAAGCTATCTTAGACTTATTGAAGGACCTCTCCATAGTTATGCCCTTGTGTACTTTGTTGCTCTAAGGTGGAGACCTTTACTTTCATCTCATCACAAGGGTTGCACAATTATTGGTGACAAGCTATGCATTATTCCTCTACTCCTCCATGGCTACCTCCTTTTCTTTGCATAACCCTATCTCCTTATTGAGAGCCTCCTTTAAGCTATGGATCTTTTCCTTCAGTTTCTCCTTCTCCTTACCCTACTTCTTGTTGTACTCTTTAAACTATGCCTCCACTTGGGCCATGTTCTCCCTAACCTTCTCAGCAATTAAGAATTGAAAGATCATGAGTTGTCACAAATCCAACATACTACATAACATCAAGAACATTGAGTTCTTGCTCCTTTCTTCTCCTCTTTTAGTATCTTGATGATCAAAAGTAGATGTTGTGAAGTTTAAAATTAAAAGTTTGAGACCTTAGGTATAAGCATGAGGTTGCGAATATCAACATTATTATATTAAAGCCTTACGTTGTATAACTTAGCAACAACCAACTACTCTAAATCATCAGCACTGCCATATTGATAGAATTTAATGTTATTGGTAAGACGTCCAACATCATTGAGATGCTAGATTCCCTCCAACAACTCCCAAGCGATTTTTCCATTTCCAAGAATGTAGTTACCTATGTTAATGATAAGGTGTATACTACTCTATTAGGTAAGTATACTTAGTTAAGTTATAATATAGATTAAAACAAATGTTGTATCCAAGTGTTGATCCTATGAGGAACAAATTATGCAAGTATATATAATTATTTTTAGTAATGAGAACCATAAATTGTTCAATTACCTAACATATAATAATGAAAAGATTTAATAAAATAAACTAAAGATAGAAAATAAAGATTGCAATACAATATTAAACTAAAAACAAGGACATTAAATTAAAACAATTAACTAATAATGAAATAACAAAATAACTAATAACTAATAACAAAAAAACTAATGAACATAAATAACTTAATAATATGATAGCATGAACTAATTAAGAAGTGGCATTTGCCTTAGTAAATCTTGTTATTGTTTATGGCCTAGCTCTAGGGAATTATTGGATCTTAATCCCTATACTGGACTATGGAGTTTCTTAACCTTATTTTTGTAGAAACTGGATTTTGAATTAGCTGAACTCATGTCTCTAGTTAATTCCAGACCTTAGAACCCTCTATACCCAAATCACTTTTGAATAAAGCGTTCTAAGATCTCATTAGCACTTGGATCCTACTATTAGGTTGCCTTAATTTAGATAGAATCAATGCCTAATATCTTAGCATACTCAATCTCTTTTAATTACACTTATCTGTATACTATAAGCCTCGCAACTCTACCATAAACTCAAACATCAAATCATTACCCTTTGAATGTAAGGTTCAACAACGATTTACTAAGTTTTTCAAAAAAAAGACATGAAAACTAAAAAGAAAAGAAGAATAATGGATAAGCCCCCTTGTAATTCTAATACTAATGTTCAAGGGGCTCTCTTCTTATCTCCCCCTAAATAGGGATCAAGGATCGATTACACGCTTCTGAGCCTGACGCCTCTCTTAGGTGGTTTGCCAAGCTATCTAAGGTGAGTTAAGCGCCAAGGAGTAATGCTTGCCCCAGTCTGATCAACCGAGTTACTTTTCTCTCTATGCCATCCAAGATGTTGCTAAGGTGATCAACCAGCATGCCGAGCCAAACCCTCTACTAAACCATAGCCTAAGTGCCAAATCTGAATGCAGCAACCTCCACTATACTAAGGTTAAGTAGAACTGTCAGGAGCTAACCATCTAAGGCTAACCCCAATGTGAGCCATCCTTGAATCTACCCCTATCCAGCCCCTTCTAACGCCGAATAGGCTTGAATCGAGGTCCACCCTTGCTTGAACGACAATACTGTTAGAATCACAATAAAAGTACAAGCGCACTATCCTTTACTGACATCCGTACTATCCTTTTTGACAAAGGATGTCCACGTTCCTTCTCTTCTACGATTTCATATTTTCCTTATAAATTATTCTCTTTTGTTTTTAGCAAATAAAGACCATTCTTTTGTAATTTCTATAACTTAGGATTTACCTTAACGAGATGATATAAATAACATCATATTGTAAAATTGATAGACAATATACAAAGAACTTACTGAACTTTTCACCATCTTGAACTAAGTGTCCCTTTTACTTTTGAGCTATTCTTATTTAGCCCTTCTGAGCGTAGACTAGTAGCGAATGGCTTCCAGCCATACATGTACATCATATTAAGTGTGACTTGAGCTCGTGTGAGGCATTGGTGCAACATGTCCTTTGTCGATGAATGAGAACCCCCCTGCTCAACCTTCAACTCTCATTTGCTTTTAAAGCCATCTTTCAGCTTGGACCCACCCCTTTGGTTAGGTGTAATATCGAGCTTGTATGTTCATTCAAAAGTTTATATCATCTTGGTATCAAAGCTTGGCTACATTTGAAGTTAGATTCTTCTACTGTGTTCTTTTATTAATTTGCCACTACATTCATGTTATAGTCATTCTATTGTTAGCTTTGAAGTTTAGTAGTGAGAATTGTTTTGTACTTTATTTTCCCCTATTTTTTATATGCCAAAACAGAGTGTGGTTAACTGTATGTTTGTTAAAAAATTGTCATTGTGGAGTAAATATCAATGTCAGATTCAAGTGTACAAGGAACTTTAGGAAACCAAGAAAGTGGTACTCAATATGGTCAAGGACAGGAAAGAAGTATCTCCCCTTAGTCAGTAGGTGACCACTTGGATAAGCTTACCAATTTGGTAGCTGGTCTGGTGACTGTCATCCAAGAAGACAGATAGTGAGCTAGAAATAGCCCTAAGAGGGAATGCGAATAGTAAGGCTAAGGCAATGGTCAGTTTAGCCTAGATAATGCCCCAACTTGACCAACTCGAGCTGAAGGAATTGGTAAGGATGATAGATGAAGGCTAGCGCTTAATGAGATTGAGGGGGAAGCAGAAAGAGGTGATGATGCAAAAGAGTACTATAGAGTTGATGAAAGAAATGTGCGAGCCCTTAGAGTTGAAGGACTTAAGATGCGTATCCCAATTTTTCCTAGAAGTGGTGATGCCAAATACTACCTAGATTGGGTAGATAAGATTGAAAAGCTGTTTGAATGCCACGAAGTGCGTGACAATGCAAAGGTTAGAATTGCTATGTTGGAGTTCACTAGCTATGCCGCCTTATTGTAGAATAACTTGTAAGCCACTAGAAGAAGGGAAGGAGAATGAGAGATTAGGAGTTGGGATGATATGAAGAGAATCCTATAGAGAAGGTTTGTGCTAACCTATTATCTACAGGATGCCTTTAAGAGACTTTAAGAACTGAGGCAAGGAAGATTGAGTGTAGGCACTTACATTAAAGAATTCCAGATGCTAATGATCGGATGTGAAGTCATGGAGCCAAAAGACTAAACTATGTCTTAATTCATTAGTAGATAAAAGTATGAGATTAGGGATGTCCTAGAAACCATAGACTTTAAAACACTCGATGATGCAATTCAAGTCACTTAGAGGATAGAAAGGCATCAAACAAGAAGACTTTGACTACTTGTCAACCATCTTGGCAATAGCCAACCTATTTTAAGCAGACTTATGCGAACAGAACCGAGCAAAGTAACTGAAACTCGACCGATTCGGACTACTTGAGCAGAAGAGAAGGAACCCCCAAGGATGTTTGAGGAGGGTTAGAGTTCAAAGGAATACGAGTAGGATTAAGTGTTTCAAATGCTAAGGATTTGGATACATGGCTACTCAGGGTCCAAACAGGCGAGCACTGGTGATTAGAAGAGAGACATCAACCATTGAGGTCGATAGTATTGATGAAGAAGTAAAGGAGTTGAAGGAGGATAGATAAACCAAGTTGTCTGAGGAGGGTGTTATTTACAATGATGAAGGCAACTTCATGCCAACCACTCTAGTATTGAGGATGACGATGAGTGTCAATCTTGTACTCGAAGACGAACAAAGAGAAAATCTCTTCCATATTAGGTATAAGGTGAACAAATCACTATGCACAGTGATTATAGATAGTGGGAACTGCACCAATGCAGCCTCTACATTTATGGTCCAGTAGCTAAAATTACTAACCTTACACCCACCCAAAACCTTACAAGCTTCATTGGCTTAGCAATAAGGGAGCCCTATAAGTGAGTAAGCAGGTATCCGTACCAATCTACATTAGCAAGTATCGAGATGAAGTGCTCTGTGATGTACTGCCTATGAGTCTGTCCCACATTCTACTTAGATGACCATGGATGTTTGATCGAGTAGTTATGTATGACGATAGGAGGAATACATGTTCTGTACAGCATGTAAGAAGAAAGGTGAAATTAAGTCCTATGATTGCTAAACAGGTAAAAGCCATGTAGTCTTAACTTAGCCGAGCCCTGAAGAAGGAGGCTTTGGTATTGACCTGAATCGAATTGAAAAGAGAAATAAAGATAGAAGGACCGACCTATCTACTTGTCAGGAGGCTTCTAGAGATGAGACCTAAGGACGAAGAGTTGTCAACCGAGGTAAAAACTTTATTAGAGAACTTTGTCGACTTGTTTCCAGAGGGGCTACTGGAGGGTCTACCCCCAATTTAAGGCATTGAGCATGTAATCGACCTGCAGCCAAGGGCCCCCTTGTCGAACCAACTTACCTATAGATTGAACATTAAACAGGCTGCCAAGCTACAGAAGCAACTAGATGAACTCTTAAAGAAAGGGTATGTACGTAAGTCCCTAAGCCCCTGTATTGTGTCGGCCCTATTTGTGCTAAAGAAGGATGGTTCTTAGAGGATGTATGTGGATAACTGAGCCATCAATCAAATCACTATTAAGAACAGGTATCCAATACCTAAGCTTGATAATATTCTAAACGAGTTAAGTAGAGCAAGAGTGTTATCCAAGATCGATTTCAAATCTGGATACCATCATATTCGAATGCATGAAGGTGATGAGTGGAAAACCACATTTAAGATATGACATGTTTTTTATGAGTGGCTTATAATGCCTTCTGGGCTATCAAATTCGCCAAGCACATCCATACGACTTATGAATCATATGCTTCGAGAGTTACTAGGAAGGTTTGTCATGGTTTATTTTGATGACATTCAAGTATACAGTCCCAACGTAGAGACGCATCGAAAGTATCTCTAACAAGTTCTTACGAAACTCCGAGCTCAATAGCTCTACGCCAATCTAAAGAAGTGGAATTTCTGCTAATATGAGGTGATCTTCTTGGGATTTGTTATGATTAGAGGTAGCATTCGAGTTGATGAGGAGAAGATAAGAGCGATTATAAGATGGCCCGAGCTGACTTGTTCTACTGACATGAGATGTTTCTATGACCGGCATCATTCTATCACAGATTCATAAAGAATTTCAATTCGATTGTAGCCTTACTCATCGAACACTCAAAGAAGAATGTTGAATTCAGATGAGGTGAAAAAGAGAGAACGAGTTTTGAGGACATGAAGGAGAATCTAACTATATACCCATTTTAGCTCTACCAAGCTTCGACAAAGTATTTGAGGTAGAGTGTAATGCATCCAAACTAGGCATAGGTGCTGTGCTGATGCAAGAAGGCCAACCTATTCCTTACTTTAGTGAGAAGCTTCGAGGAGCCATACTCAACTATTCCTTCTATGACACGAAGTTCTACTCCTTAATTCGAGCCCTAACCGTATGGCAACAATATCTGCTACCTAAAGAATTCGTGATCTATGCCGATCATTAATCCTTGAGATATCTAAAGAGCCAACTAAAGTTGTCTTGAAGATAGGCCAAGTAAGTTAAATTCATGGAGGATTTTTCTTATGTTGTCAAATGCAAGAACAAAAAGAACAGTGTAGTGACCAATGCCCTATCAAGACAACATACCCTCCTGATTGAACTATAGACGGGGTTACTTAGTTTTTCAACCATCAAGAATTTATATGCCAAGGGCCCATGCTTTAGTCTTATCTATGCTCATTGTAAGGAAGGATGGACACTGGATGACTATTACAAGGAGGATGGATACTTATTCAGGAAGAGTAGGCTATGTATCCTGACCAATTCCATACGAGAGCTGCTAGTGCGCGAAGTGCATAGAGAGGGATTAATATGACACTTTAGCCAGCACCGAACTTATGAGTTATTATCCTTGAGATTGTTTTGGCTAAGACTGAAGAGAGATGTCTAATCCATGCTGGAAAAATGTGCGACTTGTCGAAAAGCAAAGAGTCATGCTGAGTAGGGATACTACCAACCTTTGCTGATCCCAATCAAACCATGGTCTGAATTAAGTATAGACTTCATGTTAGGACTGCTAAGGACATCCCGAGAGAAGGACTCTAGATCGATTTAGCAAGATGACACATTTCATGCCCTATTCCAACACTAATGATGCTTCAGCTATCTCTTTTCTTTTCTTGCAGGAGGTGATTAAGCTACATAGTGTACCTAGAACCATAGTTTCATATTAAGACCCTAAGTTCATGAGCCACTTTAAAAGCAATTGGGAACCAAATTATTATACAATACATCCTACCATCCACAAATAGATGGGAAAACTAAAGTTGTCAATCGAATTGTGGGAACCTTGTTACTGGTTACTATCGAATGAAACATGGCTTATTGGGATCTATGTCTACCAATCATCAAATTCACCTACAATCGAATTGCCCATAGCATCATAAGCATGTCTCCATTTGAGATTACCTACAGGCTCAATAATGAGCTCCCATTAGACTAAGCACCCTAATCAAGAACTGATGGTGATGACCAACTAGCCATTGAGAAAGTTGAAGCCATCAATACCATGTACCAGAAGGTTGTAAAGCAACTAAGTTGAGTTGTTATTAAGCTTGAGAAGTAAAGCTAAGGATGAAAGAAGAGAGACTTTCAACCAAGTGATTTGGCTTGAATATACCTTAGTAAGGAACGATTCCCAAACTTAAGGAAGAGCAAGTTGTCTCCAGAGCTAATGGACCTTTCAAAGTGCTTGAAAAGTTAAAAAGATCAATCATAGCACCTATAGGATCAAATTACCTAAAGGATACGGAGTCTCAAACTCTTTCAATATTGCTAACCTTCAACCTTACACTCCTGAAGACAAGCAAACTGGACCTGAACTAGATTTGATCCCAAATCTCAAATAACTTAGAGGGGATGATAGGGATCAAGGACCAATTATACACTCCCAAGCCCAAGGGCTCTCTCAAGTAGTCCTCCGAGCTATTCAAGGTGAGTTAAACGCCGAGGAGCAATGCTTACCCCTGTCTAATTTGGCAAGGTACTTTGCTCTCTATGCCATCCAAGATATTGCTGAGGTGATCAACCAGCATGTCGAGCTGAACCCTCCACTAAACCGTAGTCAAAGTGCCAAATCTAAATGTAGCAATCTCTAATATACTGAGGCTAAGTAGAATTATCAGGAGCTGACCATTCGAAGCCAACCCTAATGTGAGCCATCCCTAAACCAACCTATGTTTAGCCTCTCCTAACATTGGACACGCCTAAACCAAGGTTCGCCCCAGCCTATACCACAATATTGTCAGAATCATAGTAAAAACATACGCGTATTATTATTTACTGACATCTGTACTATCCTTTCTAACAAAGGACGTTCACGTTTCTTCTTTTGCACGATTTCATATTTTCCTTATAAATTATTCTCTTTTGTTTTTAGCAAATAAGGACTATTTTTTTTTTTACAATTTCTATAACATAGGATCTACCCTAACGAGATGATGTAAATACTTTCATATTGTAAAATTGACAAACAATACACAAAGAACATACTAAACTTGTCACTCTCTTGAGCTAAGTATCCCTCTAAACTACTCTTATCTAGCCCTTCTGAACGTAGACTAGTAACATGTGACCTCCGACCATACTTGTGCATTATATCAAGTATGACCTAAGCTCGTATGAAGCATTGGTATGTCATATCCTTTGTCAATGTACAGGAACCCCCCTGCTTAACCTTCGACTATCATTTACTTTTCAAGCCATCTTATGACTTAGACACCCCTTTAGTTACGGGTGATGTCGGGTTCGTATGTTCATCTATAAGTCTGTATCACCCCCTATAATCTTAGGCTTAAATATTTATTTATACAAAGTGGACCTAAGAATACAACAAAAACAAAAAAGAAATAAAAGATGTGGAAATCACTATAACTCCGTACTTAACGTACATAGCCATGGTGGATGGGCATGTTCTCATTCTTCATGTAAGAACTTTAATTTCAAAAGAAATTCATTATAAGAAAATTATGGGTAAGGACCACGAGCATAGTCCTTAACCGATGTCACCACTAGACTTCGTTCATTACTTAAAATTCCTTTACTTCACCCCTTAATCCATACTTTTACTTCAATAAAGCTTGAAATTACCTAACAATCATTGAAATCTTCATAAAGTAATCCTAAAATCCCTGAAAAGAATAAATAAACAAATTAAGCCTCAAATATCACAAAATTAAGAAGAATAAAGTGCAAAATCAATGTAAAATACCTATAAAAAATATGTGAATTTTGTGTTATTAGTTAACCTTCCATCCCTAAAAGTATTCATATATATGTTTGTTCTTTTTTTCATAAGAAGTAATTGGAGAGGGGATCATAACCAGGAGTTTAGCTATTACAGGGTTAATAGGGCCCCCATTAGGTTGGCTATACTTCTTTTTCTATAACTTAGCTAAGGTGGCTTTTCCCTTAGCATGGTCCAAAACAAGGGCTTTCTTAGGTTCAACATTATGTCTCTTCCTCAGTGGCTCAAGGTTATCATCCTTACTTCTTTTTAGTGTAACCCTAACCACGGTAGGAGGGGATAGTTACTGTGGCTTGGTAGTGAATTGTTTTCATTAGAGGGAAATAACCTTCTTTCTACTACCTTCTTTCTTTAAAAGCTTCCTAGATTTCAACCGATCAAATGAATATTTGGAATCTAGATTCTTTAGTAGCATTTTTGCATTAAAGTTAGAACCAAGTTAGCTTAGAAATAAGGATGAAAGTATAAGAAAAAGTTCCAAACACTTTGCTGAGTACAGGCATAACTCACTACCATCTGTCCATGAGCTTAGGAACGCATGATTAGAATGTGATTCCTATCATCACCTTTAAGCTATTTGAGATTTAGGATCAAATCTAGTTCAGCTACATATTGCTCGCCTGCAGGAGTATGCAAGTGGAGGTTGGCAACGTTGAAGGAGTCCAAGACCCTATACTCCTTTGGTAGTTCAATCTTGTAAACATTAGGATCGATCTTTTCATGAAATTTGAATAGTCTGTTACCTTTGGGAGATGACTTGCTCTTCCTTAAGTGTGTAAACCATTCTTTACTAGGGTAAATCCAAACCAAATTGTTTGGTTGAAATTCCCTATTCTTTTACCCTTAGTCTTGTCTCTCGAGCTTGATAACAGCTTTTTTCGCAACTTAGCTAATTATTCTATAACCTTCTAGTTATCTTGACTTAGAAGGCGTGTTTATTCCATTAGGAGCTTAAGGTTAAACCTATAGGCAACCTCAAATGGGGACATGTTTGTTACACTATGGATGGTTCTATTATAGGCGAGCTCTATGATCGGCATGAACAAATCCCAATTAACCATGTTTCAACCAATAGTAACCTGCATTAAAGTTCCTACTATCCTATTAACAATCTTGGTCTATCCATCCATTTGAAAATGATAGGATATGCTAGATAATAGCTTTGTTTCCATTTGTCTCCATGACGTTCTCCAGAAATGGCTTATGAACTTTAGGTCCTGGTAGTTTGACTATTTCCTACAAGAAAAGAAAAGAAATGAGATAGCTAAAGCGTTATTAGTTTTATAGTAAAGCATGAAGTGTACTACCTTATTGAATTGAACCACAACCACTAAGATGGAGTCCTTCCCTCAGAACATCCTCAATAACCTTAACATAAAGCCCATACTTAGCTTAGACCATAGTTGGGTCGAGATGGGCAATGGTAAATAATGTCCTTGTTTGGCTCAACTCTTTACTTTTTTATAAGTAGTATACCTTTCCAACGTAGATCAGACATCCTCTTCATTTTTAGCTAAAAGAATCTTTAGAATAGGTTCTCATAAGTTCAATACTGGCCAAATTGTCCAAACAATCTCCCTCTATGCGCCTCATACAATAATAACTCCCTCATAGAACAAGTCGGGATACATAGTCTCCTCTTCCTAAATAAGTATTTTTCATCCCTATGATAGTCATCAAGTGTTTGACCTTCCTCACACTTAGCATAGATAGGACTAAAATGTGGATCCTCAACTTATAAATCTTTTATTATTAAAAAAATTAAGCAGCTTAGTCTATAGCTCAATTAGGAAGGAATATTGTCTTTATAGGGCATTGGCCACTATATTGTTCTTTCCATACTTATACTTCACAACATATTAAAATCCTTCCATGAACTCGACCCATTTGGCTTTTCTTCGAGACAACTTATGTTGGCTCTTCAGATATCTTAAAGATTCATGATCAATATAGATCTCAAACTCTTTGGGTAGTAAATAATGTTACCATACAATTAAGGCTCGGATCAAAGAGTAAAACTCCTTATCATAGAAAGAATAATTAAGTATACCTCTTGTAAGCTTCTCATTGAAATAAGCAATAGGTAGGGCTTCCTACATCAGTACTGCACTTATGCTTAGTCTGGATGCATCATAGTCCATTTCAAATACTTTGTCAAAGCTTAATAGAGATAAGATAGGTGCTATATCAGCTTCTCCTTCAACTCTTTAAAACTTCTCTTCTCCTTTTCTCCTCATTTGAACTCAACATTCTTCTTTAACAGTTTGGTGAGTGGGTCCACAATTGTACTAAAATTTCTTATAAATTTGTGATAAAATGATGCCAAGCTATGGAAGCTTCTCATGTCAGCTAAAGTGGTCGATACAAGCCATTCAGTGATTGCCCTTATGTCACATCTTGGCTTAGCATGGATTACACCATCATATAAGAATACTTATTGAAAACTTAACTCAACCTGCTCATTCATCAAAAGACAACTTTGTTTACATGATAAAAGGGTTACTATATTGAAGTTTAGTCAGATATTCAATTGCACCTTATGTGTACAGTATAATATTTACTTCAAAATATGAATCAGCTTTTTCTTTTATCATCTTCACAATTGTAGGATTCCCAATTTAGTACAAGTCCCATACAAGAGTCGCTAACTCTAGCTAATGCTCTTAATATACATCCCCCCTAGTGTTGGTCCCTTCACCATACTGTTAACCTGAGGATAAAACATTTTATCCCCTCAGCTACTAAAGCTAAGTGAGAATGGATAACAAACAATACGATATAGATAATATTGCATATCACATCCGAAACATTTCAACCATAACCTGTAGTTCAACTTCACATATGCATTCACCTAATCAAGCATTTATTGCTAGCAATGCAACATACTATGCTTATGTATGTAGCATGCATCAGTACCAATATCGTATGCCCTCTAATTTTCATCTGGTTAGTCGACATAGTCGAATATCTAGATATAATGTCTAAGAACGTATGGGTAATAAAGAGCTACTTAGGAGTAGAGACCGCACCAAATTATACTATACACTATAGTCTACCAATATTAAAAAGGGGAACAAGGAGCTGCCTAGGAGTAGAACCCCTAACTTTGCTTTACAAAATTAGACTACACACTGTAATTTACTAAATCAAAGAGGCAACAATGCCAAATTAGACTACATACTATAGTCTACCAATTCTAACTATTAAAATAGTTATAATGTTAGGGCAATGCAATCTATACGCTTCCAAAAACTAAGTTCATAAAGCTATGCTTTTTCTATGATTACTTGGAAGCCTCATTCTGAAAGTTTTGACCCGTAGGTTCTTTTTATGCCATGCCATGATATGCAATAACAACTCAAGTATATCACTCAGCATAACCAGTCTTTCAGTTTTATTTAACCTAGTGATTTAATTCTAGTTTTCGAACTCTCCCTAGTAGAATTCTAGCATCTTACTTAGGTTCACTTAGGTGAATACTCAGAAGATTGAATTAGTAATCACTTAACTTCCCTAGTTAGCACAATCATTCATAGGTACAAATCAATACCCAACCTAATAGCATAACAGTATAACTAACATAGCATTACCATCATCCAAAATCACTACATCATCATCATTCACTATTGTAGTACATCAGTCTACCCCAAAATACAACCACATCCAATTAACACAACATCAAATAGCACATAATGTTATAAGTAGCAACATATCTACTCTAAGCATGGGTTAGATCCACTTACTTAGGATTAGTAATAGTGCAAAATGTCAAACTTTGCCACGTAGTCCTTCCTTACTAATCACACCTACAAAAATATAAACACAGCTTCTAAGTCAAATACTCATCGAATCTAAATTCTCATAAACTTTCTTTACCATGCCTTTAAATTTCATTTCATTGTATCTTACTCATTGCCTATCAAGTTTCAGTAAGCTTTATATTGTCATGATCATTATTTCAAGTATTATTGATATATCTTAATAATCAATACTAAACAAAATTTTCAAAAACCTAAAAATACCCTTTTGTATTACCAATTCAATTGTACACTATCTTAACTCCATAATTAACTTGAATAAACTTTAGTTTTAAACTAAAAACCTTAAAAATCATACTTTCCAAACTTATCTAGCAACCCTTAATAAACCCCAAAGTGTGCATTTGATATGGATTTGATAAATATTTTAATAGTACTAATTATTATATTACATATTGAGTTAATATATAGGTATTTATTAAGAAAATAAACTATAAATAGTATATGAGCTCAATTGATTTCACGAAAAATCCTGTAAACTCACAAAAATATATAGTTTAATTATTAACGATGAATTACACTAAACTAGTGATTATCTATTTTTATAAAAAAGCAATTTTAGCTTAAAATTACAAAAAATTGAGCAAAATAAACAATTTACATGTGAGATAAAAAATAAGTATTCCAAATATCGTGATAAACTTTTAGAAATCAAAATACATAAGGCTCATGCATTGATTTTATCAAAAAGTAATTAATCTAATAAAACAGTAAAATTGCTAATTTTATCCAAAATAATTATAATAAATAGTAAATATGGAGATTTTCAAAATTTCTTGTTACTGCAATTTAATGCATTATATAAGTGTGTTCTATAAAAAATTTTAGTTCGAAGTAACATTATTTAATATGTTGAATAATTTATTTAAAATTTTTCTAAACAGTGCATGTTTTTAAGCAAGTACACTCAATCAATATTATTTTAAGAAAATAAAATGACCACATGAAAGCACATGTGAAATAACCTAGGGAATCTAAATTTCATAATTTTTTAATGAAATTGAAGCACTAAAACTCGACTCACCGGCGTACAATACTTCGACCACCACCCTTTGTTGGCCTAATTTCTCTTTACACCACAAGTTTAATTCCTAAGTGGCTCCTTGTCAAGCTGCCTATAGCCTTACGAACCATAACTTACCATATTTTCCTACTATTTTCTTTTATTTTTTTCTGAATTTTTTTCTAATTTTTCTAAATTATTTTCTTGTATTTTTAAAGTGCTAAAATATTGTAAATGAGGGTTTGGTTTTTATTTATAGTTTTTCAAGTTTGTTTGATTTAACAAAAGTTGGACATATGTATGCCATATGTCGATTTTCCAATTTCTTAGGTACCATATGTCATTTTCTAGTTAATTAGGTGTTGACTCATCATTTCTAATTGATCTCATGCTACCACATCATTTAATGACCCATCCATTCATTTTTTAATTAACTTTTCCTTATTTTATATTATTTTACCATATATTAATAATTTACTATTATATGTATATATTTAATACATATAATGCATATCACATTTAAATACATGTATATTACATATAATTTAACTTCATTTACTATTTTTGAAAGTTAATTAATTTATCTCTAATATTTCACTAAATCTAAAAGCTCGAATTTCATATTTTTAATATTTGTTGGCTTTATCAATAAATTGACGTTTTTCTCAAATTAATATTTTTATATGGCTTATTTTGAGAAATTAACTTTATTTGAATTACTTTGTCTAACTTTTGTAACGTCACTTTGAAATTTGAAATAAAACGGATAATATAACTTAGTGCCTTAAATTTAGGAGCTCAAATTCTAGGGTTATTGAACTAGCTGGAAAAACTTGAGGTATTATACCTTATCTTTTCATCATCGACTTGTATTCCACCACCACTTATAGCAAACCCTAAAAAGATTACTTTAAGTCAACAAAAAAGTCACACTTCTTTAGATTGGTAGAGAGTCTTTCAACATGGATCTTTGTAAAGATTACTCAAAGATGCTCTTGGTAAGTCTCTAAATCAAGTCTATACATAAGGATGTCATCAAAGTAAACCACACCAAATTTCCCTATTAGTTCTCGAAGCACATGATTCATCAGTCGTATAAATGTACTCGGTGCATTCAATAGTCTAAACAACATCACAAGCCATCCATATAATCTATGGTGGATCTTAATTGTGGTCTTTTACTCATCGCCTTCTCACATTTAGATCTCATGGTATCCGAATCTAAGGTCAATGTTGGAGAATAATCTAGCTCCATTCAATCCGTCCAATGTATCATCAAGTCTTGGTATGGGATACCTATATTGATGGTAATGCAATTGATTGCTTAGCTATCTACATACATCCTCCATAACATATCTTTCTTTATTATTAACAAGGCTAGCATGGTACAAGGGCTAAGGGATTCTTATACATACCCTTTCTTCATCAACACATCTAGTTGTCTCTATAGCTTCATAGCCTATTTAAGGTTTAGCCTATAAGTAGGCTTATTCGGTAGTACGCCTCCTTACTGCAAATTAATTGCATGTTCAACATCTTAGATAGGAGGTAAACCTCCTAATAGCTCACTTGGGAATAAGTCAGTAAATTCATCTAACAAGGTTGTCACCTCAACGATCAGCATCCCTTCCTTAGATCTCCTCATATCCAATAACCTTCAAATTAGTAAATAGTTTAACTCTTTGAGTTGCATCTCTTTCTTCAACTTAGCTCAAGTCATCATTAAAGCTTCTTTCTTTACGACTTAGCTCAATTAAGCTTACATGATTTTAATTTGCTCGGTAGTAATAAGGCTTAACTTGACCTTCTTGCCCTCATGCTCAAAGGAACTTATATTCTTCCTTCCATTGTATACAACGGTTTTGTCAAACATCCACAGTCATCCAAGCAGAATATGTGACACACTTATAGGCAACACATCATAGTACACTTTATCTTAATAGTTTCTAATATAGATTGATACAGTCACTTGCTTGTTTAATGGTAGGGCTCCCTTGTCATTGAGCTAATGTAATTTATAAGTTTTAGATGGATCCTGGTCAATAACTTTAATTGCTGGACAATGAAAGTAGATGTTGCATTGGTATAACTCCTACTATCAACAATTAAGGCATATAATGACCCATTTACCTTGCATCTAATGTAGAACAGACTCTTTCTTTATTTATCCCTAAGCATAAGACTTACACTCATTATTTTCCTCAACACCAGGGTGGTAGGCATAAAATTACCCTCCTCATTATAAATGACTCCCTCTTCCTCAAATGGTTTAGTTTGTCTAGCCTCTTTCAAGTCTTCCAATTCCTCATCAATATTGTCTATCTCAATGGTCAACACTTCACCTTAGATTACTATGGTTCTTCTATTCAGATACTAAGTGGCTATGTATCCAAATCCTTTATATTTGAAGCACTTGATCTCACTTGCCTTTCTTCCTAAGCTCTAGCCTTTCTTAAACTTCCTCGAGATCTCCTTCTCCTTTGATTGGATAGTTTGAGTAGGTCGGGTTTCAGTAACCTTACTTAGTTTCAATCGCACAATTTACTCGAAATGGATGGACTATTGCTGGGTCAACTGATAGGCGGTCAGAATCTTCCTATTTAACATCTCTTAAACCTCTAGGTAGCTCAAATTGCATCATCAAGTGATCAAATATCCATGGTTTCTATAATATCTCCAATCTTATACTTCAACCTACTAATGAATTGAGATACAATTCAGTCTTTAGGCTCAATAACTTCACATCAGATCATTAACATTTGAAATTCCTTTACATATGCATCAACACACAATCCTTCTTATCTCAACTCTTGTAACCTTTTGAAGGCATCTTGCAAATAGTAGCTTAGAACAAACCTCCTCCTTATGACTCTCTTCATCTCATCCTAATTCTTAACTTCACATTCTCCTTCTCTTCTTTAGGTGGCTTGCATGTTATTTCACTATAAGGTGGCATAATTAGAAACTCTAGCATAGCAAGTCTAACTTTTATATTCTTAGGCACCTCATGGTGTTCAAACTATTTCTCAATTTTATCTACTGAATCCAAGTAGTCCTCTACATGAGCACTTCCAAAAAAACTTAGGGTACACATCCTCAAACCCTTTACTCTTGAAGCTTGGACACTTCTCTCTTCTGGATCGTAGTACTTAGCTTCATCTCCTTCTTCTTCATCTAATTCTTCAATTTCATCAACTGCTAGCCTACACTTAGCAATTCTATCTACCCCTCTAACTCGGGGTAGTCAAATTAAGGCATTAACTTAGCCATATTGACCATTGCCTCTCCCAAGCTATTCATTGGCTCTTCTTCTATATTGTCCTTCTCTAGTTGACTGCTTGTCTTCATTTATGGCAATCACTACACTAGCCACTAGGTCAGTGAGACTATCCAGTTGGTCACCTACTAACTAAGGTGTGGAATTGACTTTCAATTCATTCACACAATTTGCATTACACATATTGATTATTTATGCTTCATGAATTAATTAAGGTACTTTCTTAAGGGGCATGATGTTGAGTATATGGCTTTATGGAGAAAGAGATATTAAATATATACATGCGTAGGGGAAGGAAGAGTGTATGCATCACTTCACTAGGTGTTCTAATGTCTTTGATACATTTTCAATTGAAATTAATAGGTAGGCTAGATAGCTTTTATCAAATATCATAAATTGAAAGAGATCATTGCCTCTAGGTTCTGAAAGAGATAACTCATGCTCTGTACATATTAGTCACTATCAATAAGATATCAAAAGTAAAAAAAATTCGAGGACTTATGACTTCAAAGTGTAAAGAAGTCTTCTCCTACAATAATATCAGTTTTTGAATATTCTTTTATATGCAAAAATACTCTTTACTATTTAATAAAGTGTAGTTATAGAAAGATTCCCAATTATACTTTAATTCTCATGTCCACTTATTTTAGCCATGAAAAAAAAAAGAATCATATATTATGTAGTGTTGAATTTGAACTTGAACCAAATGTTTTCACTTATTAATATGAATAATATAGAGTAGTATTCCTATTTATATGGTCTTCTTTTAGACATGTGCAATTTTATGGGCTCTTTATATTAGCTTTTATTGACTTTCTTTGCTCATTGATAAAAGTTTTCAGTAACAAACATATGACACTTGTTTGTCTAATCTAATGTTTTATATGTTTTAGGGGTTTGTTAAATATTCTATTTTAGGAGATCCTATGCAGTAAGCTCATAGTTATATTCAATTATGTAGGTGTTTAGTTTGAACGTATAATCCATTGATTGGCTATTGTGTGACAAGTGGTGCTCTATTTTTGTAGGGTATCTTGTTAATCTTAAGTTGAAGGTTTGAATTTTGAGCATAAATTGATGATAGTGATTTGAATTCATTATTGGAAATTGCAAATGGTTCTAAAATTTAGTTCAAATCTCAAGTTAAGGCCATGGAAATGATTGAGTTGAATTTAAGATGATAGAAATTATTACTTATAGGTTGATAGGCTTACTGTAGTAAGTATTTCTTTTTGAAAATTAATAGAAATTGTTGATAGTGATTCTTCCTTAAGAGCCGAATAGACTTGAAAGAAGGGATATCTAACCTACTTACTCACCTTTAGCTCCTTCTCCATCACATTTTTTAGCTCCTTTAGGCTACTTATGAAGAACCGGCCCCCTTAGGAAAGTTAGCAAGTTAAATGTATTTGAGCAACATAGAATAGCCTGGCCTGAGTAGGTCAAAAGCCCTCATTCAACTTGAAGGAACTACCTGCAACTTGTAAAGGCTCGATCAACCTCAATGAATTTGAATTCGGACAAAAGGGTAGGAACAATTAGGGTTCTTGCAAAAGCAATTTCCTACCAGCTACCATAACTCAAGCCATGTCCCTCAATATCAAGGAGGGGTTTAAAATTCAAATCTAACATACGTGTGCATTTAGGAGGCAACATTATTTAACAGGGGAGGATATAGAGCTTAGATGGCTACTATAAGCTTCTTATAAACACTTTTACACAACTCATTTACTTTCTCATCTCTTTCATTCATTACCTTAACTGACTTTAGCATCAAACTGGCAATGCCAAAGTTGCCTTGATACCCCTATAGCCTAACTTTTCTTCTTTTACAGAGTTACCATTTGCTGAGTGTTCAACTATCTTGCACTACGAACGTTTACCACCAACAATTTGGCACTGTCTACTCATTACTATCATGACATTAAGAGAGGCCTTGTAGGATTGCCTAAAATTTTTATATAATGTGTACACCTATAATACGAAAATCGTCTTGCAAGTCAAAGATTGCAAGACTCTAATTAGTTAATCTCTAGGGTTTCAAATTCTTAATTTATAAACTTATCGTATTATATAAATAACTAAAGATATCCAATATTCCACAATTCCTCAAAACCATAGAGAATCGGTATCTCCTACCAAATGATAAGATTGGGTAGTAAAGTTTTAAAACTTAAACTTATGAAAGTTATAAAATTTAAATATAGTATTAATAATGTGATAATTCAAATCAATTATACAGTTTATCCTCATATTCTACCTTCTATGTATCTCGACACTGATACTCAACACTCAGCTTTTAACCCATACTTAATTATCTAACAACCTGCAAGAGTATACTATTGGGGAGTAAGCTACATAAGCTTAATGAGTTATCCCTCATACTATGCTAATTAGCAGGTTATCAAACAATTTATTAACAAATATATGAATACAGAAACAAACAGTATGCCAAATAATATATATATGTAGTTGACTGGTACTACATATAACATTGGATTTAACCATGAATTTAAATTTCGGTTGGAGATACATTAGCACTAATCATAATCAGGCTCTAGCACCTAGAGTTTTTAACCATAAATTTAAATTTTGTATTTTACGTAATACGTTTTCATTTCAAAGAAATTCAATAATTTACAAAATCCCAAGTTTAGCGATAAGGTGGCCCCCAAAGTCCACACTTACATCCAACAGTAGTGGTCTCTAGAGATGACCCCTAATTATCTATGGTTAATGTCTTTGGTGCTAAGTAAACTCATGAACCAAGGTAAGGTTTTCTTGTACCAATGCTCCTATACTGTACCAATCAAATTATATAGGAATCCATCCCTCCAAGGCCCTTTATTACCAATCGCATGAGGTGATCACTAGAACATTATATGCAATGTTTGTGCTTTATGCTTAATCCATATAATTTAAGTTATATGGATGTGATTAAGTCAATTTATGAAGTGATCAATTAATATCAAAACCATTCAATTATGCAGCAATAAATCAAGGAGCCAATTATTCAGTTATTATGTTTTACAACATTTTACACAATACACAACTAATATTCGATACATGCATAACTCGAACCCCTATGCATCAAATTATTAATGTTTACTTTAGGTGCACTAATTACATGCACAACACAAGTATAGAGTCATCAAAAATATTCACTTAGTCATTGAGTCTATCAACGATCGTAATATTCTACTGGATAAGTCGATGTTTGTATCGAGATCACCTAATATTTAGGGAATATAAAAGTTAATGAGCATATAAGTGGAATAACTAAACTATTCATATATTTAGTACTAACTAGTTAAATTAGTTATCTATTATTATGAAATACTTAGTTCGAGCTTTTTCGTTAATTATATATAACTTTTTCAATTTAATTCTGATTTTTATGAACTTATAGTCTATTTTTATCATTTTCAAGTATACTTTCTCATAGCAGGGTTCATTTTGGACGATGTAATTCATAGTTTCAACTATGATGTGAAAATATTACGAAATTCATTATTTTGACTTAAATAATTATAAAATATTATTTTAAGCCTTCTTTTGTATAATTACAGTTTAATAAATATTTAAACATTATATTTTATAATTTTCTTACTTTTAGGTCTATTTTACTATAATTACCTATTTTTACTAATCTTTAGGTTTAAAACTTATTTTATAAATTTTTACTATTTTATTAATTTTCTAATTAATTAATTATTTTATTATTATTTTTAATTACCAATTTAATTAAATTTAGCTATGTGATGACATGTTAGCATAAGGGAATGTCATGTTTCACTTTTGAATTTTTGTACTTTTTCCACATTTTCTTATTATATTTTGCTAAATTTTCTAAATTGGTTAATTCTTATAATTTTTTCAAAGTTACGGCACATATATATATACCCACATTTACTAAATTATTTTATTTATTAAATTAATAATATAGTATATTATGTATAAACTATTCAAATATACCTATATTTCTATATATACCATACCATTCATATACGTATTTTTATACATATAATATACGTTTTAGTTTATATATATACAAGTAATTGTATTTTATATGTATACATACATATACGGTTATATTACATACATATATATACTAAAATACTTAGTATAAGTAATATTATACATAGATACATATACATAGTCATCATGTCCAAGGTATATATATATATATAAAATTTATATAATAAAAAAATGCAACATAAATGCAATATGCACTTATACATACTGAATGCATAAACTGTTTATTATAGATGGACTATAATATACTAGTATTTGTATTTTGTAATTATATATACATATTATGGTTACATAGCATATTCATGTACATGTAATAAAAATTATATAAACCTAAATATACGTATAGTATACTATATAATAAAAATACCAAATATATATATCTATACTATACATGAACACATATACATACTATATAATAAAAATACTCAGTATATATATATATATATATATCCACGCATACATATGTACATATGTACAAAAATAAGGAAATACATAGTATATATATATATATGTATATTATAGGTGCATACATACATGTACATATACATATAAATATACCTTAATATTTATACACACATATGAACATACACCCAAATACACCTATGTAAAGGAAGAAATATACAAAGATGATTAATTCAAAATACATGTAATTTACATAATTAATATCCTATTTATAGAGTATTCTTATATAAACTCCTTAAGCTTTTTGCTCTTTGTTATTGTTCTTTATAAATTCTAGCAAATTGAAAGGAAAAGGAAGGAAAACTTATGGTTTAAAAGAGAAAGAAAATGGGAGGATTTTATGTGTTTTCTTGTGCAATTTCCAGACGTAAAGAGCTACTGAAGGGATTCTACAATTGACTAAATAAAACAGCAAAATGAAAAGCAAATACAAGGCAAGATGTAGTCTTAATGGTGATGAGACAATGTAATCAATTCCTTTGTTTTTCTATTCTTAATGAAACACTTGGAGTGAAAAGAAAAAAGTACATAGGCAGTTGCACAATTCTAAAACCAACATAGAAGTGTAGGGGAAATTAGGGAAAGAAAAAGAAAAGGAAAAGGAAGAAAAAATAAAAATAAAAATATTTAATTTTTCCAAACACAAAAATTATATATTTAGTACTTATAAAATAATATTAAGATTTTATAAAGATTTACGAATTTAATTGTTACTCATTACATTTATAATATTTACGAGTTATCTCAATATGTTTGCTAAAATTTATACGCGATTATGCATATTAGTCAATAATTACAATCAACTATGGTTTTATTACTATTAAGTTATATTTATCTACTTTATAAGCTTAAAGTTATATTTTTAAGATTTTCATCCAGTTCGAATTCAATTTTAGATATTTACGCGTACGTAAGATTTAAGGTTTTCATACACGATTTAGGTTTCCATTGAAATTTTTGGGTTTTTTATTACCAATACTATATTCAATTTCATAATTTAATAAAAATTTTATCTTACTTAATCTTATTGACTCATGACATTATCTATAGAACTGGAGTTCAATTATACTCACAATTAGCTAAATTCGTGAGGTTTACAATTACAAACCCTTTGGTGACTAAGATGAAATCAAAAGACAGCAACACTCTAGGGTAGAGTAATGCCCCTCGGGAAACTCCTGAAGAATGAACCCCAGCTCACCCTAGAGGTGCATCAAGTAGAAGTTTATGATCAACTTCCTCAAGTGTAAGGTAAGAATGATGGTGATGATTTATGTAAAGTATAGTTGAAAGCTTTATGTGATAAGTTTGCTAAAGAACCTAAATAAGTTTGACCCAATAACCAAGAATTAAGGAAGAATATTAATGAACAAGATGTTACTTCTTCATCTACCCCTTCATTATAGCTTGTAGGAGAAGAAACCAGCTTGCTTATTCATGATGAAGTAGTACAACAACTATGTAGCAAGACTGCATTGGTAGATGAAACTACCTAGCAACAAGGATAGGAAGCACATGTAGAGAAAAATTTTTAACTAATGTAAATGCAAGCTCAAATGACAAAACATGTATAGATGTGTGTAGAGCAAAAATCAAGCATCTAGCTACTCATCTACTACAAAAAGTAGTTGCGGATATGAGCTTACAAGATCTAGAGGAATACATTAGGAGGTTTATGGTCGAAGCTAAGGGGTAGGAAGTTCAGCTCCATTATTCAAGAAATCGGGGATGAAGTTCTCCCATTAAGTGGATGATTACCCCAGTTCGACACTTAGGATGGAAAAAAGGATCTATATGACCACTTGAACTCATTTTATACATTGAAAGAGTTGCATAGCCTTTCTAATGCAATTGCTTATAAATTTTTCCCTCTACCTTAAGTAAATTTGCGAGCAATTGGTTTAATTCATTAAAAGTGGCCTCTATCTCTTTTTCTCTTCAATTGGTCAATGAATTCTGCCTACACTTCCTATATAGTAAACCTCTTACTATGGATTCCTTGCTTCTGACTTTGAGTAGGCAAAAACCTAAGGAGACTATCAAAGATTAAGTAAATAGATTTACCAGTTGATGATCAAGATCACCAATTGCAACAAGAGTGTAGCATTTCATGCCATTTGTAGGGGAGTTAGGGAGGATTTAGACTTCCTCAAGTCTCTTACTAAGCACCCACTTACCTCTTTAGATGATTTTACTAAGAGATTGAAAAAGTTTATATGATGGGTAGATCATATTCAAGCTTAAAGGGAGCTAGAAGTTAAAGAGGAGGTTAGAGGAAGAGGGTCTATAAAAGATCATCTTAGAAGGAAGTTTGACAATCGAGATAAGTTAAGCAAACCTTCAAGAGATATCTTGACCTTTGCTACACATACCCCCTTGAATCAACCTATGTCAGATATCTTGATGGAAGTACATAAGTAAAGCTTCTTAGCCTCACTAAAGAAGATGAGGAATAATCCTACAAGAAAGAACTCTAGCAAGTACTATAATTTTCACTAAGATTGGGGATACAATACAGATGAGTGCATCCATTTGAAAAATGCATTGGAAGATGCTATCTAAAGAGGTTATTTAAGGAAATTCATAGCAGATAAAGAGGACAGGATTGAATGACCCACTCAAAATAGAAGGATCAAACAATAGCCTCAAGAAAATAGTACCCTACCTAACAATTGAGAACTAATAGCCTAAAATAATGAAAGAGAAAATTGAACTCCTAGAGGAGTGATTAATGTCATCGTTGGTGGACCAACAAGAGGAAATATTGTAACTATATCAAGCTCGGCCGATTTTTAGGGTGATCATGTAATGAACATGAGGAAATACTTTATACGACATAATGTCATTTTTAAATAGAGATATGTAGGGAGTTTAATTGCCTCATGATGACACATTACTCATTATGACCATGGCGATTGAATTTAAAGTTGTCATAGTTATGGTCAATATTGGAAGCTCAACTGACATCATCTTTAACCATACATTTGATTAGATGCGACCAAAGCTTGAGAACTATGAGATGCAACTATATAAGTACAATTCCTATAGGTTCGATAACCTATTAGTAAGGGTTGAATGTGTAGTCAACCGTACCTTACAAATCGAGGATGATGAAAATTGTTATGGAAAAGGAGATTGGCTTTGTTATAGTAGATTGTCCTTCGCCCTACAATGGAATCATAGGCTAACCTTCTATCATTGCCATTAAAATGGTAGTGTGAATGACTCATCAGGAGGAGAAATTCCCAACCCCAATTAGAATGGGAACATGTGATAGATATCAATAGTTAGCCAAATCTTTTTACTTAAAAGCTCCAAAGAGAGATTAGATCTACCACATCAAACATGGCTCAAGTAATCGCCTGCAAGTAAGAGGGGAATTAGCAAAGGAAACATTGACCATATAGTTAAGTAATAATCTTGACCATGTCACTATGGTCAAAGCTAACTTGCTAGCTGACCTTAAGTAAGTATTGTACAATTTCTCTAAGCTAATATAGATATTTTTGCTTAGTCCCCATTTGATATGTTTATCATCACTAAGGAGGTGATTACGAACAATTTGAACATCAATTTGGCTACAAAGGTCGGTTAGGAGAAAAAAAAAAGACACTTTTCCCTAGAGAAGCAAACAACTATAGAAGAGGAAGTCCATAACTTGCTGAAATTGTAGTTCATTAAAGAAGAATCATATCCCACTTGGCTAGCTAATTGTGTTCTAGTCAAGAAGGTGAATGGAAAGTGGAAAATGTGCATTAACTTTACAGACCTAAATAAGGCATGTCTAAAGGAGTGCTTTCCTTTTCCCTGTATTATTGAAATGGTCAATTTGACCTCATGACATGCTTTGTTAAGCTTCAGGGATGCTTTTTCTCGGTATAATCAAATCAAGATACACCTTCCAATTAGGTACATACCTTTTTCATCACCAATTTTGGGACCTATTGTTATAACGTATGCCATTTGGTTTAGAAAATGTGGGTACCACATACCAAAGGCTACATATGAAGATGTTTAAACCTTAGTTACATATGAACATTGAGGTGTACATGGATGATATGATTGTTAAGAGCAAGACCAATGGACCTTTAAGAGACATTTGATACATAAACGACAAAATATGAAAGTAAATCATCAAAAGTGTGTGTTCGAGGCATCTTGGGGGAAGTTCTTAGGCTTCTAATGTTGAAACCATCTAAGTTATATTAGATATGGAATCACTAAAGTCCAAAGGTTGATTGGCCAAGTGGCAGCATTGAATCGATTTGTTCCCATAAGTATAGAGAGACATCTAGAGTTTTTCCATGCTTTAAGAAATCCTTTTGAATTTAGATGGAATGCAGAGTATGAGTAGGCTTTTAAGGCCTTAAAGGAGTTCTTAACCAAACTACCAATTTTATTGAAGCTAAATGAAGGTAAAACCCTTTACTTGTAATTGTTAATGAGCAACCAAGCTCTTTCGTTTATACTTGTATGAATAGAAGATGGATATACAAGCCAATTTATTATGTTAGGCAAGCTTTGTAAGGTCCGGAGTTATGATATACAAAGTTACAAAAGTTTGTCCTAACCATTATCATAGTAGCTAGGAAATTCCAACCTTACTTTAAGGCTCACCAAGTTATGGTCCTAATTGAACAAGCCCTAAAGTAAGCCCTACAGAATCCTAATACCTCAGATCAAATGGTGAAGTACAATTTAGAGCTTAGTACTCTAGTGATTCAATACTGACCAAGAGAGGCCTACAAGGCTCAAATTTTAGTAGATCTTATAATTGAGTTTAGTGGGACGAGAGACTTATCACAAACAATGAGGACCCAATTTGGAAACTATACATTAATGAATCATAACATGTGAAGGGAGTAGGGTAGGTCTAATGTTTAAAGGCCTAATAGGATCTTGAATTTCTTATGCCCTAAAGTTTAGATTCCTAGATAGCAATAATGAATCAAAATATAAGGCACTATTGGCAGGGATAAAGCTGGCTAAGGAGGTTGGCACAAAGTGTTTAGATATTTGCTTTAACTCACAATTGGTTATTTATTACGTTAAGGGAGACAACATGACCAAGGATGGGAACCTAGAAAGATACCTACAATTGGTTAAAGAGTTTAGGGAATATTTTGAGGCTTGGTAGTTGGTGAAAATTCTGAGGATGGAAAATTATGTAGCGGTCAAGTTATTTGAATTGGCCTCCATAGGTTTGCTAAATTGGGAAGAGGGAATTTTTATCGAATATTTACTAGGAAAGAGCATAGAAAGACAACCAGTGGAATGTTTAGAGGTTTGGCAAAAGGAAGTGGAATATTGTTGGATTGACCCTATTCTTGACTAATTAAAAGATAGTATCTTCTCCCGAGATAGTAAGGAGGCTTGAAAACTTATGTATAAAGCTGCCAATTTTACAATTATTGATGGGAAACTAATAAGAATCAAATTACTGGACCCTTAACCCAAGCCTAAGCCCGAGGGCTAGAAAGCATGACCAAGTGAATTCTTTCCCTATGTCCCTCCATTGTGGAATCTAAGCTACTATAATCTATCGACCTGATGCCTTGCCCAAGCCATAACTTCTTGTACTCATTGATTGTCTCCAATTGCCAACCTAAGCAACTGACCCTAACTTCATGTGCCGAGGTAAGAAGTTTTCATGGATTGGTATCATTTCACTAACTCTTTATCTAAGGATTTAATACCATAGTAATGCCTCTAACTAAGCTTACAAAGAAGACTATAGAGTTCAAGTAGGGAGAGAAAGAGGAGAGGAGTTCTATTAAGGTGAAAACAAGATTGACCTCTACTCCAATCTTAGCTTTACTTAACTTTGACCAAGTGTTTAAGCTTTAATGTGACGCATTAAGTGTCGGCATTAGAGCTGTACTAACGCAAGAAGGTTGACCTATTGCTTGCTATAGTAAGAAGCTTAGAGGAGCACAATTGAACTATTCTGTATATGACAAAGAGCTTTTGACCCTAAGTCGAGCCCTTTGTGTGTAGCAACATTATCTTCTACCAAAGGAATTTGTCATATATATAAATCATGAATCCTTGAGAAATTTGTGAAGTAAATCAAAGCTTTCCAAATGCCAAGCCCAATAGATTGAGTTCCAAGAAGGATTCAATTTTGTCATTAAGTACAAGCAAGGAAAGAATAATGTATTTATTGATGCTCTGTTGAGGAGACATATTCTACTCATTAAGTTGCAAGCTAGATTTTTAGCATATGTAAGAATTAAAGAACAGTATCATAATGATTCTCCTTTTGGCCCTATATATAATTAGTATGGAGAAGGAAGAGCGATGAATGAGTACCGTGTAGAGCATGGATATTTGTTCTAAAGTAGTAAGTTGTGTGTATCGACCTGTTTGATTAGAGAGCTATAGGTAAGTGAAGCCTACAGTAAAGGACTTTCTAGACACTTTGGAGAGTAAAGAACAAAAGAGCCATTAAATGATAGGTTCTTCTAGCTTAGGATGAAACGTAACATGCATTATGTTAACCTTACAAATTTAGTTGTTTAAGTATAGAGTCGACTCTAGTAATGTAGGTAATCTTTTAAAGCCAACAAAGTCAATAAATTTAAAATTCATTAAAATTTTAAATTTAAAGACTAAATGGAATAGGAAAAACCCTCATATTCTAATTGAAACCCCAATCGAGTATAAAAACCCTAAACCCTATATACACATAACCATAAGAGATTGAACTTCAACTAAATAAAAAAAAAACCCTTAAAAATAAGATTCTAAGCTTATAAAATATATAATATTATTTCAATAGTAATAAAACCCTAATTGATTTCGGTTAGCGATCAATATGCATAATTACATAGAATCGTTAGGAAACGAGTAAAGATAACTCCTAAAAACTTATAAATATAAAGAGTGATAATTTAATTACTAAAATTTATAAAAATATGAATATTATTTTGTGATTATTTATAATTTCATATTTGTATGTAAATATATGCTAATTTTGTATTGATTTAACTCTTTTGAGTTAATTTCGCTATATATTGGGTGTTAATGTACTAAATAAAATACATTAATTTTATACTCTATATTTTTTTTAAATTGCATTATAAATTATTTTAATTATCATGTAAAAATGAAAGATACTCTACAAAACATTAATTAATATTTTACTATTTTTCTTTCCCTTTTTCCCTCTTTTTTCTCCCCATCTTCTATGTTGTAATTCACCCTTTTGCAGCTGCCATTTGTCCTAAAATTTTTCCTCATGTGCTTAAAATTAAGGATAAGGTTAGATAGATATTTTCCTTATCTTATTTGTTACTTTGTCCTTTTCCCTTTCTCAATTATTTTTTAAAAATTTTTCTCGTTTTGTTTCCTTTTAGTTTCAGCTACATTAATCCATTCCATAATTCATTTTTTTCTTTATGTTTTCTAAAACTAAATATAAGAAAAACATATACAAACCCTCTTCTTAATAAGTAACCCATTCTCATCATTTTCTTATCTTTTATTTCCAATAATTTACAAGAAGAAGAGGAGCTTTCGGCTATAGTTATTTTCAAAGTTCAAAAAATTGGTTAGGTAGTATTTTATGTATTTAATTTACTTTGTAATATTAGAATACATGTACTCCTCTTATATGAGTATTTTATAGTATTTTGTATATTTTCTTAGTATGCAATAAGAGCTATATGTATTTCTTCATCTTTGTAATCTAAATTCATATACATATGTTGAAGTTTATGAATAAAGTTGATTATTTCTTTGATTATGTGCTTGTTTGTGAAGTATATGTATACATATGTTTATTTTCTTATGTATATGTATGATACTTAATAGTAAGTATACAAGAGAATGTAGTATGTACGTATGTATATAAGACTTAGTATATTAAGTTAATATGCATATACATAAAGTATATTATAAGTTATATAATTAAATATGCCTAAAAAGCGTAGTAGAATAAAGGTGTAAAAGTGTATGTATAAGTATAAATATACATATAGTACAAGTATAGTATACGCATAAATATAGGTATACGTTTAAGTAATACATGTATAAATAAACTAAATTATTACATTCTTAAATAAAGCAATAATATATATATACAAACTTATACTTATATACCGTAAAGTAAAGAAAGAAAAATAAGTTGAATTTAATAAATTATAAAAATAGGTATATATTTATAAATATTCATTAATAGTATAAAATTGAAAAAAAATTGCAAAAATATAAAATTTCATAAGTGACATGTAGTCCAATAATGAACTACGACATCACCCCTTACAAATATGTATAGTAAAAATCATAAATTATAAAGATAATAATAACCAATAAAGTAGGAAATTACAAAAGATAACAAAAAGTGATTTAAAGATAAATTTAACCTTAAAATAGTGAAATGAGCCAATTATT
Organism: Lumnitzera racemosa; assembly: GCA_024138005.1. NCBI lineage: Eukaryota > Viridiplantae > Streptophyta > Magnoliopsida > Myrtales > Combretaceae > Lumnitzera > Lumnitzera racemosa. Next base: position 50,866,003 of record JAMXBC010000008.1, on the reverse strand, counting down.
ATAAAATAGACTAAAAATAAGAAAATATAAAAAATATAAAATAAATAAATTAATTAAATCATAAAATCATAAAGAAAAGCTAAAACTAATAAGTTACAAATATTTGGGTCAAAATAATAAAATTTGTGATATTTCAAGACCATCGTAAAAAATGTAAGTTATAACATCTAAAAAAAACCCTGCTATGTAAAAGTATATTCGAAAATGATAAAAATCAACTATAAGTTTATAAAAATCAAAATAAAAAAAATTGATACATAATTGACAAAAATACTAAAACTAGATATTTTATACATATAAGTTGCCAGTTTAGATAGTTATTACTAAATACATATATAGTTTAGCTATTTCACCAACTTACTCATTACTATGCAAATTTCCTAAAGGCTTCCTAAATACCAGGTGATCCTAATACAAATACCAATCTTCCAGTAGACTATTAGGATCATTGACTTCTATTATGGTCAAGTGAGTACTCTTATTGACTTTATATTTATTTTGTGCTTGTAATTATTGCACCTAAAGGAAATATTAACAACTTAATGCATAGGGGGTTTGGGTTATAAATGTACTTAAATATTGGTTTTGTGTTGTGCAAAATGTTGTGAAACATAACAGTTGAATAACTAGCTACTTGATTTATTACTATATAATTGAATTGTTTGATGATATTGGTTGACCACCTAATAAATTGACTTAATCATATTTAAGTTAACTTAAAATTTAATAAAACGTGCATAAGCACAAACATTACATAGAATATTTCAGTCCTCACCTTACACAGCTGGAAATGAAGGGCCTTGTAGGGATAAATTCCTACATGATTTGATTAGTACAGTGTAGGAGTATTGGTACAACAAGACCCTACCCTTAGCTTATGGTTTTACATAGCATCGAAGACACAACCATAAGTAGCTAGGGGTCGAGTCTAAAGACTACCGCTATAGGGTATGAGTATAGACTACAGGGGCCTCCTCACCGTTAGACTTAGGATTTTGTATACTATTGGTTTTTTTATAAATGAAAATGTATTTCATGAAATATGGAATTTAAATTTATCATTTGAAAACCTTAAGTACTAGAACCCAATTATGATTGGTGCCGATATATCTCCGACACTACAAAAGGTGTTAAATCTGATGTTGTATGTTATACCGGTCAACTGCATATATTATTTGGAATACTGATTGTTTACACATTCATATGTTTATTAACTATTTGTTTGATAACCTGCTTGCTAATATAAAATGGGGGATATCTCACTAAACTCATGTAGCTTACTTCTCTACAATTTTCCTTTGCAAGTTGATAGCTATTTGGGCATAGGCTAAGAACCGAGTGTTAAGCATAAGTATCAAGATGCAGTTGGAAGATAGGATTGCATAGCTAGTTGGAACACTAACTATAATTACTGTTCTTATACTTAGATTTTGTAATTTTATAAAGTTTAAATTTTCGATCTTTACTACTTGATCTTATTGTTTGGTAAGGGATACCGATTCTCTATAATTTTGAAAAACTATAGAATATTTGATATCCATATTTATTTATGTTTTACAATATGTTAATCAATTAAAATTGGAAATCCAAGTGATAAATTATTTAGAGTCTTATAATCTCTAATTGGCAAGGTACTTTTCGTATCATGAGTGTACATATGATATGAAAATTTTAAGCAATCCTATTACGCTCCCTTAAGGTCATGATACATCATATGATTGAGAGATGCACCACCTGAAGGAAAGCAAAAAGACGAGTAGAGCAAGGGAAGGCAACACCTCTATTAGTTTTTACTTATCCATGGGCTAAACTAAGTATCGACTTTGTCTTCAGATTACCCCAAATTGTTAAAGGAAAAGATTTTATATTGCTTACTATGGATAGACAACAAAATAGCACATTTTGTGCCCTATACCAAAACTAACGATGCTTCTTCTTCTTCTTCTTCTTCTTCTTCTTCTTCTTCTTCTTCTTCTTCTTCTTCTTCTTCTTCTTCTTCTTCTTCTTCTTCTTCTTCTTCTTCTTCTTCTTCTTCTTCTTCTTCTTCTTCTTCTTCTTCTTCTTCTTCTTCTTCTTCTTCTTCTTCTCCTTCTTCTTCTTCTTCTCCTTCTCCTTCTTCTCCTTCTTCTCCCCTTCTCCTCCTTCTCCTTCTTCTCCTTCTTCTCCTTCTTCTCCTTCTTCTTCTTCTTCTCCTTCTTCTCCTTCTTCTTCTTCTTCTTCTTCTTCTTCTTCTTCTTCTTCTTCTTCTTCTCTTCTTCTTCTTCTTCTTCTTCTTCTTCTTCTTCTTCTTTATTATTATTATTATTATTATTATTATTATTTTGTAGGAAGTAGTTCACCTACACGAAGTGCCAAGGAGTATGGTGTTCGACAAAGACGCAAAATTTCTAAGCTATTTTTGGAGAACCTTATAGTGTCAAATGGGAACTAAGTTGTTGTTCAACAACTCTTGCCATCCCTAAACCAAAGACTAGATAGAGGTAGTCAACCATAACCTAAGATCATCGCTCTGAGCTTTAGTGGGGAAGAACTTAACCAATTGGGATGTCTACTTGCTTGTGGTCAAATTTGCTTATAACATGACAATAAATGCCACCACTAGAGATACCTCATTTGAAGTCGTTTATGGTTTCAACCTTGAACTACTCGTCGATCACATCCTTATGGCTACACTTGACTAAGGAGAGATTCCCTAATCAAAGGAAGAGCAAGCTATCTATTAGAGATGAGGGACCATTTAAGGTACTATAGAAGATAAATCACAATGCTTGCCAACTAGAGATTCTAGAAGACTTTGAAATATTAGACTTGTTCAATGTTGCCAACCTCAGCCCTTACCAACCTAAGGGGAACTTAGATAAGGACTAGCTGAATTTGATTATAAATCTTAATTAACCTAGCGAAAGTGATAAGAATCAGGCTACTAGACCCTTGATACAAGCTCAAGCTTGAGGGCTAGAAAGGATGGCTAGGTAAATCCTTTCCTTACATCCTTCCACTGAGGAATTCAAGTTGTTGCAATTTGCTTTCTCAATGCCTTTACTAAACTAAACCTTCTCATACTCATTGATTATATCCATCTGCCAACCTAAGCTACACTTAAACATCAACTTGGCCAATCTAACAACTCACCTAAAAGTCATCTATCCACCTCAAAAGAGTTATTTGCTCTCCTTGGCACAACATAGATGACCTATCATCTCTACTCGGCAATCATCACCTTGATTGTACAAAATTTTCCCTTCTACTAAAAGACATATATCCACAAGGAGTCATGTATCCATGTAATCATATGATAGAATCCTCCGTACAAGCTACCTGTTTTTGTTGCATTTTCAATTACAACCTATATTATTCCTTATACATTACTTCTTTTAGATATTACCCTTTTTAGTCTTTTCCATTTTAGGTAGGATGCCCAAATGTTTCAAGTATAAATACCCCACTATAATGTAGTTGCATCATCACATATCATCATACTTTAGCATATTGAATATACTTCCTTTTGCATATGCCTATAACTCGTTTTCTTAATTCATCCTTATCTTAACCCTTAAGTAAAGCTAGGTGGCAAGTACTCTCATTAGATCAACTTGTGCATCATATCAAGTTGAACCGTAAGTCCTTAGAAGTTCCCCAAAGCATCAAATCGTTAGAGCTATTCAAGGGTTTGCTTGTCTTGCTTTCTTTGTTCTTCACACATTTTTTAACTTCGTTTATAAGCTTGGACCTACCCTAATATCGTGCCCTTATCAACTCTCAACGTAGCATATCAAAAGCTATACAAGAGAGGGTTGAGTATGCCTTATTTGAGATGTTTGGGACCATTAGAAGTAGAACAGGTCCTTTCTAACATACATTCTCGAATGTACAACAATCACAATAGAACTTGAGCTTTATATGTAAGAGCTTTATGGTTAGGATATTAGTGGCTTGTAATGAAGAAATATTTACTTCACTTAGTTTAGACTTACAATCATTGTTAAAGAAATGCTCCAATAAAAAGAGCTCGAAGCACATATTTGATCCTATTCACCGGTCCTTAGTCTTTTGTCTAGTAGATGTTAGACATTCTAGGTTTATTCCCAAAGACCACTAAGCAAAGATAGTATATCATTGTTGCAGTAGATTACTTTATGAAATGAGTCGATGCCTAAGCATTGGCAAGAATAATAGAGTATTGAGGCCTTTATGGTTAGTAAAATTTTAACTAGCTTTGGGATACCTTGTGTCATTACATCAGATAATGGACCACAATTTAGTAGTGACAAATCCCAAGATTTTTGTACAGCTTAGAAAATTAGACTATACTATACATTCATCATACACCCTCAAAGAAATGGCTAGTTGAAAGTGGTGAGCAAAGTCATTCTTTAATGGTTGAAAAAGAAGATGAATCAAGCTAGTAGTAAAAGGGCAAATGAATTACCAAATGTTTTATGGGGGTTATAAACTACACAAAAGACCTTGACAGGCCATACTTCTTACCAGCTAGCCTTTGGGTCTAAGATTGTGTTGCCAATTGAGCTTAAGGTAGTGAGTGCAAGAGTCTAAGCTTATACCCTTGAGTACAATGACATGGGCTTGTGACATTATCTATGAAAACACAAGTGTTGGCCAAAGCCTATCTTACGACTTGTTAGCAACAAGCAACTCAGTATTTCAATACGCATGACAAACATAAGTGTTTTTAACCTATGATTTAGTCTACAAGAAGTTGACTCCTACATAGGAAGACCTTATTAAGGTAAAAGAAGTGATAGGAAATGGCCATGCTTATAGACTAGAGAAACTTAATGGACAACCTAGTCCCTAGGTATGGAATGCTAATAACCATAAGTGTCATAACCCTAAGGGGGGCCTAATAGGAACACTTAAAATTTCCATATTACATGTGCACCCATAATATAAAAACTATCTTGTAAGTTAAAGATTGCATGACTTTAAATGATTAGTCACTAAAGTTTTCAATTTTTGATTAATTAACTTACTATAACATATAAGTAACTATGAGTATTTGATATTCTACAGTCCACTAAAACCACAGAGAATCGATATCCTCTACCAAATACTAAGATCAGGTAGCAAAGATCTAAACTTAAACTTACAACAGTCATAAAATCTAAATATAGTATTAATAATTATATATAATAATTCAAACTAACTATGCAGTCTTATCCTCAAGTTCTAACTTCAATGCATCTCGATGCTAGTACTCATTACATAGTTCTTAACCTATGCCCGATTATCTATTAACTTGAGAAAGAAAACTATTGAAGAGTAAGCTAAAAGAGCTTAGTGAGTCATCCCTCATACTATACTGACCAGTAGGTTATCAAACAGTTTATTACCAAACATATGAATGCATGAACAAGCAGTATGCCAAACAATATATGCAGTTGATCGGTGTTGCATACCACATTAGATTCAATGCCCTCTAAAGTAAGGTTTAGAGATACATCGGCACCAATCACAACTAGGGTCTAGCACCTAAGGTTTTTAACCATAAATTTAAATTCCATATTTCATGTAATACATTTTCATTTCAAAGAAATATGGTAATAAACAAAATCCCAAGTTTTGTGGTAAGGTAGGCCCTACAGTCCACACTTACACCCTATTGCAGTAGTCTTTAGACACGACTCTTAGCCATGATCCTTAGCCACTTACGGTTAACGTCTCTAGTTCTAAGTAAACCCATAAGCTAAGCTTAAGGTCTTGTTATACTAATGCTCCTGCATTGTACTAATCAAATCATGTAAGGATCCATTCCTCAAAGGCACATGCAACAAGTTATTAATATTTACTTTAAGTACACTAATTACAAGCATAAAACAAGTGGAGAGACATTGGGAGTACTCACTTGGTCATTGAGTTTATTAACGGTCGTAATAGTCCGTTAGATATGTCAGTATCCGTATAAGGATCACCTAACATTTAGAGGATGAGAAAGTAATAGTGTTTAAGATAAATAACTAAGGTGTTCCTATATTTGGTACTAACTACTTAAATTAGTTATCTATTCTTATGAAATGCTCGATTCAAGCTTTTCCGTTAATCGCGTATAACGTTGTAATTTAGATAGGATTTTATGAACTTATAGTCAATTTTTAATCATTTTCAGATATATTTTCTTGTAGCAGAGTCCGTTTCAGACACTGTAACCCGCAGTTTCAACTATGATGTAAAAATATTAAAAAATTTATTATTTTGACTTAAATATTATTTTAAACTTTTCCTTGCATAGTTATGGTTTAATATTTAAACCTTATATTTTCTATTTTTTTTATTTTTAGGTCTATTTTACTATAATTACCTATTTTTGCTAATCTTTAGGTTTAAGACTTATTAAATCTATTTTTACTATTTTATTATTTTTTAATTAATTAATTATTTTATTATTTTTTTAATTTTGAATTTAATTAAATTTAGCGAAGAGATGACGAGGTAGCATAAGGGAATGCTACGTGTCACTTTTGAATATTTGTACTTTTTCCACATTTTCTTATTTTTCGTATTTTACATCATATATATATTAATATTTATTATTATATTTTATTAGATTTTATAAATTAGTTATTTCTTATAAATTTTTTTTTTCAAAATTACAATATGTATATATACTCATATTTACAAATTAACTTTATTTATTAACTTAATATTGTAGTATATTATGTATGTATTATTCAAATATACCTGTATTTCTACGTATACCATACTATTCATATATAAATTTTTATACGTATACTATACTTATATACTATAATAACATAACCTTAAATATTATCTATATAAATATATACTATACGTATGGGTGTACATAGTATTATACATAAATCCATATACATATACATCACGTTCATGGATATATATATATATATACATTATCTATATAATAAAAATACAACATAAATACACTACGATATGCACTTATACATACCGAATACATATACCTTCTATTATACACATATTATATTATACTAGTATTTTGTATTATGTAATTATATATACATATTTCAATTACATGCTTATATATATATATATATACATAACTAAGGGAAATAGATAATATATATATATACATATTATATGCACATGTACATATGTACATATACCCCAATATCTTATTGTAAACATTTTATAGAATTCAACATAACATATATATATAAGTGAATATACTTTAGGATTTATACATGTACACTTAATCTTAATACAAGAAAATTCATTGTAATTACAAAACCCCAAAATACATATATATCTACTAATTACATATATAAAGTATATACAAGTTAACAAAATGCATACTCTAGAAAGGCTATTAAATTGCTCTTTCTTCTTCTTCTTGATAAATTTTGGAAGCCAAAGAGATTGAAAAGGGAAAGGGAAAGGCTTTATGGTTTTGGGAGTGCTTTGAAATGGCCAAAGTAAGAAGTGTGTACATATTTTTTTTCTTCAAAATGCATAAGTGAACAAGGGAAAGCAGAAAATGCTAATTAAAGAAAAGGAAAAGATAAACAAGAGAGAATAATTAATGGACATGACAAGGACTTATCTTAATAGATTTGTTTCATCCAAATGAATTGCACATGGTGAAATTAGAACACACCTCATCAGCCGAACACACTTTTGGAAATTCTTGTAGCAACCAAGGAAAACGTGAAGAAGAAAAAGAAAAAAAGGTAAAGGAAAAGGAAGAAAAAGGCAAATAGAAATAAAAATATTATATTTTTATAAATATAAAAATTATAAATTTAGTATTTATAAAACAATATTAAAATTTTATAAAAATTTATTAATTTAATGGTTACATGTTACACTTATAATATTTAAGAGTTATCTTGACATATCCGTTGATAATTTTACTTAATTACGCGTATTGTTCAATAATTGTATTTATTTAAGGTTTTACTACTACTAAAGTAAATTTATTCATTTTATAAACTTAAAATTATGGTTTTAGTTTTTGTCAAATTTGAGTTCAATTCTAAATATTTACCTATACTTAGGATTTAAGGTTTTCATATGCGATTAAGATTTCGATCCAATTCTAGGGTTTTTATTACTTATAATATATTCAATTTTATAATTTAATAAAATTTTTATCTTGCTCGGCCTTAATAACTCATAAACTTATCTATAATACTGGGTTCGATTCTACTCATAATTAGCTAAATTCGCGGGATTTAGAATAACAGTACGAATTTATGATAATTGTTCTATTCATGGTGTTAGCATTGTTGTTTGTTTTGTAGTTACATTTTGTAAGTGGATTTGGTTCATTGACCTACTTAATTATTATCTTTATTGGTAGTGCGTGTTGTATGTGGTCAGAATTAGCGAACTAACCTTATTTCTATCCAACATTTTCTACAATGAAGTGTTCAGTTATTTTATGTTCTTCAACTTTACACTATGCTTTACTTTAATAAAGCATTCTTTGTGAAAGCATGAACATAATCACAAATAGTGTATACAATCCCTATTTCACCTCTATGGCAAAGGAAAACTCAAAACTTCTCTAAACCCTATTTAAAGGTGACAAGCAAATCATAAAGTGCTAAATAATCCCTGAAGTCTATGTTTGATGGATGATGGGTAAAGGATATTCGTCAATCTCTAAGTCCAAAAGTAAGTCAGATGACAAGATGCAAAAGCTTAAAGCCCCTTTAAGAGTAATAGGCATAATAGCAATAAGTCCTCGTAAATATTAACAAGCTATTTGTAAACCCCTAAGTCATTAACTAACCACATGCACAATATTCTAAGTCTATTAAATAGACAACAAGTCACCTAAAAGCCTTAAGATGTCAACACAACATTCTAAGTCTGATTAGTTAACAATGGGCTACCTTTGACTTAAGTATTCCAGATCTATTACATAAATACCAAATTGATTGGGAGACTTTAAGCTATTAAGTGTAAGCATGATACTCTAATTCCAATGATAAGCAAAGATGATGAGTTAAATAAAAAGCCCTAACTTATCTAATTACAAATTAAAAGTTCTTATAGAAATCATAAAGCAAATGTATTAGAGAGATCCCTAAACAAACATATAAATATTAGATAGAGCAAGAGCAAGTGCAATCCAAAGTTCAAATTGAAAAGGTAAAGATATATGGGTCCATTAAAATACTAAGCAAAGGTTCGATAAATTATCATTACATTTAATAATGGTCGGCATCCAGACCTAAGAATAGTTAAAAAGAAAAGAAAATAAGTTGATAGAAGGATAATTCACTTCACTAAAACTTGATCGGCAATAGGAGTATGATTATTAGGAACTTCATCAAGATTAAGCGGAGGATTGGAAGAAGGATTTGGAGTAGGAGCTTCAAGGACTTTAGGAACATTAGAAGCTTCTTGAGTGCGAATAGTATCAGCCATAGGGGTATTAGTACCTTCATTCAATTGGTCTCCTACCTCTTCGCTAATAGGAGTAGTAGGAACTCCTTTATTTTAACCTCGCTTCGCAAAGTCCAAACAACTTAAATCATAGTCTAAGTGGTGGATAAGGACCTCATGTCGAGCCAAATTTACCCTATCGAGCATCTTTTGTCACATTAAGTTTATGTACTCTTGACTCTCTTGGATGTCCTAATAAGCTTTATCATAAGCGTTCTACTAATTTAAGCTCTACTTATTCCCAAGGTCTTCCATCTTGATCTTTATCCCTTCATATGAGCTTTGTAGATAAGCAATGTCCTCATTATGCTTCCTCTTAAGGCCTTCCATCTCACCTTGTGCTTCTTGTAAGTCATATACTAACTAAGAGCTCTTCTTTTGCTCTTTAACTAGAGCTGTTTCCCACTCCTCCTTGGACTTAGCTTCCTTCTATGCCTTTTCCACCCAACTCTTTATCTCATCTTCTAACTTTGCCTTCTCTAAACCCCACTTCTTTGGAAGCTTCTTCTGTTTGGTCTTGATACCAGCAACTTAGTTCTTAGCACCTTCAAATATCTGAAAACAAAGAAGCCAAATCCTTTGTACCAAATGAATCAAAGGAGAATGGGAAGATATAAGGTAAGAGGCCTACAACTTTCTTCTCTTCATCTAAAGCTTCGACAATGATCAAAAGACACTGGGAACTCTGAAAAATGAAAATTAAGTCAAATGATGACTTATAAATGATGGAAAGAGCCTTACATCATAGATTTTCAATGTAGCTAATTGTAGTAGACTATTAGAACTTGAATTTTGATAGAAATGAACGATATTCATTAGATGTTGGATATCCCCAAGGAGATGAATAACCCTCGCCATTTCTATAGCAACCCATCCATTTCCAAGATCATGGTTACTCGTATTAACATCTAACAGGGAAAAAATTGCAAGACTTACTTATTTTCTTTCTTAGAGGGCTTTAAGGGACCCAGTATAGTGATAAGGACCTCATTGGTCTTTTTAAGGTCCTTGGAGCTACAATCAAACTTATCATTTTCCTTCTAACCTTTGTTAGGAGATTTTCACTTTGTTAGGTCTCTTTTCAAGGTGGACAGTCATGAGTATTAGGTCACTCCCTCGACTCAATAGTCTTAGTGACCTTCATTTTTGCTATTGTCTTTGTTCGCTGAGCTTCTTTTATGGTTTTACAGGTGGTGGATTTCATAGATGGTTTCGCAAATGGTTTTACAGGAACTTATTTTTCAAGAGCTTTCTTGACCTCATTCATTTTCTTAAAGTTGCTAGCTTTTAGCTGAGAAAAAAGCTATTTAGATTCATAGTCCTTGAGCGGCATATTTGTAGGAAAACACTTAGGGATTAAGTTGAGAAGACACTAAAATACAAATAAAATAACTTACAAATGCCATGCCATGCATGAGTAAGGAAGACTATTTAGCTTTAAAGTATATGCAAAGGTACCTCCTTTTACTAGCTTACTCAATATGGTAAGACCACGAATGGCTTGTATCTTATTCAACAATAATACCTTCATTAGTGCCTTTAATGTCCTAACCTTGATCAACAATAGCACCATCAAACACTCTAGTCCATCCTTATGGAAGATCAAAGCACCATAAGAGTATATGGAAATAATGGTGTCCATATCTTAAAGGAACCAATTGTTGTTATAGGCCTCCATAATGGTGTTGTAGGCCTTCTTGTCAATGGGAAGTAACTACTTGATATCAGATTGTCTCATTGGCTAGCACCAAACTATACGGAAGTCTAAGTTGGTTTCTGACTTGACTTTAACCCACTTTACCTTCCAATCATGTATAGAAAATTCTAACCTTATCAAAATTTTCTACTTTGTCAAGCATATGTGTAAAACCAACCATCACTTTTTTTAATGAAAAAAAAGTAGTGGAATAAGGTCATAATGGCCTTAACTTTTAAGTCTTCACAAATACACTCAAAAGATACTATCAATCTATTTGAATTTGGAGATAGCTTGAATGGGCAAATATGATGGTACGTAAAGTAAGGCCTATGAAATATATAGAAGGAAAAGCTTAAACCAGCCTTAAAGTACTTCTTGAAAAAGGAAAATTCCTAGTCTCCAAGAGAGGTAATACACTCATGCAATTGACACCTCTCTATCTCTTAAGAAGGTTAATCCTTGAAGCATTAAATTCTTGTTCAGTCATTGTGCTAGCTGTTATCAGGTAATTTTGGGATAAGATTTGGTTCCTGTAAAAGCACAGAAAACTAAGTGGTACCGGGGCTAGTTTGGTGTAGCCAATCTGATGCCTAAGTTAGTGATTGTATTGTAAAATAGATAAGTACAAAGTTCAAGGTCATAAGAGAGTTCTTACAATACCTCCTCTATGTATTTATAGACGAATATCGAGTGTTTGAAATGGCAGTTAATCATCAATAGTGGGACATAAGGGGATCATAATCAAACACATATTGAAGATAGAGGAATAATGGGCAGTTATGTAATGAGATCGTACTAGATTATAACTGTTTGTGCCACTCCTCTAAGTTTAAACTAGACGTATTAACAAACTAGGCTTTAAGGCCCATTGACTATGGTAGCTTAGTTGCCATTAGGCAAGAATAGAGTTACTCAGCCTATCGTCAACCGAATAGCTGAGTGAGGTTTTAAGGTAAAAACTGACTATCAACATTTTCCCTCTATTCTGGTAGTCAAGAACTCGACTATGGGAGTAGAGACAAATGAGTTTCCTAAATGTTGAATAATGTTGGAAGTTCCATTTTTAATCTTAGAGCATGATGAATCGCATCCCAATCAAAAGGTCATAGCTTTTTAATTTCTTGCCTATTCACTCTTCTGTGGTAATGCATATAATAGTTGTCGTCCTAACCATCATTACGCTACAGGGGCTATTAAATGTTAGAGACATAATAACCATCAAATCTCTCGTTCATAACTCATGTCATCAATCTAAGCTCAATCATCTAACCAATACATCACTTCCATTAGAAACATGATAGGTTTACGAGGGGAAATCATACATATATAAAGGATTTTTCCTACTAAGTAGATTTCTTCACTTTATTCTCATCTATACCTACAAGGTCTTGTCTGCTTTCAACATCTCATCTTCGTCCCTCGAAGTTCCAAAAGTTTGTGATTTTATCATATAGCTTCAATTAGGTATGGTTAAAAGCATTAGAATAAGACTAAGGCTACTTCTCCACCCATCCTGTCATGACTCTAAGGAGGGCCTAGTAAAATTGTTTGAAATTTCAATATCATGATGCACCCATGATATGAAAAATGCCTTGAAAGTCAGAGATTACAAAAGTCTAAATAATTAATCACTCAGGTTTCTAATTTTAATTAACCAACATACTATAAAATATAAATAACTATGGATATCCAACATTTCACAATTTCTCATAACTATAGAGAATTGCTATTCCCTACCAAGTAATAAAATCAGGTAGTAAAATTCTAAAATTCACACTTAATGAAATTACAAAATCTAGGTTTAAGAATAGTAATTACATATAATGTTGCAACCAACTATATAATCTATTTTCAGTTTGCACTCCACACTTAAGATTTATCCTAGCCCAGCTTAAATGAACCTACAAAAGAAACTATAAGGAAATGGGCATAACAAAACTTAGTGAGTTCATTCCTTAATACTATCATTCAAGCAATCTATCAAATATTATTAACACACAAGCAATCTATTTACATACAAAATGAATGCATACGTAGTGAATGTAAGCAATATATCTACGATAGTCCAAAACCATGGAGGGTATAGATTTACATCGTCTACAAATCGATTATTCTCTATACTTACTTGTACAAAGCACCTCACCTTAACTGCATAAGGCTGCTTGGGGGCACCATCCCTCCATACGACACTAGACTATTATCCTAGTCAAGAAAGAGATATCAATCCAAATAGGTAGACTCTAACCATGAGAGAGAAGAAGCCACTTAGGAAGCTGAGGAAGAAGTGAAACAAATGTACTCCCAGTTATTTGAAGATTTAGGTACGTCTCTAAGCTTTGAGGATAAAACTTATTTTAAGGTAGGGGAGAATGTAAAGCTTACTATTTAAAGGACATCTGAATCAACTAAGAGTGCTTATCAATCATTCTTAAGGATCAACTAAACTAAGAATTTAATTTTACATTTAGAAAATGAGCTAAATCTTTCAATTCGAAAGTTCATTATCAATAAAAACTCTAACACAAGAATAATAAACTCTAAGTCACCCAAAACCCTAAACCCTAAGATAATTAAGGACTTATGACCTTAAGAGATTAATTGAGAATTTAATTTGAATAATTTTTATTCAACTCTAGAAAGTTATAAAATTCCCAAGAAGTAAATCTTAACCTACGAATTAATTTAAGAAGCAAACCTTAGAAGAATTACATATAAGACATTCCCTCATCTTTACTTATAAGCAATGTTAAATATGGATAAATACGTTAACCAATCACATTGAATAACTTATTAATTGAGAGTTGGAATCAACTATCACTTAATGACTTATCAAAAACTAGTGATAAGACTATTTCCTTATCTTACCATAACCTATACTACATAAGGACAAGTTATCATATTACTTTATCAATTTAATTTTTAAACATATGACAACATAAGAGACATGCCCCTAAGGACTCTACATGGCTAGTTGTAAGAAGAGGGGAATGGAGGGTCATACCTTATCAATCACACATCAAACGAATTATCCTTTACAAGCACTATTCACCCCTTAATGCTTACATTATCAAATCATGTCAAAGTATGACTCATGTACTTATTTAAAGACAATAAAAAGGAGCTTGTTGGATACACTACACACACATTTGAATCAGCATACTCTCTCTTATTTTTCCTCATCTTTCATTTCCTTTTCTACACTTCAAACACAAAAACTAAAAGAGACCAAGCCCTACAAACCCTCACTTACCGCTACTCAATTGCATGCCCACTTTTACAAACCAAGCTTGTTTTGTTTCCTTCCTTTTGTCTACTTCAAGAGATATTTTAGGAAACCTTAGAACACCCCTAAAACCTACCTTATCAAGACCTTAGCTACTTAAAGAGCTTACAAAACAAGGAAGGAAAGTAAGGAGCAAAAGAGGACTCTTAGTGTACAACTACCCATTTTACACATTTAGGATAAGTAAGTTCTTTTCCTCGTTCAGTACCTTCGAATGCCATGTTTAGGAGACTACATTTCCATGAAGATGTTGGCATGAACATAAGGTGATAACATAGCTAGTCTACTCTAAGTAATAAGCTTGTGAATCTCTTACATAAAAGATGGACTATGAGCTTACTAAGTTTAGTATTATAAAGGATAAATGCCTAACACCAAGAATAGAAGTTTGTAAGTTGAAAAAATCATATAGTATTTGTATGGACAAAGGAGTAACATGCTGGAAATGAATTGTATATAGGGTATTTAGATGTTAATTTTAATTTCCTTTGGTTACATATGCTCAAATCGAGCTTTAGGTAAAGAAAAATACATTACATGATGTTTTTATGACGAAATCAACTCTTTGAGATGTAAACTAAGGTATAGAACTTATGATAAGTGCATAATTCAGAACTTTTAATTAGTACTTAAGCTAACTAATCACCTCATGGAAGAGAAGTTAAGTTGGAGTTGAAATGTAAGTAGCATAAGTTCTTAATCTAACACCTAAACTTAAGGAAATGATAAAACAAGTTGGAAACCCTTGAACCAAACCGTCCAGATCTAGAACCCCCAGAAACCTCACTTAAAAATATGATAAAACAAAGTAAATAAAGTGAAAAGACCGATCAAAGCAACTATAATAAGTGTATAAAGTCTAAAACTCAAAACTAAGCCTAAAACATTCAAAATAAGCTTGGAAATTTAAGTTGGGCCCTCACTAAATTTCTAACTATCACTTAAATCAATCAAGAAAAGTTGTTTTAAGACCCATAAGAAGCCCACATAAAACTTCCTAAGGCTAACAATGTCACCAACTTTACTTTAGATAAAAAAACAGACCCATTTGACTACATAAACCTACATAAAAGTCCAAGAAATTGTTGATAGCACCAAGGTCATAAACCCAGGATGAAAATTTGACATTAGAGAGTGTTTTAAGCTTAGAATAAAGTCCTAAGTTTAAGCCTAAAAGATTTCTTAAAATAACAAAAAGCCCAACAACCAAGCTTGTGAGATATAGGGATTAGGCAACGGTATGCCATTTATTTGTTATTGAGTCTTTGTCCTAACTATCAAGCTTACTAAGTGCCAAGGGATGCTAACCATTAGTAAAGGGCCATGTCTTACGACTTCCACTTAGGGTATGTGATGTGGATTACGAGGGCTATCATACCGCTAGATCTAGGATTTTAACATAAATTTTGTTTCTTGAAAAAGGAAAGTACATTTTTGTATAAAAGGAAAGATTTGTATATATTACATATATGTATGAGTTGATTTGAGCACAATAGTTCAAATGGTAATAAAAACTTAGATGCTAAGACCCAGTTAATGGTTTGTGTCAATTAATTATCTCCAACCCCAACTACAAGGGGCATAATTTTGAGTTGCCTGCAGTTCTCAAGTCGCTACATGTATTGGTTGGTATCTTAAGTGTTCATGTGTTCATGTGTTGCGCATTTAAATTATATTGTTTGTATGCCATAGCAGAGGGATTTACTCACTAAGCATAAGCTTATACCCTAATAGATTTCTTTTGTTGTAGGACTACCTTTTCGTCCATCAAGGCCATAGGATGCCCGAGGTGAGTCTTATGTCAAGATATGATTGTGAGCTTTAGGAAGCAAAGAAGGAATTTTGTAATAATGACCTGTATCTTATAGTTAGATTTTCTTAATGCAGACTCTTATAAGACTTTAGCTGGTTATAAAATTTTGTTATGGGGTTCCATGAATCCATACTTTAACTTTAGTAATTTGTATTTAAATGGTGAATCTTAGTTAACATGCTCGATATAGCACATATATGGACCTAATGGTAATATAGAGTAGAAGGAGCCTTGTGTATTATATAGAAAGCCTATGATCAACGGGGGGGCTGATTGTAAGTCTTTGTATGGTACATAGCGATCCACCATGATAATGATATTGTTGGGTCATGATAATTATTGTTTTGTTATGGTAGTTTCCATTTGTGTTCGAGTGTATTAAGTAGTGATGTAGCTATTGTGGTTGTGCATGAGTTAATTGTTAGTGTCTAAGTGGGTAGTAGAAGTGGTTTTTTTGCTTCATTATGGTAGCTGTTGTGTAATACTCTATTATACTCTATTTTGAGCTATGGAAAATAGAGTAACTAGTGGCTAAATATTTTTGTATTAGGTCCAATGAAGTTAGTAGTGGTGTTGGATTTCTATAGGAAGACATAGTTAAATTATGGGTTCAGTTTCTATGAAGTTTAGTAGGTTTTTAGATTGGAAGTGATTATGTATTTTTTTTAGGTGATACGAGTATTACATGTTATTAAGAACACAAGACTGAGTAAAGAATGATTTACTTTACTATTAATGCTGGTATTGGAGATGACAAGAGCGGTATTGTTTACCATGGTAAAAAAAAATAGCTCAAGAAGCTCAAATGAATGATTCGATAAAATGGATAACTTCATAGTAAATTTGACCTGAGATATACATGCATTAGCCTCCCAACTTGTTAAAGCCATTCAAAATACTCCCAAGGTGCTCCTAAAGATGGAGGTGTTTCATAGGATGCCTAACCTATGTGTAAGCAGCACCTAATATGGAAAGACTGAGGTAGAAGAGTAGGAGGACATGTACAAAGAAGGATAGATCTAAGTAAAGTAGACAAAGAAGAAGAGACGAATATTATGATATAAAGGATTGAGCTCGTATAGCATGAGCTGTTGACCATGTAAACCTTAAGTTTTGAGCTTCAATGGCTTTGAAGATGATGGTTATCTTGACTAGGAGGAGAAAGCAGAGCAACTTTTCAAATACTATTAGTATGGGGATTATGATAAGGCTCAAACTGCTGCTTTAGAGTTCTCATGCTATGTTATGATGTGGTAGAGAAACTTTTAAGCCATGAGAAGACAAGATAAGTATAGAGAGGTTAATACTTGGCCCGAAATGAAGAGAGTCCTTGGAGCTAGATTTGTGCTAGACACTTACTTACAAGATACTTTTGCTCGGCTCTAAGAATTAAGGTAAGGAAACCGTACTGTCAGTGAATATGTCCAAGAGTTTCAGGTACTTATGATTAGATGTGAAGTCAATTAACCTTCAACCATACAAGTATCTATATTCTTAATAGGATTATGGACAAATATTAGGGATGTAGTGGAGTTGCAACAATTTATCACTTTAGATGAAGCTATAAGGATTTCTCAACGAGTGTAGAGACAAAGGAGGAATAAGTCAATCCAACCTTGACTAAGCTAACTTGTTCAAGATAGCTAACCAATCAATGTTGGCAACTAAGCTCAATACAGTACTAAGCCTAAAAGGAGGATTAAAGTCATGTCTAAGCAAAAGAATCGCACTACCGACCAAGAAGTGTCGAAGAGAACTTATGAGAAAAGTCAGGGATTAAGATGGAAGAAAAGCTAAATCAAATGCTAGGGTTTTGGTCACATGGTTACCTAATGCCCTAACTAGTAGTACCATTGAAGTAGATAGTATTGAAGAGGAATTTGAAGAGAAGACCAAATTATAAGAAGAGGCCAAGGTACGGGGAAAAGAGCCTATGGAAGAAAATGTGTATGCTGACGACCTTGACAATTGAACCATCTGTTGAAGAAGAGCAATGAGAGAATTTGTTTTACGTCACTTGTAAAGTGAATGATCAGGTTTATGCACTTATTGTAGATAGAGTGAGTTGTACTAATGTAGCATCTACTGACCTAATTCACAAGCTTAAGTTACCAACTTTGTCACATCCTAAAACATACAAGCAACATTGGTTAAATGAAAAGGAAGCACTACATGTCACTCAACAAGTGCTGCTGTCGATCACAATTGGTAACTATTCCAATGAAATTCTCTATGATGTGTTGCCCATGAGTGCATCTCATATATTGTTGGTTAACCTTAGCTATTTGATTAGAAAGTCATACATTATGGGTTTAAGAATACATGTACATTCGAGAAGGATAGGAAGAAGATTACCTTGAACCCAATTACCTTGAGCCAAGTAAGAAATTTACAAGACAAGTTAGCTTGAGGATCAAAGAAGTCATTGGGTTTAAGCCTATCAAAGCTTTAAGAGGCCATTAAATTTAATGAGCCAACATTTTTGTTGATTAGAAGACTATTAGAATTAAAGGAGTGAGCTATGTTACCTAAAGTGGTCAAAGAACTATTACATGATTATGCTAATCTATTTTCTAAGCAATTACTTGAAGGACTGCACCATTTTAGAGGAATTGAGCATTGCATTGACTTGATTCTTACTACCATATTACTAAATAAGCCTACTTATCGGATGAATCTTGAGAAAGTTGTTAAGTTCCATAAGCAAGTCACTGAATTCTTGGTGAAGGGATACATAAGAGAAAGTCTCTGTCCTTGTTTTATAATTGCATTACTTGTGCCATGTTGACCATCTTCGAACTGTGTTTGATGTACTTCAAGTTGAAAGGGTCTTTAAAAACTTGAAGAAGTGTTGTTTCTATCAGGAAGAAGTGGTTTTCCTTAGATAAGTTAAGAGTAAAGGAGACCTACATGTGTTGAGGTGAAAAGCTTCTATAGACTAGCTTGCTTTTATCATCACTTTATTAACAATTTCAATACCATTGTTGCTTACCTCATCGAGTTGACAAAGAAGAATATCGAGTTCAAGTAGGGAGAAAGAAAACAACAAATTTTTTCCTAAATGAAGGAGAGGTTGACCCTTGAACTCGTGTTTACTTTGCCTAACTTCAAGAAGGTTTTTGAGCTTGAATGTGATTCATCAGGTGTCGGTATTAGAGTTGTGCTAACACAAGAAGGCCGACTTATTGTGCGTTATAGTAAAAAAAAAATGAGAAGACCCCAGTTGAATTACTCTATATATGACAAAGAACTCCTTATACTAATCTAAGCTCTTCAAGTATGGCAACATTCACTTCTATTAAGGGAGTTTGTCATTTATATTAACCATGAGTCCATAAGATATCTCAAGAGTCAAACAAAGCTTTCAAAGAGGAAAGCCCGATAGGTTGAATTTTTAGAAGGATTCAATTTTGAATCGGTAACCAATTTGGTTATTGATTCACTTACACCATCTACTTGGTTAGAAAAGATACTCAGTGGGATGAATGAAGCAAAAGTGATAGGCAAGCATACTTAGAACCTATAACGGAGGCATATTCTTCTTACTAAGCTGGAAGCTTGACTTTTAGGATTTACAAGCATCAAGGAGCAATATACTCAAGGCCCTCATTTTGGTCTTATATTTCGATGCTGTATAAGAGGAAGTATAGTAGATTATTAACATGTATAGGATGGATATCTATTCCGAAGAGGCAAGCTATGTGTATCGACCTGTTCTTTAAGAGAAATATTAGTGAGAGAAGCTTATTCTAGTGGACTTTCTAGACATTTTAGAGAAAGAAAGACCTATGAGCTATTAAATGCGAAGTTCTTTTAGCATAAGATGAGGCGCAATGTACATCATGTGGTGGAAAGTTGTACAATCTACAAGAATGCAAAAGCATACTTAATCAGGGAAGAGCTATGCCTTTACCTATCCCAACCAAACCGTAGGCTAATTTGAGTGTAGACCTCATCCTCGGTTTACTCTAAACTACCTGAGGTAAAGATTTTGTGATCATCATTATGGAAAAATTTAGCAAGATGGTAAATTTTGTGCCTATACTAAAACTAGTGATGCATTGGTTTTTGCTTTTCTATTATTGTAGGAGATTGTTTACTTGCACGAAGTGCCAAGGAGCGTAGTGTTAGATCGTTACGTAAGATTCTTGAGCTATTTCTAAAGAACTCTCTTGCATTGGATGGGAACTAAACTACTTTTTATTACTTCTAGCCATCCTTAAACCGGTAATTAGACATAGGTCATCAACTACACCTTAAGTTCACTACTTCGTGCTGTAGTGGCAAGAACTTAACTGACTAGGATCTATGCTTACTCATGGTAGAATTTTCTTACAACAAAATAGTATACGCCACCACTAGGTATTCACCATTTAAGGTCGTCTGTGGTTTCAAGACCCTAAAGGGGGCCTAGTAGGATTGTCTAAGATTTCCATAGCATGTGACACCCATCATATAGAAAATACTTTGCAAGTTAAAGATTGTAAGACTTTAAATGATTACTCACTAATGTTTCTGATTTATAATTAATTAATTTATAGAAAAATATAATAACTATAGATGTTTAATATCCCACAATTCCTCAAAACCATAAAGAATCGGTATCCCTTAGTAAATAATAAGATAAGATATACTAACCTTATAAACTTACAAGAAATAAAAAAAAAATTAAATTATTTTGAATTCTAACATATAAATATTTTCTATAAAGGATGTTTCTATATCACTTATAAATGTCTTAACTAATTCTAATATTATCATACTTATCTTCACCTTACATTCAGCACTTGAGACTTATCCTAATCCTAACACAAGTAAACCTACAAAAGAAACTAAGAGGGAATGAGCATAAAACAGCTCAGTGAGTTCGTTCCGCACTACTACCATTCAAGCAAGTTATCAAACATTATTAAGACATATGCAAGCTATCTATACACAAAATGAATGTAGATACAATGAATACAGGCAACACATTCATAAGAGTCTGGAACTATAGATGGTGTAGAATTACATTATCTACACTTCGATTATCCATTATACTTACCCGTACTGGGCACCTCAACTTACCTGCACAGGGCTACTAACCCTTCAGGCGATACTCGACTATTACCTTAGTCGAGTAAAGAATTCCAATCCAAATCCATAGACCCCAAACTAGGGTCATCCACTATCCAAGGCCCCTCAGGCACAAACGTGCGAGTCCTCTCACAATCAAAATCTATCCAAGGCCTCAAGGGCATAATAAAGCAAGTCCTCTCACTATTAATTGGAGATCCCATGCTAGCTTTGCCTTAACGATAAAATATCATTTATGCCACAATGAGCCTTTATGGAAATAATATAAAAATATGTTTAAGATTAGAAATTTTTTTTTCCAAAAATACTTTTATCAAAATTTTACAAAGCTAACACTTCCCATCTATACATTTATTTAGTCATAAACATACGACAAATATAACAGGTTATTTTATTTAGATATTTATATTTATCGGTTTAAAAAGGTAATCATACAGATGATAGTAAACAAGCAAAATAGTTATTCAGACATACAAGAAACAATAAGTAACAAAACATCATATAAGTAACATGCACAAGCAAATAGCAGGTCATTAGAACTCCCCCACCTAGATTATTGCTCATTCTTCAAGCTTTTGGGATTTTTAGAACTTGACATATAGATGCCTAAAAAATCATAAAACTCATAAGTATTTTGAAAAACCAAACTCCTTAGTTAACTAAAAGTCTATTGTAGTTTATTTATTTTCCTAATATAAACTAAGTATGGTGTGTACAAGGTTTGTTATACTTAGTGGGATCAATAGTAACTATTTTCGTATATTTGTAAGTTATGATACTTTATGTATTTAAATTTAATTATTTATTTCTCATCATTATCAATTCAATTAATTTAGTTATCTTACTTTTTTTTCGTTTATCTTACATCTTTAGTCATGTGTAACTTTTTTTTTAATCCTAATTCTGATTTTTATAATCTCATAATTGAATTTCATCATTTTCAAATGTACGTTCACATAGTAAGGTATGTTTTTGACATTAAGACCCACTTTTTATGATATGGGTTTAAATTATTATAATTTTAGTTTTTATGAATTATGATTTAATTACTTATTATATTCTTATATTTTTATAATTTTACATCATTATTGTTATTACTTATGTTTACATAAGGCTATTATAAGTTTATATATGTATTATGGGTTCATTATAAGTTTTAGCCCATCTTACATATATATGTACATTATGTATTATTACTTTGTTATATTATATTATAATATGTTAGATATTTGTATTGCATTTTACATATGTACTAACTTCATACTTATGTATTTACACTTTTTATGTATATGTTATATATATATATATATATAGTATTTTCATTAATTTAGGTTATGTACACCGAGGATACTCATATATAAGAATATCCATACATATGTACATGTGTATTTATACACATATATACTTGTATTTCTATACTTATATGTATGAATATCAAATTCCCTATATGTACTAACATATATTTACACTATTATGGTTCGGTTGATACATATCTACATGTATTTATTCAAAATTTAGTTATGTAGATAAAAATATATGCATAAGTGGGTGTGTATGTACTTGTATATATCTATTCTTATACCTATGTATACATATGAATGTTTATGGATGTAAGAATACACATACCTAGCATATGCATTTTAAAGGAACAAAATTTACTTATGGATATATGTATATATACGCAAGGCTTTCAAGGTCATACTCTCAAAATTCAAGCTAAGAAATCACTAATATATTAAGTTCATGAATTCATAAAATAGGTGAAAAGGAAGTCTACTTATATTGTATAAAAATCAATAAAAGTAATATACTAAACATACCTTTTTCTTCTTCCAAATAAGGTTAAGGAGTGGTACCTTTGGATGTAGTGAATTGTAGGTTAAAAGTAAAATAAAAAGCTAGAAGAATGGAAAAAGATGAGAAAGGGTTACGGTTTTGAAATGGGAAAAGGGAAGAGGGTTTTGTTGTGTCTTGATTTGTGTTTTTGTGAAAGAAAAAGTGGGGTCTAGTATCTTCTACAAGTGGCAGCAAGAAGGAGTAGATAAGAAAGAGAAAGAAAAAAAAATCATGTGCAAAAGAAGAAGAATTTAATAGAAAGTGATAGAAATTTCTAGGTGAAAAAGACATACGTTAACTTAGTCAACATTTTGACTTGGTCAAATCATGGAAATTTACATGTAATTAGTGTACATAATAAAGGAATTAAGGAGAATTAGGAGAAAAATTAAGGAAATGAAGGGAAATATGGAATTAAATGAAATAATTAGTAAAAACAATTATTAAAACCCATTTTTTAAGTTTTTAAGTCCTTTATATATTATTTAATATAATACTTATCATAATTATCATGAAAAGTGAGATTTAGACTACTAACATAGACTATATGTAGTATTAATATTAACTAAACACTTAAATTTACACAATACTAACTTAGTTATATAATTATAGAATTAATGTGATCTATAATGCAATATAATAGTTTTTAATAAATTAATTTAGTATTGTACACATTTGTGAACGATTAGAAGTTATCTTTGATCATTGGTTGATGAATTTATATGATTTAGCATTTTGTTAAGTGTTTACATTCAATTAAGGTTTTAATGTAATTCTAATGAATAAGCACATTATTTAAGCTTAAAATTAGGGTTTTAAGGTTTTTATCACTTTCAAGTACAATCTCTAGTGTTTTTACACATTTAAGGTTTAATATGTTTATACGTGATTAAGTCTTCGATTATAATGTTAAGGTTTTCATCTTAACTAACCTTATCGACTCTTGGGGTTTTCTAGCACACTTAAGTCTACCTTAGGTGTTAGGTTAGAAATTTTAGGAGTTTACAGTTTACAGTTTCAATCCTTATCTTCCTCTTGATCATACCTTGATGCCATCATTTAACCAAGAAGACCAAGAAACAGGAGCCAGAGCTCAATCCTTCCAACAAATTTACCAAAGAGTTGCTCATCAAATCAACCAAGTTGTGAAGATGATGGAAGAGAAAAGGAAATCAAACCAATTTTATCCTGGCGACTTAATATTGATATACTTAAGCAAAGAAAGGATCCTGAGTAAGAGAAGGAACATATTGTTCGCCCGAGCTAAAGGACCCTTCAAGATACTCTAAAAGATTAACAATAATGCCTATCGAGTGGAACTATTTGAAGACTTTAGAGTATCCGATGTATTCAACATTGTTAACCTCAACCTATACTAATCAGACGAAGAACAACTTGAAGATAAGGTGAATTTGGTCCCAAATCCAAATCAACCGAGAGGGAATGATAGGAATCGAGCTACAGGACCCTTAACCCAAGCCCGAGTATGATGACTCAAGAGCTTATTCAAGTTCATACTCCTTTCTTTACCTACCCTTGAAGAATCCAAGCTACTTCTATATGCTGATTTATTGCTACTTCCAAGCTCAACTCTCACTTACTTATCAATTGTCTCCAAATGCTAACCTGAAGATCGTTCGGCTCACTTACTTACGAACTTGGCTGATCTTGTTCCAAGAAGTCCTAAACACATCCATGTTGAATTCATCTCGGAAGAATCTATAGCCTAGCTTAGCATTGGCTAGCCTAACTTTACTCCTTTATCCATTTCATCAAGAAGCCTATCTATTGTTGTTAGCTACGCATCTGAGCCTTTTTACAAGTAAAATATGTTGTGCAAATCATATGTTTTCCTAATTTATCTTTTATACCATTTTACATTTCTTATTCTTTACTCATTTTAGACATTAAACTTTATGTCTTTTGCAAATTTAGTAAGTTTCCCTAGATTTATGGGTATAAATATCCTTGTAACTTGTAGTTGCAACATCATCTTCACATTATCAAAAATACTATGTTTTCCCTTTGTGGGCATTTCTTGCTTACTCTTAGCCTAACTCTTAAGCAAGGCTAGGTGACAAGTGACTTCATTGAGCAAACTCATACATTATATTGAGCTAGTTCATTAGTCCATGGGGTTTCTTCATGCATCATATCCTTAGATTTGTTCATACGTTTTGCTTGTTTTCCACCCTCATTTCAAGCCTTCTATGAGCTTAGACCTATCCCTTAGGTAAGGCCATCCTAGTATGTCCTTAGCACTATGTATCATTGTATAACTTAAGTATTGAAATAATTATTAGATATAGGTGAAATGTATTTATTAAAAAAAAAAAAAACAAGAAGAAGAAGAAGAAGAAGAAGAATTATTTTCTTTTCCCTTCAAAACTACATGGAGCAATGGGGGAACAATTACAAGGTTTGACTCAACTCTAAAACATCTTGTATGAGGACAACGAACTACTCTTAGCAAATTGTTAAAGGTATAGTGGCAAATGGTATTAAATGGTAGGATAATACATAGCTATCTACCTATCATGTTGGTGCTAGATTGTAATTTACTGGGAACTTCAAAAAACTTGTGAACTTCACCAAGAAACAAATCATGGAAAGAGGAGATTAAAATATCTATTATATCCATTAACAAAGGAAAGATCTGGAAACAATAATAGGAAAATTTTTTAAACATCGCCCGACCTTCTGATACACTATTTCTCCTCAAGACAAAATCGCACAATGCATTGCCAACGACAAGATCTTATTGGAAGCCAACAAAGAACAAGAACAATTGTTTCACTGATAAGGTAGAGCTAAAACAATTCAAGTAATTCCTTGAATATGTAGGTAAGTTTCATTTTACTTTACTCCTTTATAGTAATTTAGTGTATATACTGATGTATAATAATAATTGCATAAATAGCATGTAAAATGGCTAGATTCATAACTATAAATTATGTTGCCCATGTTGATATACCCTTATTAAAAAAAACTAACATTTTCATGAGGATCCTTTAATGGCTTAATTTGGAAAGATGGTACCCCATACATAGCAATGAAGATTTTGTTAAAAAAAATGAGGATGAATAAATTAATAAATAGATATGAGTGTTCAAAAACCCTAAGGTACATGTCATTGATTGTATGAACTTTTAGGTTCCACAAGACACATAATAGTAAACAATTAATTATAATTATCGATACTATGTATTGAAAATGTTCCTCTATCAACTATCTTTGTTTAAGAATGCATTGATATGAGAAGGGAGGGGAAATTAATAAGGAAACTGTGAAGTGTACTTCTCAATGTTTTTCATTTGTATGTTTGGTATTTGTGTCTTTTTGCATAGCTAAGCAAATATTTATATATATATATATATGTATACCTATATAACAAAATGAGATGCAATATATTAAGATCACAATTAATTATATATGAGGTCTTCTATAAACAGTATCTTTATATATATATACAAATCTATATTTATTAGTACATACAAACAAATGACAACATACCACCATTATGTAGTTATAGGAGAACGTGTATAAGGTATAATATAAGTGCTATCTACGAGCAAATGTTTCCATATAGGACATAGTTACATAACCTTCTTTTTCTTATAAGGCAAATGAAGGTATTTTTTATATTATAATCAATGGTATATGTATATGCAAGACTTAGGCAACTTATCTACGTATACACATATATAGATTATATCTAAATAAATATATATAGTTACATATATATGACATTTTATCTACAATACATATGGGTACATATATTTAATATATAAGCATCATTATATTATATTTACTATCTATATGCACAATATGACGAGTCTTATAGTAGTGTAGAACCCCCTTTAATTTAATAAATAAAGATGGTCTAAGTTAGAAGATTCTTTAGATAAGAACCTTTAACATAAAACTAACATAGAGAATATATTAGAAGCTTTGATAAAGTTCCATACCAAATTCCCCTTGGAGATTAAATAAGAAAAGTGCTTAGATTAGAGTTTTAACTTAAATGGACTCAGAGAGAAAATCTAAAGCTATCTTGTTAAGAACCTTAAAGCTAACGTAATTTAGAGGACAACTTAGAGA
Organism: Lumnitzera racemosa; assembly: GCA_024138005.1. Classification (NCBI taxonomy): domain Eukaryota; kingdom Viridiplantae; phylum Streptophyta; class Magnoliopsida; order Myrtales; family Combretaceae; genus Lumnitzera; species Lumnitzera racemosa. The sequence continues at coordinate 50,838,790 of JAMXBC010000008.1, read as the reverse complement.
GTGATACAGAAAGAAATTTAGAAGATACTTTGGATTATGTCACCTAAGATGGTGTTAAAACATAAATACATGGCCATAAAATAATTTTCCAAATGAAGGTTAATGAACTCAATTTTAAGAATAATGGGTAAATCTCTAATATTTCACAAATTATATTAAAAACTAAATGTCTTATCTATAATAGAGAAATTCCCAATTAAGGAACATTTTACAACTATGACTAGCCTGAGAAACAAGTATTCAAAGTAGATAGGATTAATGCTTCACCACATTTTAAGGTGTCATTTCAAACTACTTCGAGGCCTTAGTATATATTTGTTTGTGATTATAATTTAGTTGTCTATATGTATGCAGCATCGATGCTTGAATACTGCCCTAATGCTATGTTAGTTAAGTTCTATGCATTGTTGTTTTTTTATACTACTTTGACTAGATTGTTTGAAATTGGTTAATGACCCTAAAAAAAGGATCTAACTCAAACTTGAACTAAATTCTAACCCATCACTCATCTCAACCTACTAAGGGTAATAGCTAGGACTCTTGGGCTAAACATGGACCTTTCGATGAGGTAGCTAAAATGGTTTATTCCCTACCCTTACTCAAACTAAGTAAGAGGAAAGGAGGTCACGATAAGGTTAGGGATCATGGTTTGAATGCAGTCTCCAGCGAAGGGTGTTCTTCATTGCATAAGCCCCGATTTGTATGTAAAACGTAAAACTCTTCAATTCAAATTAGAGAAAGCATAATTTCTCTAATCTTAGGATAGACCAATTAACATCGTGCAATGATACTTACTTGTACATGCATTACTTCTAACTAACTTGATTGCAAACCCTAGTTATCATAGGCTGAGTACATATGTTTTCATCCCACTTACTGAGTAAGTTGTCGCTCATTCACTAATGGTTTGTTTTACAGACTCAAGGTAGACTTTCGAGTGCAACATCCAAACCCAAAATATTAGAAGATAAGGAAAAGGTGTGAGGATCATGATGAATTGGATTGATCTTTGTTTTTGTTGTAGGCTTCTTTAACCACTATGGTCTCTTCTAGTGACCTAATAGTTTTTTATTTCTAGTCTATATATTGACTAACATGAACTTATGGCTTTTATGACTACTATCTTAGAAAGACAAACAACAAGTTTGTTTAATAGTTGTTTCATAAAATTATGCCATAAGTCTATTTTAGATAGGTATTGAATTGAATGCTTCAACGTGGTTGAGTGGAGTATGCTTAGTGCAAATTAAATCTATGGTAGCTGTTGAAAGGCCAGCTTCTACCATATGATAGTTCACACTACGGAAGTATTGTGACTCCACCCCTTCGGGGTGTGACAATTTTAACTTGGTATTGAGCATTATTTTTAAGAACTCGCACAAAGTGTGATTCTTAAGAATTTGCTTTAAAGCATCATAAATGAAATATATTAAACATCATAGGTGAACAATGAAAGTTGGCGATAAGTTAGTAGTAAAAGATTTAGACTATTGGTTTATATTTGTTATATATATATTGTATACACCAAATGTTTGCCTCCTTTATTTTTATTTTTCTTATTTTGCTTTCTTTTCTCAAAAGGCCTAAAATTAGGAAAATTAAAAAAAAAAAAGAAAAATAAGAAAACCCCAAGAATATGAAGTATAGGAAAAAATACAAAAATTTTCAAAAAATAAGAAACGCATAAAAGAAATATAAAATTTGGATAAACAACACAAAAATTGAGAAATTTAGAAAATGAGAAAATTAGGAAAAAAAGTTAGAAAATTGAAAAATTAGAAAAAATGATAAAAAAAAGATTTTAGAAAATAACTTTTTATTAAAGTAGATTTTTATTTTTTAATTTGATTTAGAAGTTAGGCCGTTGAACTTGGGCTTAAATTTAAATTTAAATCTAATTCAGGATGACTGAATTCATATGTGCAATTTGATTGTACATATAGATAAAGTACAGGCTAATAGCCTAACAATTAAGTATATCAACTGAGCATGGGGTTTCAGTGTAAGGTATTGAGTTTGAATCTTAGCAAAAGTAGGGAGGCCTTTTTTTCCTTTTATTAACTAGCACACTGCCACGTATCAGGATCTTATTGTGCTACGTATCTTGATACGTGGCAGCGTCAAGTTGGGTGGCCTCATCGACATGGCATTTACATAGTGTGCCACGTTAGCTACCACGTATCACGTAATGACACATGGAAGGTCAGAACTGGTCAGTACGACTGACATAGTGCCACATCAATGCCACCTAAGCACTTTCCCTCGATTTTCTCCTGATTTTCCTTATTTTTCCTTCATACGAATAGCCTGCTCTCTCCACTTTAACTTCAATTTTTGCATAAATTCTAGACATAAGCACATAGTTTCATACATCAATCTCTCACTAGACATGGCATGCTTCAAATTGGTGTTAAGAACAAGTCTAAGTTCAATCAAAAGCACATTCAAAAATCAGAAAAAAAAAAAAAAAAAACTGAATTTTCGTACATTTGCATTTAAATCCGATTTTGAGTTTCCTTAGTTTCTAGGTGAAATTCATGTATAAATAAGGGCTTAAGGACATCTATGAAAGACAAAAAAACCACATACAAATTGCACATAATCAACAAAATTGCTCACAAATCCCCACTCTCTCAATACCTACTGAACCCACACACTCTCTCTTCAACTCTTGCTTTTTAACCACCTTCGAGCCACACTACTACCCTCATTGGCTTCCCCAACCATGTGAGCTTCCAAACACAACCAGCCCTACACCTCGCTATGGTCCCCTAACAGTACCACCATTAACCACCTCCTAAACCCCTACCATCATGGTTACCCCTTCTCAAATCACTACCACCAACTGCCTTAGCCCTAAATTAAGTCTACAACCAAGCTCCTCACTATCCAAAACATCAAACCCAACCCTTCACCAAGCTCCAATAAGAACCATACGAACAATACATCTACTACCGATAACTACCACTTCACACCATCGCCCAAATGACCTCTAACCACTACGGCATTCAGCTTACCTCCCCCCCGTTCCCCAATAAAAAACACACAAAACACTCCTTACCCACTCATTTCAGAGATCAAAACAAGCTAAACCATGTCGTAGTTGCTGCTATTATGGAAGTTCGACTCGAATCTAGTAGAGTGGACCCAAATCCAACCTAAGATTCAACCCAGTAGCCCGATCCAACCTACGTATCCTCTTTCTGACCCAGACCTTTTTTCTTTTGCATTTCTGTTTCTTGTTTTTTCTTTTAATTTAATTTAATGTAATTTTTTTATTTTTTGTTTAGTTTATTTATTTATTGTTGATTTTTTTATTTTTACTTTTTTTTTCTTTTTCTTTTACTACCAAATGTAAACATAAAAGAGAAGAAAAGAAAAAAAGAAAAAAGAAAGAAAAGAAAAAAGGAAAAAAGGAAAAAAAGAAAAGAGTAATTTCCTTTTATTTTATTTTATTTTATTTTTTTACTAGTTTAATATAAATAGATAAAATATAATAAGTAATAAATAAATTTAATGATAAAATAAAATAAGTAAGATGGAATAAAATTGTTTTGTCACTTAGAAAAAAATCAAGGGCTTAAAAATAAAATAAAAATAAATCAACCATTTTTTCAAATTAGGATCATTTAGAATTTCTAAAAATAAAATCCAATTTAGGACCCTTTTTTAAAAATTTTTTCTTAATAAACCAAAATCTAATAAAACATAAACTAGATTGTTTTTAATTAAAACAAAATCACCCACTAAAGGTTTCATAAAAAGAACTATGAATATCTAATCTTGAATAACAGGTACATAGGTACCTACAGGGTGACAATAAAAATGAAAAAAATCTAATTTTCCTTTTTTAGTTTAGATTACTTCATTTATCCAATTAGAGTAACTAAAACTAAGTTTTGTTTGTTAAAATTGAAAGGTGATTTTTTAAGTTTAATTTTAATTTTGGAAATTCAATAGTACCAATAAGGTTTTAAAATTCCTAACCCTCGGATTTGGATTCTCTAGTTTCAAAAACCATTTTGTAAAATTGGTTTTAATCATTAGACTAGTGGCTGAGTTACAATCAATCCACTTAATTAGTTATAACTTAACTATTTTTCTCAACTCCGATCAGGTGGTGACTCTAAAATGTTTTCAAAGTATAAAAAAAATCAGTTTTCTTTAAACCCTAGTCGAAGGTCGGTATTAAATGGATAGGGTTTAGTATTGATCTATTTATAGAAAACTTAATTTTTAAAGAACTAGGAGGGTCAAAAACTAGGCTCCATATATATACATATATATATATATATATATTTATATACATGTATATAATAAGAGAAGTACAAGAAGCGTAATTAACAATATTGAACTATGAAATGAATAATTAACTTCTACCAAATAAATTTATAGAATCTTAGAGAAATATTCATACTACGTTGATTGAATCTTTAATGGACTAAGAAATAATGGCCTATAGAATCTAGAGTATGATTTCCATGGTTGTTCGAGCTAATTGATAAAGTAGTACTTAGGATGATAGAAGAAGGTTGAGGTAGATCTAACTTAGTAAGCATAGCCTTTATGCTTAAGTGTATACCACATTTCTAGAAGGTAAACATTAAGTTTAGGCAATTGATCATCATGCTCTTATTTTGAAAGATGTAAAGATTGGTAAGTTAATAGGATTGAAGGAGCAAAGCTTGATAGTAAATTACTTATTGTATTACACGTACCACCTATGGAATTTAAGGAGTTATAATTTGGAAAGTTTAGGAGAGACTAGTTGATAAGGATCAATCTAGAACAGTAGTAGATCTCGAATGAATAGGAATGGGTATTTAGGATTTTAACAAAAAAAAAAATGGGTACAAAGAATAGGAAGGTTTTTTATAGTGAATGTGAAAGGATATAACTCACCAAGACATAAACATAATCAGGGGGTTTGAGCTCAAAATAGAGCTTGATACAACTCATGAACACTAAATGTCACTTGGGATTCAAATGAGGGTTAGATATAACTTACTAATCAGTTCAAATGAAGGGGTTTACCACAATCCTATGAATAAGATTGATAGGAACATGTGAGGCATTAAAGAGTTTAATTGACACTCAATAATTCAACAAACATAAGCTCTACTAGCTCAAGCACAGCCTTGCTTGAGAGAGGAAAGTATCACCCTTTGTCTATTGTCGAGCCTAGTTTTTTACCCTCTCCATTCTTTTTATAAAATTAGGTCATCTCTAAATCGATTAATACTAAACCCTACCCATTTAATATTAACCCTCGACTAAGGTTTAAAGAAGACCATTTTTTCCAAATTGAAAAGATTTGGAGTCACCATTCGATCGGAGTCAGGAAAAAGGGTTGAGTTATAACCAATTGGTTAAATTGGTTATAACTTAGCTACTAGTCTATTGATTAAAAAACCAAGTTATAAATATAGTTTTTTTGAAAACTAGAGATCTGGATCCGGGAACTAATTTATTAAACCCTAAACGGGTACCACTTTTAACTTTCCGAATTTAACATCGCTTTTCAAATATACCCTTTTTAATTTCTAAAAAAACATCTAATTATGATACATATGACTAAATTGATTAATTTACATAAATATCTAAAAATTGAAACAAATAAAACTTTTCATATTTTAAGTCGCCTTGTACTTACGGTTTGTTTAATGAAAATATAGCGGGTTGATAGATTTTAACTTTGGAAAAATTTCCAAGTTTATGTTTTTACCCATTTTGATTTATTTGAAGAAATTTCGTAAGCATCCTAAATTTACTCACCCTAATTTGGAAAGGATCCATTTTATTTTTATTTATTTGAAAAATATGTGTTTTTAAGTGGTTAAACATTTTCCTTTATTATTTTTATTATTATTATTTTTGTATTTTTATTTTTATTTTCTATTTTTTTATTGTTTTTATTACTTATCCTTTTTGTTAAAATGTAAAAGCAACTAAAAATAATAATAAAAAATTCGTCTTTTCTTTTTCCTTTCTCTTTTTCTTTCCTTTTTTTTATTTGATTACATTTACATGGAATAAAATAAATGAAACAAATAAATAAATAGATAGAAAAATAAATAAAAAGTAAAACGAAATCTGGTAAAGGTTCAGACTAGGATGGAGAGCACGGGTCGAGTCGGTCACGGGTCGGATCGTGGGTCAAGTCGTCGAACTGGGTCAGGTTACCGGCAATCCTTCTTCAGCAATGTCAAATAGAGGTGGTTGAAGATAATTTGGGTCGAATTCTTCAAGGGTGAGGGAACATTTGTGTGTTTGGGATTGGACTTAGGGGGGTAAGCTGAGTACCGTAGCCTGGGGTGATCGTTTAGTGGTTGTTGGACGTAGCAGTCGACGACGATGCTTAGGTGGTGTTAGAAGGAGTTGTTAGGTGTGATTGGCTAACTAGGGTAGGGCTTAAGAGTATGGAGAATTTGATTGTGGGCTCAATTTGGGGCTAAGGTGGTTAGGGGTGGTGTTTTTAGAAGGGATGGTTTGCGGCAGTTAGGGTTAGGCGTTGGCTAACTTGGTAGAGCTGCTAAGGGGTACGATGGAGGTCGAAAGAGGTCATGTTTAAGAGCTAATGGAGTAGGGGTCACGACGATGGTGTTAAGTTATGGTGGAGGGCTCGAAAAAGAGAGATTCAAAGAGAGAGAGAATGAGCTAGAGAGAGAAAGATAATTGCGAAAGAGAACAAAGGCTTAGGAGTCGATTCTGAAGCTCAGGAATGGTTCTCCTGCTCATTGACATCCTTATTTATACTTGAATTTCAACATAACAATAAAGGAAAGCTCGGATCAAAGTTAATGGGAATGGCCAAATTTTCAGTATTTTTCCGAATCTTTGAAGCTTAATTTGAATGCGTAATTTACCTAGCTTAGATGCATTTTCTGTATCTATTCATAGTAGGCTATATTTAGTTTGCAATTTCCCTATTGATTTGGCGAAATTGTAACAAGAAAGAGTCCAAAAATCGTGCTGAAGTGGGCGGTCTGAAGAGGAAGGTACTAGAAATATGGGGAAAATGAAGGAAAGAGGGGGAAAGAGAGGAAAATGAAGGGAAAAAGAAAGAAGGGAAGGGAAAAGTGGGCTGACGTGGTACCACGTTAGCCATGCCGACCAACTCTGGTGTGCCATGTGTCATTCGTGACACATGGAAACTGGCGTAGTACGCCACATGGCACTACGTCAACAAGGTCGTCAAATAGGAGGATGCTACGTGTCAAGATACGTGGCACAATCAAATCTTGACATGTGGTAGTTCTAATATAATTGAAAAAAATAAGAAAAAAAAGCCTTCGTGCCTTTGCCAAGTTTTGAACACAAAACCTCATGTTTAATACTAATATTATACCCATTAAATCTAAACCCAAGTTTAACAGCCTAAATCTCAAACCTAGATTAAAATTACAAAAAATGTTATTTTTTCAATTTTTTGTGACTTTTAAAATTTTCTCATTTTTTGTATTATTATTATGATTATTATTATTATTATTATTTTATCATTTCTTATTTTTTGTAGCTATTTTCTTATTTTTTTAAATTTTTCTAAAATTCCTATTTTTTCTTATTTATTTATTTATTTATCTTTTGAGCTTTCTTTATTTTTCTATTTTTTGAACTTTTCCTAATTTAGGACCCTATAACCTAATTTGAAAAAAAATAAATAAAAAGGAGAGCAAAAATTGGGTATCTACAACTACCCCTCTTTGTGGTAAAGTTTGAGCAAAACTTTGCCATAAAGATAAAACAGACACTATTTTTGCCCTAAGAATAGATTTTATTCTAAGAAATGCTATAGCTAGTTAACTATCCTAGGTCTAATCCATTAAGGATTTGGAGAAGAGAAGGGTAATGCTCTAAGAGCTGGTCAAAAAAACTAAAAGAAGAATTGAAGTTTAGTCATGCTCGGGGTAAAACGAGTAAAGCGCTCTAAGAGCTAGCTAAGGCCCTAAGAAGGATGAGCAAACTTGGTCGCCCTGATGAGCTGACTAACCAAGGTAGGCGAAGCGCTTGTAGAGCTGACTAAGACCCTATGAAGGATGAGTAAACTTGGTCATGCCCCAATGAGCTAACTAACCAAGCCGGCCAAAGCACTTTTAGAGTTGGCTAAGACCTTAAGAAGAATGAGCAAACTTGTCGTGCCCTAATGAGCTGACTCACCAAGGAGGGTGAAGTGCTCCTAGAGCTGGCTAAAACCTTAAAAAAAGAACAAGCATACTTGGTCATGCCTTAATGAGCTGACTAACTAATGTAGGTAAAGCGCTTCTAAAGTTGGCTAAGACCCTAAAAAAGAATGAGCAAACCTGGTTGTTTCCTAATGAGTTGACTAACCAAGGTGAGCGAAGCACTCCTAGAGCTAGCTAAAACCCTAAGAAGAATGAGCAAACTTGGTCGTGCCCTAATGAGATGACTAACCATGGCGGGCAAAGTGCTCCTAGAGCTGGTTAAGACCTTAAAAAAGAATGTGCAAACTTACTTATGCACTGATGAGCTGACTAACCAAGGACTAACCAAGGCGGGCGAAGCGCTCCTAAAGCTGGCTAAGACCCAAAAAAAGAATGAGCAAACCTAGTCGTGCTCTAATGAGCTGACTAACCAAGGCAGATGAAGTGCTCTTAGAGCTGGTTAAGTCCCTAAAAAAGAATGAGCAAACTTGGTCGTGCCTTAATGAACTGACTGACCAAGGCAGGCGAAGCGCTGCTAGAGCTAGCTAAGATCCTAAAAAAAAATGAACAAATGCTTCAAAGGCTAGTTAAGCAGATGATGAAGCTAATTGCTTTACAAGCTAGTTAAGAGAAACCTGGTGAAAGGAAGTGCCTTACGGAACATGGTGAAGAAAGGAGCTTGCTTGCAAGAAATTTAGTGAATGGAGGGACCCTATGGATTAGAAGGATGAACTATGTTAAGATCATGTCTTTGTAGGTTAGCCAAATACTAAATGCAGGAAGTAAATGCCTTATGGGTTGGTTAAAAAGATTGTTAGGAGTAAAAATTGGTCTAAATGCAAGAAAAAAATTGGTGTGCTAACACTGTGTAGAAATACTTGCCCAGTCTTTGTCGATAATGCCCAATTTGTCAAACCTTTTTCAAAATCCCCCATCAGAAAATTACTGACTCTTTGTTTTATTCCCTTGTTATCAACTTGGATGTTCTTGTCATACAATTTTTGTGATTTCACTGGTTCTTTTCAAAGAAGTTAAGGAAATTAGCCCGATGCAGGAAAAACCACCTACTGTTTTTGTTTCTTTACAACCCAAAAGCCTTATTCCCATTTATCATGATTGCTTACTTGAGTTTCACATTCCTCTAAAAAAACAAACAATAAAACTCCGCATTGAGGCGGATCAATCCGTAATAAAGTATTTAAAGAATTTTGTTGATTACTAATGTTCTAGATCTCATTCCTTAACTCCTCTCGTGTTTGCAGTATAAAGGTTTGATTAAATGAGGTAAAGGGAATTAGACCTTTCCATGGAGAGGGTGATTATTCTAATGACGACAACGGCTAAGGAGACCAAATTTGCTTGTAGATAATGAAAATTGGACCATAATGACATTCAAAATGACTGGCATTTTCGTGTTTTGAGCAAAATTCCCATTGACTTCTTATGGATAGTACAATTTTACAGCATCGACATTTACAAGGTCTCTCAAATCTAGACCATCCATTTGGGATAAAATGAAAGCCCCTCTTGATAATACTTGCTTCATGACATAAGGATCGCTATAATTGGGAGCAAATTTCCCTCTAATGTCTTATGCATTAGGGAAAGCTTTTCTTAACACCAAATCTCCTTCTTTGAGCTTACGAAGTCATACCTTTTTGTTGAAGGCCCGAGCCATTCTTTGCTGATAACATTGATTATGATACAAGGCCATCAATCTCCTTTCATCAATTAGGTTTAGCTGTTTGATGCGTTTCTTTACCCAATCGGCTTCGTCCAAATGAATTTTTGATAGTACCTGAGTAATGGAATCTCAACCACTACTGATAACACTACTTTAGTATCGTATACTAAAGAGCGTAGTGTTGCTCCAATCAATGTTCTGATGAAAGTCCGATAGGCCATGAGTGCAAAAGGTAACATCTCATGCTAGTCATTCTATGCAAGAGCCATTTTTTCAATGATTCTTTTGAGGCTTTTGTTTATTGCTTCGATAACTCCATTCATTTGGGGTCGATAAGGAGTAGAATTCCTGTGAATGATTCAGAATTGCTGGCATAATTTTATCATAAGTTGTTGTTGAGATTGGTGCCATTATCAGCGATGATTGTTTCAAGAGTCCTCTACCAAGCTAAGATGTCTCTCTTGATGAACTTAACTATGACCCCTTTAGTAACATTTGAGTAAGATGAAGCCTCTACCCATTTGCTGAAGTAGTCGATGGAGACTAATATGAAGTGATGTCCATTGGATGCTTTTGGAGTGATAGAGCCGATGATATCTATGCCTCACATTGAAAAAGGCCATGGTACTGAGATGGCATGTAATTCCCGAGGTGGGGCATTTATCTTATTTGCATAAACTTGGCATAAATGACAGTGCCTAACATGTTTGATGTAGTCACTTTCCATCGTTGACCAATAATACCCTAGCCTCATGATTTTCTTTGCCAACATATATCCATTCATGTGAGGGCTGCATACTCCTTCATGTACCTCTTTCATTAACTTCTCAGCCTTGTCATTTGCCGCACACCTTAAGAGTGTACCGTCAAATGAGCATCAGTATAAGGTGGACTCGCTTACTAAGAAATGAGTGGCTAATCTACTAATAATCTTTCTATCTCTTTTCTCAGCCTCTTCAGGGTATGCGACTTATTGTAAGAACATCTTAATATCATGATACCACGGTTTTTAGTCGTTCATACTCTCAATCATTAGGCGGTCGGGAGGCTTGTCTTCAATTTCAATAGTAAGGGGCTGAATCTCAAATCCACTAGATATCTGGATCATAAATGCTAGCGTAGCTAAAGCATCAACAAATTGGTTATGAGTCCTTGGTACGTGATTGAAGGTCATTTCTTTAAAACTTTCTGTTAATTCTGTCAATGCCATTGGTAAGGCACCAACTTAAGATCTTTAGTTTTGTACTCTCCCTGTGCTTGGCTAATAATGAGTGAGGAGTCCCCATACACTTCTAATTCTTGAATGTCTTTCTTTAGGACCATCTTGAGTCCTATGATACATGCTTCATATTCAGCAATATTATTAGTGTATGGGAAAATGAGCCTTATGGCTACAGGAAACTGAGTACCTTCAGGGGATATTAGTATTGCCCCAATTCTACACCCAAATATGTTAGCTGCACTATCAAAGAACATTTTCCATTTTGGTGGCTTGTCATCCTTTACTTTATCAGAGTTTCCTCCGACCACTAAGATACCCTCATTAGGGAAATTGACTTGTACTTCTTGGAGAGTACTATCAGAAGGTTTTCCTACTAATTGATCTGTCAAAGCTTACCCTTTGACTGAATTTCAATTTACATATGTAATGTCGAACTCTGATAGCAGCACTTGCTACTTTGAGATTCTGCCAATTAGGGCCGATTTGTCTGTCAAGTACTTTAAGGGATCGTATTGAGTCAGTAATTCAACTTGATAGTAGAGTGTGTATTGTCTAAACTGATGCATTACCTAGACCAATGCACAATAGGTTCTTTCAATTTCTGAATATCTCTACTCCTCTTCAGTGAATTTTTTACTCAAGTAGTATATAGCCCATTCCTTTCTGTCCTCATCTTTCTAGCTAAGCATATACCCCATGGACTCTGGTAATATTGTTAAGTGTAGGAATAAAGGCTTCCTAGGTTTCAGAGCTACCAAAATTGGAGGATTCATGAGATATTCTTTGATTGTTGTAAAGGCTTGCTCATACTCTTCATCCCAGCTGATCTTGGCATTCTTTTTTAACAACTTAAATAAAAGACGACACTTGTCTATGAGTTGGGATATGAACAGGGCTATATAGTTTAAACGACCCTACAAACCTCTTATTTCTTTAAGTGTATGTAGTGGGGGGTAGGTCAACTATCACTTTCACTTTATCAAGGTCCACTTTAATGCCCCTTTATCTGATTATGAAACCTAATAACTTCCCTGAAGTTACCCCAAAAGTGCACTTCTCTAGGTTAAGTTTCAATTGGAATTTTCTAAACCTATCAAACAATCTCCTTAGATTTTCCACACGATTTTCTCCTTCTTTAGACTTGGCAATCATATCATCGACATATACCTCAACTTCTTTGTGCATCATATCATGAAAAATTGCTACCCTTGGCCCTTTGGTAAGTTGCCTTGACATTTTTGAGTCCGAAAGGCATCACTTTGTAGCAAAACGTGCCCCAAGTTATGATGAACATGGTCTTGGCTTTATCTTCTCCAACCATTCGAATCTAGTTATACCCGAAAAATCCATCCATGAAAGAGAAAATATGGTTTCAAACTGTTTTATCAACCAATACATCGATATGGGGTAAAGGAAAATTATCTTTAGGGGTTGCTTGATTGAGGTCTCAAAAATCAAGCACACCCTGACTTTCCCATTCTTCTTCATAATTGGTACTATGTTAGCTACCTACTTAGGATAATCAGATGCCTTAATAAAGCCGACTTCCAATAATTTTTTGACTTCTTCCTTGATTTTTAGTAAGATAACTGGTCAGATTCTTCTCAACTTTTGTTTCTTAGGTTTAATATCCTCTTGTATGGGTAAGTGGTGGACCATGATCGATGGGTCTAATTCGGGCATCTCGTCATAAGACCATGTGAATACATCTTAGTGATCGAATAGTAATGTGGTTATCTTTATCTTTTGATTTTCTTCCAAATTTCCCCTAACCTTCAATTCCTTGGGGTTTTCATTGGTACCAACCTTAATTATCTTTGTTGGCTCATCAATGGAAATTCTACTCATTTCATGTTTTTGCCAGCTTGCTTGTACATCATTATGGTCATCAACATCACCCCTGACAACTAACCCAGTAGAGCCAAAAGTGATATCAATATTCTCATTGCCTATTTGTACAAGGTATCCATGGCCTTTATTCTAGTCATTGGATCTGGAAAGAAAAAGAAACTGTGTGCAAAAGGAAGAGTGTAAGTAAGATAAGAATAAAGAGAAAAGAAGTTGATTTTATTTTAAGGGACTATTTGTTAAGAGCAAGCATTTGGAGAATAGAGACAATTTATTACAAAATTCTATAAAATACTGGATCATAATTCATCCTTTACCCTAAGGAAGACTTATTGTTATTCATAAGGATGGAGAACCAATTATTCAAGTGATGAGCTTTGTTGATTAAGCTTGCTCCTTCATTCTTGTTGGAAGTACCTTCTTTAGTGGGCTTTAAGTTTTGGGTTTCGGTCTTGATGAAAGTTTTTAACAATGGTGGGAAGTTCATTAGAGCGTGATACAACCTGTCACACTTTCTGCCCCTTGCTTGCATTCTTTACAATTCTTCTGTTGGGGTTGGAATGTACCCTAACCCATAGGATCCAAACTAGCCTTCTTTGTATTTCAGCCTCTCTTCCTTCTGCTGATTGGTGATCTACCCACCTTATTAAACATCTGGAGTTCAAAGTCTTCTAGTTCTTCTATACCAATATAGGGTATGGCCGTCTCTTTATAGATTTCATAATCTTAGCTACCTAGAATTGTGATGACCTAGTCATTAGGGATGAACTTAACTTTTTAGTGAAGAGTTAACGGTATGGCCCCTATTGAATATATCCAAGGACTTCCCAATAACAAATTGAAGGTCCTTGGAATGTCTAAAACTTGGAATGGGATGCTGAACATCTACAGGCTAATATCAACTGATAAGTCTACCTCTCATATTATCTCTCTCCTATATCCATCAAAGGCTCTTACCGTTGTTGAACTAAGTTTGATAGCAGTTATATCGATGCCCAATAGATCTAAGGTAACCAAAGGACAAACATTTAGAGATGACCCATTGTTAATGAGGACTTTTGTTGCGATGATGTTATTTATCCTCACTATTATGAACAGAGGCATTGTATGCTGGGTACCTTCTTCGCCCAGTTTCTCGGTAGAGAAGGAAATTTGATCTATGGTGAGGATGGAATTGGTGACAGAGTTAATCCTTTCAGCCGGGATTTCACAAAGGACCTTAACATCCCTTAGTGTTCTGAATAAGGCCTCTCAATGTGAGTTTAATGCCATCAATAGACTCATGAGGGATATTTGTGCCGAAGTCTTACTAGGCTAGTCCATTATTTTGTACTCACTAGACTTGATCATCTTAGTGAAGGCACTTAATCCTTCTTCATGTTTAGCTAGTTTAATGTTTGGCATTTCATGTATACCCTTCTTTTTTAAGTCTTCCTTTGGATTGTAGATTCTGCCAAAGTAAGTGATCCCCCTTACAAGCGAGCTTGATTGCCCTTAGTTTATTACTTGGTAATTGAAGGGACAGTTTTATAATTTTTTAGGGCCACAGGTACATAGAATGTATACCTTTTAGTTTGTAAGACCTCTTTTTTATAGAACCTATAAACCTTTGGTTCTTGGTTTCGATCGATCATGTTGATGGAAGATTCTAAATGGTTAGATATCATATTGATGATAGGTCCGTGGTTTGGCAGTGGGTTGTTGTTGATGTTTGGAGTAAGAGCCTCCATAAAATCCAGTTGTACTATACCTTCATCGATCAAATCTTGGATTTTATTTTTCAACCTCCAACATGACTTAGTTGAATGGCTTACTTACCCTAAATGATATTGACATCTTACTTTAGGATTAAATAACTTCGACTTATACCTTTCACTGGGAGCTTCAAAATATAGTAGATTATCTCTTCTTAACTTCTTGAGCACTTGACTTAATGGAACAGGTATTCTAGTGAACTGCATCGAGGCCTTATTAGCCTATAGTTGGCTTCTGTAATGTAGTTGAGTTGGCAAGGGATTCATCCTAAAAGAAACCTTGGAGTTAGGTCCTACATTATAGTTGACCATGCTAATAGTAGCTTCTCTAGGCTTGTTGATGGTGGTTTTAGCAGAAGGTGGTCTTCAATCTGTTATTTCTTACAGCTTGCTAGAGGAAATGGTACTCTCAATTTGATACCCTGCTACCACTATTTCTGCAAAGCTAGAAGAGGCTTGTCCAATCAGGTGAGCGAAGTAGGGCCTCTCAAGAGTTTTAATGAAAGTTGTTATCATCTCTTTTTCAATCACAAGGGTAGATACCCTTGCGGCTAAGGACCTCTACCTTTGAGCATATTCTTTGAAAGATTCATTGTGACTTTTCTTTAGGACAACCAAATCCATCATTGTTGGTACCACTTCGACATTAAATCTATATTGCTCATGGAATGTTCTAGCCAGCTTCTCCCATGTATTCACCTAATTTAAGTTCAACTGGGCATACCAAGTTAAGGTAAGGCCTATCAAGCTGTCCTGAAAGGTCTGGACCATGAGTTGATCATACTATGCATACTTGCCCATCTTACATACGTACAGCCGGGTATGGAACTTAGGGCATCCAGTCTTGTCGTATTTTTCAAAGTCAAGTACTTTGAATTTTTCCGGGGAGCTTCCATAATCGTAGGCAGAGAAGTCCGTTATTCCAATGTGCTCAAATCCATCATACCCTTCGAGTGTTTTCATTTTTTCGGTGATCTATCGAGTTAACCACTCTTCGAGCTCCTTCAATTTTTCTTGGTTAACTTTAGGCTTCGGGTTGATTTGGAATGAGTAAGTATTCGACTCAAAGGTTGGGTTGGCCTTTGGAAATACCTCGCCAATTTCAAAGGATTCAAAGCCTTGATTGCCTTTAGGGAAAGCTTCTTTTGTTTTAAGGGGTAGAGCCTTAGTATTCTTTCTATATCAGGCTTTGGAGTGCTCTTCATTTGATGGGGCCGTAGACCTAAGTAGAGAGATGTTGTCAATAAGGAAGCTCCATTGATCTACCATCTTTCCCATTATTCATTCCAAAGATTGGAATCCCAAGTCCATAGAGTCAATAACCTCGAGGTTGCTGTTGCCATTATTGTTGTTGTTTCATAAGTTGGTCATCTTGGTTTGAGAACGAGTTTTGATGGGGCTTCTCTAGAAAGTTTGACATTTGGGAGCTATCTTAGCGACCTAGGCGAAAACCACTTCTTAACAAGTTAGCATAGAGATATTTTGAAAAATGATGCAAATGAATGAAATGCAAGTGAATCACACGAATGAAAAGGAGAAGATCGACAAATGATTAATAGAGTAACAAGTTATTCATTATTTTTGGATTCTTGAAGTCTTATTACATGAAAGAAAGAAAATGGTACAAATTCATCTATGCTAATTTCCTTTTTCTTGTAGGGAAGATGACATTTTCTTCTTCTTTTATTCATACTTAGCTGCTTCTTCAAGCTTTTGAATTTTCTTTTGGGTCATCTTTAATTGGTGTTCCAGGGCATGTGACCTTTATCTAGATTCTCGGCATAAGTTCACTCATTTTCTTTCTCATCATAGAAGATCTCCATACACGCTTTCATTTGGTCCATATAGGTCATCATTTTAGAATTAGGGCGTACAGGGGAGGTCTAAAGGACTTTAGTTACCCGATATTGCATTGTGCCTACCTTATGAAGTTGATTGTATAAATACTCTTCGATAACCCAATGTTTGTCCACTTCTCCTATGAACTCACTCAGATCAATGTTTGGGCTTATGGTCCGGGTATCTTACCAAGCTTTGATCTTGTGAAGTTTAGATACCTTTTTTATGGAGTGAGGCTCTTTGAGATTAAGAGTGAATGGTTCCAATGAAGGTTTGTGAATTATTCCTTAGATCTCTCCAAATTGTCTTACCATGTTGCTTAGATAATAGCTTGTACGCCAACTCATCCCAATCAGTGGTACAGCATGGTAATTCTTGCAAATCAGTATGACCTTAGTGTAATTACTTCACCTGGCAGCTCACAGTATATCTTTTACTAGAAAATCTTATAGAACCTCAATCTAAAGAAGATGAAGACACTCAATTTTTGCCCCCTTTTATTTTTCAAATTAGATTATAAGGTCCTAAATTAGGAAAAGTTCAAAAAATAGAAAATTAAAGAAAACCCAAAAATAATAATAATAAATAAATAAATAAGCAAAATAGGAATTTTAGAAAAATATAAAAAAATAAAAAATAAGAATATAGGGAAAAGCACACAAAAATAAGAAATTTAAAAGATAAAATAATACAAAAAATGAGAAATTTTGAAAAGTCATAAAAAATTGAAAAAAATAAAAGATTTTAGAAAATAACATTTTATTAGAATAGATTTGTACTTTTAATCTAGGTTTAGGAGTTGGGCCGTTAAACCTTGGTTTAATTTTAAATCTAGCACAAAATTGCACATATGGACAAGGTACAACTCAACAGCCTAACGATTAAGCATATGAGTATAATATTAGCATTAAGCATAAGGTCTTTGGTTTGAAACTTAGATTGTGCCATGTGTCCTGACAAGTAGCATCCTCATATTTGATAACCTTGCTAAGGTGGTGCCATGTAGCATCTACGTGGCGCGCCACATCAGCTATGATACGTGGCATGCTAAGGTTGGCCGATACGGCTGACGTAGCGCCACATCAGTGCCACATCAACCCACATTTTCCTCCCTTTCTTTATTTTTCCCTTCATTTTCCTCTCTTTCCCCTTCCTTCCTTCATTTTCCCCCAATTTCCAACACCTTCCTCTTCAAACCGCCTACTTCAACATGATTTCTGGACTCTTTTTTTTTGCAATTTTGCCAAATCAATGGCGAAATTGCAAACTAGACATAACCTACTATGAATCAGTAAAGAAAACGCATCCAAGTTCAGTTAATTATTCTTTCAAATCAAGCTTCAAAGATTGAAAAAAAAAACTGCAAATTCAGCCATTCCCATTAACTTCGATTTGAGCCTTCCTTTGTTGTTAGGTTGAAATTTAAGTATAAATAGGGACGTCAATGTGCAAAAGAACCATTCCCGAGCTTTAAAATCAACTCTTAAGCTCTCCTTCTCTCTCGCGATTCCCTTTCTCTCTCTAGCTCATTATCTCTCTCTTTACATCTCTCTTTTTTGAGCCCTTCACCACAACCCAACACCACGGCCATGACCCCCCACTCCCTTAGCTCCCAAACACGGCCTCCTTCGACCTTCGCCGTACCCTAGCAACACCACCCAAGCACTACTGTCGATTACCACCTCCAACAACCACCAAAAGACTACCCTAAGCTACAGCACTCAACCTACCCCTTTAAGTCCAATCCCAAACACACAAATCTTCCCTTACCTTCGAAGAATTCGACCTAAATTGTCTTCAACCACCCCTATCTGACATTGCTGAAGAAAGATACCCGATCCGACGACCCAATCCATGATCCAACCAGCGACCAACCCAACCCACGCTCTCTACCCTGGTCCGAACCTTTACCAAATTTCATTTTACTTTTTTTTTTTATTTGTTCCATTTATTTATTCCATGTAAATGTAATCAAATAAAAATAAAGAAGGAAAAGGAAAGAAAAGAAAAAAGAAAAGAGATAATTTTTTTATTATCTTAACAAAAAGGATAAGTAATAAAAACAAAAAAAATAGAAAATAAAGAAAAAAATAATAGTAATAAAAATAATAAAAGAAAAACATTTAACCACTTAGAAAAACATATTTTTCAAATAAATAAAAATAAAATGGATCATTTCTAAATTAGGGCACTTTAGATTTTCCAAAAATGAGCAAATTTAGGACCCTTAAGAAATTTCTTCAAATAAATCAAAATGGGTAAAAACGTAAACTTGGATGTTTTTTTTTAATTAAAATTAATCCACTTACTAAAGTTTTTGATAAAAGAACTACATGCATCTAATCCTACATAGCGGGTATTTAGGCACCTGTATGCAAGTATGGGGCAACTCAAAATATGGAAAGTTTGATTTTTTCCTTTTTTAGATATTTATGTAAATTAATCAATTTAGTCGCATGTATCATAATTAGATGTTTTTAGAAATTAAAGGATATATTTGAACAGCGAAATTAAATTCAAAAAGTTAAAAGTGGTACCCGTTTAGGATTTAATAAATTAGCTCCCAAATCTAAATATCTAATTTTCAAAAGACCATAATTATAACTTGGTTTTTTAAATCGATAGACCAATAGCTGAGTTATAACCAATCCACCCAATTGGTTATAACTTAACCCCTTTTTCCCAACTTCGTTCGGGTGGTGACTCCAAATCTTTTGAAGTTAGAAAAATGGTCTTCTTTAAACCCTAGTCGAGGGTCAATATTAAATATATAGTGTTTAGTATTGATCGGTTTAGAGAAGACCTAATTTTATAAAAGAATCGGGAGGATGAAAAACCAGACTCAATAGAAGGGTAGGGATATCTTCTGGTAATTTGATCTTATCAACGAAAGAATCAATAAGGTCAATCTTATTCTCGAATGCTCCCCACATTAAATCCAATCCAAAGCACTTGATGTGACTAACGAACCTAACCATTAATAGTGCCATGCTTGACTTGAGATCTTCACAACCCCTTTCCTTGAGGAAATTAAGATTTCTTATCTACTTAGTAAGTAGGACAAGAATGTAAGCTTTACCTTCCCAAAATTGAGCTACTAACTCTGTTATCTTAAAGTGTATAAGAAGAGACCTACTTATGAACAAGATAGTGGTGAACACAACTAGCACATAGGCCTTGATTCGGTTTTCTCTCCAATTCCCAAAAAATAGAGCTTGATTGTTGGATTAGGGCTCATTCTGGAACCAATGGACTAGATCCCATATCTTGATGGTGTATTTGTTGTAGTTGTTTAAGGCTTCATTTATCTTAGTCTTATGGATTCCTAAGAATTTTAAGAAGATATATGTTGGGCCGAAGTTGAGTTCCAGGACATATAGTTTGTCTAAAGGAGGAGCTTAGAGCAGTTAGGTGTACTCCTCTAGAGTTGGGCTGATTAGATGTAGTCCAAATTGAAAAGCCACTTCTTTAGGCTCCTAGAAATGGACTAAGGCTCTTACAAGCATAATGTTAACCTTCACTTTGGCTAGTGAGAGTATGGGCCAAATTTTGTTGGTAATGAACTATTGCTCTCTCAAGATGAAGGTTTGAAACCACTAGTTAAGTATAAGCTTTGGGTTTACAAGTTTGTGGACGTAAATCTCTTTAATGAGAACCCTAGCATTGGATGAGTTGGCCATTTTTGAAACATTACAAAGAAAGCATAAATTACAAGGGAAAGGCTAATTACAAGAAGAAAAATATAAAAGACCTCCTATGTATATCAATTCTAAGAAGAATATAGGGAAAAACTTTAGAATCTTTTTCATTATTTTTTTCTTTTTCATGTAACATTGCCGTTTTGTTAGTTATTTGTTGACCCTATGAAATGTAATGCAAGATAGGTGGGTTCTAATGGTCCTTAAACTCTATGACCCTAAACGTTTACAAAGAAACGGCTCTTTAGTGACATTGAAGTCTAAGTGGGTAGCCTAATCGACCCCGAACAGTGGTTGCCCTACTACGGCCGAGACTTTACACAATGGTTCCTCATCTTAAGGTCCTATGATGGCCTGGTTTTGACTGTATCTATCATGCATTCATTATGCAACAAAATAAATCTCATGCCTGTTAAAATAAATATGCTAATTAAAACAAATATGTACATAAAGCCGACAATAAACAAACAAGTAAATAACTAAACAATGCGGGTAATTTGAAAGGCAATTTTAATTTCGAAATGTTTTAAGTGGTTAGCCCTCTTGACGGTCCTTAGTGGAGTCGCCAAGCTATTAAGCCTAGTTTTTTACCCTCTCGATACTTTTTATAAAATTAGGTTTTCTCTAAACTGATCGATACTAAACCATACCCATTTAATATTAACCCTCAACTAGGGTTTAGAGAAGACCATTTTTTATAAATTAAAAAGATTTGGAGTCATCACCCGACTAGAGTCGAGAAAAGGGGTTAAGTTATAACCAATTGGGTAAATTGATTATAACTTAGCTATCGGTCTATCAATTAAAAAACCAAGTTATAAATACGGTCTTTTAAAAACTAAAGATCTAGATCCGGGGCTAATTTATTAAATCCTAAACGAGTACCACTTTTAACTTTTCAAATTTAACTTCACTTTTCAAAAATACCCTTTTTAATTTACAAAAAAAAAAAATCTAATTATGATACATGTCACTAAGTTAGTTAATTTACATAAATATCTAAAAATGGAAAAAAAATAAAACTTTCCATATTTTAAGTCGCTCTGTACTTGTGTACGAGTGCTTACGAACCCGCTATTCGGGATTAGACTTCCGTAGTTCGTTTAATGAAAATATAATGGGTTGATTGATTTTAACTTTGGAAAAATTATCGAGTTTACGTTTTTCCCCATTTTGATTTATTTGAAGAAATTTTGTAAGGATCCTAAATTTGCTCATTTTTGGAAAATCTAAAGTACCCTAATTTGGAAAGGATCCATTTTATTTTTATTGATTTGAAAAATATGTTTTTCTAAGTGGTTAAACATTTTTCGTTTATTATTTTTAGTATTATTATTTTTTTCTTTATTTTTTTTTCATTTTCTATATTTTTATTGTTTTTATTACTTATCCTTTTTATTAAAATGTGAAAGCAACTAAAAATAATAATAAAAAATTTCTCTTTTCTTTTTTTTTTTCTCTTTTTCTTTTCTTTCTTTTTTTTTTCCTTTTCCTTCTTTTTTTTTTATTTGATTACATTTACATGGAATAAATAAATAAATAGATAAACAAATAAATAAATAAAAAGTAAAATGAAATATGGTAAATGTTTAGGACAGGGTAGAGAGCATGGGTCGAGTCAGTCGCAGGTCGGGTCGTCGGTCTGGGACGGGTCACCTATAATCCTTCTTCAGCAATGTTAGATAGGAGTAGTTGAAGACAATTTAGGCCGAATTCTTTGGGGGTGAGGGAAGATTTGTGTGTTTGGGATTGGACTTGGGGGTTTAGGCCAAGTGCCGTAGCCTAGGGTAGTCATTTGGCAGTTGTTAGAGGTGGCGGTCGACGGTGGTGCTTGGCCGACTAGGGTAGGGGCTTAAGAGTGGGGAATTCGATTGTGGGCTCAATTTGGGGCTAAGGTGGTTGGAGGTGGTGTTTTGAGAAGGGGTGGCTTGCAGTGGTTAGGGTCAAGCAGTGACTAACTTGGTGGAGCTGCTAGAGGGCACGGTAGAGGTCGAGAGAGGTTGTGGTTGGGAGCTAATCGAGTGGGGGTCACAGCTGTAATGTTGGGTTGTAGTGGAGGGCTCGTAAAAGAGAGAGAAAATGAGCTAAAGAGAGAAAGAGAATCGCAAGAGAGAAAGAGAGCTTAGGAGTCGATTCTGAAGCTTAGGAATGGTTCTCTTGCTCATTGACATCCTTATTTATACTTAAATTTTGACCCAGAAACAAAGAAAAGCTAAAATCGAAGTTAATGGGAATGGCTGAATTTTCAGTTTTTTCCCAATCTTTGAAGCTTGGTCTGAAGAGGAAGGTATTGGAAATCGAGGAAAAATGAAGAAGGGAAGGGGAAAGAGATGAAAACGAAGGGAAAAAGAAAGAAGGGGAGGGAAAAGTGCGCTAACGTGGTAGTTCCTGATATAATTGAAAAAAAAATAAGAAAAAAGGCCTCCCTGCCTTTACCAAGTTTCAATCCCAAGACCTCATGCTTAATGTTAATATTATACTCATATGCTTAATCGTCAAACTGTTGGTCGGTACCTTTTCCATATGTACAATTAAATTACACGTATAGACTCGTTCAGCCTATGTTAGTATAAATCTAAACCAAGGTTTAACGGCCCAACTCTTAAACCTAGATTAGAATTATAAATCTATTCTAATAAAATATTATTTTCTAAAATCTTTTATTTTTTCAATTTTTTGTGACTTTTTAGAATTTCTCAATTTTTGTATTATTATTATTATTTTAATTTCTTATTTTTTATGCTTTTTCCTATTTTCTTTTTTTTTATACTTATCTAAATTCGTATTTTTTCTTATTTATTTATTTATTTTAGGCTTTCTTTAATTTTCTATTATTTGAATTCTTCCTAATTTAGGACCCTACAACCTAATTTGAAAAAAAAAATTAAAAGGAGAGCAAAAATTGGGTGTTTACATCTATTCTTTTATATATCACCATCTATATATATGCTATTTGTAGGAAGTTCTAAACCCTAGTGGTAAAATTATAAATAAGGTATAAGGCCTTAAACCCTAAAGAATCGAGCCCACAAATAAAATAAGGAAAAACATATATAAGAATACAAAACTATGCGTTTTACAAAAGTCGGCATGCAGTTACTCGGTATGTCTTGGGAGTAATAGTATCCGAACTGGATGAGGTTGGCAATTTGATGTACAGGTTTAGAAAGGAGTCCCTGAACTCTCGCGTGGCTTGGCCAAGATACTAGAAAGGTCGACCCATAATTGCTGAAGTCTAAATTCAATCAGCACGAGTATCTCGATGCCATGCTGAGACGTTCTTTGCTCTCGTGTCCTTGACCTTATGGTATCTCAGTACCTCAGTTGACAATAGAGTTGATGACAAGTGTTTATTTTCCTCCCCCTTGTCTTTCTAGCTACAACTCGTCCTCTATCAGGACCCTAAATAAGGCCTAGTAGGATTACTTAAAATTTCCATAACATGTGTAAACCCATGATATGAAAACCACCTTTTAAGTCAAAGATTGCAAGACTATAAATGGTTAATTACTAAGGATGTTGAATTGTTAATTAATAAACATATTATAGGATATAAATAATTATGGATATCCAATATTCTACAATTCCTCAAAACTACAAAGAGTCGGTATCCCTTACCAAATGATAAGATCAAATAGTAAAACTTAAAATTCAAACTTATTGAAGTTACTAAATCTAAATATATAAGTAGTAGTAACATTTAAAGTCTCAAATGAGCAATACAATCTTTCTCTAATTTTAACCTCCAAATATCTAGTACCTACAAAAGAAAAACTATTTAAGGTTAAGCTGTAAGAACTTAGTGAACTACCCCTCATACTATACTGGCAAACAAGTTGTTACAACCATATGAATACATGCACACGTAGTATGCCAAACAATATATATAGTTAACTGGTGCTGCATATAATATCTGATTTTAATGCCCTCTAAGATAAGGGTTGGAGATACATCGCCACCAATCACAACCAGGCTCTAGCACCTAGGTTTTTAACCATAACTTTGAATTTCTTATTTCACAACATAAATTTTCATTTATGAAAATCCAGTAGTACACAAAATCCTAAGCCTAACGGTGAAGCGGCCCTCGCAATCCACATTCACACCCTATAATGGAGGTCTCTAGACTTAACCTTCAGCTATACAGTTGGCGTCTCCATCGCTTAGAAAGTTTATAGGTTTGAGTAAAGTCATGTTGTATGAAAGCATCGTATAGAAACACTTTAATATATATAAACAACCCCTGCAAGACCTTTCTTTACCTCCACATAAAGTAATGGCCGAAATAAGTAATGCAATACATAGATAATGCATAACCCTTTTAATTTAAGATAAGTCAAATATAATTAAGCCAAATTATGAGGCTATCAATCAATATCAACAAACTATCCAAATCATGTAATAATCAAATCATTAATTATCATATTTAACAATATTTCTCATAGTAATCAATCAATATCAAACACATGCATATCTCAAAACCCTATACATCAAGTTATTAATATTCAATTTAAGTACACTAACTATAAGCATAAACAAGTATAGAGTCATCGGGAGTGCTCTCTTGATTATGACAACTCGCTCTAGTTGTAATAATCGATCAAAAGATCCTCACCCTCATCGAGACCACCTAATCATTTTGAGATAATAGGGATAATAAGTAATTGAATTAACTAACAGTTGTAGATATCTATTTACCTAATTCTACTTAGATTATTAGCAGTTTTTTATTCAATGAAACCTAATTGCTATTTGTATGTAATTTTTTCATTCTATTTCCGATATTTACAAACTTATACTCGTTTTTCATCGTTTTCGAACGCATGTTCACATGGAGACGTCCATTTTGGACGTTAAGACCCGTGTTTTATGATATGGAATAAACTTATTGGAATTTTAACTATTAAAACTTAAATATTCTTATTGCTTATGTTTATATCCTATTTTGGTACCTAATGATTTAATTGGCTATTAGATTCTTACACTTAGATGATTTTACATTGTATTTACTAATTTATGTGCTTAATTGAGTCTAATTCAATTTAAGAAGTATATTAGGGGCTTGTAATAATTTCAGCCCATATATGTACATGTATATATATATATATTATTTTATTATGTTATCTTATATTTTATTAATTTATATGCTTATATCATGACTTATGTATACTTTATACTTATACTCTTATGCATTCTATACATAGGTTATGTTTGTACTTATACTTCTAATATACTTATATGTATACTTATATACTTGTATATATACCATATCTATGCTCGTATATATACCTATATATATATACAGTGGTATACGTATTTTATACGTATTTTCGTATGCCTTCTATACTCAATCTTCGTGTAATCCATGTTTTTGCATCTTATGGGCTTATTTAATAAGTTATATATGTATATACTTAGTATACTCTTTCTTTTAGGTTATGTACACAAAGGGAATTCATGTATATAGCTTTTTTTATACTTATGTACAAGTAGGTTTCTTATTCTTACCTATGTATATGTATACTTATATTATGTAAGGTGTAAATTTTGTTAATCTAATGGTAGGAAGAAAAGCATGACTTGACTCAAAGGATTCCGTATAACCTAATTCAGATGATTTTTAGGTAAATTAAGAGATTACAAAGTAGAAAATTATAAGGTTGATCTTTAAGTAAGGGCTCTAGATGATGTTGTGAGTTGAGAATGAAGTATGTAAAGTGTTAATTTTCACTAATTTGAATGAAAGAAAGGAATGATAAGGTGGTAACATATCTTTCCTTTGATAGGATGACCTCATTTAGACCTTGCATATACTTGAAGTCATAACATTGTTGGTTGAACTTAGGATCTTTTATAGAGTAGGATGTAATCCATTATTAAGGCTAACATGATTGACTTTTATAATGATGTTTGAAATGTGACACCTTTTAACTAAAGATAAACTCATGTTGTATATGTTGAATTGTGAATTTCATTCAGGGGTGTAAACACCTATAAAACGAGAGAATGGCTGTAAGGTACTACAAGGTGCTTCTATGTGACCACTCTAATGCCTAAGTTGGCCCTCTTATCATGTCAATAGAATTGTAAAATGTTATGAAGAGTCAGAGAATGAAAAAAGTCTTGTATGGTATTTATAAAAGGTCAATGGAAAATGCACCCAAATTGGATTATTAGATTAGGTTTAAGTATTGGACTAGCTAATAAAATCCCACATAGTAGTTATCAAAAATGCTTGTCAACACTTGCTCCCCACTCTCTTTGGGGACAAGGTTAGAAAAGAGAGTATCCAAGAAGGTTGATTTTGTGGGATCTCTAAAAAGGTTTGTAATCTAAGCTTAACGATATTAGAGTGTTTGAAGAAGTAAAGGCTTGAAAAGGCAAATGTCGAGAGTGGTTGGAGCATTTATAGATGTTGTCATGCCTAAAAAGGCTAGTGTCCTTAAGGAGGCAAAGGTTTAAAGAAGCCGGTGTGCCTGAAAAGGAAAAGGCCTACAAAAGCTAGAATGCTTGGAGAGGTGAAGGCTTGAAGAGGTCAATATGCCAAGAAAGCATTTAGGTCATCCAAGCTAAGCATGACTATGTTAAGTAGAGCCATAAAATAAGTTAGTTGTCCTCTAGTCCATTAAAGTATAGGACTTTGGCATATCTATCCGTCGTCTATACAAAGTGTCGAATTAAAGTATTTAACCCATTGCCATTTAATGGCTTAGGGTTCTTAAATAGCTTATCATCTATTATTTAAACTTATCTCATCGTGTGAATTTTTTCTAGAATTAGAGATTTACAAGTATCCCTTTCTTGTCATCCGTCAAATATAAGATAGATTAGCGCTTCATGATTAGTTCGTCACCTATAGTGTTTAGGGCTTAAAGCTATTGAGAAGTAACTCATTAGCGGATTATACTTGTATGGGCTCAAAATGGGGGCATTTGTTTAGCCTCGATTTTGATTTAAGTTATTGTACTCATCACAATGGGTAATTAAAATGAACTCACTAAGAGCTAAAAAAATTATCATGAATGCGAACGGATGGAACTTTGTATAAGAATCAGGAGTTAAATGGGAATATCAAGAATAGAAGAGCATAAAGCCTAAAGATGCACGTCTTAAAAGAATAAATAGCTAACAAAGTGCAACCAGATATATCCCATCTTTATTTAGGAGTTAAGTGGCTAGATAGACACAAAATCCACAAATAGTTCAGCTTTTTAAATACCAATTTGGGCCACCCCGTTTACCTACATATTAGACACATAGTCTGTGCATTTGTCCTCTTCTTCAATTTCTTTAGAAACGTGTTTACACAAACCAAGGCCGGATTTACAAGCTGTGAGAAGTTCGAATAAGCAATGCTTGGAGCTTAATGTTGCCTTGTTGAGGCTTGCTGCAACAATTTTCAACAACTCCACTTCATACTAGGAAGGACTTGGCTATCCTTCAAGTCACTCACAAGCATAGAGCTTTAGAGAAAGGCCGCTGCAATTATCGATGCAGTTCGACAAATTGTGGACTGCTCATATGCTATGAAGTCTGAAGGAGTTTAGCTAAAATTGTTCGACCAAGCATTGCTGAAATACTTTGAACACCAATCAAACATTTTAGATCTCGAAAGCTCAACAACTATCTTTAATGGAAGAACTCAGTAAGTTTTCATAATTCGAAAATCAAACCCAAATCAATTTAGTAGACAAATACATGCCACAGACAAAAAAGCTCAAGCTTAGTAAGACTGCTGACACTCAGAAAATTTTGTTCGGCATGTAAATTTCTCGGCCATGGACTGCCTAGATAGTTTGAGCGCCGACCAAAATTTTCAAGGGCTTGAAAGCTCGGAACATGGAAGCTCGGCATGCTCGGGATTTTTGGCTTGGCAACGGGTTAGTGCTGCTCGAGACATGTAAAATATATATTGTAAATATATGAGAAGCTCAGAAAACCAGATGTCACCTGTCAATTAACTTGGCATAACTGTGCTTTATTCTTGATTAAAATAGATAATGCCAGTTTCGGGAACTCCTTGTCCTTGCAAGGAAAACCATTTCGAGCTCAATTTTGAGATCAAGCAAGGAGGCCGACACTGAACTACTATTGCCTTTCGAGCGCTTGTTTATGAACATAAAGACAGGTCGATAAAAAAGTAGCTTTCCATATTGCAAATTTGGTCGGCTACTTAAGTGGAATGGGCGCCCTGCTATTGTTCAGTTAGAGATCAGCACAAATTAGAGAGGTTGGCAATTGCTTAAGTTGGAGGGCACGATTGCTCCTCTTTCCACAGTTCACTACCTAGGACATTTCAACCCTTACTACCGCTATAATTTGGATATAGTGTAGCCCAAACAAATCAACTCGGTCGTATCAATAATCATCCTACACATGGCAGCTCGAATTTTGTACTTCAAATCTTACGGATTTAGTACAAACTTGTTACTATCAATGAGTGCTCAGCATGATCTTTCATCATTGCTAGCCATAGTTGGATCTCGGCATGATAAGAACTGCTATTGTGCTCAGATTCGCTTGGATAATTGCAGTTTGGACTGATAACTTAGATAGATTATCGTAGCTTTGCATTGCCGCTCTTCTTTCACTCGAGTTTGAAATGGCTCGGAGCTCAACGAGTAGAATTAGCTATTCGAGATTGTTTCGCAATGGGGTTTAATCGTCAAGGAGTTTGCTAAGTTAAGATCAGCTCGACTTTCTCAATATGCAGGCCAATTGCGAGTCAGATTGGAGTTTGGTCATGTCGATGGCAGCTTAACTTCCTTGCGTTTGTTGCTGGTAGGAAATTGTCATGCTCGGCATGTGCTCTAGATTCCATTCGCACGTGTATTAAACTCGGCACATGAGCAGTTGGTCGAGCTTGTTCCATTCAAGAACTCATGTTAGGTCAACAAGAATGTGAAAACACCAAAAGTTCAAATTTCTCATAATTCGGCATCTATCTTGAAATTCTCTTCTTGGATTTAGTTTAGAATGCGAAATTATAGCTCGTGCATGCTCGGATACTTGTTTGGTGTGAATTGCAGGCTCCATTAGCACGGAGCTTGGCATAGGGCTACTATGAGCATGGTATCTTGGTAAGGAGCTGGTCGTAAACACAGTGAAGGTGCTCAGTGGGTATGCATATAAGCTCGGCGAATGGAGTCACAGAGCTCTATATGCCTTATGTTGATGCTATTTGTTATGGCTACAGCAACTCAGCATATTCAGCAACTTCAAAATTGGACAGCTCAGCAACTATTCTCGGCTACTTCGGCAATTTGGCACAGGCTTGATGTTCCCATTTAGCGAAGAGAATAGCTCGACCAAAAACTTTTCAACACAGGGCTTGACTTGTAAGGAGTACTCGGTTCGGGTAGAGAGTAGTTTGGCACAGCCAACTTTGTTCCAAATTGTGAAACGAAGACTGAAAAGCACCATGGATGTTCAAATATGTTGCTGCAAGGTTGAGATGGTGCGATAAAATTCATCAAGACTACCATCTTTGGTCACAATTGTTGAGCCAATTGAGTATAAGTGAGAAAATGTCGACATGAGTGACTGGTTTATGAACGGCACCAATGCTTATATGTTTGCTCGGCATTTTCGACTAGCTCGGAAAGGACAAACAAACTCAGAACAGCAGGCTCGATAGTCAACCTTACCCTTGCTTGGTAAATGGCGTAGGAAACTGTTCATCAAAGCCATTATTTAATAGCAGAGCTAATCTAGATGCTTTAATTCCGAGCAGGGGGTGCAACAACAGATGCAACCAAGCAACCCCATGATGTGAAAAGTATTAAGCCAGAATAGAGTGTTTAATTTGTTGTGTCGTAAGGGATTATCCTATTTATAGAGTGTTCGTGTAGAGTGTGGTTCCCCCATTCACTTAGCAGCTCGGCAAGTCGAGGCCCGTGTATGTCAGCTTGATTGTTGGGATTGTAGCTCAGAGTTGTCACTATTGGTGGAGTAGCTTGCCTTGTTGTTTGTTTAGAGGAGACTAAGAGCTCAACATATCCATAAGGAGGTCGGATTCATTGCCTTGTTTGGTTATTGGGATTTTCACTATTGAATTTTGAGTAATTGTATTTGATTTTCTATTTAGTGTGTGCCGATCTTATGTGTTAGCTTTTAGCAACAGTTGAATCTTATGTCAGGTAATAGCCCCTATTACAATGAAATGGTAAGTTTGTTCTTCGATCTACTGCATAACGCAACATCAATGTTTTAAGTTTGTCCTCGTTAAATTGCGATTAACGAATACCATGGTTCAAGCTTATTTGACGAATAAGCCAATCACAATAAGTTCCAACCTACTACGGTTAACGAACTCAAGTAATCTTAGTAAGTTTCAACCTAACGCGGTTATCTGGTAAGCTTAGATCTAATTTGATGAACGGGCTCAAATAACTTTAACAAATTCTTATCTAATACGATTAACAAACATTTTAAATCCACACCTATAAGGGTTAACAGATAAATGTCTATCACCCTAATCAAAACAGGGGTTCAAATGCAAGCCATTGAAAGCCTTTCTAGGAGAAATTCATATTTTAATCTTTAGTGCATGAAATAAAGCGTACAAAAGTTAAATACACAAAAATGTCGATAGAAAATAAGTCTGAAAACTACGAATTGGAAGGTTAGCATCCCAACTAGATAAAGTTCTAATCATAAACAAATATTCAATTAGAACACTGCTCAACAACATTTTCCTTGATAGCCTCGACTGGATTGGCATCTTGATTGGCATTGGAAACTTCAACTAGAACAAGGAAAACTTCTTTTG
Organism: Lumnitzera racemosa; assembly: GCA_024138005.1. Lineage (NCBI taxonomy): Eukaryota > Viridiplantae > Streptophyta > Magnoliopsida > Myrtales > Combretaceae > Lumnitzera > Lumnitzera racemosa. Next base: position 50,807,812 of record JAMXBC010000008.1, on the reverse strand, counting down.
AAGCAGTCTTTCTAGAAGGCAACAGATTTTCAGCGACATCAAGGAGATCACCTTCTTGTCTTTGATCACCATCTTGCCACCAGGATGCCTAAGTTAGTGTTTGTGATTTAACAAAGAGTAAGCAAATAAGTTGTAGAGTAAAGGGGTGGAAGAAAGTTCTTATAGTGCTTTCCTTCCCTTATTTATGTAAATGTTAGGTGACTGTAATAACAATTAAACATTGGTTGTGGACTACGTAGCAATCTTATAATTAAGCACATGCCTATAATATAAGAATAATGAGTGGTTAAATAATGAGATTGTACTAAATTATACTTGTTCGTGCTACTTTCCAAAGTTTAAACTGAATATATGAATAGGCTTGGCTTCAAGGCCCATCAGATGGGCTTAGCCCTTATCAATATTAGCTAGAAATAATTAGTTGTCTTCTCGATGGTCAAATGACCGAATAATACATTAAGGCAAAATCCAGCTATCAATATTTGCCCCTTAACTCCTATTGTTAAAAATTCAACAATGGGAGTAAATATAATTTAATACTCAATTTGAGCGGCCAGATGAGTAAGACAAAAATTGATTTTCCAAACATCAATTGACATGCTAAAGGGTTTCTTTTTAGTTTTTGAAACATGTTGTACCAAGTCCTAAGTGAAAGGTCAGAACCTTTTGACTTTCCTACCTATTTGTTTTTTTGCGATAGCACGCAATCATACTAGCCATCATTATACTGTAAGGGCTATTGACTATCAATGACACGATATCCCTCGAATTTCTAACATTTGACACTGTCACCCATCCATGCTTGATCATCCAATAAAAAATTGCATCCCTATCAGAAGCATTTTGGTGTTATGAGGAGAAACTATCTATATATAAAGGATTTTTCCATAATAATAACAATATCTTGCTCTTTTCTCTTTCATATCCACTTTTAGAATTTTCATCCACTTTCGACATTTCATCTTTAAGTTTTTTTCTAGTTCATGAATTTCTTGTATTGTTGAATGATTCCTAACAACATAAACTTCAATCAGGTATGATTCAAAATATTATTTATTGACTTATACTTTCAAATTTTGAAGCAACTGAGTTTGAAGCTACTTCTCCGCCCCAAGAAAGGAACAAGATGACATCTTCTTCTAGTAGTTTGGTAGACAGCACAATGGAATAATGGGAAAAACTCGCATACATTAACACTCTCCCTATAGATAACTACCTAGATGATAAGATAAGAAGGTCAGTTGCCACGTATTTGTACAATAACATAGTTTATAACATTAATTCTCTAGATAGAGTGGTGAGTGGTGCTATTAGGATACTCATCTTGAAGTATAATAAGTACTGGTAGGGTTTTCTAAATGCATTATGTAAACCTTGTAAATTTAGCTATTTGAAAATATGATTGAACCCTAGTACTATAGATAACTTCATGAGTCGATAAGGCTGAATAAAATAAAAATTTTATTAAATTATGAAATCGAATATATTATAAGTAATAAAAATCTTAAAATTTTACTTAAAACCTAAATCGTATACAAAAACCCTAAAACCCTATGTATGCATAAATACCTCAAATTGAACTCGACCTTGACAAAAACTATAAAACTATAATTTTAATCATATAAAATGAATAATTATACCATAATAGTAATAAAACCCTAAACAAATATATTATCGATTAATACTTATAACCGCGTAAAATTATTAACAAACATTTTGAGATAGCTCGTAAATATTATAAATATAATGAATAACAATTAAATTAATAAATTTTATAAAAGTTTCAAATAATATTTATTAATTATTATTTCATAATTTATATTTGGAAATTTCTAGTTTTCTTATTTTTCTTTTCCCTTTTCTTTTTCCTTTTTCTTTTCTTCTCTAAAATTTTTTCTTTTTTTTCTACCACGTTAGGGTTCCAACTTATAGTTTGCACTACCCATGTGCAATATTATCTTTTCTCTTGTGTTTAATTATGTAGATGAGAAAAATTTATTCAATGATAAGCCCATCACATCAATTTAATCCTTTCTTATTCTCTTTGCTTTTCTCCACCATATGACTTCTCCTTGACTACTTTACTTTGCCTTTGGAATTGCTTTCTTTTGCTTTCAAAACAAAACTCAATTTAACACAAATCCTCATAGAAAATCCTCTTTACTTTTCCTCCTATTTATTTATTTATTTTTTTCACTACTTTCTTCTTAACTTTCAACAAATCCAAGAAAATGAGGATTAAGTACTTGGAATCATCATCTATCAAGGCATCAAAGGAGCAATTTAATAGCCTCTTAGAGTATGTATTTTGTTAACTTGTACATGCTTTATGCGCATATGTAGTTAGTAGAAATATATGTACTTAGGAATTTTGAAATTATAATGGATTTTTGTAATTTTCTTGCATTAAAATTAAGTGTACATGTACAAATACTAAAGTATGTTCATATATCCATACATGTTATACTTACTATGTATATGAATATAGATATATAGATATGTGTATATCATATATGTATATTTATGTTTGTCTATTTCCATTACATATGTCTATGAACAACATGTCATTGAAAATATAAATGTATATTTATGTATTTATGAAGTACAAATTACTAGTATAGTATAATATATGTAAAATAGTGTCTATGTTTGGTATATATACATATATGTGTATATAATAGTATTTTACTATGTATTTTCAAAATATAGACATATATATATATATATATATATCTATGGACGTAGTAGTATATGTATATGTATTTGTGTATAATATTATGTATGTTAAGTATTTTAATATACATATATGAAATTATGGCCATATATATATATATGTATAAAATACAAAAAAATACAATTATGTATATATATATATACTCATACGTATAGCATAGTAGCATACTTATAATTATATTATCATATTACATAAGTATTCATATACATATAAAATACATATATTAATAATATAGTATAAATCAATATATAAGTATACTTAGAGACTACATGTATAATATACTATAAGAATAGGTTAATATATAAATATAAGACATGGAATTAAAAAAAAAAGGGGAAAACAATTAATTTACCAAAATTAATAAAATATAACAACATGCATGTTATGTAAAAATAAAAAAAGATAGGAAAAATATTGAATTATGTATATTTCAGAAGTGACATGTGGCACTTATCCATTTTGCCACATCAGTATCTAATTAAGTGAAACTAATTTGTAATTAAAAATAATAATAAAATAATTAATTATTTAGAAAATTATTAAAATAGTAAAAATTAAATGAAATAGATATTAACCCTAAAAAATGGCCAAATACATAAATTATAATTAAATAGGCTTAAAAATAAGAAAATTATAAAATATAAGAATTAAATATTTATTAAATCATAAATATGTAAAGAAAAGGCTTAAAATAATATATTAAATTATTTAAATCAAAATATTAAAATTCATAATATTTTTACACTATAATAGAAAATACGAGTTACAATGTCCAAAAATAGACCCCATTATGCGAAAATAGGTTCAAAAACGCTAAAAATAAATTATAAGTTCATAAAAAATCAAAGTTGAAATAAAAAAGTTGCACGCGATTAAAAATTTATGATAAATCAAGCAAAATAGGTAAAAAAATTGAAGTTAAACTATATTTGTACCATACTGGGGTTATAGTAAAAAATTAGTCAAATAATGATAGATATTTAGTTAATTGGAGAACTTAGTTTTTTAGAATACTTATAAGTTTTCTTATCTTTTAGCTATTCGATTATCGAGTTTCAGAATTCTTAAAGACTGGGAGAGTGAGAATTAATCTAGATGAGGGAGTTCTAATGATTTACTATTTGCTTGTTGCTTATTGTTTAATATTGATTGTATCTTCAATGACTGATTGCTTCTTCAATGACTGATTGCTTTGCGTGTTATCATCTATGTGATCACTTTTTAAAATTGGTAAATATATCTATTCAATTAAAATAACCAGTTATATTTGTCGCATGTTTATGACCCAATTAGTATACTAATGGAGAGTGCTAGCTTTACAGATTTTTGAGAAAAGTATTTTTGGAAAAAGTTTTTCCAATCTTAAATATATTTTGTATGATTTCTATAAGGACTTATAGTGCCCATGAATGATATTTTTATTATTAAGGCAAAGCTATCATAGTATCTTTAATTTATTACGAGAGGACTCGTATATTTGTGCCTATGGGGTTGTAGTTATATTATGATAATGAGAGGACTCGCTTTGTATTCCCGAGGGGCCTTACATATGTTTAGTTGAGGCCCTAGTTAGGGTTTACCTATAATGATTGTTATTTCTCAAACTAAGATAATAGTTAAGTATCGTCTAGTAAGAGTGTACCCCTAGGTAGTCTTATGTGGTTAAGGTAAGGTGCTCCATGCGAGTTAGCATGAGGGAAAAATCAATGTGTAGATGATATAAATCTACACCTTCCATAGTTCCAAACTCTTATGGATGTGTTACTTGCATTCATCACTTTGTCGCGTTTGCATTCATTTCATATGTAGATAGATTGTATGGGTGCCTTTAAGTAGGGATAGGGAAAAATCATGAGAGTAGAGTACAAACCGGAAATAGGTTTGATAATGTTATAATTGATTGAAATGTATATAATTAGTATAGAACCAATCGATGTAGAAAATATTTATATAAGATTATGTATAATATAGTATTTCTTGTTAATTATTAAGTTGTTTTACTTTATTTTAGTATTTGGTAGAAGATACTGATTCTTTGCAGTTCTAGTGAATTGTAAAATATCAGATATCCATATTCACTTATGTTTTATAGCAAATTATTTAATTAAAAACGAAAACCTTAGTGTTTAACTATATAGAGTCTTACAATCTCTAACATGCAAGGTAGTTTTTGTATCATGGGTATATATATGATATGAAAATTTTAGATAATCTTACTAGGCCCTCTATAGGGTCATGATACATGGCATCTACGTAGGCTAAAGGAGGGTATACTTTTTGATAAATAGTGAATTGGATATATATATGAAATATTTGGATTTGGGAATACATTTCCAATTCTCTACCTTTCTAAAAAAATTCTTCAATTATTTTCAACTTGTGTCAAGTATATTTTCCCCTAAACACTTATAGGCTTCTCTTCGCATTCGAGATAATATGTGAAGAGATTGAGGCTAAGGATATACCCTAGTTATTTAAATACTTCTTCATAATAAGAAGGCAACCAAATGGTTGGTATTTTGTGGTAGCTTGGCATAGGAAAAAATTTATGGATACATTAGTGTCTAAAACCTACTAGTGGAATGACAAGTTTCTCTTTATTAGGTCAAATGAAAATTTAGATTTTAAACTCAATAGATTGAGCCTATTTGCACCAAAGACATTGAGTTAATGTCAAATGACGTTGCCACAACTAAGAAAATTAAGGAGAGAAGAAGTAACAAGATGTTTTTCTAACATGCCATAAGAATAATAAAATGTTACAAAAAGGGGGAGCTAATCTTTCTAACAATGAAGGTAGGTGTTATTCTACCTATTATGCCAAGTAAAGCTATAAAAGGAAAGCTATTCTTGTGACTTGGAGGGAGAATAATTACCTTTGAGCTTTACTTAGCACGAACTTTGTAAGTTTTGACTTTTCCCTTTTTCTACTTGTACTTACTTATTTTATGTAAGCATGGGTGTTGGGGATGTAAATCCTGCAAAATTATTGCCTTAAGCAAAAGCCAACAAATAGAAGCTTGATAAATGTATGGCTGCTAAATTTCTTGTTAGTAGGCCTGCTATATCGAAAAAGATTATCTAGGAGAAGGGCGTGAAGGAGGCTACTACTCTGAAAAAAGAAGAAGGAAACACATCTTACCAATAAGGGTTAAAGGCTTGAGCAAATAGGAACTATTGGGGTTATGCAACTTAAAGTGATCCCTTATTCGATAAACTCTACTTAGAAGGAAGCATTAGGAGAAGACAGCCGAGATATTGCTAATAATAGGAGCGCCAAGGTCATTCCTCAAGAGATGGTAGATAGCCTATCGAGCCAAACAAACGATGAGTCTAATCCCCAAAAAAAGAAGTGGGAAAGAGCTTATTGATCATCCTCCATCCAAACACCAAGGTTTTAGATGAGAAGAAGGAGGAGGCTTCGAAAAATAAAGCTCACGACATTAGTTCTATCGAGTTTGTCCCTAATTGTGAAGTGGATGAATACTTCATGTCGTGTTGGAACTTCCATGTCTTAGACATGGATTCTGCTTTAGGTAGTAGGGAAAAGTCTTTAGCTTTGATGGAGGGAGTCATTTTTCCTAAGGATAGGGAGATTTTGAAATAGGATGTAGACAATGTAAACCCCACAAACTAAATTTTAAAACTAATTAAAATTTTAAACTCAAATATGATATGAATAAGAAAAACCCTAAAATCTTAATTGAAATCTTAATCACATATAAAAATCTTAAACTTTATATATGCGTAAATACTTAAGTTTGAACTCGAACTTAACAAAAACCCTAAAACTATAAACTAAAGCTTATATAATAAAAAACTATACCCCAAAAGTATTAAAAATCTAATAGAATATAATTATCGATCAATATGCGTAATCATATAAAATTATTAACAAACGAAGTGAGATAACTCTCAAATATTATAAACATAATGGATAACAATTTAATTAATAAATTTTATAAAATTAAAAATATTATTATTATTAAGCCTATAATTTTACATTTGAAATTATGATTCTTAATTTCTTTTTATTTTTCCTTTTTTCCTTTTTCCTTTCCTTATTTTTTTTTTCCTTTTGCTACGTGAATTCTCTTCCTTCCTAGACGTGGTGAGCTATAGCTTATGTGTTTAATTTTTTTAGATAAGATAAAGGCAGGATACTTGATAAGCTAGATGTTCCATTCATCAATTGCACCTTATCACTTCTTTTCTTCCTTATTTCTTTTACCTTAACCTTATTTGATTACTTTGGTTGGCTGCAATTTTTTTCTTCATTAGATTTGTTTCACATTTTTTTTTTCAAAAACAAACTTAAACCTAGACACACACATTTCATCTCCTTCTAACAGTAATCTTACTTTTCCTTCTTTCATTTCCTATTTTCTTTTCTTGTTTTCTTTCATTTTGTTTCAATAAAGTGGAAAAGAGGAAAAAAAGCTCTCAGTTAATCCCTCTTCAAGACATAAAAGAATTAGTTAAGTAATATTTGATGTATTTATTTTTATTACTATACATATACTTTTGTTGTGTATGTATATTTTGTTAAATTATATGTATTTTGGGTATATGTAATATAGTGCAAGTTGTACTTTCTTTTTCTTAATAATAAAGCTACTTGTACACGCATTGAAATTTCATGTAAAGTTAGTATTTCTTATGTATATGTGTTCATATATTCATGTAAATATTTAGGTATATAATAATATGTACATATATGTTTAGTTAATTATGTAGAGTATATGGTATAAAGAGATTTATGTATATATATATGTATATATAGTATGTATGATAGTTAATTTCATTTTTCTTTGTATATATATATATATAAGTATAGTGAATAATTATATATGTATAGTATATAATATATTTGGGTATATAGTGTGAATTTACATATGTATTTATATATAAATAAGATAAGAAAATAATAGTATATAAGTGTATGCATAAGTATAAAAATATGTATACTAATAGTATATTATGGTATAAGTACATGTATATACTTAAATAGTATATATACGATATACTAAATTACTAAATGAAGTGTGATAATATGTATATATACATATATATATATATATTTAAGCTGTGGGGTTTAAGAAAAGAAAGTGGGTTAATTTACAAAATTTAATAAAATATAATAATAGATATATATGTATAAATATTAAGTAAATTTACAAAATATAAAAAGTTGGTAAATATAGAAATTTCATAAATTGACACATGGAACACCCCTATATTGCCACGTTAGCATCATATAATTATAAATAATTTCATAATTATTTAAGAAATGACTAAAGTAGCAAAAAGTGTATTAAATAAGTATTTAACTTTCAAAATAGAAAAGTAAGTAAATTGTTATAAACTAGACTTAAAAATAAGAAAATTTCAAAGTTATAAAATTAAGATATTTGTTAAATCATAAATATGTAGGAAAAGCTTAAAATAATAATTAATTATTTAATTCAAAATAATTAAATTCATAATATTTTTAAACAATAATGAGAAATGCTGGTTAAAACTTTCAAAATGGATCCTGTTACATGAAAGTACATCCAAAAAACAATAAAAATCTCTTATAAATTCATAAAAATCGAAGTTAAAACGAAAAAGTTATATGTGATTGAAAATTTAAAATAAATAAAGAAATAAAAGATTTAAGTTAAATTATGTTTATACTATATTTAGGTTATAATAGGAAACTAGACAAATAATAATAAATACTTAATTAACCAAGGAGCCTAGTTTCTCAAAATACTTATAAGCTTTATTATTTTTTAGGTACTTGCCTATCAAGATCTAAAAATCCTAAAAGCTTGAAGAGTGAGCATTAACCTAGATGAAAAAGTTCTAATAATCCGTTATCTCCTTGCTATTTGTTATTTGTATGCTACTTATTGGTTCATACTGATTGTTTGTTAAATGACCGATTGTTTTATATGCTATCATCCGTCTGATCATTTTCTTAAATTAGTAAATATAACTATTTGATTGAAATAATCAGTTATGTTCGTCACATGTCTATAACCCAATTGGTATATTGATAGAGAGTGTTGGTGTCATGACCCTAAATGGAGCCTAGTAGGATTATCCAAAATTTTCATATCATGTGTGTACCCTTGATTTGAAAATTATCTTGCAAGTTAGAGATTGCAAGATTCTAAATAATTAGTCACTAAAATTTTTATTTATTTATTTAATTAACTTGCAATCACATATATATGACTATGGATATCCGATAAGCTACAGTCTATTAGAACCGTAAAGAATCGGTATCCCTTACTAAACAATAAGATTAGGTAGTAAAGTTTTAAAACTTAAACTTACTAAAGTCACAAAATTTAAATGTAGTATTAATAATTATATATATAATAATTCAACTGAACCATACAGTCCGTCCTTAAATTCTAACTTCGATGCATCTCGATGTTGACACTCAACTCTCAATTCTTAACCTATGCCCAATCATTTAGCAACCTATAAGAGAAAACTATTGGAGAGTAAGTTACAAGAGCTTAATGAGTTAACCCTAGTACTATACCAACAAACAAGTTATTAAATATTTTATTACCAAACATATGAATGCATGAACAAGCAGTATGCTGAACAGTATATATGTAGTTGACCAAACTGCATATAATATCGGATTTAATGCCCTTCGAAGTAAGGGTTGGAGATACATCAGCACTAATCACAACCGGGTTCTAGCACTTAGGTTTTTAACCTTATATCATTATATATATATTTATGAATTCCCTGTTTCACTAAACAGGTTTCTACTTCCATTAGTCAATAGTATACAGATATCCAGGTCTAGTGGTGAGTTGGCTCCCGCAGTCTACGCTCACACCCTATAGCGGTAGTCTCTAGAAGTGACCCTTAGCCACCCACGGTTAGCGTCTTCGACACCAATAGAACCCACGAACCAAGGGTAAGGTCTTATTGTACCGATACTCCTGTACTGTACTAATCAAATCATGTGGGAATCCATCCTTCCAAAGCCCTTCATTACCAAACGCGTGAGGTAACAGCCAGAACATTATATGCAATGTTTGTGCTTTATGCATGAACCATTTAATTTTAGTTGGGTTAAATATGATTAAGTCAATTTATGAGGTGATCAAACATTATCAACAAATCATTCAAATAATGCAACAATAAATTATATCACATTTACTAGTATTTTACATAGTAATCAATCAAAATCAGTTGCATGCATAACTCGAATCCCTATACATCAAGTTATTAATATTTAATTCAGGTGCACTAACTACAAGCACAAAACAAGTATAAAATCATCGAGAGTATTCACTTGGTCATAAATGATGTTAAGGATTGTAATAGTCCAAAGGAAAATTGGTCTCGATCTCAAGATCACCTAACATTAGAGGAATATGGAAAGCAATAAGTTTGGGAATTAAATCATCAAACTAGCATGCGAAATCGTACTGTTTACTTAAATCAATTATTGATTTACGTGAAATCATTGATTTGAGCTTTTTTTCAAATCGTATATAACTTTTTTGTTTTAGCTCGAATCATTATGAACTTATAGTCCATTTTGATCATTTTCGAGCGTATTTTTTTGTAGTGAGGTCCATTTTGGACGTTGTGACTTGTAGTTTAAATTGTGATATAAATTTACTTTTTAAGTTTAACAATTATAAAATGTTAATTTTCACTTGTTCTTAATATATTTATGATGTAATGATTATTTAAATCATATATTCGATATTTTTATTGTTTTAAGCATACTTTCCTATTTTTTTGAGACTTTTAGCTTTATTATGATTATTATTATCATTATTGTCATTATTATTTTTATTATTTCTTATTTTTATATATTTCACGATTTATACATATATATATATATACATATGCTTATAATATATTTTATAATTTTATCTTATTTGAAAAATATCTAATTACGGTAATATATATATATATATACATGTACCTACTCCTTATATAATTATAAATTTGTTTTAGTTTATAGATATTATTATATATATTTTCGGTATACTACTTATATATAATATATGTTATACGCTATATGTATGTATATACTTGTTTTATAAAAACAAACATACTCTTATGTACATATATATATTCATGTATTTGTATTTATATATATAAATATACTTATATAATTTCAAATATATAGATACATATAAATAGTCTACAAATACCAATTCTTGTAATATATATTCTGTACATATATTTACATAGTATTTGTTATAAAATATGTATACTATATATTATACATATATTTTATGATATATGTGATACACCACAATATATACTTTATATTATACATATACTATACGATTACATATGTATATATATACAAAAATAATTATACATAGATACATATATATATATAGCTTACGGTACAAATATATATATCTACTATAGATATTTAATGAAAATACTTAATACAAATTATATGTATTCTTAAAAAAATATATATATAATACATACTCTTCTGTATAATATACCTATATACATACATGTATACATACATAGCCTAATACATGCATATGTAATTCAATTTATGTATTTATGCACATATACATGTATTAGTAATGTTATATTAAAAAAAAATACTACACAAATACTTCATTTATACATGTATATACTATATAATATATATCTGTACTAGAAAAATAAATTACTTACCTATTTCTTTTAATTCTTTCTTCTACTTTTCCTTCTTCTTTTCTTTCTTCTTTCCCTTCTTCTTTCCCTTCTTTCTTTTTCTTTCTTTCCCTCATGGTTTTGCTTCCCAGATTTTCGATTTGTGCAAAATTTTTTTTTCTTTTTTCCAGATCTTTATTTGCTCCTTTTATTCATGTGAGGAGCTAACTTAGAATTTAAGCTAAGATATTATCCAATATTTATTTCCATTTTTCTTTTATTTTACACTCAACACATGGCAATTTTTTTTCCTCACGTAGGCTACCATTTGATTTCTAAAATGTAGCATTTGGAGAAAAAGAAGAAAAGAAAAAAAAGAGATAAAGTGAAAAAGAAAGAGAAGGAAAATAAAATTAATAATAAATATATGTTATTTTTCTAAACATATAAATTATAACAATACTCATCGTAAATTAATTTTTAAATTTTCGTGAAATTTTATCAATTTAATTGGTACCTGTTACAATTATAATTTTTACAAGTTATTATACCGATTTCGTTAAAATGTTACGCGAATAGGCGATTTAGTCAAAAATTGCAATTGGCTATGTTTATATCACTATCGAATAATATTTAACTATTTTATAGGTTTATATTTATAATTTTAGGGTTTCGATCAAATTCGAGTTTAATTTTAGTTCATGGTGCATAAATGCGATTTAGGGTTTTGATCAATTTTTCTATAGTTTTATTACTTATAATATATTCAAATTTATAATTTATTAAATTTTTGTCTTGTTCGACTTTACTGACTTATCAAGTCATCTACAGTATTAGGGTTCAATTCTACTCTTAAATAACTAAATTTACGAGGTTTACAATTAGTTTTGCAAATTTTTGAGAATTTAGGAAACATTTTTCAAATCTTAAATATATTTGGTATTATTTATATGAGCGCTCGTAATGCCTATAAATGATATTTTTTATCATTAAGGCAAAGCTACCATAATATCTCCAATTAATTGCAAGAGAACACGCATATTTGTACTCATGAGGCCTTGGATATATGTTGATAGCAAAAGGACTCGCTTTGTGTGGTTGAGGGGCTTTGGATATGTTTAGTAGATGGCCTTAATTAAGATCTACCTATATTGATTGTTGTTTCTTGGACTGGGTTAATAGTCAAGTGTCGTCTGGAGGGATAGTGCCCTTAAGCAGCCTCGTGCAATTAATGCGAAGTGCTTAATGTGGGTAAGAATGGAGGATAATCGACATGTAGATGACGTAAATCTATACCTTATATAGTTCTAGACTCCTATGGTTGTGTTGCTTGTCTTCACTATGTATGCATTCATTTTGCTTATAGGTATATTGCATTTATACTAATAATGTTTAATAACTTGCTTGAACGATGGTGGTGAAGAATGAACTTATTGAGCTGTGGTTTTCTCATTCCCCTATAGTTCTTTTTCAAGTTCATTTAAGTTAGGATTAGGATGAATTTTGAGTGATGAGTACAAATGGAAGATAGATTCGATAATGTTAGGATGAATGGAGGAGGATATAGTTGGTATAGAAATAATTTATGTAGATAATATTTATATATTAGAATTATGAATAATTTAGTATTTCTTATAATTTATCAAGTTGAATTACTCTGTCTTATTATTTGGTAGGAAATACCGATTCTCTATAGTTTTGAGAAACTATAGAATATTGGATATTCTTAGTTATTTATATTTTACGATGAATTTATAAACTAATAATTGAAAACCCTAGTGTTAAAATAATTAAAATCTTGCAATTTATGACTTGGAAGACGATTTTTGTATCATGCGTACATACGTGATATGAAAATTTTAGGCAATCCTATTAGACTCTTCTTAAGGTCATGAAAAACATAGTAAGTGATTGCAATAAAGGTCATATTACTGTGAAGTTGTATGATATATGAAGTAATCACCTTTTCATTTACAGCTCATGTCTTGGTGCTGACATAATTTTGTCTAAGTACAAATTAGCAATCATGTTTTAATAGCCTTAGATGAAGCCAAGAAGGAAATGAAGAAGGTATTAATCAAATTTTGTTGCTTTGTTGAGAAGCAAATAATTTATTTAGCCTTGTTAATTTATTGCAAAAAGTTTAGGAGGCTTATAACTCCTTAAAAGCTCAAACTATCGCGTTGGAGAACGCGAGGATTAAGGCTGAGATGGAGGTTAGAAAATTATAGGAAAAGCTTTATACTGAGAAGCTCGCACATTCTTTGACAACCGATGAAGCTTTAGGCCTTAAGTCCAAGAATGAAGAGCTTTACAAAGATGTCGAGGACTTAGAAAGAGGAGCTCTACAAAAAGTGAGAGGAAGGCTAGGAGTTAGGATGAACAATAACCTCAATGAGTGATGAAGAGGATAGGGTAAGGATGAAAATAAAGAACTTGGAGATATTTCATGATCTTAAAGGGTGTATAATAAGATTACCTAAACTTTTCATATCATATGTACACCCATAATACGAAAACTACCTTGTAAGTCAAAGATTGCAAAACTTTAAACAAATAATCACTAAGGTTTTCGATTTTTAATTAATTAACTTACTATAAAATATAAAGGACTATAGATATCCGATATTCTACAGTCCACTAGAATTATAAAGAATTGGTATCCCTTACCAAATGCTAAGATAAGGTCAAACAACTTCATAATTTAAAAGAAATACTATATTACACATAATCTTATCATATAAATATTTTCAATATCAATTTTTCTATATCAACTATACACATTTCAATCAACTTTAACATTATCAAACCTATTTCCAATTTGTACTATGTTCTCAAGATTTTCCTTGATCCTTACATAAAAGAACCTACAAAAAAAATTATGGGAGAATAAGCAAACTATGGCTCAATGAGTTCATTCCTCACTACTACTATTCAAGTGAGTTATCAAATATTATTAGTATACATGCAACATATCTACATACAAAATGAATGCAAGTGCGATGAATGCAAGCAATACATCGATAGGAGTTCGAAACTATAAAAGGTGTAGATTTACATCGTCTACATGTCAATTTTCCTTCATACTTACCTATACAAAGTACCTTACCTTAGCTACATGGGGCTGCTTGGGAGCACTGTCCCTCCAGACGACACTCAATTATTACCCCAATCTGAGAAACATCAATCAATATAGGTGGATCCTAATTAAGTCCATCTACTAAACATATCTAAGGCCCCTTAAGCACAGAAATCAAGTTCTCCTGCTATCAACATATATCCAAGGTCTCACGGGTACAAATATGTAAGTCCTCTCACAATCAATTGGAGATACTATACTACTTTGCCTTAACAATAAAAATATCACTCACAAGCACTTCGAGCCCTCACAGAAATCATACAAAATATATTTAAGATTATAAAAATGTTTACTAAAAATACTTTTCTAAAAAATTGTAAAGCTAGCACTCTCAATTAGTGTACTAATTAAGTTACAAACGTGTGACAAATATGACTAGTTATTTTAGTCAAATAATTATATTTACTAGTTTAAGAAAGTGATCACATAGATGATAGCACACAAAGTAATCAATCATTCAATCAAGCAATCAATATCAACCAACATGCAGCATATAAATAACAAACAATAAGCAAATTGCAAATCATAAGAATTCCTTCACTTAAGTTAATGCTCACTCTCTAATCCTTTGAGATTTCTAGTCTTTGATAGTTGGGTACTTAAAAGATAAGTAAATCTATAAATATTTTGAAAAATTAGGTTTATCAATTAACTAAATATCTATTATTATTTGCCTAATCTCCCACTATAACTCAAGTATGGTATAAAATTTGTTTAACTTGAATCTTTTACTTACTTTTCTCGGTTTATCTTAAATTTTCAATCGTATATAACTTTTTCGTTTTAACTCAAATTTTTATAAATTTATAGTCAATCTTTATCGTTTTCAGATGTACTTTTTCATTATGGGGTCCGTTTTAGACATTGTAACTTGCAATTTTAATTATGATGTAAAAATATTATGAATTTCATTATTTTGACTTTCGTACTTATAAAATATTATTTTAAGCTTTTCTTTACATAACTAGGATTTAATAAATATATAATTCTTATATTTAACAATTTTCTTATTTTTTATTTTATTTAATTATAATTTACATATTTTGCTATTTTTGAAGGTTAATGTGTATTTAATTCAATTTTTACTATTTTAATAATTTTCTAATTAATTAATTATTTTATTATTATTTTTAATTACGAATTTAATTATATTTAATTGAATGCTAACATAGCAACAAAGGAAATCACTACGTGTCAATTCTGAATTTTTTGCATATCTTCAATATTTTTTCTATTTTGTATTTTTACATAAAATGTATATAATCATATTTTATTAAATTTTACAATTAAGTACTCTATTTTCTTTTTGAATCTCATGGCACATGTTCATATATATATATATATATATATATGTTACCTTACTTTATTTGTTAATTTACTATTATAGTATATTATACATGTGTTATTCAATTATACTCATATAGTTATATACTATACTACTAATATACATTTTTTACACATACATATATACTTAGGTAATTAAATAATATAACCTTAAATATATTTCATATGCTATATGTATATACATATACATATATACGATACCCATATATATCATACTTATATTTGTATTTATTTATTTATTTTAATTTATACATACATACATATATGGCTACATCTATATATACATATATATTGAAAAAATATAATATATATATAATATATATATATATATACTATTATATACGCACATATATAAATGTAACTGCATCCTTTTATACCAGACATTTGTAAAATCAAATATAACATGTATGTATACATGAATATACTTAAATATTTATACATACATATATACATATCATAAGGAAATACTAATTTTATAAATAGCCCATTACATAACTCTATAATACATAAAATTTCCACAAAATACATGTATGGAAAAGAATACATATAAATGATTATTACAAAATAAGTATAATATACATACTACTTACCTATTTTTCTTAGTAATTTGATGAGTAATGGATTGGAAAACTTCAGTTTCTTCTAATATTAGTTGGGAATCAAGAAGAAAGTTGAGAAAAAGAAATGAATAGAAGGGGAAAATAAAAGGGACTTTTGGTGGAAGTGTATTTATGCCCTCTTGACTTTGTTTTATAAAAATAACAAGTGACATGTTAGGGAAAAGGAAGCCATACAATCGATCCAACAAATGGAAACAAAAGCAATGTATATAAAGAAAGGAAAAGAAGATAGGAATGCATTAATTTGATGTGATTTGTGATTAGATAATATCTTATCTTTTATTCCCTTAATTTATCACATGGAGAAAATACACACAAGTGGCCGAATCACATTCTAGAAATCAATGTGGCAAGATAAAAAAATTTAGGGAAGAAAAAAGAAAAAATAGAACTTTTTTTTAAAACATAATAATTATGACATAATATTGAAATTGTATAAAATTTATTAATTAAATTTTTTATGTTTATAATATTTAAGAATCATCTCAACGCGTTCGTTAATAATTTTACGTAATTACGCGTGTTAGTCTATAATATTACATTAGGTTCTTAATACTTTTAGGGTATAATTATTCATTTTATAAGCTTTGGTTTATAGTTTTAGAGTTTTTGTCAAGTTCAAGTTCAATTTCGGGTACTTATACATGATTTAAGTTTCTATCGAAATTATAGGGTTTTATTACTTTTAATATATTCAAATTTATAATTTAATAAAATTTTTATTTTACTTAGCCTTATCATCTCATAAAGTTGTCTACATCACTTGAGATCAATTTTACTTTCAAGTGATAAAATTCGTAAGGTTTACAAGATAAACGACTCTAAACTCAAAACTTGTGTTGCTAAAAATTGTAACTCCCAGTCGGCAATAAAAAATATTACATTGAAAAAAGTTCTTGCAAGGGGTCTAACTGGCGAGAAAAGAGATCTTAAAGGTTCACCCTAATTATGAATTGTTACTGTTGTGCTTCAACATTTTTGACATTAACGGTGATGATGCCAACAGTGGTGATGAAGAAGTCGACAAAGAAGCAAAGACAAAGATTCAAGGATAGGGTGACAATGTGAAAGCCAATATTGAAGTTCTTGCTAATGACGAAGAATTGTCATTGAAGGAGACCCCTTATGTTCATAGAGAGACATCCACCTGCTCGAAAACCCCCAATACTAATAAAGAAGTAAGCTCCAAAAAGGTCTCTTGCTCTACTGATCAAGACAACACTTTTGCCTAATCTAAGAGCAAAAATTCTCTAGATCCTTAAATGATTAGCTGATTTGTACTCTATTTTTATAATCATTGTATGGACTTAATATGGTTGAGATGCCGACCTTCTATTGCAATGAGGTGTTTGGCATTTTATGCCTTTTACTTTTAGCATGTTTTATTTCATGCGCATGCACTTACTTTTCAACACATTTTATTTCACATGCTTCTTAAATGTCTTTATGTAGACATAAAGTTTGTTAGCCACATAGAATGTGAACTTAAGTGTTTATTTCCTTAATCATGAGATTACCTGTTAAAGGCAACATAAAGTTTTTTTTCTCTAGTTTCTTGACTTATTTTTAAAGAAGAATTGACATCAATAATTATTAAGCTCGTTAGCCATTATAGGTCTGAACTTATCAGGTATTAATTCATTCGTCGTATAGCTAGAACTTCATTAATCCATTAATCATGTATTCATCAGGGATAAAAATGATGAAAAGTAGAGATACTTATAAACTTGAAATGAACATTCCATACTTGAAACAAAATGTAAGATATTGCCTTACAACATTCAGAATTGAAAATAAGAACAAGCCATAATTGAAAAGAAACTATGCAAAGTAAAGCTTTAGATTCTTAACATCCCATTCTCGAGGGATTATTGTTCCATCCAGCCTTTTTGGTCGATATGCATTATCACCTATGACTTCTTGGATCCTAATAGGATCCTCCCAATTTGCACCAAGATTCCCTTGGCTCTCTCGTACACCAATTCCTTATAATTTTTTGCAAACCAAATCTCTAGGTCGAAATACCTTATGTTTTACCTTTTGATTATAGTACTTAGCTACCTTATGCTGATATGTAGTAACTCTTGCCATGATATCAAAGTTCTATGTACAAAGAATGATAGATCCATCTCAATTGGCAAGACTACTTCTGATCCATATGCAAGCCTAAAGGGTGTTTCACTGGTTGAAGTCCTGTAAGTAGTTCATTATCCCCATAAAACACTCAACAGGTCATTGGTCCATTTACCTTTGGCTTAATCAACTTTCCTCTTCAAATTGTACAAGATGGTTAATTAAGAGCTTCTACTTAGCCATTAGTTTAAGGATGAGCCATTGAAGTGTAATTCAGATGAATGTCATGTTTCTTATCATTATTGAACTATGGCTCATTATCAGTTATTTTCATAAATGGAACCCCTAACCTTGATATGATAAAGTTGAAAACAAAAGCATCAACCTTCTGTTTAGTGATCCTAGCTACTACTTTGGCCTCTATTCATTTGGTAAAATAATCTATGGCAACTATGATGAATTATCATTGGGCTATAAACTTCGAAAATGATCAGAATATATCTAATCTTCATTGAGTGAAGGGCTAAGGGCTAATAAGGCTATGTAGCTCAATAGAAGGCACATGGCTCAATGTTGCATGTTTATGGCATTGTAGACATTATCAAGTTGTAGATTTCACATCTTCCCTCATAGTCGACCATTCCAAGATGCAACACATGGATATACAGGGTTTGACCCTTCATACGATTGCTACAAATATCACCGTATAGCTAAGACAGTATCCATTGAGTGTATTTCAGTGAAAGGCATTGAAGATAAGGTTGGGAAAGGACATGCTTGTACAATTGGTCATCAATCAATGTATAATTTGTGTAATACCCTGGGGTTTCAATACCATATGATGACCTTAAGATTCGAGCCTCTAAATTTAGGATGCTAGGTAATGTTATTTGTTTTAATTTAAATTTCATAGTAATAAGGCTAGAAAAGTTAAATGAAATATTCTAGTAAAGTCAGTTTCTTAAAATAAGCTATCTAAAAGGATTAATTTAAGAAAAACATTAATTTATCAATAAAGTTAATAATTATCGAATATGTAAAATTTGAGCTTTGGAATATAGCAAGATATTAGAGATAAGTTATCTAACTTTCAAAAATAACAAATGAAGTTGAATTATATGTAATATACATGTATTAACATAGAATATACAATATAAGTATTAAATACATATATATAATAATAAATTGTAAGAAAAAGTTAATTAATATAAAATAATTGAAAATTAATTTAAAAAAAATGAATGGATAAGTCATTAAATGATGTAACAGCTTAGGACTAACTAGAAATGATGAGTCAAAAGCCAAAATATAAGAAAATAACATCTAGCATGTTGGATTAACCTAAAATGACACTTATGCTTAGAAAATGACACATAGCATGATGATTCATCAACTCATTTAACTTAAAATCTATAAATAGACCCTTAATACTAGATCTTAGACATTTTAACAAACCAAATTTGGATAGGGAAAAAAATTAGAAAAGAAAAAGAAAAACAAAACAAAAATAGAGCACGGTTCTAATCTAGGCCGGTTCAATAATGTATTGACATCTAGTTGTGGTAGCCCCTTGGTATTATAGAGAGGATGGTACAGCCAGTTGTTTTGATAAGGTATGGTGGCTGGTTTAGGTGAACCATTTTTCTAGTCGAATTTTTCTTATAAAATTTGGTTTTTTAAGGTTATTTTATGTATAGATTAATGTAGTAATTTTATTTTAATTATATAATTAGTGAAAATATAAGGTGCTTAAGGAATTTCCTTGTTTAGGTCAAAATTAAAATGAATTTTTAAAATATTAAATAATGTCATTTCAAGCAACATTTTTGTAAATAATATGTTTAATATATGTATTTAATTGGAGTAACAAGAAATGTTGAAAATAAGTATGTTTATTATTTACTATAACTATTTTGGATAAAACTAGCTGTTTTGTTGTTTTGTTATATTAATTAGTTTATGATAAAATCAATATATGAGTCTTATATATTTGAGCTTCTAGAAGTTTATAATGATGCTTGGAACACTCAATATTTATTTTATAATTAAATTCACTTATTTGCCTAATTTTCCGTAATTTTGAGCTAAAAATGCTATTTTTAGAAATGTAAGTGATAAACTAATTTAGTATAATTGATGATCGATATCTAAAATATATTTTTGTAACAATATTTTTCATATAGTTGATTGTGCTCATATACTATTTATTATATATTTTCCTAGTATGAACCTATATATTAGCCTAATATATGATATAATAATTAGTACTAGTGAGATATTTATTGAATTTGTAAAAGACTAATATTTTTGGTACATAATAAATGCTGATTAGGTTAGGAAATGTGAAATTTTAGGATTTTTAATTTGGTATTAGAATTTATTCAAGTCAATTTCGAAGTTATGATAACGTACGACTAAGTTAGTAATAAGAAAAGGAATTTTTGGACTTATAACTATATTGATCAGTTTTTATTCTTAAGATATCCTAATAGTACTCAAAATATTGTTCATGTTGACCCAAATTTTATTAAAGTTAGATAAGAAACAAATAAGATGTGATTGGAAGAAGCTTGAAAATGCAATAGTAAAAGCTTACAAGAGTTTGGTTTTGACCTGTAGTTAACTTAAGGATTGTATGTACTTTCCTAGGTGTAATAGTTGAGAAAAGACCATATTGCGAAGTTTAAGATTTTGGACTATTATCAAGCTTGGGCAAGTGGATATTTCTATTTTTGTACAAGTAAGCCTATGTTTACTTGATTTATAGTCAATTGCATTGTAAACTGTAATAATGTGCTAAATTGTTCGAATACATGGTTTTATTAAATGTACATTGATTGGGTGAAGTGTTTCCTCATATATGATTGATTTGTTGATGTGTGTTATTGCTTGGAAAATGAACTATCCTTTAGGGTGTTCACCCAAGCAAATCTTATATGAAGGAATGAATCACAAAGTTGAGAAACAAGGCTGAAGTTGAAATAGTCAAATTGTTTATGGTATGGAACTTGAGATTCGTGCCTAAAACTAGGTTATTATATTGCTTACTACATTCATAGCATGGCATGAAAGGACTTACGGGTCAAGTTTCTAAAAACTTGATATTGTTAAGCCAAGTTTTGAGCATATAGAATTGCATTGCTTAACTATTTCTAGCCACAATGTGCAGTTTCAACTAAGCTAGCTATGTACTAGATTTCCAAATCATAATGGGTGGTTTTTGTTTTACTGGGTTGGGGGCCCTTCTCCCAAGTAGCTCCTTATTAGCCTAGTTTCCTAGACATTGTATCTAGATGCTCGGGTATATTAACTAATTAGATGAGTAATTAAAAGAGCATAAGATATCAATACTGATGTATGACATATGCATGAGCATAGCATGAATTCCCTACACAAGCGTATTATCTTGATAACTCGAACTATGAAGTTGAATGCTTTATAATACTGATAGTTGTGAATGCATATTATGCTTGTATTGTGTTTTGATTTTATCAACTCTCACTTGGCTCATAGAGAGTTCAAGGGATACTTGTGTATCCTTAGATTATGATGAGAACTGATTAGGCAACACCATCAGTTGGGGAAAAGTCTTTTAAGAGTATATAGGATGAAGTTAGCCTTTTTCTAGCGAACCTTATTGTATTTTGACCTTAGATCTATAAAGGATCTATACATATGTATTGAAGAAAAAAAAAGTATTGTGATTTAGGTTTAGTTAAGTTTGATAGATGTACTCTTTTGTATAAACAAGTGTAAAGCTAAACTCTATTATAATATTCTTTTGTTATAAATAGAACTTTTGTTAAATATAAATAGGTATTCCTATGTGATGATATATCTTATGTTATGTTAGGATGTGATATCCTTTAGGTGGTATTAGATCATAAATTAGGGACCATGGTATTAGACGCATGTGAGGTTTGTAGGATGCAGGATAGCTAGGTACCATATGAACTTAACTTTGTTAGTAGAAACCTATATAAGGAAATTAACTATCTCTGTTACATTTGTTGCCATCAAGAAAATGGTGGAAATACGTATAAGTGGGAATCCTAGTTCATTAATTGCTCCTAGGAGACAGATTAGGGAGTAACAACAACCTTAACTAAATCAAGCTCGCCTATATAAGTACTGGATGTGGCATAACAACTTGCAACTACTTTAGTTAGGGCTGGTGGAGGGAATTGGGATATGTTACCTCGAGCATAACATTTAGTGAAAACCTTTCAACGAGAAAAAAAATTGATCCTTTAGTTATAGAAGAATGGATTGATTCGTTAGAAAAAGATTTTGAACTACATGAGGTTGAAGATAATAGGAAAATGGGGATTGTTGCTATATTGTTGGATGGATGTGCAAATAATTGGTTAAAGAGTAAGAAATGGACAGTGGCAGAACCCATAGGTTGGAATGCCTTTTGGGATGTATTTTTGGACTAATATTTCCTTGAATGTGTAAGGGAGAAAATGTGTAAAGAATATTATAAGTTGAGACAAGCGAACAAGATTATTGAAGAATATTAATGAAAGTTTAATAGGTTGTTGAAGTTTACCTTAGAAGTGGTATAGAATAATGAACTTGCTAAGGTTGGTAGGTTTAGGCTGGACTTGATCTTTATTTTCAAGCTAAGTTAAAAAGGAGACGGCTGGTACGATATGTTGATATTTTCAATGAGACCCATTTGATTAAGCAAGCTCATGACTTATAAAAGGTAGTTGAGGAACCAGAAATTACAAAAAGGGAATTTGTGGGGAGTTCTAATAGTAGCCATAAGATGATAAGAGGAAAACAACCCAATTAAACCCTTAACAAGAATCAAAGGTTAGGTAGAGCTATGCTACTTTGCCAAAAATATAATTGTAGGCATTGAGTTATGTAGTGTCTAGAGCTATAAGGGAAATGTTTTAGGTGTAGAGAAGCTAGGCGTTTGGCTAGGTAGTGTCGAAACCTAAACCTTAGAGGTGTATATTGCCCCTAAACCAGAAATAATGCCACTCAGTGTACTATAGATCAATAAGCAAGACTAGACTAAGCTCCAGCTAATAGGCTACGACCCACTAATAGAAATAATCGATTAGGAGAGGCTAGAGCCAAACTTAGAGTTCAAGGAAGGGTTTCCATGATGCAGGATGAAGAAGGTAGGGATGACAACATAGTTATAGGTACAAGTCCCAACCGTATGATTTTTAGATTACTTTATATGATTGTGTGCTGTATAATTACTTAAATTTTGTACCCTAGAGTAATGATTTAATTGTGATTGTAATTTTAGGATTGGTTTGCCTAGAGGGTAACTATGCTTATATATTTTTCAATACAGGAGTAGTACATTCATATATATCTAAGGACTATGTAGATAGGAATAAACTCCGAATAGAGATTTTAAGATATGATCTGATAGTGACGACTTCTTATGGAGGAGAATAGGTTGTGCAACAAAGGTTGAAAGTAGGAAATGTGTATATAGATCTTTATAAAATGCTTATGGAATTAGTTTTATTGGATATGATAGGATTCGATGCTATATAGGGGATAGATTAGCTAATTGAACATCGGGCAAATGTGGATTGTAAAGGAAAGATGGTGGTATTTAAGAAGCTTGATGGATAGGATTTTACTTTAAAGGAAGCTCTAGAAAGGTAACCCCTCAAATAGTTTCGGTAAGTAAAGTTTGGAAGTTGGTAAGAAATGGTAACATGGGATTTCTAGCTTTGGAAGTAGATGCCTAAGTTCAAGAAGTGAGATTGGAGGATATACCAATAGTAACTGAATATCCTGTGGTTTTTCTAAAGGATTTGGTTGGAATACTACTAGACAGGGAGATCAAATTTACTATAGATCTTATTAGATACTTAACCTATCTCTAACACACTATATCGAATTGCTCTTATTGAACTACTAAAGATGAAGAAGCAATAATAGGAGCTACTAGACAAAGGATTCATAAGGCCAAGTACATCACCATAGGGCGTACTGGTGATATTTGTTAAGAAGAAAGATAGAAGTCTCGGGTTATGTATAGACTATTGAGAATTGAATAAAGTGACAACAAAGAACAAATACCCACTTCCTAGGATTGATGATCTATTTGATCAAGTAGTATTCTTGAAAATAGATTTACAATCCAGTTACCATCGATTGAAGATTAAGGAAGAGGATGTACATAAGACTGCCTTTAAGACTAGGTATGGGCATTATGAATTTCTAGTGATCCCATTTAGCTTAACGAATGCCCCTACTACATTCATGGACATGATGAATTGTGTCTTTAAAAAGTATCTAGATGAGTTCATAGTTATGTTTATCAATGATATCTTAATATACTCTAAGAGTAAAGAAGAACATATGGAACATTTAAAGATTGTGCTTTAGACTCTTAAGGACAATCAACTCTATGTAAAGATAAAGAAGTGTAAGTTTTAGTTAGATCAAGTAGGATTTGTTGTACATATAATATCTAGTGTAGGAAAAAGCTATTACGACTCGAGGTAGCTAGTCGTGGTAGTCGTCGTATACCGTACAAAGGATTATAGATTGAATTCCCTTACAATCGGCAACCCTTTTATACGATAGACAAGGCTACAACTACTGCTAACTGCCAAGAGTGCATAAGAATAAGCAATATTATTTCATGACAAATAATAAAATTATAAAAACATAATACATTGTCTATTTGTATACAAGTTTATAAGTACAAAAACTGAAACATGTCTTTAGTTCAACTAATATAACATTTACATATTCAAATCTATAAACTATTAGAGGTACTCTCTAATCTCATCCAGCTCCCATACTGACCCTGTGTAGAAACTAACCTCGAGTATGAGACGGCTCGACTTCACAAAAAGTTTGGCCTACGAGAAAAGACTACAAAGGTATAAGCTAATTAGTTTAGTGAGACAATTTCCCTCAATCATACAGCAATCAAGTCATAAAATAGTTAGGTTCAACCAAACGAATACATGGCAATCAGTATGCTAAACAAATACATCCAGGTGACCAGGTACTGCATGTAACTTAGATTTAACACCCTCCGAAGTCAAGGTTGGAGATTCATCGGTACAGTCAGATCCAAGTATCATATTAGATTTTATTTCATAACGAAACTCCATGTTTCGCATTTAAAATGTAATGGTACATTCATTACCAGCTTTATCAAAACAAATGCCACATATGATTGTAAGTGGGTTCATGTAGCCCTCACTCACCCCTAAACGAAGGCCTCTGGACTCGACCCATACCCAAGCGGTTGGCGCCTCCAATACCTAGTCATCCCACGAGTCAGGTTAAGGTCATATCGCACGTGTGCACCGTACGAAATCAATAACAATCAATAATCAACCTACGTCTGGCCTCTCGCTACCTCCGTATAATGTGACTGCCTAGAATTAGTTTATAGTGCATGATTTATGCATGATCTAAGCTAACTTTTCTAGTCGAATAAAATTTAATCTTATTTATTCAATGATCATTCCAAGCCACAAACAATCAATCTAGTGAATCTACTATGCAACAAACATTATATTATTGCAATTTAAGGTAAATTCACCATCAACAACAATTATCATGCACAAGCATAACCTAACCCCATACACATTCATTTATAATTCATCATTTATATTCACTAACTACAAGCACAAATAAGTATGGAATCATTAGGAAAAACTCACTTGACCATAGTTAGCTCAAGGATCATAGTAGTTTGGTGGTTACTTAGGGTTGATATTGAAATTACCTGAGAATAATGAAAATTTTGTAAATAAGATACTTATACAATTTTCGAATACCTAAATATATATATATATAATTTACAAATACCTATTCTTATATTATATATTCGGTATATATATTTACATAATATTTGTTATAAAATATGTATACTATATATTATATATATATTATGCCGTATACCATAAAGCATATACTCTATATTATATGTCTTATATACATATATTATTACTTATGGAAATATACTACTACATATATATACTATACAAGTACATATATACATACACGAAAATAATTATACATGGGTACATATATATATATATATATAAAGTTCACGGTACACACACACACACATATATATGTATACTATAGTTATTAAATGAAATTACTTAATACTAATTATAGGTATTCTTAAAAAAAATATATAATACATACTCTTCCATATACCTTTGTACATACATGTATACATACCTAGCCTTATACATATATAAAAATAAATCTAAATATTTATGCACATAGACATGCATTAGTAATGTTATATGTAGAAAAATAAATACTATATTTATACATGTATATACTACATATTATACATCTATACTACCAAAACAATTACTTACCTATTTATTTAATTTCTCTTCTTCTTTTCCTTCTTCTTTCCTTCTTCCTTTCTTTCTTCTTTTCCTTCTTTTTTTTTTCTTTCTCTCCCTCATGGTTTGCTTCCTGGATTTTTGTGTTTGTGAAGAATTTTTTTTTTCTTTTCCTAGATTTATATTTTCTTCCCTTACTCACGTAATTGGTAGCTTAAAATGTAAGCTAAAAGTTTATCTCATCTTTTGCATTAATGAGGATAAAACAAAAGTAATCATTTGTAATCTTTTCTTTTTATTGAAGATCAACACATGGCAATTTGTTTCTCTCACGTAGGCTGTTGATTTTTTTTCAAATTTCCAAAACGTGCAATTGGATTAAAGGAAGGAAAGAGAGAAAAGAGATAAATTGAAAAAGAATGAGAAGGAAAGTAAAAATTAATAATAAATATATGTAATTTTTCGAAATATATAAATTATAACAATTCTCATTGTAAATTAATTTTTAAATTTTCATGAAATTTTATCAATTTAATTGGTACCTGGTACAATTAAAATTTTTACGAATAATTATAGCGATTTTGTTATAATTTTACACTAATAGGTGATTTAGTTGAGAATTTGTAATCGACTATAATTTTATCACTATTGTATTTTTCTACCTATAATCTTCATTTGGTGTTCTTTGTATATCAAGTTTTCTTGCAATCTTATTGGTTCCAATGCAACAATACGGTGGGGGATCAGAAATGTGTTTCCTCAAAACTGACACATGGAAAACGTTATGAATCCCCAACAGATTAGGTGGTAATACTAATCGATAAGCTAAATTCCCAACTCATTGTAAAATTTTAAATGGGCCTATATATCTTGGACTTAGTTTTCCTTGGGCTTTAGCATGATGAATACTTTTGATCAGTTTTACCTTTAAATACACATGTTCTCCCACTTAGAATTCCAATTCCCTTCTTTTCAAATCAACCCAGCTCTTTTGTCTATCTTGGGATTCTTTCATCTTTTGTTTGATTACCAAGATTTTATCTACTGTTTCCTGAATTAGATCGGGACCTATTATAGCTTTCTCTACATCATTCCAGCATAATGGAGATCGACACTTTC
Source organism: Lumnitzera racemosa (assembly GCA_024138005.1). Lineage (NCBI taxonomy): Eukaryota > Viridiplantae > Streptophyta > Magnoliopsida > Myrtales > Combretaceae > Lumnitzera > Lumnitzera racemosa. The sequence continues at coordinate 50,779,831 of JAMXBC010000008.1, read as the reverse complement.
TCCCATATATAGCTTCATAAGGTGGCATGTGTATGGTTGAGTGATAACTGTTATTATAAGTGAACTTAACTAAAGGTAAATGAGTATCCCATCTTCCTTTAAACTCTATGATACATGCCCTCAGCATATCTTCCAAAGTTTAAATAGTTCCCTCAGTCTATCCATCTGTTTGGGGATGATATGCTGTGCTAAACTGTAACTTCGTTTCCATCACTTTCTGTAAACTTCCCCAAAACTTTGATATAAATCTTAGATCTCTATCCAATACAATTCCTGCTGGGACACCATGTAGTCTCACTATCTTCTTGATATATATCCTTGCCAATTTCTCCAAAGAAAAAGTCTTATTAATTAGCAAAAAGTGAGCTGATTTGGTAAGTCAATTAATAATTACCCAAATCGCATCAAAACTGGTAGCTGTCCTTGGTAAACTACTTACGAAATCTATAGATATCTAATCCCATTTCTACTCTGAAACAAATAAGGGTTGTAGTAATCCTCCTAGTTGTTGATGTTTAGCTTTCACTCTTTGACAAGTTTCACACTTAAGCACAAAATCAGCTACGTCTTGTTTCATTCCATTCCACCAGAAATTCTTTTTCAAATCATGGTACATCTTCGTTCCTCTTGGATGTACAGTATAGCCTGAATAATGAGCTTCACTTAAAATTTCTTTTCGGAGCTCCTCATCATCAGGTATACACAAGTGATTATTCATGTGAAGTGTATTATGTTCATCCATTCAAAAATCAGTGTATTTCTTGCTTCCCATCTCTTCTTTAATTCGATTAACTACAGCGTTGCCTTACTGATCAAGTCTAATTCTTTGCATCAACGTTGGCTCTATCACCAAATTTGATAATTCAATATTTTCTTCATGCCATGAAAACTCCAAATTTATCATTTCAAAGTCTTTAATGAGTTCCCTTTTATCAGTCAAAAGAGAAGCAACTTCACCATAATTCTTCTTGCTTAATGCATCAGCAACCGCATTTACTCTGCCTGGGCAATAATTAATTCCTAAATCATAATCCTTAATCAACTCAAGCCATCTTCTTTGTTTCATGTTCAACTCATTTTGAGTAAACAAATACTTAAGGCTATTATGATCAGTAAAAATTTTGCATCTCTATCCATACAGATAGTGTCACCATAACTTTAATGCAAACACTACAGCCGCAAGTTCCAAATCATGAGTTGGGTAATTTTGCTCATATGGTCTCAATTGTCTTGAAGCATATGCAATCACTTTTCCACTTTGCATAAGTATACATCCCAATCCGTTTTTAGAAGCATCACTATATACAGTGAAAGGCACTTTATTATTTAGCAGTACAAGGATCGGGGCAGATACTAATCTCTTCTTCAACTCTTAGAAACTCTTTTCTTGTTTTGCACCCCACTCAAATTTCACATTCTTCTGTGTCAATTGGGTAAGTGATCTCAAAATCTTTGAGAAGTCTTTAACAAACTTCCTATAATCCACTATAGCCTTAATCTTTTCAAGGTCAACTGATATACCATCTCCTGTTATGATATGTCCAAGAAAAGATATTTCCTTCAACTAGAAATAGCACTTAGACAATTTCGTGTATAACTTGTGTTCTCATAAAGTCTACAACACCATTCTCAAATGTTCTTCATATTGCTTAGATGTAGCAAAATATCATCAATGAACACAATTACGCACTTATCTAATAAAGGTCTGAACACACGGTTCATTAGATCCATGAATGCGGCAGGGGCATTTGTCAGACCAAAAGGCATCACCATAAATTCATAATGACCATATCTCGTCCAAAACGCCATTTTCGGAACATCCTCTAACTTAATTCTTAATTAATGATATCCTGACCTTAAGTCAATCCTAGAAAAGACACTTGCACCTCGCAGTTGATCAAACAGATCATCAATCCTCAGAAGTGGAAATTTGTTCTTAATGGTCACCTTATTCAACTCTCTATAATCAATACAAAGCCTAGGTGATCCATCCTTTTTCTTGACAAATAATACTAGTGCTCCTTAGGGTGAAACACTTGGTCTTATAAAACCTTGATCTATTAAATCTTGTAATAGTTTTTTCAATTCTTGTAACTCAATTGGAGCCATTCTATATAGAGCTTTAGATATTGGCTCAATTCTGGGAATTAAATTAATAACAAAGTCAATCTCTCTTTTCGATGGTAATTTAGGTAATTCATCTGGAAATACATCAGAAAATTCATTTACCACTAAAATTTTTTCTACGTTAGACTTTTTAGAATCAGTGTCCAAAGCATTCAACTAACCAACATCCGTGATCAATTCTAGAGTACTTAGCTCTTGTGCTTTTGCTACTGCATAATTTCCTTGAAATATAGCTTTATTTCCTCCTGAATCCTCAAACAACACTTGCTTCTCTTTACAATCAACAGTAGCTTTCACATTTGCCATCCAATTCATTCCTAATATGGCATCATACTTATCAATATCTAAAATAATCATATCTACTTTACTGTCAAAATTTTAGATCTTCAAAGGATACTCTTTCACCATTTCTCTTGTAATTACTACACTTCTAGTAGGTGTTCTCACTCTCAAACTCGAATCGGTAGCAATTGTAACTAAACCAGTTTACTTCTATACTCCTGGAGTTATGAAAGAATATGTAGCTCCCGTATCAAATAAGGTATAAATTGAATGTCCAATTATGTCAATATTCCCTGAATCACAAAATTCTTAAGTCTTATTCTCATGTTATTGCTTTATAAGTTTTGATTCAGCACTTCTATTTACTTAGTTTATTCCATGCTTCATATGCTATTCATAATAACTAAAGCAATTTAACAATAAGAATTTAAGATACATACCAGCTATCAGCTCGTAATTCACAAATTCTTCAGTCCCTTCGGGTACTCCAAATCTTCTTCTACGTAGTCCTCATAACTCCAATTACCTTCCAAATTGTATGCTCCGGCAGCATTTGTTGCACTTAGATGTATATTTCTCTCATTCAGTCCTCCAATCACTTTACCAATAGCAGGATGTCCAACAGCAGGTGGTGGTTTGGTAACTTGTGCATTTGCAGTGGTACGTTGTAGATAAGCCATAAAATAATGTCCCACTTTATGGCAGATGAAATAAGTAACAGTATTCTTTTTAGGGCATTCTATTACTCGAGGCGAGCTTTCACCACAATAAAAGAATTTTCCTTGTAATTGGGGACAATCTCTAGGGTAATGAGTCCCTTTACACTTTTAGCACTTTGGTGGTTCATTACTCCATCTTTGAAACCTTCCTGGTGGTTTTACAAATCTTCTCATCTTATTACTACTACTTCTACCAAGCCCTTCAAAAGGTCTCTTCCCAAATACACTTATCTTACATTTTTCTGCATCCTCACTTTGCCTTTTTGCATTATCTAGTACTTGTGCTTTTTCCACCATATCAGCAAAGTTTCTTGGTTTAAACTCCATAATTCTCCTTCTCATGTCAGCATCAAATCCCCTAGAAAAGATTTGCATCTTCAATCTATCACTCATTTGATATTCAGGTGGTGCAAATTGCAACAACCTAGTAAATTCTGCTTCGTACTGCTCTACAGTACGCATCCCTTTTGTAATGTCCAACAAATATTCACTATACTTCAATCTTAAACTTCTAGGAAAATAATACTCTAGGAATTCATGTCGGAATACTTCCCAAGTTATTGGTCCTCTCAAACTCCTTTGTTTCGATTCCTACCGAGTTTGCGCTCTCATCTTTAACATATATGTACCATAGATAAGTCTGAGATGCGGTGCAATCTCGAATGCCTCAAATGATCTTTCAATCTAATGTAACCAATCTTCTACTTCATCAGGTCTACTGGCTATACCCTCAAAATATTTGTTACACCGTATAAATTCTAGCAAAAGACTACGCTTTTGCCTGAGATCTATAGGTGCTTGAGGCGTCATTCCTGCTGGTATAGCTGGTGGTGGTAGAGGTGGGAAAGGAATTTCCGGGTTTTCTACGGGTGGTGGTGCTTATATAGGTGGTATGGGCTCTCCAGTTAAATATGTTCTTAACAATTCATTCTGCATGTGGATAGCCGCGAGAATCTCATCTATTCTATCTCAAGGTCTTCCTGGTGGTGTTCCTTGTACGGGTTGTTCTCTTTCTTGAGTAGGTTGAGCTTGCTCATCCAATTGCCGCCTTCTACATTTAACTTGACTGAGAAATTCATTACCAATTTTCAATGATCTACTTATTCTAAATAATTGTAAAAACCACTATTACTAAATGGAGATAACACGCATGTTACATATGTATAAACACTTCATAACAATAGTCCTCACCATAGCTAAGGCTCTCGAATACAATAAAATTCCCATAATACAAAATAATCTCATTACATAAAACTCTCCATAATACAAAATGATCAGTCATGATCCTACAACATACAATAAAAAGAGAGCATGCATGATCACACCAATACTAATAGCTAAGACAAAATACAACATAGTCATCTTAAACATCTTTCAATGTCGATTGGAAGGTCCTATAGCTGTATCTTCTTCTTGTCTGCATCCGGAAAGTCGATCCAATACTAGAATATATATTGGACTCCTCACTAGGGGTTTGTCAAGCCTACTCTCTCAGTAGCCAAAGATCCAATGGATCCAGTATGATGGTAAGTATATTAGATAAGTCACCGCCTACCAAAAAACTATAGGTGAAAATTCAGGGTCCACTTGATAATACTTAAACTCATCAACTAGAGGTATCTAACTATAATGGCTTGACCCAATAAATCCTCCTATCAATCCAATAGGTCTTAGTCTTTGGTACCAGACAGATAACACCTCACCAATAGTACGAGGTCGGCCAACCAATGCTAAGTCCTCGCAAGTAATCCTAGGTCAACACCGATAATCTCGTAGACTCTCCCTCTTAAAGACAAAACAGAGCAAAAAATGTCCGTAGCTTTAACTCAGTCCTCTAAATCAATAAGGCATACAATTATGTTTATAATTTCTTTATCATAGCTTTTAGTATGTAAATTAAATCTTAAACACTTAACCCAATTCTACCCCTCTCAATCTTCCCAAGTAAGGTGTCCTACTATTTAAGATTAGGTTTTAATTAACTTAGTTTGAGTCATGCTCTGATACCACCTAATTATCATAACCTAAGGGGGCTAGTCGTAGCAGTCTTCGTAAATTATACAAAGGATTGTAGATTGAATTCCCTTACAATCGATAACCCTTCTATACGATACACAAGGCTACAACTACTACTAAATACCAAGAGTGCACAAGCATAAGCAATATCATTTCATGACAAATAATAAAATTATAAAAACATAATACATTATTTATTTGTATAAAAGTTTACAAGTATGAAGACTGAAACATGTCTTCAACTCAACTAGTATAACATTACATATTCAGATCTATAAACTGTTAGAGGTACTCTCTGATCTCATCCAACTCCCACACTGACCTTGTATAGAAACTAACCTCGGGCATGAGATGACCCAACTTTACAAAAAGTTTGGCCTACGAGGAAAGACTACAAGGGTATAAGCTAACTAGCTTAGTGAGATAATTTCCTTCAACCACACAGCAATCTGTTCATACAATAGTTAGGTTTAACCAAACGAATGCATCGCAAACAGTATGCCAAACAAATACAAGCAGGTGACCAGGTACTGCATGTAACTCAGATTTAACACCCTTTGAAGTTAGGGTTGGAGATTCATCAGTACAGTCAGATCTAGGTATCATATTAGAACTTATTTCATAATGAAACTCCATGTTTCGTATTTAAAATGTAATGGTACATTCATTACCAACTTTATCAAAACAGGTTCTACATATGATTGTGAGTAGGTTCATGCAGCCCTCACTCACCTGTAAACGGAGGCCTCTGGCTCGACCCATAGCCAAGCGGTTGGCATCTCCAACACCTAGTCATCTCGCGAGTCAGCATAAGGTCATATCGCACGTGTGTAACGTACGAAATCAATAACAATCAATAATCAACCCACGTTTGGCCTCTCGCTACCTCCGTGTAATGTAACTGCCCGGAATTAGTTTGTAGTGCATGATTTATGCATGATCCAAGCTAACTTTTCTAGTCGAATAAAATTTAATCTTATTTATTCAGTGATCATTCTAAGCCACAAATAATCAATCTAGTGAATCTACTATGCAACAAACATTATATTATTGCATTTATAATTCATCATTTATATTCATTTATAATTCATCATTTATACAACAATTATCATGCACAAGTATAACCCAACCCCATACACATTTATTTATAATTCATTATTTATATTCACTAACTACAAGCATAAACAAGTATGGAATCATTAGGAAAAACTCACTCGACCATAGTTAGTTTAAGGATCATAGTAGTTTGGTAGCTGCTTAGGGTTGATATTGAAATCACTTGAGAATAATGAAAATTTTATAAGGTAGGGAATTTAAAGCTAACTAGTGTTATAATTTGTAAGGTTTATTTCACTTAATTACATGAAATTGTCAATTCGAGCTTTTTATCGAATCGCTTGTAACTTTTTCATTTTAGCTCGGATCGTTATAAACTTACAGTCCATTTTGATCGTTTTCAAGTATATTTTCTTGTAACAAGGTTCGTTTTGAATGTTATGACTCATAGTTTAATTGTGATATAAAAATATCACAAAAATTCATATTTAAGTTTAAAAATTATAAAATATTAATTTTCGCTTTTTCTTAACATATTTATGATTTAATAATTATTTAAATCATATATTTGATATTTTTATTATTTTGAGCATGTTTTCCTATTTTTGAGATTATTACTTTATTATGATTATTATTATTATCATGACCTTTATTATTTTTATTATTTCTCATTTTCTTATTAATGATGTATTTTACGATTTATACATACATACATATATATATATATCTATATATATCTATATATATTTTTGGTAAACTACATATATCTAATATATGTTATCGCTACATGTATTTATATACTTATTTTATGAACATAAACATACTCTTATGTACATATATATATATATGTTCATGTATTTGTATTTATACATAATAATATACTTATATAATTTCCGAATACCTAAATATATATATATATATATATAATTTACAAATACCTATTATTATATTATATATTTGGTATATATATTTACATAATATTTGTTATAAAATATGCATACTATATATTATACATATATTATGCCGTATACCATAAAGCATATACTCTATATTATATGTCTTATATACATATATTATTACTTATGGAAATAGACTACTACATATATATACTATATGAGTACATATATACATACACGAAAATAGTTATACATGGGTACACACATACACACATATATATATATATATATATATATATAAAGTTCACGGTATACACACATATATTTATATACTATAGTTATTAAATGAAATTACTTAATACTAATTATAGGTATTCTTAAAAAAAATACATAATACATACTCTTCCATATACCTATGTATATATATGTATACATACCTAGCCTTATACATATATAAAACTAAATCTAAATATTTATGCACATAGATATGTATTAGTAATGTTATATGTAGAAAAATAAATACTATATTTATACATGTATATACTACATATTATACATCTATACTACTAAAATAATTACTTACTTATTTATTTAATTTCTCTTCTTCTTTTCTTCTTCCTTTCTTTCTTCTTTTCCTTCTTTCTTTTTCTTTCTCTCTCTCACGATTTACTTCCCAGATTTTTATGTTTGTGCAGAAATTTTTTATTTCTTTTTCCAGATTTATATTTTCTTCCTTTGCTCACGTAATTGGTGGCTTAAAATGTAAGCTAAAAGTTTATCTCATCTTTTGCATTAATGAGGATAAAACAAAAATAATCATTTGTAATCTTTTCTTTTTATTTAAGATCAACACATAGCAATTTGTTTCTCTCACGTAGGCTGTTGATTTTTTTTCAAATTTCCAAAATGTGCAGTTGGATTAAAGGAAGGAAAAAGAGAAAAGAGATAAATTGAAAAAGAATGAGAAGGAAAGTAAAAATTAATAATAAATATATGTAATTTTTCGAAACATATAAATTATAACAATTCTCATCGTAAATTAATTTTTAAATTTTCTTGAAATTTTATTAATTTAATTGGTACCGATACAATTAAAATTTTTACGAGTTATTATAACAATTTTGTTATAATTTCACACTAATAGGCGATTTAGTCGATAATTTGTAATCGACTATAATTTTATCACTATTGAGTAATATTTAACTATTTTATAGGTTTACATTTATTATTTTAGGGTTTCGAATAAATTTAAGGTCAATTTTTTATTGATGGTATGTAAGTCAATTTTAGGGTTTTAGTATGAAATTTAGGGTTTCGATCAATTCCTAAACTTTTGTTATTAGTGTTATATTTGATTTATTAAACTTAGTAATTTTTTATTATTACTAGCCTTATTGACTTATTATATAATGTAGGGCACTTGGACTTGAGTTAAGGTTCAACTATTGTTTCCCTAAGGTTTACAAAAACAGTTGACCTTATAAAAGTGAAAGTAGCAATAGAATGGACAAGGCCGACTACTGTAATGGAAGTAAGGACCTTAGGAATGGCTAGTTATTATAGGAGATTTGTATAGGATTTCTCTAAAATAGTTACGCCATTGATCTAATTGACACGAAAAGGCATTAGATTTGAATGGAATGAAAAGTGTGAAGGGACTTTCTAGGAGCTTAAAAGAAGATTGGTAATAGATTTAGTATTAACAGTACCTAATGGATTTAGAGAGTATGTGATCTATTAGGATGCCTTTAGAAGTAGATTGGGATGTGTATTAATGCAAAATGATAAGGTGATTGCCTATACTTTGAGACAACTTAGACCACATGAGCAGAACTAGTCGACTCATGATTTGGAACTTGCAATTCTATTATTTGATTTAAAAATTTGGGGGCATTACCTATATGGGGAGAAATGTAAGGTATATACCAATCACAAAAATTTTAAGTATATCTTTACATAAAAAGAATTGAATTTAAGTAAAAGGTGGTGGTTGGAATTACTAAAAGCTATGATCTTACAATTCATTATCACCCTAGGAAAGCTAATGTGATGGCTAACGCACTAAGTAGGAAGAAGTTTGGTAGTACCACTACACTCATTATGATCAATGAGAATTGATCAAGGAGATGGAAAAATTGAGCTTGGAAGTTGTAACAAGAGAAGAAAGTAGTATGTTAGCTAATTTGAAGGTAGAACCTACATTACTTAAGAGCATCAGGGAAGCTCAAAAGGGAGATGTAGAGCTACAAAGGATAAAAAATGATATTAAGCAACACCTTAGCTTTAGAGTTGATGATGTAGGAATTTTAAGGTTTAAAGAAAGGCTTTGTGTACCAAGGACTTGAAGTAGGCAAGAAATAAAGAGTTGTGGCGATTGGATTAAGAACTTGTACACCATGTAGCAATGATTAAAGAATGGAAAAGTTGAAGTGTTTGTAGATAAGTCAGTAGCCCTACTCAACAATTATACAATTCGACAAAAAGCACAAGCTCAAATGCTTGCCCACTCACTCAACACGTCAAGAATGCATTAAGCTTACTCCTGTACTCGAATCTTCAACCATGGGAGTAATGGGGCAAATGTTATTAGTAGATTTTCATCATCATTAACAATTACTTGGCATATTGTCAAGTTAGCTCTAGTCTGCTGCATCTGCATCGCCAACTTAGTCCGACAACTAAGGGAACTTTAGGATTAACTGTTTAATGGGCTAGAAAATACGGTTTGCCTTAATTAAGCATTCAAATTCAAAAAGGAAGGGTACAAGCAGTTTAGCAACTACTAGCCCTCAACTACATAACAACCTATTATCCTTAGAATTCGGCACATGACCAAATTTAGAAGTTTCCATGTGCCTTAGGCAATTCAACTATTTATGTATTGTAGTTACAAGTCCCATGTCTATAAATACAGGATAAGGACTACTTGTAAGAACTCCCTAGATACTCTTACTACTTATTTACTTATCTCTTAAACACATAAACACATATTAACTTAGGCATTGGAGTGATTATGCTAGATTAGCCTTTGCACCCCTAATGCCTTACTTGTTTCTCTCTTATCAGAATCAACATCTATTATGGGTTTTGATTGACAATAGTAGTAATGCCAATGATTACTAAACTAAAAGGACAAGGTAGACAAGCTATTTAAGTATCAAGATTACAACGAAGATGTCAAATTTCAACTTATCTACAAGTTCTGGGGGTATACAACTCTTTGGTAGAAGAATTTGCTGGCTACGAGGAGGCAAGTTGGACAGCTCAAGATCTATACTTTTCTTGAGATGAAAAGTATGATGAGGAAGTAGTTTTACCAAAATTCTACTCGTAAGATACCTTTAAGAAGTTGTAGACTTTGAGATAAGCAGGAAATAGTGTAAACAAGTATGCTAAGGAATTTTGAATGTTGATGATTTTCTGTAAAGTGGACGAGCTAGAGGCCCAAACAGTTTCCAAGCTTCGATAGGCCTAAAATATGATATCGCTAACATAGTAGTTATGCAAAGAATTGATAGGATTGAAGTGGCTGTAAGGATAACATAGAGAATTAAGAGGCAGAGTTGCAATAGGTTAAATAGAGTATTAAGCTCTCAACCTATACCCCCTAGCCAAGCTATATCTAGAAGATCATATGTGAGTTGAAGCACTAACCACCAATAGTAGAGCTTTAGTAGGGAAGACCTTGAGCTAATCAGATAAGCAAAGCTAGTACAACTAAGCTTAAGCCTAAGATAGAGACTAAGTAGAGCTTGGGAAGGAAAATACGTGAGATTAGGTGCTTTATGTGAAAGCTTTAGGCATATTCCATCTCAGTATTTGAATGAGAGAGTGATGGCTATGAAGGGGAGGAAGTAAATAGCACCAATGAGGAAGAAGTCATAGACAAGGAGGAAAAGTTAAGAGGAACACTTGATGAGTTCTATAAGGATGAATAGTCATAGTTTGAACCTAAAAGGGATGGTTATGAAGAAGGTCATTTGCCGATCTCTTAATGTTTCATCATATAAAGAGGAGATATGAAAGGAAAACTCGTTTTCACATTGGGTGTTGATTAAAGGGTATTTTATGTGTGCTTATTATTGATAGAGGGAGCTATACCAATGTGGTCATGTCCAACTTAGTTAATCAACTTAAGTTGCTGACCATCTCCCATCTTTAACTATATAAACTATATTAGCTAAATGAGAAAGGACCTTTACATATAATGCAACAAGCTTAAGTACTGATCTCCATTAGAGAGAGGTATAAGGATGAAATTTTGTATGATGTGTTACCCATGCACACGTTCCATGTACTACATAGCCAACCATAGATGTTTGATTGGTGAATACTACATGATGGGTGCAAAAATACTTCAAAGGATGGCAATAACGTTATCTTGTACCCTGTGACGCCTCAAAAAGTACATGAGACTCAAACTTACCTTAGACACAAATGAAAACAGTAGACTTAGAGCAAGCTCTTAAGGATGTCGATCCTATATACTTGCTTATTATCAAGCAAATGCTGGAAGTAATCAACCTAAAGTCAATACCCATAGAGGTCAATGAGTTATTGAAGGAATATGAAGATGTGTTCCTTAAGGAATTATCTAAAGACTTACTGCCTTTGTGAGGCATTAAACATGCCATGGACCTCTAACTACCATCTAACTTACCTAATCAATTGGCCTATTGCATAAATCTAGATGAAGCGAAAGAACTTAAGCAACAAGTGGATGAGCTAATCAAGAAGGGCCATTAGAGAGAGTACCATCTCTTGTGCCATCCTAAACTTACTCATATGAAAGAAGAATGGCTCATAGTGATTGTGTGTAAACAACCCATTTATCAATAGGATTATAGTAAAGTATAGGTTTCCAATTCTTACATTAGACAACTTGTTGGATGAGCTACATGAAGCTCACATTTTCTCAATGGCAAACCTAAAGAGCTATTGTCATCAAATTTGAATGAAGGAAGTAGACAGGTGGAAGATCACCTTTAAGACACTTCATAGAATTTATGAGTTGATGTTTACATCATTTGGGCTAACCAATGCACCAACCACATTCATGCATTTAATGACCATGTGCTATGCAACCAGATCAAAAGATGCTTTTTGGTCTACTTCAATGACTTCTTAATCTATAGCAAAAGCTTATTCAAACATAACTCATATGTCGGGGAAGTGTTGGATGTAGTATAGCTAAGAAACTTTATAGGAATCTAAAGCATACATTTTATTAGTATAAATCAAGACACATAAGTGCCCTAACCTTATTTTGACTTGCAATCAATCCATAGATACCTATAGAAAATAATGCATCAAGGTAGTTGGTAAGGGTAAATTACTCTACACTTTTAAGGTATATTTAGGCATAAATTGACCATAATTATGTTCATTTCTTAAGTTTTTGGTACTTAAATGTGTAATGTATTGATTTCAAATGAATTAAGAGTAAGGGAATGAAGTTTACACAAATAATAATGAATTTCAAGGAAATTACGGCTATAAGGAGAAGAAAACCTTAAAGTAAAACCAAGATATACTCCATCATAGGCATGATAATGAAAGATTGGAATGGCCAGTACTAGTCATGTCCTCCATCACGGGTGTGATTGAGAAAGTTCTGTTGATCCTCCTATCAATCATGGTCGTGATTGGTTATCAAGAGGATGATCACTTCCTTGATCACAAGCATGATTAGAGGTGATGAAGCGATGAGGAGTTCACATCCATAGTCACAATTGTGATTGGTGTAGAATCTTGTTTTCTGAAACTATCACTCCCTAATTCATGAGCGTAATAGGAGTAGACATGACTCTTCCTCTTTAACTTTTTCACATGAACCAGTATATGGAACATGTCTTAACATCAAGTGGCATCTTGATGTGATATATTTCTAGTTCTTTAACGAGTCATGTATAAATACACCACAACTTTTAGACAAAAGGGGGAGAATTACATCAAAACCAGTATCATCAAGAAACACAATAGGTCATTGTAATCCATTAAGTGTCTTATTCATGTTATTAGTGTAGTGAAAAACATAACGTGAGTTTGTGTATTATTCTTTACTAAATTCAAGAGAATTGTGAAGAATTTAGTGTCCATATATTATTGTATCAAGATTCTTCAAGTTAATAAAAAGGTGTTTCCTTCTTATCTCTTCTTCTATTTATGTTATATTTTACTTCATATTTCTTGTTTCTCTGTGTCCGGTCTTTGCCTATCATGTGTGAGTAATAATTTAGGGCTTACAAAGTCATTTTAACATGACTGTACTTTGATTTGTTGTTATTCCTAATAATTATGAATTTTTGGTGATTAGAACTTCATATTAGTTGAGATTGTGCAGTATACAATATAATCTTGCAATAGATCTCAATGGAATACATTGAGAAATGATTTCATTGAGTAGATTTTAGGAAGTTCATTTCATGTTTTATGAAATTCAAGGATTTAGTAAACTTTTCATGCAATCTTGACTTATCCATTCTATTAGAAGAGATTCTAAGGAACATAATTGAGATTAGAATTGAATAGTTTTGAGAAGAATACTCATGAATAGAGAATTCTTGCAAATGAGTAAGTCTTAGGATAGATAGTTCATAATTCATGTTAATATGTTAAAGTAAACCTATTTTGTAATTTGTTGTTTTCGTGTTATAATCTAGTTTGTTGTGCTTTCTTGGTGTAATGGTAGAATCAATATAGTTTAGTTGTAGAATTTAGTTTAATTACTTTGTTCAATCATTTAATTTGCTAGTTAGTGGAGATAACCCTATACTTATCCATACTAACAAACAATAGGTACACTTGTCTAATGAGCCGAGTAAAGAATAAACTATAGGATTTTAAATTATAAAACTCAGAAGCTTTATTTAAAGACAATCAATGGTATTTCTTAGATTTGTTGTTTGAAAGGATGGAGTCAAGGAAGATGATGAGAAAGTTAGAGCTATAGTCAATTGACTAACCCTATAATATGTGCCTAAAATCAAAAGTATTCATAGACCAAACTATAGCTTACTTTAGTGCAATGCTTTTGGAGTAGGAGTTAGAGTTGTACTCATGCAAAAGGACTAAGCTATAGCATACTTTAGTGAAAAGCTTAATGGTTCTTCTCTTAATTAGTCAATGTATGTGAAGGAGTGGAGTTCTATTCCCTCATCCGAGTTCTTATTATGTGGCATCATTACTTACTACCTCGTAAGTTTATGATCTATAATGAATCATTGAAGTGCCTCTAAGGATAGTAGAAGCTCTCATGATCGTAAGCTAAATGGGTTGAATTCTTCAAGACCTTTTCAAATGTGATTAAGTACAAGAAAGGTAGTACGGACTCTATTATTGATGCTTTATTGAGAAGGCATGTGTCGCTACCCAATTGTAGGTAAAGGTTCACAAATTTTGGTTTGATAAGTGATAAATTATACATATTTTTATGAATCATTTTGGTAGTGTTTCTTAGGTATTTTTAGTAATTCTGGTGTTTAATTGTTTTATATCTTGATTTTAGGCTTTATATGATGAATCTCATTAAGTTTTGAATGATTTAAAGGGATTTTGGTGAGTTTTGAAGTCTAGAAGAGAATCGCACAAAAGAGTATTTTCCATGAATTGAAATTACACCCAAAAAAGTAAGGAAATAAGGAAGAATTGATGGTAAGAGAGAATCTCGAGTAGGATCACAAGCGTAAACCTTAAGCATGATTGTCCTATTTCACTTATTTGCAACTTTTGGAGTAGAGAAGATTATGCCTAGGAATTGTGCTTATGATCTTAGCCTATGAACATGTTATTCCTTCCAATTCTATCCTTCAAGGAGAGTTGAAGCCTTAGAAGATGCCATACTTCTATGTATCGTTTATTTGAGAACCTAGTTTGGAAACAAAGAGATATGCGGGATATATTTCAAGATATGATGAATATACAATGGAGAATATTTCAAGATATGTTGAAGATACAATGGAGAATATTTTGAAGATTCCTTTGTACTATAAGCCTTATAATTAAGGAGATATAGATAGAAGAGGCTAAGGTTTCCATAATCTAAGAGGGTTATCTCTTAACCCTTTCTCATGTTTATTTTCTTCCATTTTTAATTTCTTATCTATGTTTTGATTTTATTCTTTTTTTAGTATTTGAACATTGAATCCTATAATCTACATAAAGATTTCTTTGTCTATTTGAATATACAATTTGTCATTACTATGATCTAATTACATACTCTTATTTGTTCTTTGAATTAATATTACCAACTTATTAATTCATTGTCTAATTTCACTTTGGAGATTACGGAATTCTATTGTAAATAGACTATGTAATTAGAAGGAATTGAAATAGACTAAGTGATTGGTAACCTAGTTTCTCTGGATTAGGGTAACCTAATAATAGAATTATTAGAATTTAATGTTGTCGTGATATCTTCTAATAAAGAAACAATTTGTCTTAACTCAATCAAGGAGTTCTTACGGTTCAATAACAACAATGAGATAGAATGTGGTCTAGAATTTAGGGTAAATTCAACATTTTAGTACTAAGGTTCATGCTTTTTGCATCATTTCTTTTATTTTCTTTTATTTTCTATTTTATTAGTTCTTTTATTTTATTGTTCTTTTAGATTAGTTTAGTTTAATTTAGATTTAATAGTTTAACAATCTACACTTAATTGTTAACTTGGATAGTAAGAAAATAAGGGAAAGCACTAGCAATTAAATAATTAATCCATAGGGGATCAACACTCAACTCAAATTTGCTATATTATTAAAATTGATAGGTACACTTACCTCCCATCAAGGTTGTTAACCCAGCTGTATGAATAAGACTAGTACTTTGGCGTAACTACAAATAAGTGTTGGGATGGATTAAGTGTTGATGGTTATTACTAAGCTAATGGTTAGCCATTAAAGAAAGGTCATCTATGTATTCTGAGAAGCTTGGTACATAAATTACTAGTTCAAGAAGCTCATGTCAGAGGCTTAGTAAGCTATTTTGGAGAAAAGAGGACAAATGAACCATTAAAGGAGCACTTCTTCTAGCCCAAGATAATGAAGAATGCACATTAGGAACTTAAGAGATGTTTGGTGTGCAAGAAGGCCCAAGAAAAGAAGGAGCCTTATGAGGAGTGCACACCTTTGGCCATGCCCAACCAACCTTAGATCGACTAAAGTATGGACTTTGTGCTTACATTACTATAAACTTCCTAATGACATGATTCAATTATGGTGGTGGTAGATCAATTCAACAAGATGGCTCACTTTATCCACCATTAGAAGATCGAAGATACTTCACCTATGCTAATCATTTTGTACACAAGATCGTTAAGCTACATGAAGTTTCCTATAGCATTGTTTCAAATTGAGACCTAAAGTTTATTAGCCTATCATAGAATTCACTCTGGCAAAGACTTAGGATAAAGTTTATGTTCAACACCTCTTGTTACCCTTAAATATAGGCTAGACTAAAGTGGTGAACTAAACCTTTAGATCACTATTAGGAGCTACAATAGGGAAGAACTTGTATGACTAAGACTTATTCTTACCTATTATATAATTTTCCTATAACAAGTCTACCTATAGTTTTACTACCAACTCACCATATAAGGTTGTCTGTAGCAATAACCTGATCTTGCCTATGGGTATGAATGTTGCCTTAGCTACCAATAGAGAGAGTTTGGAAGCAATAAAGTAAGCTTGGATTAGAATGTCGCCAAATAGCTCCCTCAAATTGTTGCTAAGCAAAATGAGATTGGAAATAAGTGAACAAAAGCCATGAGCATTCAACCTAGAGAATCAAGTATAGATATACCTCAGTAAAGATATATTCCCCATAATAGGAACACCAAGTTATCACCTTGCATTAACAATACATTTAAGATTCTAAAGAAGCTGAGTGACAATTACTATAAATTAGAATTGCCAAAATTGTATGGTATGTCTCCTGCATTCTTTTGGCTGGCTTAAACTTATAAGCTCCTAAGCTAAACTCAACAATTTGAGGATAAATCTTCAATAACCTTAAGGAGCTAATGAGAATCTAATCCTAATGCAAAAATGACTTATTCTCTACCTTTGATAACCTTTGAGTGCCTTAAGCCAATCACCTAAGGCTGTCCCTAAGGACTCCAAGGCCTAGTTTGTTGAGCCCTTAACAATCAAATATTTGAAGACCAGTGGACCTACATCTAAGGCTTCCTTTCCCATCACTTGTCAAGCTGTTTCTCTCTCATATAAGTTGTAAAATCCACTCTTGAGGTCTATCTTGACCTGCTTAGAGTGCTCTAGTAGCTCAAATATCCCAACCGAAATACTCTCCAACCTATTCCCAAAAACTTGGATGTTAACTAGTCTAAAGGTCTCCCCTTCCATCTCTTTAGACTGCTATCATACTTGTTCATCCTCTTTACTAGATGATTTGCCAATGTTAGCGGGGTATGTAGTTTGATAAACCATTAGTGTGTATCCACTAATGACGATTCTTTTCTTGTTTTCCCCTTTTATTTGGAATGTACTTAAATTAATTTCTTTTGATTGTACCCCTTTTAGTCTTTTCTTCTTTTAGGAAAGTTAACTTAATTAACAAGTATAAAGGGGCACATTATATAAGATACAAGCATCATCTCTTTCTTATTAATATTAAATACATTTTCTCATGTCTTTCTATAAGCAATTTAGCTTCAAGCCATATTTCTTACTCTTATCTATCATGACTATGGCTAAGGTTAGTAGAGAATAGATCTTATTCCATTACTTATCGGTCGTATCTAATGATGGAGTAAAGCTACTTAAGCTTCTTAGTAAGCCATATCCAAGGAGTTGCTTTGCGAAGCTACAGTATGTTTGTAACCATTTCACTTTCTTCTCTATGAGAAGGACCCATTTTTAAACACTTGGTAAGCCCTAATGATAATTTAGCTCTTAGGTACATAAAAAAAGCTTCCATGATTCTTTTTAGCTAAGGAAGTTTCCTAGACATTGGCTTTGGCTTCTTCAAGTAATGAAGACCTTCTATCGCACTAAGGTCACTCCATCCTCTAAGGCAACCCCATTTGACTACTTCTACACTAGTTTTGGTGACTAAGATGATTCACAATGAGGCTTACATCTAATTATCAACCTTCCTTTGTAATCTTCACAAATGTTTGATGGTAGATAAGGCTAGAGGCAAATGACACCACTACTAACTACTCAGTTGAACCCTAAATACTAGGAGAGAGGGCAAAGGGGAAGGGTTGTCCCAAGAGCAAAAAATCCCCCTACTCTACCCAAGTTTCAAAGCACCATTATGAACATAAGATAGGTATGGTATTTTCATAGCTTGCTCTACCCTCCTCATGTAAAAGCAATAAACTGGTAAGCTAGTTTTCTACGTGAAATGGGAAGCTATAGCTCCTTAAGCTACCTATGAGGGAACTCCTCTTGAAATCAAGATGTTTCTTGGAAATAAAATGGAAAACTAGAACCCTAAAGTAGGAAAAGATGCTCTATAAGGTAGAACCCTTCCTTCAGCTACAAATTAGGAGGCCGACTGTTATACAGTAGGTTATATGCAACGAACTTGAACTACAATAGGTAGTCGGGTTCAAGTGGGCATGAAGAACAGGAAGTAAGATGGGGGGTTTGATAGTGAATGTGTATAGATATTACGCACCAAGACATAAACACAATTAGGGGTTAAGCTCAAAATAGGATTCAATATGACTCACGAACACTAAATGTTACTTAGGATTCAAATGAAGATTAAATGCAACTTACTAACTGGCTCAGATGAGAGGTTCACCACAATCTTAAGGTTAAGATTGATACGAACACAAAAAAGATTAAAGAGTTAATTAACACTTAATATTCTGATAAATGCAAGCTCTACAAGCTCAAGAATAACCTTACTTGAAAGCGGAAAGTTCCAAGTGTAATCACTTTGTGTATATTCTTTACTTCTAATGTCTCTTAATTTCAAATGTTGCTGTTTATAGCAAGTCATAAAACCATAGTGGTAGAACTGTAAATAATCTACAAGGCCTTAAGCCCTAAATAATGGGTCCATAATTAAAATAAAGAAAATATTCACAAAAATACAAAACTATGCATTTACCAGAAGGAGTTGGCATGCAGTCATTCGGGTTATCTTAGAAGGAGCACAATCTGAATTGGGGGAGGTCAGCAATTGGATGTCTGGGTTTGGGTAGGATCCCCTAAAGTCTTGCAATGCTTTACTGAGATACTCAAAAGGTTGGCCTACAGTTGCCGAATTCTATTATTAGTCAGTACTAATCTCTCCATGCCGTACCAAGTGGATCTATGGCCTTAAGGCCTTAGCTATGTGATCTCTTAGGTTCTCAATAGACGATAGACTTGATGCTAAGTGGCTCCTTTTCTTCTCTCGACCTTAACAATGAATAGTTCAGCCTTAAGTTAGAGCAGGTCGGCCTTAGTTTCTGACATGTTAGTATCAGCTTGGGATAGGTTGATTCAGCTTGGAAATGGTTATAGGTTGATTCTTATCATTACCGCAGGTCCGAAAAGAAGTTGTTCTCAACACTCAACAATGAGTACGGGCTGGGATGCCAAACAAACTTCTCTTCCCTTTTCTCTTTACCATGTCTATTAAGTGGCTTTAGATTTTCTCAATACTCATGGGGGTTAAGCAATAGCTCTTTCCATCATTTCGAACTATGTAAGTATCAACGAAGCCATCATAAATCACTTTTCAACCATACTTCTGTGGTTGGCCAAGAAGTAAATTTGTAGCATTCATAAGGACCACATTAAAGTCAATCTTGTCCTCATACTGTCTCGCTTTAAATGCTATTCAAGCTCTTTTATGTACAAGAATCATACCCTTATCATTAAACCACTTCAACCCATAAAGTTAGGGATGTGGGTAAGTTGGCAATTCCATCTTCTCCACTAACTTGATAGAAACGACATTGATGCAGCTTCCTCCATCAACAACTAGGGAACAGGTCTACCCATTCACAAGGCATCAAATATGAAATAAATTTTCCCTTTGTCTAGGATCCACTTTCAGGTTAGCTCATTATGGATAAAAGTTCATCCAAATTTTCAGCATAGGCATTTTCTTCTATTAACTCATCTCCTAAACTCTTGTTACTTTGACTCTCTACTTAAGGTTTGAGTCCTTCACCCTTTAAGATCATGACCCTTTTATTTAGACATTAAGAATCAATATGCTCGTAACCTAAGCACTTGAAGCATTTAACTTCTCTAGCCTTGGTGCTAGGTACCTTCTCTTTCTCTACCTTTTTTCTCTCGGCCTGATTAGGTTAGCTAAACTCACCTTTCTCCATTTTCTTCTCCAATCATCTTCTCTCAGCATACCTCTCAAGTTCAAAGATGACTTGTTGAGGTCGGTTAGTCGGCTTCTGATGCATTTTCCTCCTTTGTCTTTTTACTCTCAATGCTAGATTGATCAGCTTGTCCAATGAGTTAAATAACTACAAGTCAACTATGTCCATAATGTCATCTCAAAGTCCACTTAGAAACTTAGCAATGGTATGATCCTATGGCTCGCCAATCTTACATCTCATCATTAAGGTCTCAAACTCTTATAGATACTCTTCAACATTGTTTCGACCTTGCCTTAGGTGTTGGATGGCACAGAGCATCTCTTACTTAAAATAAGTTGGCAATGTTGGTTCATCAACCTCTTCATAAGCCTTCAAGTTCTGATTGGCTCTTCTCCTTTAGCATTTCGCTTAGCCACTAACTTATCGCACCAAAGGCTTGCGTATTTAATAAGGGATAATAAATAGCTTAACCTTTGTTTGGTCATCACACTCATAGTACTCAAACAACTTCTTAACTTAAGGAGCACAATTAAGGAACTCTTCAGGTTGGCTACTTCTATTGAAATTCAATACTTAAGCTTTATATTATCAAGTCCTTAGTCAAGTGTTCGAGGTTCATCCTTACCATTCTGAGCTGGCCGATTCACCTCGGACTGGCCACTTCTATTTGGGCTTTACTAGGCCATATTTCTTCTTAGCCTTCACTCTCTTCTTCAAGCTCCTAGGTTCTCAGTGTTGAAATTTCTATAATTGCTTCTTCTTGACTTAGGCTAGTTTTCTTGTCTTCTCTGCTCTGTAACTCTTCTCAGCTATTGTTCATCATTATCAAGTCACTTGAACCACTTCTACTAGTGAGTGTTCCTTCCCTTCTTTCATCTTAGCCAATACATCTATGGCATTTGACTAAACTAGTAAGGTCCTAAATAAAGTCAGTAAGATTCTGAATCTGATATTCCAAGTTATCAAAGTATCTCCTTGAGCTTCCCCAAATACTATCTACACTATTATTGATACTATTGACACTACCTTCAAACATTCTTGTTTGTACAGTGATATTTAGAGAAAATTTGAACAACACGATTTACAACAAAACACAATTATAGTAACCTAAAAAAAACTACTACTCGACTTCTATAGCCACCATGACTAACAAACACTTCTATAGCTACTAGAATGAACTACTGAAATTACTGTTACTTAACTCAACAGCAACATAACACTACAACTACTAAAAACATGAACAATGCACTACACTATATAACAACAACTAATAGATGTTCAAATAACAAAGCAAACTTTGGAGAACACTGTATGCACATCTCCGCAAAAGCTTTAATACCAAGATGTTATGGAGTAGGGTGTACGCAGTAGGCTGGAACTAGAATGGGTAGTCGGGGTTCATGTAGGTATAAGAACAAGAAGTGGGGGGTTTGATAGTGAATATATATGGATATCACGCACCAAGACACAAACATAATCAAGGGTTGAGCTCGAAATAGGGTTCGATATGATTTACGAACACTAAATGTCATTCAGGATTCAAATGAAGGTTAGATGCAACTCACTAACTGGCTCAAATAAGAGGTTTGTGACAATCTTAAGGTCAAGATTGATAAGAACACAAGAAAAGTTAAAGAGTTAATCAATACTCAATAATTTGGCAAATGCAAGCTCTACAAGCTCAAGAATAACCTTACTTAAAAGAGGAAAGTGTAATCACTATATGTATATTCTTCACTTCTAATATCTCTTAATTTCAAATGTTGTTATTTATAGCAAGTCATAAAAACCTAATAGCAGAATTGTAAATAATGTACAATGCCTTAAGCCCTAAAGAATGGGCTCATAATTAAAATTAAGAAAATATTCACAAAATTACAAAACTATGCATTTAGTAAAAAGAGTCAGTATGTAGTCATTTGGGTTGTTCTAGAATGAGTAAGATCCGAATTAGGTGGGGTCAGAAATTGGATGTTCGGGTTCGGGTAGGAACCCCTAAAGTCTTGTAATGCTTTACCGAGATACTTGAAAGCTTAGCTTATAGTTGTTAAGTTCTATGATTAGTCAGCACTAATCTCTCCATGTTGTGCCGAGTGGATCTATAGCCTTAAGGCCTCGGCTATGTGATCTCTCAGCTTCTTAGCAGACAATGAGCTTAATGATGAGTAGCTCCTTTTCTTTCTCTTGGCCTTCTAGTACCAGCTCGACCTTCAGTTAGAGTAGGTGGACCTCAATTTCTAACAAGTCGGTATTAGCTTGGATAGGTTGGCCTGGGCTTGGAGATGGTTGTAGGTTGATTCTTATCATCAACTCTCCCTACAATACATGAAAGGAAAAGAAAAAGAAAAATGAATGGGTTTTTTTTTTTTAGACCCTTAAAGACTTTCAAAAGAATTCGAAACAAATAAGAAGGGAAATCTACTTATTCTAAACTACATTGAGAACCTTTATTTATGGGGGAAGAAATGCACAGAAAGGCACCATATTTACCAACATTTAAAGAGAAACATTGTTCACGATAATGATACTCAAGTACATGAATAAGCTTAACCATGAACATAGAGATTAACAGCCCAATCTATCGAATAGGGGAAAATTGATGCTTAAAACCCCTGATGATACCTAATGTGCAGGAAACTTAACAACTCACATGTTGGGGAATTCTTAGGAAGATCACAAAACCAACTTGAGGCATATAGTAGAAAGTAGAATAGATAATCATACCACATCGAGCCATCTATGCAAAGTCATTAGATGACCAATCTCCTTGACCTATGACAAAGCTTAATTGTACATATTATATAGGTAGATTTTACACTGCTTTTGTAGACTTTTTAGTAAAATTTTAGTGTAATTTAGTTTGTTATTTACTAATATTTATTTTATCACTTTATTACACTAATGTTTATATTTATATATTTTAAATAGGAAAAATGAAGCAAAGTTGAAAAATATACACATGATGATGGAAAGCATTTCGAATTCCATAGATGGAATTGAATAAAAGAGCTTTATGAGCAAACAACACAGCGATATATTAGCAACACATCGTATATGTGCACAAAAGAAAGAGTGCACATCATGTGCTCTAATTGAAGAGGTTGTGTACTTGCAATAATTAATCCGACCTGCAGTATATCATGTTTTGTTGGTATATTGCAATTAATCCTGGATGCCCTGTGTATTTTAACTCAAGACCTTGTATCTTTTATCCTGTGCGACATTTGGAAATATTCAAAAAGGATACACTTGTGTCTTATTAGGCTACATTTATATGGGATCCCTCGTAATATAAATGAAAGGTCTTATAATAGAATAAACAACTAGTAAATAGCAATAGATAATTGATCATTAATTTTCTCTCAATTAGTTTAGGGTTTTAGAAGCTGCTTTATCTTTCTTTTTAGGATTTCAATGCTAGAAATGATAAAACCAACATTTAATCTTGAGTTAAGGTTTGGAACTCCTTCTAATGTTGTACACATTCTTTTTTATACATTCTTTTTTATACATTCTTGATTTAGATATTGTGCAATCTATTACTTCTCTAGTGCTTTGTTAATATTTGGATTGTTAGTTTATTACTTACTGAATTGATTGCTTGTTGAAGTCTTTGATTCCCTAACCATGACAAACATATATTTTGATTCTATTTGAATATTTGTTAATTGGGATTGAGTTGCATGACCTTTTCAAATTTTTTACTGTGATATAGATAGTTTAGATCAAAGAATACATAGTGATAAGCTCTTTAATTCTATGAAGGTTCAAGAACAAGAAAATAACTAATTCAATTTATCACTTGTCTAGTGATAAAAGGGTAAATTGGTTAATTTATATTCACTTCATGAGATGGAATTCTACCCAAGGCTTAATTGCTTTAAAACTAAACTTGTTAAAGATATTATATTCCTATTAACTACTATTTTTAATTATCTAGTGACAATTAAATCTTTGAAAATGTTAAATACCCCAAGTTGAATTGTTTTGTTTTGTTAGTTTTTTTTTATAATTTAATTATGTAATAAACCATTGGTTATATTCACTTAGATTTAGACAAGACTAATACTATTACAAGTTAGTCATCATTTCCTTTAGGTTCAACCAAATTCTCACCAATTTTATTACTACATACACAACTTAGTGCACATGTTAATAAAATTATGCTTCTATTATTTAATATGAAAAATAAGGCTAGGTTAAGTGTATCAAGCTTTTTGGCACTATTGTCGAGAAATGTTTTGCACTAATTTGACTATTTAAGATTACCTATAGCTAGGTATTTATTTTGTCTATTTTCTTTGTTTATTTTCATTTTCTTTGGTTGTTTTCTTTTAGTTTCTCTTTACTATCATATTTCAACTTTCTTTTATATTATTTTTTCAAGCACTTCTTTGGTAGATCGTTTGAGCATGGGGTAAGTTATGGATAATAATTGTATAATGTATTTTCTACCATATTGTAATAAGGAGCTTTTAGTGAAAATTATTTCCTTTAATCAACATGAGGGTGAATCATTATATAAGGCATGATAAGAATCAAACCACCAGACATTTCACCCTTCACCTAAGCCCGAGGGTTAAACATCATAGCTAGGCTAACTTTTTCCTTAAGACCTGTCAACAAGGAGTTTGAGCTATTGCAATCTGCCGACTTGATGCCTTGGCCTAGCTGAATCGTTTCATACTTATCATTCATCCCCAACTGCTAACTTGAACTACACTCAAATATCAACTGAACTCATTCGACCATTAACTCAGTTGCACTGAATCTCAGCTAAACTAAATACATGTAAGGCAAATTCACTTCGAAAGAATTATCTACTCTACTCGGCATAGCTGACCTTCTACTTTTGCTCAATACCTCAATTTAGCAAATACCAAATTGATCATACATAATTGTCTTTTTCACAAAAAAACCATCCATCTACAAGGAGTTATGTACCTGAGCAACAATGTAATAGAATCTTCTATATAAGATACTCATTTTTATTGTATTTTCAATTGTACACTTATTATTCCTTATACATTACTTCCTTTAAATAGCACCCATTTTAGTTTTTTCCATTTTAGGTAGGTTGCCTTAGTTTTTTGGGTATAAATACCCATTGTACATGTAGCCACAAGAATATCAACTTATCTCTAAATATTGAATAAGCTCTTTGTCAATGTTACTCTCACTAAGTTGTCTACTTACTTCACTCTTATCCTAACCCTTAAGTAAGACTAGGTGGAGAGTAACGTTACTAAACCATCTTGTACATCATATTGAGTTATGCCATGAGTCATTGAAAGTTTGATGGTGCATCATATCCTTGGAGCTGTTTGTGGGTTTGCTTTTGTTTATTTTCCCTATTTTCACATGATTCCCATTTCATCCTTCTAGCTTTCTAAAAGCTTAGACCCACCTTACGACTAGCTTTATCAATCCTTGGCCTCAGTTCGCATCAAGGCATAGTTCACAATTTACAATTTAATGAATAGATGCCCATATCATGAAATCTAGGTTCCACCAAATTTGAATGAAGCAAGGGGGTAAATGGAAAATTGCTTTTAAGACTCGACATCACCTATACAAGTGGATGGTCATGCCTTTCGGGCTATCAAACACCTTAATCACTTTTATGAGACTAATGAACTATGTATTAAGAGATTTGATCAGAAACTTTGTTGTCATTTACTTTGATGACATCCTTATCTATAGTGCCAACCTGGCAATGTGCTTTAAACATCTCAAAGTTGTTTTTTATATCCTTCGAGTAGAAAGGTAACTTGGAAACTTAAAGAAATGTTGTTTCTGCTAGGAAAAAGTAGTCTTCCCAGGGTATGTAGCTAGTAGAAGAGGGTTAAGAGTAGATGAAGAGAAGGTGTAAGCTATTGTTGAGTGGCTAACCTTGACCATCTGTGTTGAGGTGAGAAGTTTAAATGAATTGGCATCATTCTAGCAACTTTTTATCTAATGGTTTAGTATAATTTGAGCACCTTTGATTAAGTTGAACAGGAAGAATATAGAGTTCAAGTAGGGAGGGAAAGTAGAGAAGAATTTTGTTGAGGTATAAACAAGGTTGACCTTGGTTCCAGTCTTTGCTCAACTAAACTTTAAGAAAATATTTGAACTTTAATGCAATGCTTCAGGTGTCGGCATCAAAGTAATGCCGATGCAAGAAGGTTGACTTGTTGCTTATTACAACTAGAAGCTCGAACAAGCACAATTGGATTATTATGTATATGATAAAGAGCTTTTAGCCCTGATCTAAGGTCTTCACATATGGCAACATTATCTTTTGTAAAAAGAGTTTGTCATATACACAGATCATGAGCCTTTGAGATATTTGCAAAGCTAATCTAAGCTTTCTAAGTGCCAAGCCTGATGGATTGAGTTCTTGAAGGGATTTAATTTTATCATTAAGTACAAGTAGGGTAAGAGCGATGTAGTTGCTAATGCTCTATCTAGGAGACATAGTCTACTCACTAAGTTATAGACTAGAGTGTTAAGGTTTGCAAGCATAAAAGAAAAGTATCTAAATGATCCTCATTTTGTCACTATATATAGGCACTATAAAGAAGGAAGAGTAGTAGATAAGTACCATGTAGACGATGGTTATCTGTTCAGAGGAGGTAAGTTATGTGTGCTGATTCGTTGAATAAGGGAGTTGTTAGAGAGAGAGACCCACAATAGAAGACTCTCTAGATACTTTAAGGAGCGAATAACATATGAATTGTTGAATGATAAATTCTTCTAGCATAGAATGAAGCATGACATGCATCATGGGATTGAGAGATGTATCATCTATGAGAAAGAAAAGAGCCGAGTATAACAAGAGATAACAATGCCTCTGCCTATGTTAACTAAACCATAGGCCGAATGAGTATAGATTTTGTTCTTAGATTACATTGAGCTACCCAAAGCAAAGATTCTATGATGGTTATCGTAAATAAGTTCAGCAAAATGGCACATTTCATGCTCTGCACCAAAACTAACGATGCTTCAACTATTGCTTCTTTATTTTTGTAGGAAGTAGTTTGCTTGCACGGAGTACCATAAAGTGTAATGTCTGACCAAGACCTAAAATTTATGAGTCATTTCTAGAGAACCCTCTAGCATCAAATAAGATGCAAACTGCTATTCAATACCTCTTTCCATCCCCAAACTGATGGCCAAACTGAGGTGGTCAACCACACCCTAAGATTATTGCTCCGAGATGTAGTGGGGAAGAACTTAAACGACTGGCATGTCTACCAACCCATGGTCAAATTTTCTTATAATTGGATAGTATACACCACTACTAGGTACACCCCATTTGAAGTCGTCTATGGTTTTAACCCCATACCCCTTAATCACACCCCTATGCCGTCTATAGACCAAGAAGATCTTAAGGTAAGAACCAGAGCCTAGTCCATCCAACAGATCTATCAACGAGTCACCTAGCAAATTGATTGAGCTACTACAAAACTAAAATAGAAAAGCAAAGGAAGGAAGACTAAGCAATTTTAACATGGAGACTAAGTGTAGTTACACCTAAGTAAGGAAAGATTCCAAAATAAGAGGAAGAAAAAAGCTATCTATTCAAGCTAAAGGACCATTTAGGATACTCAAGAAGATCAATGACAATGCATATCAACTTAAGCTTCTAGAACACCTTAGGGTATTTGATGTATTTAATGTTGCCAACCTTCACCCTTACCAACTCAAGGAAAACTTAGATGAGGACTAGCTTAAATTTGATCTTAAATCCTAATTAATTCAGTAGGTGTAATACGAATTAAACCACTGAACCCTCAACCCAAGCTCGAGCCTGAAGGCCAAAAAGCATGGTTGGGCGAATTCTTTCCTTAAGAACCACCACCAAGGAGTCCAAGCTACTGTAATCTATTGACTTGATGCCTTGACTAAGTTGAACCCTCTCGCACTCATCATTCATCTCCAACTGCTGACCTGAACTACACTCGACCATCAACTCAACCCATTTGGCCATCAGCTTAGCCAACCTAAATCCAAGCCAAACTAAATATGTCTAAGGTGAATTCACTTTGAAAGAATTATCTGCTTTATTTGGTACAACTGATCTTCCACTTATATTTAGCACCTTAACTCAGCAAATACCAAATTGATTATATAAAATAGTCTTTTTTGTTAAAAAAACCATCTATTCGCAAGGAGCTACGTACCTTAGCAACAATATGACAAAATCCTCCATACAAGATACTGGTTTTTCTTGTACTTTCAATTGTACCCTTATTATTCCTTGTACATTACTTCTTTTAGATAATACCCTTTTTAATCTCTTCCATAGGTAAGTTGCCCTAGTTTTGCAAGCATAAATACCTATTGTACATGTAACCACAAGAATATCATCTTATATCTAAATATTGAATTTATTCTTTGTGGACATTGCTCTCGTGAGCTTATTTGTTTACTTCACTCTTATCTTAACCCTTAAGTAAGGTTTTATGACAAGTAACCTTACCGAACCATCTCATACGTCATATCAAGTTGTACTATGAGTCCTCAAAAGTTTACTAGTGCATCATATCCTTGGACTTGTTCATAGGTTTGCTTTTGTTTATTTTCCCTATTTTCAAATGATTCCTAATTCGTCCTTCAAGCTTTTTACAAGCTTAGATCTACTCTACAATCGACCTTGTTAATCCTTAGCTTCAATTTACGTTATCTTGGTATTAGAGTAGAGGTTTCGTTTGGTTAAGTTGTATTTGAGTTTTTTGTGAAGTAGTGTTTACTTGGTAGTGTGTTGAGGTTGTGAGAACATTCATTGAAGTGTTTGAATAAGTTAGAGGGTGTAGTAGTTGCTTTATGTGTACTCTCCTTTGTCCTATTTCAAAGACCCAAAAACATAGCAAGCTTTAGTTGGGTTTATTATTCTTTGGAGGAGTTGCTATATCCACAAATTAGTTAAACCTTCGTGAGGAAAAGTGTGTGTTTGTGTTGTTAGGCATGAAGAACTTTATCTATTGTTTCTTAGAATATGAGTTTGTTACTAAGTTTATCAAATAAAATGATGAACCCAAGCATTAACGTTGGAATTAGGGATGATAATAGTGTTATTGTCCACCATGGGCAATAGCCCCAAGGTACCCCTAAGAGCACATACTAATGACTTAATGAGGTAATTAACCTCTAAGCTAATTTAACCAAAGCTATTCATGCAATAGCCTGTCAACTTGCTAAGGCCATACTGAATACTCCATAAGCCACTCAACCTACTATAAGATAAATCTTTACTCAACAAGTTCGAGGTGGAGTGCAAAGAAGGATTAATTTGGGTCATATGGATGACAATGATAAAGAAGAGTACAATGAAGAAGAGCGATCTAGAGCACCCCGGGCTACCAACCATGTGAAGCTTCAAGTTTCAAGCATTAATGGTTTTAAGAGTGCAAATGATTATTTGATTGGGAAGAGAAGGTTGAGCATGTTTTTAATTATTACCAGTACGAGGATCAAGAGAAGGTGAAGACTATTGTTGTTGAGTTCTCAAGATGTGCCGTAATATGGTAAAAGAACTTCCAAATCATGAGAAGACAACAAGGATAGAAAGAGGTAAATAATTGGCCTAAGATGAAGAAGATCCTTAGAAACAAGTTCTTGTAAACACATTTTTACAAGATACTTTCATTCAGCTTCAAGAGTTGAAGCGAAGCTAAACTGTTGATGAATATATTCAAGAATTCCAAATACTTATGATTCATTGTAAAGTGGATGGACCATCAGCCCAAATAGTATCCAAATTTCTCACTAGATTGAGGGGCAATATTTAAGATGTTATGGAGTATCAACAGTTCACCACATTGGATGAGGCTATACAAATAGTATAATGAGTAGAGAGATAGAAGAGGAGAAGAATGATGACCTTGCCCTCGATGAGCAAACCAAGTCAATTAAAATCGACCTACCTAGGGAAGTTGCTGAGCTCAATCAAGTACTAAGCAAACTAGAAGAGTAGATGTCAGAGCCGAATAGAAGGGTTGACCTAATGGTGACATACCAGCGAGAACATACGAGAAGGGATAGGGATTTAGAAGGAAGATGAGCTAGATTAAGTGCTTTAAATTCCAAGGGTTTGGGCACATGCGTAGTCAATGTCTGAACTGAAGGACGAAGATCATCAAGGGACATGTCTTAAAGTTAAAGTAGATGGTATTGACAAGGAACTCAAAGAAGAGGTTGTTCTCGAGAAGAAAACTACTTAGAAGGATGAACTGGTAGAAGAGGATGTATTTGTTGAGGACTTAGATAAACTAACCTTAGTTGTTTGACATTCAATGAGTATAGAACCTTCTATTGAGGAGGAGCAGAGAGAGAATTTATTCCATATTACATGCAAGGTAAACGAGTAGGTTTATGTGCTCATAGTCAATAGTAGGAGCTTACTAATGTGGCATCAATTGACTTGATTAAGAAGCTCAAGTTGCTAACCATCACACATCTAAAGCCATACAAGTTGCATTATATTAATGAGAAGGGAGCATTATATGTTACTCAGCAAGTTTTACTGCTTATCTGTATTGAAAATTATTCTAGTGATATTATGCGCATCTCATGTACTACAAGGCCAACCATGGCTTTTTGGCTGAAGAGTTATACATGACGGATGTAGGAACACTTACGTATGTAAGAAATATGAGAGGAAGATTACTTTGAACCTTATGATGCCGAGTCAAGTTCGCAAGCCGCTAGCTAAACTTGCTAGAGGATCAAAGAAGGCTTTGGTATTATGTAAAGCTAAACTTCAAGAAGTTATTAAGGCTGACGCGCCAACTTTTCTATTAATCAAGCGATTACTAAAGCTGAAGGAGCGGGGTAAATTACCCCTACAAGTTAAGGAGCTAATAAATGAATATGTCGACTTGTTTCCTAAGCAGTTACTCAAGAGATTACCCCCCTTTCCTAAGCAATGAACACTACAATGACTATCTACTTTAACAATATCCTTATCAATTGTACTGACCAGGCAATGGGCACTAAACATTTGAGAGTTGCTTTCGATGTCCTTAGAGCAAAAAGGTGGTTTGGAAACTTGAAGAAATGTTGTCTCTACCAAAAAGAACTAAACCTCATAAGGTATGTACTTGGTGGAAGAGGGTTGTGAGTAGATGAAGAGAAGGTGTGTGCTATAGTAGAGTGGCTAACCCTAACCTCCTATGCTGAGGTGAGAAGTTTGCATGAATTGGCATCAATTTACTGACGCTTTATCCAAAGGTTTAGTACAATCGTAGTGCCTCTGATTGAGATAATAGTGAAGAATGCAAAGTTCAAGTAGAGAAGAGTTTTGCCAAGGCAAAAGCGAGGTTGACCTCAGCCCCAGTCTTGGCTCTACTAGACTTTAACAAAGTACTTAAGCTCGAATGCGATGCATTAGGTGTAAACATCAAAGCTGTGTTGGTGCAAGAAGGCTGACTTATCACTTATCATAGCAAGAAGCTTAAAGGAGAGCAATATAACTATTATATATTTGACAAAGAGCTTTTGGCCTTGATCCGAGCTCTTCATGTATGGTAACATTATCTTCTACCAAAAGACTTTGTCACATACATGGATCATGACTCCTTAAGATATTTGTGGAGCCAATCTAAGCTTTCTAAGTGCCAAGCTGAATGGACTGAGTTCCTAAAGGGATTTAATTTTATCACTAAGTATAAGAAAGGCAAGAGTAATGCAATTGCTAATGCTTTGTTGAGGAGACATATTCTATTCTCTAAATTGGAGACTAGATTGTTAGGGTTAGTAAGCGCAAAAGAATTGTATTAGAATTATCTTCTTTTTAGCCTTATATACAATCACTGTAGAGAAGGAAGTGTTTTAGATGAGTACCATGTAGAGGATGGTTATGAATTTAGAGGTGGCGAGTTATGTATGCCGACATGTTCGATAAGGGAGATGCTAGTGAGAAATGCCCTTAGTAGAGGACTCTATGGATACTTTAGGGAGTAGAGAATGTATGAATAGTTGAACGATAGATTCTTCCGATCTAGAATAAAGTGTAATGTGCATCATGTGACTGAGAGATGCACTATCTATAAGAAAGTAAAAAGCCAAGTAAAATAAGGGAAAGAAATACCTTCACCTGATCCGGTCAAACCATAGGCCAACCTATGTATGGATTTTGTCCTTAAATTACCCCAAACTACTTGAGACAAAGATTTTGTGATGGTTATCGTAGATAGGTTTAGCAAAATGGCACATTTCGTGCCTTGTACCAAAACTAATGATACTTTAGCTATTGCTTCTTTGTTTTTACAAGAAGTAGTTCACTTGCACGAAATACTAAGGAGTATAATATCTAACTGAGATAAAAAGTTTTAAAGCCATTTCTAGAGAACCCTCTAGCATCAAATGGGAAGCAGCTCTTACCATCCTTAAACCAATGGCTAAACTGAGGTGGTTAATTACACCCTAGGATCACTACTCCGAGCTGCAGTAGGGAAGAACTTAAATGACTGGGATATCTGCTTGCTCTTAGTTGAATTTTTTTACAATAAGATAGTCCATGCCACCACTTTACATACCCCATTTGAAGTTGTCTATGGTTTTAACCTCGAACTACCCCTTAATCGCACCTTACTACCATCCATTAACTAAGAAGATCCTGAAGTAAGAACTAAATCCCAATCCATCTAATAGATCTATCAACTAGTCACCCTATAGATTGATCGAGCTACCAGAAAACTATAAGAGATAAACAAAGGAAGGAAGACTAAGTAGTTTCAACCAAGAGACTAAGTGTAGCTACACCTGAGTAAGGAAAGATTCCCTAATAAGAGGAAGAATAAGCAATTTGCTTGAGTTAAAGGACTATGTAGGATACTCTAGAAGAACAATGACAATGCATATCAACTTGAGCTTCCAGAAGACCTCGATGTGTTCAATGTGGCAAACTTCAAACCCGAGGACAACTAGGATGAGGATCAACCAAATTTGATCCTAAATCCCCATCAATCCTATGGGGATGATAGGAACAAACTAACAAACCCTTAACCTAAGCCCGAGGGTTAGAAAACATTGTTAGGTGAATTCTTTCCTTATGACCCACCATTAAGGAGTCCAACCTATTGCAATCTATTGACTTGATGCCCTAGCCAAGCCGAATCCTCTCACACTCATCATTCATCTCCAACTACTAAACTGAACTACACTCAAACATCAGCTTAGCTCATCCAATCATCAGCTTAGCCAAACTAAATATTTCCAAGGTGAATTCACTTTAGAAGAATTATTTACTTAGCTTGGCACCTCGGCTCAATAGATACCAAACTGATTGTACAGAATTGTCTTTTTCACTAGAAAGCCATTCATCCACAAGGAGCCACATGTCATAGCAACCATGTGACAAAATCCTTCATACAACATACTAATTTTTGTTGTATTTTCAATTATACCCTTATTATTCCTTATACATTACATCTTTTACATAATACCTTTAGTCTTTTCCATTTTAGATAGGTTACCCTAGCTTTTTATGTATAAATACCCATTGTACATCTAGCTACAAGGATATCATCTTATCTCTGAATATTTAATACATTCTTTATTAACATTGCTTTTGTTAACTTATTTGCATACTTTACTCTTATCCTAACCCTTACATAAGGCTAGGGGGTAAGTAACCTCACTGGACCGTCTCGTGCATCATATCCAGTTGTTCCATTAGTCCATAGAAGGTCCTTGGTGCATCATATCCTTGAAGCTATTTGTGGGTTTGCTTATGTTTGTTTTCCCTATTTTCACACAATTCCCATTTCATTCTTCAAGCTTTCTATAGGCTTAGACCCACCTTATGACTGGCCTTGTTAATTCGTGGCTTTGATTCAAATCATATTAGTATCAAAGAAAAGGTTTTGTTTGGATAAGTTGTTTTTAAATTTTTGAAAATTAGTGTTTGTTGTGGTAGTGTGTTGAGGTTGTATGAACATTCACTGAAGTGTTTACATAAGTAAAAGGGTATAGTAGTTGCTTTTGCATATACTCAATTTTGTCCTATTTTGAACACCTAAAAATAAATCAAGTTTTAGTTAGGTTTATTGTTCTTTGGAGGAGTTACTATGTTCTTAAATTAGTTGAACCTTCATGAGGAAAAGTATGTGTTTATGTTGTTTAGCGTAAAGAATTGTATCGGTTGCTTCTTATAATCTAAGTTTGTTACTAAGTTTATCAAAGAAGATGATGGACCTAAGTGTTAAGGCTAGAATTGAGGATGATAATAATGGCATTGTCTACCATGGCCTACTACCCTAGGGCAACCCTAAGAGTACAGACAAAAGACTTGATGAGGTGGCCATCCTTTGAGCTAATTTAACTAAAGTCATTCATGCAAAGGCCTATTGACCTACTGAGGTTGTCTCGAACACTCTACAAGCTACTTGATCTACTAGATGATAGATCCTAGCTCGATATGTTTGAAGTGGAGGAGTAGGAGAACAAGTGCAAAGAAGGATCAATTTGGGAGATCAGGATGATGAAGAAGAAGAAGAGCAACCTAAAGCATCCTAAGTTGCTGACCATGTGAAGCTTTAGGTTTTAAGCTTTAATGGTTTTAGGAGTGCAGATTATTATTTGGAGTGTATTTTTTTCTTTGGAGATTTAATATCTTACAAAGACTGAGAGAAGGCAAGGACTGTTGTTGTTGAGTTCTCAAGATATGCTGTAATTTGGTGGTAGAACTTTCAAATAATGAGAAGACAAGAAAGACACAAAGAGGTAAATACATGACATAATATGAAGAGGATCCTTAAAAATAAGTTTGTGTCAGATACCTATTTGCAAGACACTTTTTCTTAGCTTAAAGAGCTGAAACAAAGAAGCTGGACTATTGATGAACCACTAGCCTAAACAGTATCCAGGTTTCTCACTAAATTGAGGGGTAACATCTAAGATGTTGTAGAGCTTTAACAATTCATTATGTTGGATGAGGCTATACGAATAGCACAATGGGTGGAGAAACATAATAGAAGCAAAATGCTAACCCGACCTCTAATGAGCCAACCTAGTCGATCAAGCCAACCTACTTAAGGAAGTTACCAAGCTTAATCAAGTATTAAGCTGACCAGAAGAGTAGATGTTAAAGCCAAACATATGGGCCAACCTGATGGTGACATACTAACAACATATAAGAAGGGACAGGGATTTAGATGGAAGATGAGCCATATCAAGTGCTTTAAATTCCAATGGTTTAGGCATATGGCTACTCAGTGTTTAAACCGAAGGACCATAATCATCAAGGGAGCTATCCCAAAGATTGAAGTAAATAGTATTGATGAGGAACCCAAAGAGGAGGTTCTTCTCGAGAAGAAAACTACTTAGGAGGTTAAACTAGTTAAAGAGGATGTATTTGTTGAGGACTTAGACAAACTAACCTTAGTTATCCGACATTCAATGAGAATAGAACCCTCTACCGAGGAGGAGTAGAGAGAGAATTTGTTTCATATCACATGCAAGGTGAATGAGTAGGTTTGTTCACTCATAGTGGATAATAGGAGATATAACAATGTAGCATCTGTTAACCTAATTAAGAAGCTCAAGTTGTCAACTATCACACATCCAAAGCCATATAAGTTGTATTGGCTTAATGAGAAAGGAGCACTACATGTCACTCAGTAAATCTTACTATCGATCTCTATAAGAAATTATGATGATGATATTCTCTATGACATGCTACCTATGTGTGTATCTCATGTACTGCTAAGCCAACCAAGGCTTTTTTATTGAAGAGTTATATATGATGGATTTAGCAACACCTATGTATTCAAGAAAGAAGGGAGGAAGATTACTTTAAACCCTATGATGCTGAGTCAAGTTAGCAACCTAGAATCTAAACTTCCTCAATGATCAAATAAGGCTTTGGTATTATGTAAACCTAAACTCCAAGAAGTTATTAAGGTCAACATGCTAACTTTTCTATTGATCAAGCAATTACTAGAGTTGAAGGAGTGGGGTAAACTACCCTTAGAAGTTAAGAGCTGCTAAATGAATATGTTGAACTATTTCTTAAGCAATTGCTTATGAAATTACCCCCTTTCCGAGACATTGAACACTGCATTGACTTGACACCCAATGCTACCCTACCAAAAAGCTAGCTTATTGGATGAATCTTAATAAGGCTTCTGAGCTCCAAACACAAGCCAATGAACTTCTAAAAAGGGGGTTAAGTAAGGTAGAGTCGTAGCCCCTATACTGTGGTAGCGCTCCTAGTGTTGAAGAAGGATGGAACATGGATATGTGTGTGGATAGCAGAGCTATCAACAAGATTACGATCAAGTGCAGGTACCCTATCCTAAGGCTAAAAGACATGTTGGATGAATTAAGTGGAGCAATAGTGTTTAGTGAGATTAATATGAAGTCTAAGTACCACCAGATTTGAATACGGCAAGAGGATGAATGGAAAACTACTTTTAAGACCCGACATGGCCTATACGAGTAGATGATCATACCTTTCGAGCAATCAAACTCCCTAAGCACTTTCATGAGACTAATGAACCATACATTGAGAGATCTTAAAGGAAAGTTTGTTGTCATCTACTTTGATGACATCCTTGTCTATTGTGTCGATTTGGCAACGAACGTTAAACATCTTAGAGTTGTTTTTTATGTATTATATATCTGGTACATGTATTATGTAATTGTGCTTTAAGAGCATATAAATATGGCTAAGTGAAATTCGATGGGATACAAAGTTGCTAGAGTTTTGAATTTTGGCGATCATAAGGATGAGTTTTAGTGAATGAGTATGTGCTCTTGCTCCTAAATAGATTGTGTATGATATTTACTTTTGATTTTATAATTCACACATTCAATGAATTTTTCCCTTAAGAGTTTTTCATTGTTTATTTTATTTTGCTTAAGTATAAGCAAAATAAAAACAAATATTAAACTAACATCATGGTTTCTTAGTAATATTTTATTTTAGCAATTCATTACACCTTTTTGTATATTTTTCTATTTGTGATAGGATAAATGAAGCAAAGTTGTAAAATATACACATGATGATGGAGAGTACATAGAATTCCAAGGATGGAAATTAAATATAAGGGCTTCATAATTGTATAACAGTCGTGTACTAGCTATACATAATGTATAAGCACATAGGAAAGAGTATATGTCGTGTAACAATTGAAGAGGCCTTATACTTGCAATAAGTAATCCCACATGCAGTGTATCATGTTTTGTTGGCACATTGCAATTAATCCTACACACCATACGTAATTTAACTCCAGGCCTTGTATCTTTTAACCTATGCGACAATTGGAAATATTTAAGAAAAATACACTTGCATATTATGGATGCACCCTTATATGGGATCCCTTGTAATATAAATAAAAGGCCTTGTAACAGAATAGACATCTGGTCAACAAACAATAGACAATAGATTATTAATTTTCCCTCAATTAGTCTAGGCTTTTAAAAGTAGCATTATCTTTCTTTTTTGGATATTAACATCGAAAGTAATGAGATCAATATGTAATGTTAAATTAAGGTTTGGAACTCCTTCAAAGGTTATATTCATTCCCTTTTACACATTTTTGATTTGGATATTGTACAATCTATTACATCCGCTATAATACATTTAATGTAATAAACACTCCATAGGTAGGTGATATTAGGCAAGTGCACCTATCAATTTTAATATAGCGGATGTGAGTCCGAGTCGATCCCTCAGAGACTTCGAGTACTAATATTAACCCTAACTTTATTATCTAGCTGGAAAATTATGAAAGTTTGAATTAATTAAAAATACTAAAATTAACAAACTAACTTAATTATAAGACTTAATTAAGCAATTGAAAAAGCGATAAAATTAAGAACGACTTCAAGAAAGCAATAACATATTTAGGAATTATTTCCCTTAGAGTTAACATGTGATCGCCTAAAATATATTCAATTCGGTTTCTATTTTTTTTTATCGGAGGGATTCACAATTAAAATTAATACCTTTCTCAAGCATATTAACTCTAATCCTAAATTATTTACCGGAATCTCTTCACTTAGTGATATAATTTAGAATTGCATTAATGTATAATGAATTCCTACACAAATAATTAACTTTTCAGAAGAAACATGTATCTTATCTCTAAGTATACATGTAATTCTCTCCAATTATGTAAAGATCTAATTACACATGCAATTTCTCAATCAACATGCATAATATCATATATTGATATTCTAAAAATATCAATTAACAATTAAACGACATAATTGAATCAAGTAAAGATAGAAACTTTATTGAGAATTCTAAATCAATCCAAGAATCAAATGAAACCTTAGGTTCCGTAATCCTAAATATACGAATTCTAAGCTATCATAATGAATCTAAAAGTGAGTTTCATCAAAAATGTAAAATAAAACATGGAAAACTCCTTTGATTGATGAACAATCTCTCTAATCTTGAAGTCGGTGTTGTTCTCGCCTTCTCCTTCTCCTTCTCCTTCTCCTCAAGTCTCTTGTCTTCTCTAATGTCTCTTCTGTCTTTTGAAACCCTAATATGTCCTTTTATAGTGTATCAAAAGGTTTTCGTTTTCTTTACCAAATACGACCTGGGACATGATCGTGTCCCCAGGTCGTGTAACTTTCTGCCCTTGGTCAATTTTTTCTGCATGGACTGTGCAACTTTAAAACTTCAAAACTTCTTCGTTTGAACTCTAAATTGAGTGAAATTTGATTCCTTTTCTTCGTTTTCAATCCTAGAATGCGTTCAAGCCTAGAAATCAAAATTTTACTCAATTAAGTATCAATTTCCTTAAAAAAAACCAAAAATATAAGGAAAATACTATAAAATCACCATATGAAATA
Organism: Lumnitzera racemosa; assembly: GCA_024138005.1. Classification (NCBI taxonomy): domain Eukaryota; kingdom Viridiplantae; phylum Streptophyta; class Magnoliopsida; order Myrtales; family Combretaceae; genus Lumnitzera; species Lumnitzera racemosa. The sequence continues at coordinate 50,740,640 of JAMXBC010000008.1, read as the reverse complement.
TGTTTAAAGTCAAAGTTATCCGTAGGATGCAAGTAGACCATCATTAGGCCATTGTATGAAGACCTATAACTTACGTAATGAGACCGGTGTTGGGATCTCACTTCCATAAATGTTATGCACAAATAAAAACTCACCCATATTTAAACAATAGAATGTTATGCCATCAATTGACTTACTTGCGAATAGAAATAATTAAATTTTAGTAGAAACCCTAAACAAATAGAAAGCATACCAATTTATTGATTGTACAGGGAGAGTAACCAAAGTTGTGTTTTGTGGTAAAGGGAAGAATAGAATTTAAAGATGAGTAAGTACTAGATTCTACTAATTCTACTCTAATCTAGGCAACTACTTTGGCAATTTCAAAGGAAAGAGCATGTAAGTTATCTTAGATAAAAGGAAAAACTATAATGAAATTAAGCGTGGATTTTAGCGATTTCTCAATATTGGGATGTGGATTTATCGATAAAAAGATGTATGAGTAATAAGTAAACAATTGTTTGAAATCATTGTGGCCATGCTATGAGTATTTATGATAGTTTAATCATGGATTTTACTAACACTCATAGAATTTATCCTACTTTTGTTTCTTAAATTCTATCATGTAGTAAGATAATTTATTACTAAACTCTCATCTATACTATCAACTAGCTATTTAAGTCCCCATCACTACTTAAATAACCATGTTAGAATTGATTTCTCATTCCAACCAATTTTAACTCTAGGTGAATATGAGGATTTAAGCCTAAATTCTCAAGAATTACCCATTTAAATTAGGACATTAGGTTCTATTTCGAGTTTTTAAATCATATTATGGTATCTAGACCCTATTAGGATAACAAGAAGAAAGGCCTAATGTATGGAAACTGCTATCTTGCTTGACATTAATGTCGTAAACTAAGGATAACCTAGTCGTGGTAGAAGTCGTATACTGTATGAAGAACCCCTGATTAGTTGGCCTTCTAATCATGAACTCTTTACATAATATACAAGGCTCTACAACCACTAGTTTTCCAAGAACATAAAAATCCATATGATATCATCATATAAACATATTTATATAAAATTTGAACTACAAAGTTTACAATACACAGTATTTTAGCATATCTAGGTCTATATTACTGATAAAATAAAAGTACATAAGTAAGAGTCTACATAATCTGTTCTCTCTCAATACACAGGATGACTCGCTCTTACCTAAGTTCCCAAGCTAACCTATGGTATTCCCTAGCTAGCCTCTATAAATAAGTTATCTTGTAGCAAAAGTCTAAGGAGGTATAAGCCTAAGCTTTGTGAGCAAAACCCTTAGTCACACCATAGGTAAGTTATAAATATATTATATTCACATATATGAATGAATGGTCAAATAGAATACCAAACAAGACGTATAGCTAACTAGTCCATATACGTAACTCAAATTTAATGCCCTCCGAAGTCAGGGTTAGAGTATACATGGCACTAATCAGATCCAGGTATTATACTAAAACTTAATTTACTATGGAACTCCATGTTCTATACTTAAATCAAACAAGTATTTTATTTTCATAAAAATCAAGTTCTAGTATAATTGTGAGTAGGCCCCTACAGTTTATACTCACCCCTAAACAAAGGCCTCTAGACTCGACCCTTAGCCAGGCGGTTGGCACCTCCAATGCTTAGTATTCCCACAGGTAAGAGTAAAGTCATTTTGTATGAGTGCACCATACAAAACAAATAAATTTCTAATAATAACCCCCGAATGGCTTCTCTTTATCTCGATGTGATGTGATGATCGAAATTATGTCTATGCAATGCATGTTGATACATGTACCAGTTTCTTCTTATGAGCCGAGTATAATAAGTCCAATTATGATGTGACCATTTAATAGTACACATAATCATTTTCTATGCTTCCATGCACCAAACAAAGTATTATTCGTACTTAAGGTAAATTCACAACTCAGCACATGATAACATATACAAGCATTTCCCGACCCCACACAACAGTCAATTAACAATATCATTTAAGTCTACTATCTATAATCACATACAAGCGTGGAATCATAAGGTAAATACTCACTCGGCCATGATGACTTACTCTAGTCGTAGTAATCAATTGGGAGATCCTCGCCCACCTCGAGATCACCTAATCATTATGATATAATAATTCTAGTAAGTAATTGAATTAACTAATAATTATAAATATCTATTTACCTAATTCTACTTAGATTACTGTTAATTTTTATCCGGTTAAACTTTATCACTAATCGTATGTAACTTTTTCATTCTATTTCTGATATTTATGAATTTATAGTCATTTTTCATCGTTTTTGGATGCACAATTACACATTGATGTCCATTTTGGATGTTAAGACCCGTGTTTTATGATATAGACTAAATTTATTGAAATTTTAACTATTGAAGCTTGATTATTCTTATTGCTTATATTTATATCCTATGTTTGTACTTAATGATTTAGTTAGCCCTTAGATACTTACACTTAGCAAATCTTACCTTGATATTACTAATTCATGTACCTAATTAAGTTTAATCCAATTGAGGAAATATATCAAGGTTTACTAATTCATGTACCTAATTCTTATGTACTCTTCTAATTTCTTATTTTATGAACTTATGCTTATGTCATAGCTTATGTCATCATATGATTACATAATTGCTTACATCATCCTTTGCTTACATAAGCCTTACCTCATGCCTAAGTGTATTATGTACACTTGTGTACACTTATACATATGTTAAGTGTATACTTATACCTTTACTCTACTTATATATATATTAGTATACTCATATATATACTGATATACTCATATATATCTTATACTTATACCATATTTGTACTTATACATATACCCATACACACATATGGTGACATATGTATTTTTATATGTATTTTCATATGCCTAAAATTCCTCTTAAGAAAGCTTCTCTAATTTCATTCATTTTGTGTTTTTAGGGTGTATTTAGCATGGTATAAGTATGTATAGTTAGTATATGTCTTAGTTTAGGTTATGTACATAATGAATACTTATGTACAAAGGTCTTTATACTTGTATTTCTCTAGTATACCTTTGTGTACACATACTTAAAGACATATACATATGCATCTTCTTCCACTGTATAAAGATTCCTCCTCTTTTATACATAAAGATTGAAGCTTCAAGCCTTATTCAACATAGATGTACACAACACCTAAACTAATCAAACTAACCTACCCTTTCATCTAACTAGTAAATAATATAAAGCAATACATAATAACATACCTTAGTTTGCTCTTGAAATATGGATGAAACTTTAGAAAAATTAGGAAATTGAAAGGGAGAGGGGAGGTCACTGCTATGGAGGTGGGGTAAGGGGCTTGGTTTTTGTTTTGCCTTATGTTTGAAAAGAAGAAGAAAGTGGGGTCTAGAAGGGAAAAGGAGTGGACGACAAAATGGAAAAGGAAAGGGAAGAAAAAAGCTAAAAGAAAAGAATTCATTAGAAGGAATGGATATTTTTTAAAGTGAAAGTGACATTTTGTTGACTTTTCTAAATGTTGACTTTAGTCAACATGTGTTAACTTAATCAACCTTTTGACCTTGGTCAACATGTATTAACTTGGCTAACTTTCCAAAAGCATATGCCATTTAATATACATAATATAGTAATTAAGGAAAATTAAGAGAAAAATTAAGGAAATGAGACATTTGGTGAATTGATTAGTAAAAATAGATGATGAGATCTTACTTTAGGTATTTATATCATATATACATCATTTGGTAGGCTACTTAGTATAACTAGTATGAAAAGTATCAATTAAGGTATTAAAGTTTACTATAGGTAACCTAAGCATCAACTAAACCTCTAACTCTATGTAATACTATCTTAATTATATACTTAGAAGATGAATGTGATCTATGATACAATATCTTAGTTTCTAAAGGATTACTTACAGATTCTAAATATGTATACATGATTGAAAGTTATCTCTAATCTTTCATTAATGATTTGGCAAAATACGAAGGTTATATTATCAATTAGGGTTTTAGGGTAAATTATGATGAATTAGTGCTCGTATATCTTTAAGGTTACAGTTTTAGGATTTTTATCACTTTCGGATGAAATCTTTAGTATTTACATATATTTAAGGTAGAAAAATTTTATACACAATTCATTAGTTATATTAGGGTTTCCACTTTCATTAGCTTTATCAACTCCTAAATTATCTAACACACTTGAGTCTACTTCAAAAGTTAGGTCAAGAAATTTTGGGGTTTACGATTAACCCAACACTCAAGCTATACCTAGTTACACGATATAACTAAATAAAATTCCAAGTTTACACTATCACAATACAAGAACATCAATAACCACAACTACTTCATCATGTTGACATACTACCCATAAGCATAATAAGCACTCTTCATCACATTCATAGAGAGTAAGCATTCAATATATAATACACATGAACATGAGAATAAACATTGCATTAAACATGGAAAAAGTATAAGAAACATTATAAAACCAAGCTCCTCAACCTCAACAATGGCGTTCCTCAAGATTTTCCCAACAATCTCTATGGATGCAATGGAAATTCATAAACCTAAACCTTGAAAAAGCTGTAAAAATCCACTAAAAATCTATGCGACGAGCATGAAAATATGAGAAAACACTATAGAAATTATAAAACTAACCTAAGCTACCCTAAGGAGGAAGAGAGTGGTAGAATGAAACCTTAAACCCTAAAAATTACAAAAGCCAACTCTACACAAAATGAAGAAGATGATGGTTTTATATTAAGTTATTACCAACATGACGATAAGCAAAGGTATCTTTAAGCTAATAGGCATTTGTTAGTACATGCTCTTCTTTTTTTTCAAGAAATGGTGAGTTTTGCTTCATAGGTTCAATATATGATCATGATAATAATACCATCATGCCGGTATAGTCCACTTTATGTGATACTTGCAAACATTCTATTCTTGATACCAATAAGTGTACTAGCTTGACGATTGCTCAAGCTAGCCCTTCAAATCAACTATCGACATAATTGTAACTGAGGATAGCATCAAGCCAGTAGTTCCAACTTAATGTTTTCTTCTTTTTCTTGATTTTTGGCTTCTTGAATGGTAGTCCTTAGATCTATAAGATTATACACAAAAGGCTTAAATTCTTTAATTAAATATTACTTTTGAGCATTAAAACACAAAAATATGAATTACACTTGTATTGAGAAATTATATGTGATTTTAATGAAAATTCATACATTTTTGCTCAAATATTGAATCACATATAAGTGTTAAAGAAATACTTCAAATAAATGTATGGTTTCATACACTTATCAAAGACTCACTAGGTCATAGCCTAGTCACCTATGCTAGATCCATTACATCTAGGTGCATAGACGACCTCTTTTTCGGGTTTCTCTTATTATGGGATACTTACTTAAGTATCAAATTGATTTCATTGGAGAAAAATTTAGCACCCATTTCGATGCGTTTATTATTTTACATGTTAAAGGAAACCTAAAAGAGCTAGGCAATGAATCACCATCAACAACTGTTTTGACAATTTTCCCCACAAATGGATCTCTCCATAAAGGAGAAGTTGTCCATTGTTCCTCACGGTTGTAAGGATAAACATCCTCATTAACCAATAAATATTGACACCAACCTTTGTCAATTTCTACCAAGTTAGGTGACCACCTTAGGTGACCCATTATCATTGTTGACTAAGGGGTGCTACCCTTCAAGCACAATATTCTTGAATAGTGTCATTGATGAGGTTGTGAGAAGTAGAGGAAGAAGTTTTGTTTCTACTCTCCATAGAAGAAATATTTAAAGAAGAGCACTTAATATGGGAAATCTTAAAGGATATTCAAAAATGTGAAAAGTGTTTTGTCATAATAAGAGTAACCTAATTATATTCATGTCAATGAAAGATAGGGTAGCGATTGTTAGGGAACAAGTTAATTGGATTGATGCCTGGATCATGGTGTACGCTGTTAGAGGAGATGAATGGCCTAAATAAACTAACAATGATCATCATGGCATAAACTCATTCAATATCAATTTCACACCTATTACGAGAATTAAAAGCACCAAAATTCACATGTACAACACAAATTTAATTAAAGCTTCTCAAGGAAGCTAACTTGTTTCAAATTTAAGACATTAGAGCAACTGCAAAACTCCCATTTAACTTGAATGCAAGGTTAATTACATTAATACTTGGGTTGACCTCTACAAATTCAAAATAGTTTAGAAATGTCATTATTCCTAAAGCTATACAATCACATTACTACTCAAACTTCCTAAGAAAACCACTTAGAAAAAGCTTACGGGGTCTCTTCACCAATGCCATTAACTTAGATCTTACTAGGCTTGAGATATTTACCTACTCGGCTATGATACCTTGGATCCCTGATCTAGCTGGTGGGCACCAAAGGTTAGATCATCAGTGCATCAAATAGCTTACCTTTAGCTCATTACATGCAATAGCTTTACCTTGGACATTGGAAACCTAACCAAAAGCTTTCTCTCCTTCCCCACCCATCACTAATGAGAGATTTAGGTTTGGAGGGGGAGGGGGGTAGAGTGGGGGTTAGGTGGGGTGGTAAGGGAGAGGGGGAAGGGATGTTGTATCAACAAGTTATCTTAAGCATAGGCCCCTAAGCCCAAGTTGACCTTCTTAAACCATGAGTTGAGCTCCTTAAGCCTTGTCCAACCCCAATTACAGAAGTCTTCTTTACTAATAAACAACCTTTATCACGACCTAACAGTATCGTTGTTGTGGTAAATCGTCGTGTACTATATAAAGGTCTATTATCAACCCCCTTGCTGATCATAGGCCTTTCATATGATACACAAGGCTCCTTCCACTCTACATTACCACTAGGCCTATAGATAAGTAATATAGAATAATTTAACTAAAATTACTTCTATGTTATAAATTAGCTAATTGTGTGGGCTTGTGAGACCCACACTAAAAAAATATTACAAACAAATGCAATTCATAATGGAACTGCATTAAATCTGTGTTATGAGCAAAAATGTAAAAGTATCTAAATGTTTATAAATCTATTACAAAATTTCCTCTTCATTTTCTGATTGCTCTAACCCGTCCCTACATGAGACTTACCACGGGCATGCTTGGCCTAGATTAGTGAAGAGGTTTTCCTGCAATAACAAAAATCTATAAGAGTGTAAGCTTAAGCTTAGTGAGATAAATACCCTCATTAGTACCACATGATAGAAATTTATTAGATGTACAATCATATGAATGCATAAATAATTAGTATGCCAAACAACGCATGCAGTGACCTAAGAACTGCATACAACTCAGAATTACGCCCCCTGAAGTCAGGGTTTGGAGATAATTAATCGACCCAAACCAAAATTTGGGTTTTAGACCTTGGGTTTTATTTCATTTGCACTATTGTGCTTATGCCAAAACAAAACTCTCTCTCTCTCTCTCTCTATATATATAATATATATATGTGTGTGTATACTTTCTTTACTGAATAACAAATCATATTTTTAAAATCCTAAGTCTATCAATGTGGTGGCCTCCACAATCCACAAACATACACCCTAAGCAGAAGCCATAGGACTCGGCCCCTCGCCGATGGTTAGATCTCCCAGCGCCTCATAAGCCCATCAACTTAGGATAGAGACTCAATATATATAATGACATAGCTAGTACACAATCCTGTAGGAGACACATCCTCCTATGAGTCCCTTGCCATCTTCTGCGTGAAGCGGCAATCGGTGTTATCCGTATGTAATATGGGGAATGCATGATTCATTTTAATTTCTTAATCGTATAAATGATTAACTCAATTTTCAAGATGATTAGACAATTTCATTCCATACAATTCACATATATATATATTAGTACAAAAAATTCCCATTATTATATATAATTAACAAGTCATCACATTCATCCATAAATCCATACACATGCATCTCCCATATCCTACAAACATCTAAATTTATATATATAAGTTTAGGTGCATCTATTCTACAAGCAAAATCAAGTAAAGAGTCATCAGGAATTTACTCACTTTACCATGTGGATCAATCAAAGTAATCCGGAGGCAAGTCATCTCCATACATGGTGTCTTCTGGTCATTGAAATAATATTTATAAGGGATTGAAATAAACTTAGGAAATTAAGTTAATTTTTCTTATGTTATACTCTTGACTAGTTTTCGTAATTTTTCCCGGTTTTTACTTAAAGTTCAATCGCCTATAACTTTTTCGTTTTAAATCCGATATCTCATAGTCAATCTTCATCATTTTCGAGTGTACTTTAACATGGTGGGTCAGATTTTCGAAATGAGGCATACAATTCTGTCCATGGGTCAAAACAGTAGCGTTTCTCATGTCTTGGAGTGCTTTTAGGCCTTATATGGTAAATAGGTTTTTTACTAACTTGAGAAATCCTTTGGGCTTAGTATTAAGATTTTATCTTAAGCTTAAAATACTCCTTGAGAACAAATTTACAACTTTGATGTATATTCCTAAGGCTAACAACCACTTTATGGGCCCTTTAGTGGGCTTAAGTTGTCAAATGGCCTTGTTTTTTGTTCAAACTAAAGTTAGTGACTTTGGTGGGCTTATAGAGCCTTAGATGGATTTCTTATGGGCTTCAAAACAACCTCTCTTAGTGTTTTAAAGTGCTGCTCATAATTTTATTGAAGGCCCAACTTAGAGTTCTAGGCTTGTTTTGAGAGTTTTAGGCTCGGTTTTGAGTTTTAGGTTTTGTATACTTACCATACTTGCTTTGGTTGATCTTTTCACTTTGTTCATTTACTTTTATGATATTTTTAAGTGCCTCTTACCCATGTTCCAGATGTTGTTGTGATGATTCTAAGGGGCTCTCACTTGGTTTTTCAACTTGTTTCATCATTTCCTTAAGTTTAGGTGTTAAATTATGCACTTAAACTACTTGTATCCAAATCTTAACTTAACTTTTCTTCCATAAGATGATTCTTTAACCCATGCTCCATATAAAGAAATAGAAGATCTTATACTTAATACAACTTTCATATCATAGCTCATGTCATACAAAGTTGGTTTCTTCATCAAACTTCATGTAATGGATTTTTCCTTAACTTAAGTCTAGATTTGAGCATGTTTAACTTAACGGAAATAAAATCAATATTCAAAGGAATTCTGAATCCTCACGTCCAACATGTTCATCTTCCATTCAAGTTCTTATCTCAAGATGTTCTCAACTTAAAATCTTCCACTCAAAGTGTTACACAAGTATTTTTATAAAACACCAACTTTACATGCTCATGTTTCAACTTCATGTAAGGGTTTCATGAGTTCGTTTCGTAAAATGATTTTTGGTGTTAAAACAACTTAAACCTTACTTATATCTTCAAGAAATCAAATTCTCCTAACATAAACACTAACCCACTAATCCCAAGAAACACTTACTCGTCCTTAAAGCAAAATACGGTGGTTATGTACTAAGGTTCCACTTAAGCTCTTAACTTTGCTTCCTCCTTTTGCCACCTTTTGGAAACCCGAGTTGTTTGATCTTTTGGAATGGGGTTTGTGGAAGGTTCTAATGGTCTTAAAAGATCTTAGATGTTGTTAGAAAATGACATAAGAAAAAGAGAAGGAAATGCTGTCAGTGAAGCTTGAAAAATGGGGGCAAAGTTGATTTTATGGGGTAAGTTTGTTTCTCCTTTTTATGTTTGTTTCAAATGAGAGAAAGAAGATGTGGAAGTGAAATTGAAAGTGAGATAAGTAAGGGAGAAATTGGCCGGTTGGAATTGAGAGAGAATGAGTGGTTAAAATGTCTTGAAAGTGTTGTTTGAAGCTTACACAAAAGTCAACAATTACAACTATTGATGATGTAAGCATTAAGGGGTAAATAGTGATGTGTAAGAGAAAGTGATTGATGGTTGAAAGACAAGAGCATGGCCCCCCTTTCTTCCTTGTTTAAATCTGCCATTTAATGAAGTTAAGCATGTGAAATCTTATGAAAAATTGTCCACATGTAGTATAAGTAAAGGGGTAATAAGGAAAATGTCTTATTACTAGATTTTGATAAGTTGTCAATTGATAAATGATTCTAACTCTCAATTGATAAGTTATCTAAAGTGATTGGTTGGTCTACTTATTGATGTGTAAGGCTTAGACATGAAGATAAGGACATGGTCTTATAGAAAATTGTTTTAGGGTTTCATCTTGCATTGTTTTGTAATTTATGATTTGATTTTTATAAAATTGTGAAATTTTCTAAAGTTGAATGAAATTATTCAAATTAAATTATCGATTAATTACTTAGGGTTAAAATTCCTTAATGGTTTTAAGGTTTAGGGTTTTAAATGACTTTAGAGCTCGCAGTTCCTTAAGCTTAGGTTTTATTGATAATTGGGTTTTTGAATCGGAAAAATTTAATTTGTTTCTAAATGTAAACTTAAGTTTTTAGTTTAGTTGATCCTTGGGAACATTCAGAAAGTACTCTTAATCAAATCTTAGGCCCACTAAAAGTAAGGTTTACAACCTTGCTAGTCAACTCGAGCTTCTAAAGCTCAACTAGACATTTTGGAAACTCATATGAGCTATCAAACAATTAAGGGAAGTTTATAACATTCTATCTAAACAATACATATTTTGGATCTTAATTCACCTTCCTTTGCATACCCTATATGTTTGTCCCTAAAATTTTCGATCTAGCTTTTGAAATAGACTTAACTATGTTAGACAATTTAGGAGTCAACAAGGTTAATGAAAGAGAAAACCCTAAAGAATTAATCAATTGCATAAGAAACCCTAAAATGATCACTTTAAAGACATATGTGCACTAATTCATTGTTATATACCCTAAAACCCTAATTAATAATATAACTCTCGTATTTTGGCAAATCATTAGTAAAAGGTTAGAGATGACTTTCAATCATGCATATATGTTTTGAATCCTCAAGTAGTCCTTTAGGAACTAAGATAATGAATCATAAATTACAGTTATCTCTTAAGTATATGATTAAGATAGTATTACATAGAGTTAGGGGTATAGTTGAATATTAGGATAAATGTAGTGAACCTTAATACCTTAATTAGTACTTTTCATACTAGTTACACTAAGTAGTTTATCAAATGATGTATATAGGCTATAAATACCTAAAGTAAGACCTCATCATCTATTTTTACTAATCAATTCACCAAATACCTCATTTCCTTAATTTTTCTCTTAATTTTCCTTAATTACTACATTATGTGTACAAAATGGCATATGCTTAAGGAAAGTTGACTAAGTCAACACATGTTGACTAAGGTCAAAGGGTTGACTAAGTCAACAATTGAAAAAGTTAACAAAAGACACTAATGCATAAAGAAAAATATCTTAACATCTAATGATTTCTTTTCTTATGGTTTTTCTTTTCTTCCTCTTCTTAATTGTCGTCCATTCATTTCCCCTTCTAGACCCCACCATTTCCTTTCTTCCATAATCAAAACAAAACAAAGAGAAACAAAGCAAAAGCCCTCTCCATGCCATGACCCTTCTTCTTCCCTTTCACTTTCAACACTTTCCTCTTTGTCTCCATAATTCCAACACAAACTAAGGTATGTAACTAAGTTACTTTATGTTGCCTTATATTATTCATTAGTTAGGTAATTAGGTGGATTAGATAAGTAGACATGTGTTAAGTGTGATCTTGAAGAAGAGGACATAAAGTTCCCATCTTTAAGTGTAGGAAGTTAAGAATCATGAAGAAGAAGAAATGAATACATGTGTATATGCCCTTAAGTATGTATATATAAGAATATACTAAAAGAATACAAGTATGGGGATCTTGGTACATAACCTAAATTAAGACAAATCCTAACTATGCATACCTATACTATACTAAATACATACTTAAAAACACAAAAGAATGAAATTAGGAAGGTTTTCTTAAGAGGAAAATTAGGCATACGAAATTTGTACAAAAATATCTATATGACCGTATAGGTATATGAGTATGTATACAAGTATAAATACGGTATAAGTACAAGTATATGTATAAGCATGCTAGTATACATATAAGTAGAGGAAAGGTATAAGTATATGTACATTATGTATAAGTGTGCAAGTAATGATGTAATCACATGATAACATAAGTCATGACATAAGCAATGACATAAGCGAATGATGATATAAGCGATGACATAAATATAGGTTTATAAAATAAGAAAATAAGAAGAGTGTATAATAATTAGGTACCTAAACTAGTAAATCCTAATACACTTTCTAAATTGGATTATACTTAATTAAGTACATGAATTAGTAATAGCAAAGTAAAATTCTCTAAGTATAAGAATTTATGGGTTAACTAAATCATTAAGTATAAACAAAAGATATAAATATAAGTAATAAGAGTAATTAAGTTTCCATAGTTAAAAATTTCTATAACTCTGGTTCATATCATAAAACACGAATCATAACGTCTAAAACGAACATTACAATGTGAATGTACATCCGAAAATGGTGAAAAACGACTATAAATTCATAAATATTAGAAATAGAATGAAAAAGTTACATACAATTAATAATAAGGTCTAATCGGATAAAAATTGATAGTAATTTAAGTAGGATCAGGTAACTAGATATTTAGAATTATTAGTTAATTCAATTACTTACTAGTGTTATCAAATCATAATGATTAGGTGATCCCGAGGTGAGTGAAGATCTCCCAATCGATTACTACGATTAAGGTCAGTCGCCATAGCCGAGTAAGTATTTACCTTATGATTCCATGCTTATTTGTGATTGTAGATAGTAGACTTAAATATTATTGTTAATTGACTATTGTGTAGGGTTTGGGAAATGCTTGTGTAAGGTATTGTGTGTTGAGTTGTAAATTTTCCTTAAGTACAGATAATGCCTTATTTATTGCATGGTAGTATACAAAATGATTGTGTGTCCTATTGGATGGTCACAGCATAATTTGAACTTAACTATGCTTGACTTATAAATAGAAACTGGAACATGCATCAACATGCATCGCATAGATACAATTCCGACCGTTACATCACACAAAGATAAAGAGAGGCCATTCGAAGGTTGTTAGTATTCATTTATTGGTTCTATACAGTGCACTCGTACAAAATGACCTTACCCTGGCCTGCGGGAACACTAGGCAATGGAGGTGCCAACCGCCTGGCTAAAGGTTGAGTCTAGAGGCCTCCGTTTAGGGGTGAGTGTGGATTGTGAGGGCCTACTCACGATTATACTAGAACTTGGTTTTTATGAAAATAAAAGAATTATTTGATTTGAGTACGAAGCGTGGAGTTCAGTAGTAAAGTAAGTTCTAGTATAATATCCGGATTTGATTGGTGCCGTGTATACTCCAACCCTGACTTCAAAGGGCATTAAATCCGAGATACGTATATGAACTAGTTAATTATACGTATTGTTTGCCATTCTATTTGATCATTCATTCATATGCGTGAATATAATGTATTTATAACTTACGTGTGGTTTGGCTGAAGGTTTTGCTCACTAAGCTTAAGCTTATACCCCTTTAAACTTTTGCTGCAGGATAGCTTGTTCGTAGAGGCTGGCCGAGGGTTTTGCTTACAAGGGTTCCGCTTACTAAGCTTAGGCTTATACCCCTTTAGACTTTTGTTGCAGGATAACCTGTTCGTAGAGGCTGGCCGAGGGATGCTACAGGTTAGCTTGGGGACTTAGGCAAGAGTGAGTTATCCTGTGTATTGAGAGAGAATAGTTTATGTAGACTCTTACTCATGTACTTTTGTTTTACTAGTATTATAGACTTAGATGTACTCAATTACTGTATAATGTAAGCTTTGTAGTTTAAATTTTATATAAATATGTTAGTGTGATGATATCATGTGAATCTGTGTGTTCTTGGGAAACTAGTGGTTGTAGAGCCATGTATATTGTATGAAAAGTTCTTGATTGGAAAGGTAACCAATCAGGGGTTTTTTATACAGTATACGATGTCTATCATGACTAGGTTGTCCTCAATTTGTGACACTATGCACCTAAATGTACCAAGCGAGGGCTATAGGTTTAACATCTTGAAACCTAAACTCCCATACATTCCTTCCACATTCTTCAAATACTTAACTAACTTAAGCACTAGAGTAACCACATCAGAGTTACCTCGAATGCTTGTCAAAGCACCAATCTTAGGTTACATTTGCTATGTGTACAGGTTTTCCTCAATTTCATAGTCCTAGTTGAAATTTCACCATCAACAAATGTGAAACCTTAATATGACCATGTATAAGTCCTAATATTACATAAGGGACAAATATTCATAAGTAGGCACAAAATAGGAGATTGAAAGAAAGTAATATAAGTAAGCACAACATAAGTAGGGTTAAGGATAATGGTTAATTATCATATGATTGGTTTACTACTGTTGAGTTTGCTTAACTATTACCTAATGCCCATGAAATTTCAACTATAGTAGGAGGGTTAATTATTACTTTTTTTCTAAAAAAATTGTCACTTCGTATGATTTAGTATGAGAATCACAAAAGTCACTTTTTATAGGCAAATAGTCTAGTTGAAGTCCATTGACTAATGATTGGATTTATTTGTATACGATTTTTTGCCACTAGAAGAAAGCTTAGAACTATCATATTCCTCTTTTGTCACTCAGCTTTTTTTTTTCTCCTCATTTCCTACACTATATCTAATAATATACCTCACAAACAATCCAACCAAGATACACACATAAATCCTTCAAAACACTATACAAACAACACATGCTCTCGTTCTTAACACCTTTGCTCTAATACCAAAAAGATGTTGCACCTAAAAGGAGGATCACAAGATTAAATAAACTAATAGTGCAATTTAATGACTCATCTAGGGAAATAGCCATTAAATCTCAATGAATAATCAAATAATTGTAGCTTTTACAACTTTAATGGGAAACGTAATGAAAATAAACATATGAATTACTTCCTCTTAGATATGATTCAACAAGAAGATTTGACTACACCATTCTATTTGATACAATTCACAAATAGATCAAACAATTTGCTCACCACAATCAAGGAGATTAACAAGACTAGAAAATTAAAGGACATAAACATAATAAAGAGAAATTTCATTTAAGGATAATCATGATTCTTCCCATAAGGTTATGTGAGAATATATGTTGATAAGATCTAAATAAGGATAAAATAAATATAAGGAAATACAAGCAAAAAAAAAGAAAATAAAATATCTTTCAAAATGTCAATTTCCTAAAATATCCGGGATTCATATTTTTTACCAAATCTTCCTAGTCATGTTCCTATCTAAGTAAAACCTAGGACCCTTTATCAAAAGCTCTAAATACACTCACTTCTAAGTAGAATTCTTGGCAAAATCAAAAGTAGAAGCCAACAACAACTTTGAAGAAGAAACCAATGCTAAATCATCAACACACATTTCAAAAGTACAAGCCAATTCTAGCAATAACAAACTTCTTCCAAGTTAACACAATGCACCATTAAGTCATCCTTCAATACTCGTTCCTTAGGCAGCAAAGAATTGACAAGAAACCTTTAAACTAAGCTTTTAAACCGCTAATTTATGATTGCATCATGGGATCAATATAATCTTGCTTTTGATTCCTATAAATTATTTTCCTATTAGGATTGAAACTAATAGCTACCTAATCACCATGCTTTCTCATAACCATTCAGCCATGGTTGTTTGTAAGGCCTAAGGTATGTTACACTTGGTAATCATAACTTCTCAACTAGAGTCATACTAGCTATATTAATATATCTCCCTCCATTTATCATCACATTTCATATCTTATCTCTAAAATGGTATTTAGTATGAAATATGTTCTCTGTTTGTTACTCTAACTCAATACTAAGATTTAGGTACATAATGCTCGACGAACCACCAATGAATCTTCCTCATCAAGATATTATACCACATTTATCACTAGCATCTTTAAGGTGGTATTTTATGTTCACTCTCACTTATGTTCTCTATATACCTATCATTACATATAATCGGCAACCTCATATTTGATTATTATGAAGCTATGTATTTATACTTAAACAAGAAAAACATTAAATTTCATGATTATGAGTTAGGTTTTAGGTTTATCATTATTCTTGCTAACAAGTTCTCCTATATACTTAGGTTGTACTAGTTTAAACCTAACTTTATCTTTACTAACTTTAAGACCTCCATGAAGTAGATGGTACACTACTCCTTCTGGAGATGACACTCTACTTTAATATCTACATGTATCTTGTCTTTTATTTCTGCACATTGTTGCAACTCTATAGATTTATTAATATCATAATTTAGCCTATTTAGAAATCTGGCTGCGGTACTCCTTTATAATCTTAGAACCTTAAGTAAGGCTCTAAGGATAAAGGTTGACATGGAAGCAGAAAAACTTAAGGGGTTGCTGGAATTTGAACAAGGAGTTCATAAAGAAGTGTCTAAAGAACTTCTAAACTCAAAAGTCCATAATGACGAGCTACTTAAAGAGACCCAAGATTTGAATGATCAACTTCAAGAGTAGAAAAGGTTGAGATGGAATCAGAAAAACTTAAGGGGTTGTTGGAATTTGAACAAAGAGCTCATAAAGAAGTGTTTGAAGAACTTCTAACCTCAAAAGCCCATAATGACGAGCTACTTAAAGAGACCTAATATTTGAATGATCAACTTCAAGAGTAGAAAGAGAAGTGCTAAAGCTTGGGGTAAACCATTATTTTTTATACGGATTGCTGGGAAGGGAATATACAGCTATTGATATCATGTGACCAAGGGTAGGTCCAAACCATGAGATGGTCTGAAGAGTAAATGATAGTCGAAGGTTGAGCAAGGGTTCTTTTGCATTGATGGTGGATATGACGTACTAATGCCTCAAACGATCTCAAGTTGCACTTAATATTACACATAAGTGTGGTTAGAGGGTAGTCGCCACTAATCTATGCTTACAAATAGACTAGATAAGAGTAAACTAGAGTAAGCAATGGGATACTTAGCTCATGCAAGAAAAGGACAGTCTGAAAATTAATGTTATTGTTCTCTTACAACTATTACAAATTACAAGTATCTATATGACCTAATTAAAGCATGTCTTAGGTATAATCAAATTACAAAAAAAAAAAAGAAAGGAAAAGGATTGCTACTAGAAAAGGGAAAGGAATAAATTACAAGAGTAAAGTTGTAATCCAATAAAAAGGGGATATTCTAGTATAAAAAGATAGTATGGATGTCAAAGAATGGGGTGCGTGACAACTGTCCATTATGTGGTCCCAATGATGTTATTTGCCAAGTAAAGTAGGTTCTAAATAGATCAAGTCAATGTTAATTGCTTGGCAACTTGAATGTTCTAGATTGAGGAAGGATTGGTTTTAGAGATAACCCATTATTAAGTTAACCTTGATTGGTCTACTTGGGATTGGGGCAGCTCGACCTCGGTATTATATCAGGTCAGTAGTAGGTAGGTTCGATGCTTAACCTTAGACTAATGTAATGAGAAGGGGTCAGCTTGAAAATAGGTTAGTTACGTTAGGAATCTCTTCAATGAGATGAGGAGCAAAGTAATCTGGCAGGTTGGACTAGAGATAAGACTACTCTTTGAAGTTTAACTCATCTTGGATAACTTGGCAAACCATATGGGCTAGTCCTTAAGCTTGGGAGCGAGTGATCTATCTATGATTCCTATCATTCCCTCTAGACTATTTGAGAGTTAGGATCAAATCTAGCTCAGCTGCTTAATACTTTTCTTCGGGGAAATATAGATGGAGGTCAGCAGCAATGAAGGAGTTTAAGACTCCATAATCTTTGGGAAGTTTAATCTTGTAGGCATTAGGATTTATCATTTCAAGCACTCTAAATGATCCATTTGCTTTAGGAGATAACTTACTCTTCCTCAAACTAGGAAATCAATCTTTATCAAGATATATCTAAACTAAATCACCAGGCTGAAATTCTCTATTCTTTCGTCCTTAAGCTCTCCTCTTTAGTTTAGTGGTAGCTTAGCTTAGTTGTTATACAAGCTTTCAATGCATGGCTTTAATGGCCTTTAATCTATTTACGGCTAATTGATCTTCATTTTAACTTAAGAAGGGTATCTGGCCTAATGGAAGCTCAAGGTTGAATCCATAGGTGATCTCAAAAGGTGACATGCTTATGACGCTATGGGAGTTCCTGTTGTAGGCAAACTCAATGGCGAGTTGGCATTGATCCCAATCAGTCATGTTTCAACCAACAACAACTTGGAGTAAGGTTCCCACTGTCCTATTGATAGCCTCAGTAGATGGTAAGACATACTGAATAATAGTTTGGTTGCCATTCCCCTCCATAGTTGTTGATAGTCGAATTTCATTCACTTAGCCTGTCAGCTGCTGATAAGGAGAAGTGTAAAAGATTGGCTTGGGTTGGATAATGACCAAAGTGCTAACTCCGAGAAAAAAAGGCCATAAATTTCAACATATTCGGTCCACACACCAGTCAATCGTCCAATTTCAAACATATTAATGGAATTACAAGAACAAAGAGGCATTTTGCAATGGCCAAAAAGGATGAGAAGAAACCCATCAAGGTGAAATTCCAACAAATACTATGATTTGTAAACCCCGCACATTTAGCTAGTTAAGAATAGAATTGAACCCTAATACTATAGATGACTCGAAGAGTCATTAAAGCCGAGCAAGATAAAAATTTAATAAATCATAAATTTAAATATATTATAAGTAGTAAAAACCTTAGAAATTGATCAAAACCCGAAATCACATACTAAAACCCTAAAACTAACTTACACACCATTAATCAAAATTGAACCCGAATTTGATCAAAACCCTAAAATTATAAATATAAACCTATAAAATAGTTAAATATTACTCGATAGAGATATAATCATAGTCGATTATAAGTTTTCAACTAAATAGCCTATTCGTGTGAAATTATAACGAAATCGCTATAATAACTTGTAAAAATTATAATTGTAACGGGTACCAATTAAATTGATAAAATTTCAAAAAAAAATAAAAATTAATTTACGATGAAAATTGTTATAATTTATATGTTTTGACAAATTACATATATTTATTATTAATTTTTATTTTCCTTCTCATTCTTTTTCAATTTATCTCTTTTCTTCTTTTTCTTCAATTGCAACATTCTGGAAACCAACTAACAGCTCACGTAAGGAATTACTTTGCCATGTGTTGAGCTTAAATAAAAACAAAATATTAAAAATGATTTTTTTTTTGTTTTATCCTCATTAATGCAAACGATTATATACACTCTTAGCTTAAATTTTAAGCTAGCAATTCACGTGAGCAAGTGAAGCAACCAAAAATCTAAAATTTTTTTTTAAAAAAAGACAAAACCGAAACCTGGAAGCATAAAACCGTGAGAAGAGAAAGAAAGAAAAAGAAAGAAAGAAAAGAAGAAGGAAAAGAAGAAGAAAGAATTAGAAGAAAAAGGTAAGTAAATTATTTTATATGTATGTTATATAAAATATACATGTATAAATGAAGTATTTGTATAGTATTTTTTTTAATATAACATTAGTAATACATGTATATTTGCATAAATACATAAATTGAATAATAAATGTATGTATAAGGCTAAGTATATATACATGTATAAATATAGATATATTATATGAAAAGAGTATGTATTATGTATTTTTTTTAGAAATACATATAATTAGTATTAAGTATTTTATTAAATAACCATAGTACATGTATATATTTGTACCGTGAGCTATATATATATGTATCTATGTATAATTATTTTATATATATATACATATGTAATCGTATAGTATATATATATATATATATATAGTAGTATATTTTCATAAATAATAATATATGACATATATATGTATAATATAGAGTATATATTGCGGTACACCACATATATTATCAAATATATGTATAATATATAGTATACATACTTCATAATAAATACTATGTAAATATATATATATATCGAATATATAATACAAGAATAGGTATTGTAAATTATTTATATATATCTAAGCATTCGGAATTACATAAGTATATTTATAAGTATAAATACAAATACATGAATACATGAAGATGCACATAAGGGTATGTTTATTTTCACTAAATATATATATATATATACATAAGGCGTATAATATATAATATATATATGTAGTGTACCGAAAAAAATATATATATATAATAATATCTATAAACAAAAATAAATTTATAATTATATAAGGAGTAGGTACATGTGTATATATATATATATTACCGTGAATAAAGATTTTTCAAATAAGATAAAATTATAAAATATGTTATAAGTATATATATATATGCATAAACCGTGAAATATATAAATAATAAGAAAATAATAAATAATAATAACAATCGTAATAAGATTAAAATCTCAAAAATAGGAAAAATAAGCTTAAAATAATAAAAATATCAATGATATGATTTAAATAATTATTAAATCAAAAATATATTAAGAAAAAGCTAAAATTAGTATTTTATAATTTTTAAACTAAAATATTAAATTTTGTGATATTTTTATGTTACAATTTATACTGCGAGTTACAATGTCCAAAACAAACCTCGCTACTAGAAATTACGCTAAAAAATGATCAAAATGAACTATAAGTTCATAACGATCCAAGCTAAAACGAAAAAGTTATACGCGATTCGACAAGAAGCTCCAATCAATTATTTCACATAAATCAATTAGGTAAACAATATGATTTAGCAGGCTAGTTTAGTTATTTAAATCCCCAAACTTATTACTTTCCATATTTCCCTAATGTTAGGTGATCTTGAGATCGAAACCGACTTACCTTTGAACTATTACAATCCCTGACATCATTTATGACCAAGTGAGTACTCCCAATGACTCTATACTTGTTTTGTGTTTGTAGTTACTGCACATAAATTAAATATTAATAACTTGATGCATGGGGTTTTGGGTTATGCATGCAACTAATATTGATTGATTACTGTACAAAATACCATTAAATATGAGATAATTGATTGTTGCATTATTTGAATGATTTGTTGATAATGTTTGACCACCTCATAAATTAACTTAATCATATTCAACTCAACTAAAATTAAATGGTTCATGCATAAAGCACAAACATTGCATATAATGTTCTGGGCGTCACCTCACGTGGTTGGTAATGAAAGGCCTTAGAGGGATGGATTCCCATATGATTTGATTAGTACAGTGTAGGAGCATCGGTACAAAAAGACCCTACCCTTGGCTCGCAGGTTCTATTGGCATCGGGATACTAACTATGGGTGGCTAAGGGTCGTGTCTAAAGACTACCGCTGTAGGGTATGAGCTTGGACTGCGGGAGCCCGCTCATCGCTAGACCTAAATATTTGTATAGTACTGACTGATGGTAGAAACCTGTTTAGTGAAACAGGGAATATATATATATATATATATATATAAGGGTAAAAACCTAGGTGCTAGAGCCTAGTTGTGATTGGTGTCGATGTATCTTTAACACTTACTTCGGAGGGCGTTAAATTCAATGTTATATGCAATACTGGTCAACTACATGTATACTGCTTGGCATGCTACTTGTTCAAGCATTCATATGTTTGGTAATAAACTGTTTGATAACTTGTTTGCTGGTATAATACGAGGGTTAACTCACTAAGCTCTTGTAGCTTACTCCCCAATAGTTTTCTCTTACAGGTTTTTAGATGATTGGGCATGGGTTAAGAACTGAGAGTTGAATGTCAACATCAGGATGCATAGAAGTTGGACTCTAAGGACAAATTATATGGTTCGTTGGAATTATTATATACTACATTTAAATTTTGTGACTTTAGTAAGTTTGAGTTTTAGAACTTGACTACCTAATCTTATTGTTTGGTAGGGGATACCGATTCTCTGCAATTCTGTTGAACTATGGCTTATCAGATATCCATAGTCATATATATATGGTCGTAAGTTAACTAAATAAATAAATAGAAACTTTAGTGACTAATTATTTAGAATCTTGCAATCTCTGACTTGCAAGATGATTTTCATATCATAGGTGTACATATGATATGAAAATTTTAGATAATCCTACTAGGCCCCCTTTAAGGGCATAACATGATTTCTATCACAACAAAGGCCATAACAATAACGAATGCATCCAACTTAAGAATACCATTAAGGATGTAATTCAACGAAGGCATTTGTGTAAGTTTCTAGTGCATGATGCCAAGAATATTGAGCGGCCCTCTCAAAGAAGACAAGAAGATCAGAAGAATGTTGCTCGACTAGCTATAGCCGAGAAAGATGCAAGAGACAGAAACACAAATAGAGCACCTAATGGAATAATCAACACTATTGTTGTCAGACCTGCTACTATAGGTCGGTTAAGCTCGACTAATGCCATTAATTATGTTTGCAATATCTAAGGCAAGAAAGTCAAAATAGATAATACGATTTCTTTCACAAAAGAATATTTTGAAGGTATCCAAAGGTTGCATGATAACACACTCGTAATTAGTGTAAGAATTGCCAACTTCGGGGTCAAGAAAATTCTTGTTGATACTGGAAGTTTAGTAAACATTATTTTTCAACACATTTTTTATCAAAGAGACCAAAGATCAAAGCACAACTGTAAACCCTACTTTTAGTGGGCCTAAGACTTGATTAAGAGTACTTTCTGAACGTTCCCAAAAATCAACTAAACCAAAAACTTAAGTTTATATTTAGAAACGAATTAAATTTTTCCAATCCAAAAAAAAAAACAATTATCAATAAAACCGAGCTTGAAAAACTGCAAGCTCTAAAGTCACTTAAAACCCTAAACCCTAAAATAATTAAGGAATTTGAACCCTAAGTAATTAATCGATAATTTAATTTGAATAATTTCATTCAACTTTAGAAAATTTCACAATTTTATAAAAATAAAATCATAAATTACAAAACAATGCGAGATGAAAACCCTAAAACAATTTCCTATAAGACCATGCCCTTATCTTCATGTATAAGCTTTATACATAAATAAGTAGACCAACAAATCACCTTAAATAACTAATCAATTGAGAGTTGGAATCATTTATCAATTGATAACTTATCAAAATCTAGTGATAAGACAATTTCCTTATCACCCTTTCACTTATACTACATATGGACAATTTTTCACTAGATTTTATAAGCTTAATTTTAATAAATGAGACAAGACCACTCTATGGCCTAAAAAGACTTTAAATGACAGATTTGGACAAGAGAGAAAGGGGGGGGGCATGCTCTTGTCTTTCAACCATCAATCACTTTCTCTTATACGTCACTATTCACCCCTTAATACTTACATCATCAATAGTTGCAATTGTTGACTTTTGTGTAAGCTACAAGATAATCAATTAAAGCTTCTTGCACACACTTCTTTCCTCATTCAAAATCTTCCACTCTCTCCCTCTTTCACTCCCATTTTCACTTCCTTTTCTCTCACTTTAAATACAAATCAAAAGAAGAAATCAAACTCCACAAATTCCCAACATTGCCGCCACCATTTTTTCTTCCATACTCATGGCAATTTATCTTCTTATTCTTGTGTCATTTTCTTTCACCATCTAAGATCTTTTAGAACCTTCCATAAACACTATTCCAAAAGACCAAAAGATTCGGGTTCCAAAAGGTTGTAAAAGAGGAAGCAAAGTTAAAAACTTAAGTGGAACCTTTGTGCACAACCACCATAATTTGCTTTAAGTACGAGTAAGTATTTCTTATGATTGTGGGTTAGTGTTTATGATTAGGAAACTTTAATTTCTTGAAGATATAAGTAAGGTTTAAGTTATTATAACACCAAAAATCGTTTTAAGAAACAAACCATGAAACTTTTACATGAAGTTGAAGCATGAGCATGTAAAGTTGGTATTTTGTAAAGACACTTGTTCAACACTTTGAATGGAAGATTTTAAGTTGAGAAAATCTTGAAACAAGAACTTGAATGGGAGATGAACATGCTGGATGTGAGGGTTCAAAGGTCATTTGACTATTGATTTTATTTCCATTACGTTAAACATGCTTAAATCTAGACTTAAGTTAAGGAAAAAATCCATCACATGAAGTTTTATGAAGAAATCAACTTTTTATGACATGAGCTATGATATGGAGGTTATATTAAATATAAGATCTTTTATTTCTTTGTGTGGAGCATGAGTTAAAGGATCATCTTATGGAAGAAAACTTAAGTTAAGATTTGGATACAAGTAGTTTAAGTGCATAATCTACCACCTAAACTTAAGGAAATGATGAAACAAGTTGAAAAATCAAGCAAGAACCCCTAGGAATCATCATGAACAGATTTGGAACGTGAGAAAAAGGAGCTTAAAAATATGATAAAAGTGAATGAACAAAGTGAAAAGATCAATCAAAGCAAGTATAGTAAGCATACAAAGCCTAAAACTCAAAACCGAGCCTAAGTTGGGCCTTTAATGAAATTCTGACCAACACCTTAAAGTATCAAGAGAGGTTATTTTGAAGCCCATAAGAAATCCACCTAAGGCCCTACAAGCCCACCAAAGTCACTAACTTTAGCTTGGACAAAAAATAAGCCCATTTGACAACTTAAGCTTACTAAAGGGCCCAAGAAGTGGTTGTTAGCCTTAGGAATATAAATCAAAGTTGTAAATCTAATCTCAAGGAGTATTTTAAGCTTAGGACAAAATCTTAAGACCAAGCCCAAATAATTTCCTAAGTTATTAAAAAGCCCATTTACCAAACAAGGCCCAAAAGCACTCCAATACATGAGGAACGCTACTGTTCTGACCCATGGATAGAATTTTATATCTTATTTCGAAAATCTGACCTTACCACATTAAAGTACACTCGAAAACAATGAAGATTGACTATAAGATCATAAAAATCAGATTTCAAACGAAAAAGTTATACGCGATTGAACTTTAGGTAAAAACCTGGAAAAATTACGAAAACTAGTCAAGAATATAACTTAAGGAAAATTCACTTAGTTTCTTAAGTTTGTTTCAATTCCTTATAAAAATTATTTCAATGACCAGGGGACACTGTTTACGAAGATGACTTGCCTCCGGATTACTTTGATTGACCCACATGGCAGAGTGAGTAAATTCCCAATGACTCTTTACTTGATTGTACACGTAGAATAGATGCACCTAAACTATATATATAAATTTGGATGCTTATGGGATATGGGAGATGCATGTGTTTGAATTTATGGATGAATGCGATGACTTTTTTTAATTATATATAATAATGGGAATTGTTTGTAATGCATATATATATATATATATGTGAATTGTATGGAATAAAATTGTTTGGCTACTCTAAAAATCAAGTTAATCACTTGTACGATTAAGAACTCAAAATGAATCATGCATTCCCCATATTACATACGGATAACACCGACTGTCGCTTTACGCAGAAGATGGGAGGGGACTCACAGGAATACGATTTTCCTCCAGGATTGGATACTAGCTATGCCATCATATATATTGAGTCTCTGACCTAAGCTGATGGGCTTACTAGGCACTGGGAGACGCCAACCATTGGTGAGGGGCCGAGCCTTGTGGCTTCTACTTAGGGTATGTGTTTGTGGACTGCAGAGGCCACCACATCGCTAGACTTGGGATTTTAAAAGATATGATTTGATTTTGGTAAAGGAAGTATACATATATATATATATAGAGAGAGAGAGAGAGAGAGAGTTTTGTTTTAACATGAGCACGATAGTGCAAATGAAATAAAACTCAAGGCTTAGAACCCAGATTTCGGTTTGGATCGGTTAATTATCTCCAAACTCCGACTTCAGGGGGCATAATTCTAAGTCGTATGTAGTTCCTAGGTCACTGTATGCGTTGTTTGGTATACTGATTGTTCATACGTTCATATGATTGTATATTTAATAAATTTTTGTCATGCGGTATTGATGAGGGTAATTATCTCACTAAGCGTAAGCTTACACTCCAACAGTTCTTTTCCTTGCATGTTGATCGATAGTTGGGAATGGGATATGAATCGAGTGCAGAGTGCTACCATTGAATCAGTATGATGAAAAGCTTGTGTAGTTAATTCGGAATGCTCCGAAAAACGACTAATGTCTCAATTAAGTTTAGTATCTTTAGTAAGTTTAGAATTTTCTAAAATTGTCTATCTTATTTCACTATTTTGGTAGGGGATACCGATTCTCTAAGGTTCTGAGGAACTGTGAAAAAATGGATATCCATAATTATTTATATTATGTAATGAGCCAATGAACTAAAATTGAAGACTCTAGCAAATAACTATTTAGAGTCTTGCAATCTCTGACTTGTAAGGCGATTTTCTTATTATGAGTGCACACGTGATTTGGAAATTTTAGGCAATACTACTAGGCCCCTCCTAGGGTCGCTACAACAACTGAGATCCTACAGTGTATGTCTTCAACAGCCATCCTATCTAAGTAACCAAAGTAATCTCTTTACCAATTCAAATTGGAGATGACAAGCATGTCACAGAAGACAGAGTAGACTTCCTTGTTGTCAATTGTTGGTCCCCATATAAAATGACCATAGGGTAGTCGTGTCAACACTTATTCAACACCATCCCTTCTACTGTTTACCTTAAAGCCGAATTCCCCAGTCCTATGAGAATTGGTATATGTAAGGAGGATCAATAATTGGTAAGGTCTTTATACATGAAGGCATTAAGGTGAGAAGAAGTTCTTCAAGTGGAAACTTATCTAAAAGGAAATTCAATCAACATAGACAAGGCTAAAAATGAAATGGATGAAATTTCATTAGGAGGTGATCTCGAAAAGATGATTAAGATAGGGAAACCCTTATTGGTAGACATCCGCTAAAGTTTAATCGACTTCCTATAGGACAATACTGATGTATTTGCATGGTCCCCTTAGTATATGACAGTTATCCTTAGAGATGTCATGGTACACAAGCTTTAGATTAATCTAAGCACAAAAGTGATCCAACAAAAGAAGAGGCATTTTAGCCCCGAGAAGCAAGCAACTATAGAAGAAGAAGTCTAAAAACTCTTGAAGGTAGGATTTATTCAGGAAGAGCCCTATTTGACTTGGCTAGCCAAATGTGTATTAGTCAAGAAGTCTAATGGCAAATGGCACATGTGCATAGACTTCATTGATCTTAACAAAGCTTGTCCTAAGGATCGCTTTCCCCTACCGAGAAATGATTAAATGGTTAAATCAACTGTCAGGCATGCACTACTCTCTTTCAAGGATGCTTTTTCCAACTATAACCAAATTAAAATGGATGAGGTTCACACATCATTTGTCACTAATTTTGGAACATATTGTTATACAGTGATGCCCTTTGGGCCAAAAATTGCCAATGTAACTTATCAGCGGCTTGTCACTATGATGATTAAGCCCTAAATACATCAAAATGTCAAAGTATATGTTGACAACATGATCATGAAAAGCACAATAGAGGATCAACATCTTACTAATCTTGAGGAGACATTCGCTATCTTGATAAGGTACAACATGAAGATGAATCTACAGAAGTGTATCTTTAGTGCTACTTTTGGAAAGTTTTGGGGGTACATGGTCACTCAACGTAGCATAGAAGCTAACCTAAGAAAGAGGGATGTGATCAGAGAAATGAAATCTCCTTCTACTATTAAAGAGGTCTAAGAACTTACTAGATGAATGGCTGCCCTTAATAGGTTCATGTCGAGACACATAGACAAATGTGTAGAATTCTTTAAAATTCTAAAAAATCCAAGAGATTTCAAGTGGAATGATGATTGCAAGAGGGCATTCAGCAAACTTAAAGGATTTCTCACGTCACCTTTAATACTCTTGACGCGTGTCTTAGGAGAAAATTTGTATTTATACTTATCAATTAGTTATCGACTAATCTATTACGTGAGTCATGTCCTTCAAGGACCAAAGCATTGATATACAAAAATTGAAATTTTGTGTTAGCAATGGTTCTTTTGGTAAGGAAGTTGAAACCATATTTTGAAGCCTACCAAATTATAGTCCTCACTGATCAACCTTTGCGATAGGCATTACAATGGCTAGATTCCTTAGGAAGGATGATGAAATATGCCTTAGAGCTAACTACCTATGGTGTATAGTTATACATAGAACGACATTAAAAGCTCAAGTGCTAGCAAATTTCTTGGCTAAGTTCATGGGTAAAGAGGACAAAGTGGAAATTGCCAAGAAACTAATATGGTATCTTTATATCGATGGTTCCTCCACTAGAGAGGGAAGTGGTGTGAACCTAATACTATAAGGACTCCACAATGTCAAGGTTAATTATGCCTTGAAATTTGGATTTTCAGCCAGCAATAATGAAGTGGAGTATGAAGCCTTGATAGTTAGACTTAAGCTTGCAAAGGGAGTTTGTGTCACGAAACTCAAAGTTTTCTCCCATTCACAACTTGTGGTGAATCAAGTCAAAGGAAGTTATGTAGTGAAGGAAGAGGAAATGAGCAAGTTCTTGTTGATAGTATGAATGCTCCTAGAAGAATTTTGGTCCTTGTCAATTCATAAAATACTAAGGAGTAAGAACATTATTCCCGACAAATTGTCAAAGTTAGCTAATAGGGCATTTCATAATTTGAGTGATAAACTCTTTGTTGAATTTCTCCTGCATGAGAGCTTAGTAATTGTCCCACAGAGCTATGAATTAGCTCCTTACCCAAGAGAGAAGTCCTGGATGGATCCCCTTGTGGATTATTTAAGGGATGGTTCCTTTCTTGAAGATAGGAAAGATGCTTGAAGATTGGTTTATCAAGTCACAAATTACATACTAATAGATGATTAACTAATAAATGCAGTATATCCCAATATTATCTTCGATGCCTTCCTCTAAGAGATGCCCAATAGGTGTTATTTGAGCTATACAACAGTATATGCTACAACTCGGCTATTATTGTCCAATAACGAAAGATGACACGAGAATGTGTGTTTAGCATTGTCCACAATGCCAAAAGCATGAGGCATCGAGTCATGTGCCTTCTATTGAATTATGTTACTTGTCCAATCCCTACCTCTTTACCTAGTGAAGATTAGACATACTCAAAACATTTCTAAAGTCCACAGCCTACTGACAACTCATCATTGTTGTTGTAGATTATTTCACGAAGCGGGTAAAGGATGAAGCATTGGCAAGGATAACAGAACAAAAGGTCAAAGCCTTTGTCTTCAACTTCATAATATCAAGATTAAAAGTCCCATTTATGATAATCATGAACAATGGACCATAATATGTCAATAACAAATTTCGAGCATTTTGTGAGAAATATGACATCTGCCTAAATTACATACATGTAGCTCACCCTCAAACTAATGGGTAAGTGGAAACTATTAGCAAGATCATCTTACAAGGCTTAAAGAGGAAGGTTAATCAAGCCAAAGGAAAATAGGTTAACGAATTACAGGATGTTTTATAGGCATACCGGACTACCCATAGAACCACAATGAGGGAAACGCCCTTTAGATTGGCTTATGGTATGAAAGTAGTTTTATCGATTAAACTAGACCTGCTAAGTACATGTACGCAAAACTTTGTTGTGATGACTAATCAAGTCAGCTTAATGGCAAATTTGGATACTATTAAGGAAATAAGAGATGTCATGAGAGCGAAAGTTGCAACATATCAACATAGGGTAGCTAAGTATTATAATCAAAAGGTAAAGCATAAGGTTTTTCGACCTAAAGATTTGGTCTATCGTAAATTAGAGGTGACCGGTGCAGAAGAGAAGTAAAGGAAGCTTAGCACAAATTGTGAGGATCCTGTTAGGATCTGAGAAGTCATTAATGAAAGGACCTATCGACTAGAAAGGTTAGACGAAACAGTGATCCCTTGTACTTGGAATGCCGAGAACCTGAAATTTTATTTTAATTAATTTCGTAATGTTATGAGCATTCTTGATTGTTCAGTTGTTTCAAAAAAAAATTATGCAATGTTCAAAGTTTCAACTTTTATTCATTCCTCTTCTTGATCTTTTTATAATCAACAAATTATCGTTTAAGGTTCAAATTACACTGAACAAATTAATTTTTTATTTTTAAGGTTCAAACATATCATGGTTAACGAACTTTATAATTTATCCATACGATAGATTAAAGGACGTAAATGTTTTGATAAGCAATCTCAAGGCACAAACTAAGCAACTAGTCTATGTCTCAAACAATTTATGGATAGCCTTTATAAAAGGCACCCAATACATTGCATGTGAAACAAAACATGCTTAGAAAGATAGGTGTGTGAAACAAAACTTGTTGAGAAAATTAGCTTGTGAAATAAAACAAGCTGAAAATGTTCGATGTATGAAATAAAACATGCTAGGAAATGGTAAAGTGCATGAAATAAACATGCTAAAACTACTAAATTATGCATAAGGAAGTGTGCATAAGATTAATAACAAATACAATGTTAAAATTTTGATCACTCGGCTAAATATAGTCCATAAAAAAGATAAACTAATTAAAGGGGAAACAATCTTATGATTTATTCTCGGACCAAGTAAAGGCATTCTATTGATTGGAAGATAGAGCCTTATTGGAGCACATTTCGTTTCCAATGCTTAGGATTTTAGAACAGGTGGATTTCTGTTTGTTCTCATAGAAATTTCCTTATACAAATGATCTTCATCATCTCTAGGGTCCTCGACACAAGCTTCATTATCACCCTACATATTAATCTTAGCACCTAAATCATCATCATCTTCCTTATCACAGTGACTGACTTTGTCATCAACGTCGGTGAAGTCCAAGCACGAGAGATCATAGTCAGGGTGAAACTTGAGGATTTCTTCTCTTGCCACTTGAACCCCCTCCAATAACTTTTTTTTCTCAATAGTCTGTCGTATTGCTAACTTAGTGTCATGATTTCAAGTGCCTCTTCAATAGAGGGCCCTTTCCTCGTTGCCTCCTCTAATTTGGCAATATGACTTTATAGTCCAAAGTTATTGGTCTCTACTTCCTTTATTTTCATCCTAAGCCTATCTTCCTCGTCACTTATCAAGTAGAGTATTCAACCCAAACCCTAGCACTCTTCCTTCTTTTTATGCAACTCCTCCTTTATGTCTTCAAACTCTTTATATTGCTCATCAACCTTAGCCCTAAGGCTTAAGACTTCCTCAGTAGCTAAAGAATGTGCCAATTTCTCAGCAATAAGTTCATCCTAATACTTTCTAGTCTCCATCTCTATCCTTATGCTTGCATTCTTAGCTACCACAATTTAAGCTTTTGAGGAGATTTATGTGTCCTCATTTTTTTGCAACAAGTTAATATGATTGTAGCCTTCTCTTTCTTTGCAAGTTTGAAGACTTAATCCAAAATCACCTAACAACAATAATGTTCTCTAGAAATGGCTTATGAATTTTGGATCTTCGACCCAAAACAATGGTTGTAAGCACTTCATAAAGTTTGATGACCTCCTATAAGGAAAGAAGAGAGATAGGCAAAGTATCATTAGTCTTAGAGCAGGCATGAATTGTGCTAACTTGCTAAATCAATCCATAACCACAATGATAGAGTCCTTCTTACGAGACATCCTCGACAAACCTAACATAAAGTCCATACTTAGCTTGGACCATGGTTTGGTCGAGATCAAAAAGGTAAATATGGTCCTTACTTAGCTTAACTTGACTCTGTACCTTTCTATAAGTAGCACACCTTTCCAGTATGATTTGGATATCCTTTATCATCTTTGGCTAAAAGAATGTAGAGGCTAATACCTCATGAGTTTGGCACTTGCTAAAATGTCCAAACAATCCTCTACCATATGCCTCGTACACTAGCAATTCTCACATATAATACATTGAGATACTCAATCTCCTCTTTCTAAGCAAGTATCCATTTTCCCTATGGTAATCATCTAGTATTCAAAATTCTTAACATCTAGCATAGATCAATCTAAAGTCTAGATCCTCAATAGAAAAATCCTTGATCATGAAAAATCTAAGTAGTCTAGTTTACAACTCAGTTAAGAGGGAATGTTATCTCAATAGGGCGTCGGCTACTACATTGTTCCTATTGTTCTTATACATTATGACTTACAAAAATTCCTCCATTTAACTCATTAAGCATGTCATTTAGCATTGGTATAGAATACTTATACTTAATGGTAATGCAGTTGATTACTTGGTTATCCATACACATCCTCCATGTTCCGTCCTTCTTTGACACTAACAGAGTTAGTACGGTATATGGGTTAAGGGACTCTTGTACATACCCTCTCTTAATCAGCTCATCTACCTACCTCTACATTTTGATAGCTTGTTTAAGATTTAGCTAATAGGAAGGCTTGTTTAGCTTAGTGGATCTTGGCTATAAGTCTATTGCATGTTTAATGCTTCAGATGGGGGCTAGACCTTTTGGCAGTTCACCTCGAAACAAGTAGGTAAACTCATCTAATAGGGACTTCACCTTAGCAAGTAACAATTCCTTTTCCAATCTCGTCATCTCTAGTGGCCTTCTAACCAACAAATAGGCCAACTCTTCAAGCTTCATTTCTCTTTTCAACTCAACTTAGGTCATCACCGAGGCCTCTTTCTTCAAAGCTCGACTCAGTTAAGTTTACATGTTTTTAACTTGTTCAGTAGTCATAAAGCTTAACTTCACCTTCCTACCTTCATGCTTTAGGGAACATGTGTTCTTCCCCCCATCATATGTCACATTCTAGTCAAACATCCATAGTCATCTAAAAAGATTATAGGACACACTCATGGGCGGCACATCATAGAGTACTTCATCTCAATAGTTTCCAATATTGATCGACATAGTCACTTGTTTATTCACTTATAAGGCTCCCTTACTACTAAGCCAGTGCAATTTATAAGGCTTAGGGTGGGGCTTGATTGGAAACTTCAATTGTTGGACAATGAAAGTAGATGCTACATTGGTGTAGTTGCTACTATCAACAATTAAGGAACATAATGACCCACTCACCTTTCAACCAATGTGGAATAAATTTTCGCACTGTTCGTCCTCAAGCACAAGACTCACACATATTACTCTCCTCAATACTAAGGTTATAGGCATAAAATCACCCTCTTCACTATATATGATCTCCTCCTTCTTGGACTATTCAAGGTGTCTGGATTCTTTAAGCTCCTCAATCTCTTAATTAATACTATTGACTTCAATTGTCGACATGTTTCGCTTAATCTCCATCACTCGTCTATTTAGACATGATGTGGCCATGTATCCAAACCCTTTGACACTTGAAGCATTTGATCTCAATAGCCTTTCTTAAATTTCCTCAAGATCTCTTTCTCTTTAGCTCAAGTGGTTTGAGCAGGTCAAATCTCAGCAATCTTGCTTGGTTTAGATTGCACAAGTCTACTCGAAACAAGTCAGCTATTAGTAGGTTGGCTAATAGGAGCTCAAAATCTTCCCACATGATGCCTTTCAATTTTTGGTGCAACTCAGAAAGCTTCATCAAGTAAACCAATATCCATGGTCTTTAGAATATCTCTAATCTCATACTTTAGCCTACTAATGAATAGGGATACATTTCGGTCCTTAAGCTCAATAACCTCGCATCGAATCATTAATATCTAGAACTCCTTCACATACACATCAACACTTGATCCTCCTTACCT
Organism: Lumnitzera racemosa; assembly: GCA_024138005.1. NCBI lineage: Eukaryota > Viridiplantae > Streptophyta > Magnoliopsida > Myrtales > Combretaceae > Lumnitzera > Lumnitzera racemosa. The sequence continues at coordinate 50,707,133 of JAMXBC010000008.1, read as the reverse complement.
CAACTCCTATAATCTCTTGAAAGTGTCCTCTAAATCGTAGCTCAAAACAAATCTTCATCTCATGACTCTTTTCATCTCATCTTAACTCCTAACTTCTAGTTCTCCTTCTCTTCTACAAGTGGCATATAGATTCTTCCACTACAGGATGACTTATCAAATAAACTCCAACATGGCAAGTCTGACCTTAACATTATCAAGCACTTCATGGCATTCAAATTGCTTATCAATCTTATCTACCTAATCTAAGTAGTCTTCAACATCTCCACTTTTAGAAAAACTAAGGATATGCATCCTCAACCCTTCCACTCTATAAGCTTCAACATTCTCCTCTTTAAGTTCATAATACTCTTATACCTCATCACTTACTTCCTCATCCTCCTCTTCAATCTCTTTTAATGTTAGTTTACGCCTAGCAACTCTACCTACTCTCCTAGTTTGGAGTGATTGAGCTAAGGCATTATCTTAGATGCAATGGTCGTTGCCTTTCTCTGGCTGTTCATTGGCTCATCCTCTATAGGGACCATTTCTAGCTTGTTGTTTATCTTCATTTATGGCAGTTATTAGACTAACCACCAGCTCAATAAATCTATCCAATTGGTTACTTGCAGACTTGGGTATAAAACTTCCTTATTGGTCTTGGCCATTTCGAGCACCACTCTCTTGATTACCTAGAGTTCCTTAAACACTAGAATCGAACATTATCATCTATTCAAGAGATTAACAACTAAAACATAATTAAAAATTTTCCTTCCATGAGCAACAATAAAACAATGCCTAATACACTAATAGCTATTACAACCATATATGATAAATAAATAAACACTCAAACTCTATTTCACGTACAAGAAATAAGGGAAAAAAAGCAATAAACTTCTTTATCACTAAACACTCACAACAACCACAGACAATTTCTAATATACACTTATAGTAATAATAAGCCACTCAGAGCACCAAGTAATATAAACATGGTTAAACGTAGCCAAGCTCTAATACCAAGATGATATGAATCACCAAGAAGGGAACACATAGCTACTAATATCATGCGATCAGGGGTGGATCTGAACCACAAGATAGTTTGAAGAGTAAATGATAGTCAAAAGTTGAGCAAGGGTTCTTGTGCACTGACAGTGGCTATAACCCACCAATACCTCATACAAGCTGAGGTCGCACTTGATATTACATATAAGTGTTGCTAAAGGGTACTTGCCACTAATCTAAGCTCAAAAATTGACTAGATAAGAGAAAATGAGAATAAGCAAAGATGGTCTAAAGAGTAAATGATAGTTGAAAGTTGAGTAAGGGTTCTTATGCACCAACGGTGGATATAATGCACCAACACCTCATACAAGCTTAGGTTGCACTTGATGTTACATATAAGTGTGGCTGAAGGGTACTCGCTACTAATCCATGCTCACAAATTGACTAGATAAGAGCAAATGAAAGTAAGCAAAGGGATACTTAGCTCACGTAAGATAAGGAATGTCAAATGTTACTAGTTTGTTATTGCTATTATAAATTACAAGTATGTATCTGACCCAATTAGGGCAAGTCCTAAGTATAAGAAAATTACAAAAATAAAAAATAAAAAAGAAGATTCTTACTAGAAAAGGAAAAGGGATAAATTACAAGGGAAGAGTTGTAGTCAGATAAAAAGAGGATATTTGGGTACAAAAGGGCAGTACAAATGTTAGAGAATGGAGCACGTATCAATTGTCCATTTTGTTGTCCTAATGATGTTGTTTGCTAGACAAAGCAAGTTTTGAGTAGATCAAGTCAAGGTCGGGTGCTTAGTAGCTTGGATGTTTCAAATTAAGGAAGGATTGGTTCTAGAGGTAGCCCACTGTCGGTCAACCTTAGTTGGTCAGCTCGAGATCAGGAGTAGCTTGTCCTCGACACTATATTAAGTCAGCAATAGATGGGTTCAGTGCTTGACCTTGGATTGATGTATTGAGAAAGGGTTAACTTAGAAGTAAGTCAGTCACCTTGGGAGTCTCTTTAATGAGATGGAGAGTGAAGTAATCCAACAAGTTGAACTAGATATAGGATTACTCTTCAAAGTTTAACTTACCTTAGAAAACTTAGCAAACCTTATGGTTGAGTCTCTAGGCCCAAGAGTGAGTAATTGATCTATGATCCTTATTAATTTCCTTGACCTTAGAGGAAGACAAGCTAAAGGCTTAGATAAAGAATTTGGAGATAAATACTTCCAACCTTGAAGCTCGAATTGTTAATTTGGAGTAGGCTTCTAAATAAAAGCTTTCTATAGAGGAGACCTTAAAGATCATCACACTAAGTAGATGGTATGAGAGGTTGCTCAAAAGGAAGTTGGTGGAGGGGGTGTAGCTTGCAAAGGAGGAAGTGTTGAAGGATTACCCCAATTATCAACTACCTTACGTTGACTTTGCTAATTTTAATAATGATAATGACAGTAGTTATGATGACGAAGATGTTAGCATTGAGGAGGAAGGTGATGATCGAGGGTAAGTTAGTGATCTCCCTACTACTACTAAAATCCCCTTGCCTTCTAAGGAGCCTACTATAAAATAAGTATCTCCTTCTCCAGTTTAAGTATCTCTTGCCCTAGTTGAAGTGTCTCATGTCAACTAAGATCCTTATCTAAATGATGTCCTCAAGCAAAACACTTCTGAAAAGATGTCCAATTTGCTCATGATTTAAACATTATTAGGTTGGGATGCTTGCCTTTCTATTTGTAATTTTCTTACTATAATCGTTCACATTAATGTAATTTTTGCATATGTCATTTCATGTGTTACTTATTCAATAAGCTAAAGTATGATGTGCTTGCATCAATTTCAAAATTGATTAGGTCAATAGGCATTTATCCATTAACCTTAAGTCTATTGACTAAATTGGGTTAGAACTTATTGTCAAAATTATTTAGAGTTTGTTAATTGTGCTAGGTTAGAACTTAAGATTAGTTCACTCGCTGAACAAGCTTGAAGTACATGTTATTCTTTAATCACGATTTGATCGAGGTACTCTTGAATGTGTAGCATAGTGCAATAGATTAGGGATAAGCTCATAGATTAGGGAACAAACTTAGTGTTTCATTACATCTGGTACTACTACTCATTACATGTCAGAAGCTAGAAGTTAACCATTGGATTAACAAACATTAAACAGAAAATTAAATGTGGCTACTCAAAGTATAATTATAAATTCTCAAAATTCCATGCTTAAGAATGATTTGCCCATCCAATCTCTCTAATATGTAAGCTCTATTGCCTATAACTTGTCCAACTTATACTAGATCTTCCTAATTGGTAGTAAGTTTCCCTTAGGTGTTCCGTACACTTGTTGCTTCCATTTTTCTACTGAACAAGTCTCTAGGTCAAACAATCTTAATGCTCAACTTTTAGATTATAATATTGTACTGTCCTATGCTAATAGGTAGCAACTCTTGCTTTAGCAATGTCTTGGATTTCTTCCATGGTATCTAAATTAGCCATGAAATTAACTTAATTTTCCATGATATTAAACCCTTGCATCCCTAAATTAGGCAATTCTAATTCAATAGGTAAGGCAACCTTTGATCTAAATGCCAACCTTAATGGAGTTTCCTCTGTCGATGTCCTATGGGTGGTCTTGCATCCCTACAAGGTATTAGGGAGTTCATCAGGCCACTTTCCTTTAGCTTGATCAACCTTTTGCTTCAATCTGTACAATATGGTTTTGTTGATGGCCTCCACTAGTCCATTAGTTTAAGGATAAGCGACTAAAGTGTAATTCAATCATATGCCCTTACAAAAAGCTCTAAATCTGTCTTTGTCAAATTGTGGACCATTATCAATTATTATCACAAAAGGAACCCCTAATCTTATCAAGATGAAATTTAACATGAATGACTCAATCTTCTGTCTAGTTATCATAGCTACTACTTGGTAAAATAATCAATTGCAATCACTATAAACTGTCATTGCCTAGTAGCTTTAGGAAAAGGTTCAAGGATGTCTAATCCCTATTAAGCAAAAGGCTAAAGGCTAGACAAGCTATGCAGCGAGCTCGATGAAGCATGACTTACAACTTTGTGTTTTTAGCATTGTAGGCATAGCAACACTATGTTCTTAGCATTGTCTTTCATGGTCAACCAATAGTAGCCGAGCTTTAATGTATGAATGTACAACATTTGAGCTTTGACATGGTTGCTTCATTTCCCTACATGCAGCTTAGCAAGAACACACTGTGTCTCCTTAGGTACAAGACAACAAAGATATGGTTGGCCAAAGTCGTACTTATAGAGCTCATCATTAATCATAGTGTAATTCATAGCTTGATATATAAGCCTTTAAGCCTCCTTCTTGTTAAAGGGAAGTACCCCATTCCTTAGGTACTCGATGATTAGATCCATCCAACATTCTCTTTTGGATAAGACTGCACTTCATGATACTATTCCAACACTTCCAAGTTTTTAATCGACAAATACTCAATAAAGAGTTTTTCATTCAAGACTAGAAGCAATGTATTAGCCAATTTTAACAGTTTAATGGTAGCAATGTTCTATGTCCTTGAGATTTTCACAATGGTAAGGGAAGAAAATTCCTTTATGAGCATTCATACGATGGTATGTACTTGCTCATTACTTCCTCTTTTACTACATAATCCCCTTTGACTTGGTTGGTGATTAGCTGTAGTTAAGAACACTTCAATCTTTTCAATTCCAACTTCCTTTTCTAATCTTAGTCCAATAATTAAGGCTTCACACTTGGCCTCATTGTTGCTTATCTTAAATCCAAACTTTAGCGCATAACAAATTTTTAAATTTTATGGTCCTTACAAAACAAGTCCTATTCAACTACTGATGGGAATCAGCCTCCGACTATATCTAATTCAAGATAGACCTGTCCAAAGCCAAGGCCCATCAAAGCTTGCCGAGGCTAAGCAGAAGCCAAAAGGATAAGAGGAAGGAAGATAAACACTCGGCAACAAGTCTATCATCAGTCGAGGTGCCGAGATACCACAAGGCCGAGTATTTGAGACAAAAGAACCACTTGGCATAGCATCAAGAGACTCGTGATAATTGATTCTAAAACTTAGCAATTATGGGCCGACCTTTCTGGTGTCTCTACCAAGTACTGCAAGACTTTAAGGAGCTACACATCCAATTGCCAACCTCATTTGGTTCGGATACTACTCCTTCTAGGAGATGTCAAGTAATTGCATGTTGACTCCCCTTATAAAACGTACAATTTCGTATTCTTATACATGTTTTCCTTTATTTCATTTATGGGCCTAATTCTTTGGGGTTTAAAGCCTTATACATTATTTACAGTTTTTCCACTAGGGTTTAGGACTTACTATAAATGGAAACATCTATAAACATCAAACAGAGATAAAGACATAGACATTAATATACGAGATTAGATAGAAAAGTATATTCTTACAATTGGAATCTTTTTCCTTTTTAAGCAAGGCTACTCTTGAGCTAGCATTTACCAGATTATCGAGTATAGATTAAGATCTTTAATCTCTCCTACGTTCTTATCAATCTTGACCTTGAGATTGTGGCAACCCCCTTCATTTGAACCGATTAGTGAGTTACATCTAATCTTCATTTGAATCTCGAGTAACATTTAGTGTTCATGAGTTGTATCAAAACCTATTTCGAGCTCAAACCCTTGATTGTGTTTGTGTCTTAATGGGTGATATCCATTCACATTCACCGTCGAAACCAACCATCTCACTTCCTATCCTCCAAACCCATTCAACCCATTCTAACCCTGTTTCGGGATCCACTACTATTTCATCGATCCTTATCAACTACCTTCTTGCATGGAAGAGTCATCCACATATAAGTTCAAGATAGGTCTTTCAAACAACTCGATACTATCCTCTTCATCTATGAATTATACCACAAAGTCTACTAATATTTATGATTTTAGTGCCATTTTGGATTTGTAGTAGACACTATAGGTGCTCAATTTAAAGGGATACTTCATCATTCTTCTTCAAGAATTGGGTCATTGTAAAGCTTGCCGCAGTGGTTAATCTATAAGGACTACAATTTGGTGAGCTTCAAAGTACGGTTTTAGCTTCCTAGTAGATATTACCATTACTAAGATAAACTTTCCGATCTTTGTATACCATTGTTCTAGGTCTTATAATACACGGATCACATAATAGATCAGAAGGTGCATCTTCCCCTACATATGGACTAATATGGAACAAAGAGCTCGGCCACTAACAAATGAGTAAAGGAACAAATCCTTCCTAAGAACAGGTTTCTAAAGTATTAGCGAAGATAATAGTAAAATTTTCAACTCCTTAAATGCAGCCTCACAGTCATCAGTCCACTTAAACTCCTTAGGGTTTTTCAAAACATTGAAAAACACAACACAGCTATCTGTGCTCTTAGAGACAAACCTATTCAAAGTCACAATCTGACTTGTTAATTCTTGGACTTCCTTGACATTGCTTAGGGACTTCATGTTTTTAATAGCTTCTATCTTTCTTGGATTTGCCTCAATTCCTTGTTGGGTTACCATGTAACCTAAAACTTAGCCTATGTAGCTTTGAAAACACATTTCTACAAACTTAGTTTCATATTGTACCTCCTTAATGTATCCAAAGTCTCATAGAGATCAATAAGGTGCTAGTCTTCCTCCTTGCTCTTCACTATCATGTCATCAACATACACTTAGACATTGCACTGAATTTGAGGTTTGAACATCTTTGTCACTAGCCATTGATAGGTTACACCAGCATTCTTCAGCTCGAATGACATGATGATATAACAATATGTTCCAAAGTTTGTAGCAAATGAAGCGTATACCCCGTCCCCCTTTTCCATTCTAGTTTAGTTGTATCTGAAAAATGCATCCATGAAGCTAAGTAAAGCATGTTTAGTCGTTAAATCCACCATTTAATCAATTCTTAGAAGGGGAAAACAATCTTTAGAGAAAGCCTTATTTAGATTAGCAAAGTTTATGCACATACACCATTTGCAATTTGACTTCTTAACTCATACATAATTGGCTAGCCATGTTAAGTAAGGCTCTTCTCATACAAATCCTGCTTTCAACAATATTTTAGACCTCTTCTTCAATTGTCGCTTGTCATTTAAGGGAAAAATGCCTTTTCTTCTACTGAATGACTTTCACATTAGGATCTATTTTTAGTTTGTATGTTATGATTGCTTTTCGGATGCTTAAGATGTTTGAGGGAGTCCATGAAAACACATTAGCATTATCCTGTGGAATTTTATCAGATCCTTTTTAAGCTTCATTTGCAAAGGCTACCCATTCTTAGTGGTCTTATTTGACTCACTTCCAAGCCTTATTTCATCAATCTCATCTTCAATACTTTCTATGTTACTGAGCCTACCTTTAAGATTTGAAACTTCCTCACAATTGAGTGCTCTTAGATATGGTGATTTTGCTAATTGTTGATCTCCTTTGCAAATTCCAACCCCAATAAGAGTAGGGAATTTAGCCTTTAGGTGTGCAATTGAGTGAACTATGCCAAACAAATTTTGAAATGGTCTACCTATGATCATGTTATAAGGCAACTAACATTTGATGACAAGGAAGTCCACTTTATCTTCTATTACATTATCATCATCTCCGATTTGAATTGGGAGCGTGATTACCTTAGTTATTTATACAAGTTAATAGTCATACGATCTCAATTTCACTTTAATTTTTGGCTTCATCTAGTCAAAGGCATGCTAGAATATAATATTAGCCGAACTCCCTATGTCAATTAAGTTCTTCTTGATTTCAAAGTTCACAATTCTTACACTAATCACTAATGCATCATTGTGTGATCTTTATATGTCTTTCTCTATGAAAGTTATGGAATTACTAACCTTCATTTTCTTATGCTATACATTACAAACATAATTCATGGCATCAGTCAAGCTCAGAGAGTAGGATTGACCTAAATTCGAGGGCTCACCAATGATGGTGTTTATAACACCATATGGGGCCCTATTGTTGTTACCTCCTTCTCTTGCCTCCCTTTTGGCTGAAGGAGGCCAATCATCCTGATCTTGTTTGTCCCTTCTCCTATATGTTGTCTCTCAATGCTCTTGGCATCATCAATCAACTGCGTCCTCAATAACATTCTTAAGTTGCATACACTCATCTATATTGTGTTCTTTATCACAATGAAAGTCATAGTACTTATTTGAATCCGCACTTCCATTAATAATATGTTTGATATTAGCAAATTGATGGGGGTATGAATGGACTAGGTAGGAATTAATGGCCTTTTCCTCATTATTACCTCCTTTTGAGTATTCATCATCTCAGCCACCAAGTCGATCTTTTGCTCTCATCTTATTCTTGTCACACTTCTTATCAGTCCTACTTTAGGCAACCTTACATTGAGCTTTTATGTTATCTTCTTATCAAATGTAAGAGGTAGCCTTGGCCTTAAATTCTACAAATGTTTTAGCTTTATTCTTTGCTAGAGACTTAAAGAAGTCTCTGTAAGGCTTTACTCCATTAATCACCACATCCAAGGCGACGCTCATGTTCAACTTAAGGATCTAAAGCATCTTGGTCATGACCTGAGTGAGGTATTCCCTAATTGATTCATCAGATTTTTTCTTTATAGTGTTAAGAATAAAAGAATCTTTTACATTGAGTTTTCTCGTAAGGAAGTGTTATAGAAACACTTCTTCCAGGTCTTCAAAACATGTTATAGGGTTTGGCTTCAAACACGTACTTACAGCAATCTATAATGTCAACAAGAATGCTTGACAGGCTACTACATCACTCATGCCATGCAACTTGGTGAGTGTTTGATAGTATTCTAGGTAAACCTCAAGGTCCTTTGTCCCATCATAATTTTCAAATTGTTGAAGTTTAATATGCCAAGGACCAACATAATACACTTGCTATGCTTGTTTTACTTTGTCCATTTTCTTAAGTATAGGGGCTAAAGTTACATATGTTGCTCTAACCTACTTTCTCATCAACTCAAGAGAATGAATGGAATTGCTAGAATCGCCAACACTATTACTATCTTATTTGTGATTCCGACTTGTTAAGCCATTCATTCAAATCAAATTCAAAATTTCAACATTTTTCTTCGATAATTCTAGATTTTCTTTAGGTAAATCAGTGCAAAGTTTCTCCAATCTAGTTAGCTAATCTTCTTTAAGGTAGTGCCTACTCCCCTATAGCAACTATTGGGAAGTAGTTCCAACACTAGCACTTTTAGTAAGTGTAAGCCCCATAAATCTAGCCTTTTGAGTATAAAATTAAACTTATATACTGTAGATTATTTCCCTTAGTAAACAAAGTTTCTAAGTTTGAAATTGATTGAAATTTTAAATGTGAAACTTAAAACGAATATGAAAAACAAACTTATTACTTAAAACTCTAATCGCATACAAAAACTTTAAACCCTAAACATGTGTAATTGTAAGAGATTGACTCCAAACTTGATAAAAACCTTGACCGCATATGGTAACCTTAAATTCTATATGCATATACATATAAAAAATGGAACCTAAACCTGATCAAAACCCTAAAATCAAAACTTTAAACTTATCAATGTACCAATTTGCTATGAAGGTGATAAAACCCTAAGTGAACAAAACAACCGAACAATATGCCAAATCATGTAAAATCATTAACGAAAAATTAAAGATAACTTCTAAATGCTCATAAATATAAAAGTACTAAATTAATTTATACAAATTTATAATATTATTTTATAATTAATATTAACCTTATACTTGTATGGATAAGTGGGTATCAACATGTATTAAATATTGATGATATAATTTATAATTTACTTTATAATTATATTATTTATTGTTGTAAATATTATTTATAAGATTAGAAATGTATAAGGAAATTCTAATATATGTTTACTGATTTATTATATTTAATTTTCTATTTTCCCTCTTACTTTATATTTTTCTCTATTTTCTTTTTATTTTCAAATTATTTATATATGATACATAAATATTCAAGAAGTTAACCAAGTCAAACATGTCATTATCTTCTTGAATATTCTTCTCTTTTCTTTTCCTTTCTTTTCCCCTTTTCTTTTTCCTTTTATTTTTCTTTCTTTTTTCCCTTTCCTTTGCCGTAAGTTATGTGGACCCTAAAATCTTCTCTAAACTTCTTCCTTTTGTCATAATTAAACACCTAAAACATTTTTACATTTCTTGTTGAAATGGATGACAAAACTCTCTCTTATTTCCTTATCTTTTTCCTCTAATTTCTTCCTCATCTTCCACCTAATATTCAACTTCCATTTGCACCAACTACTGACCAAATTAACAACATCAAAGGAGGAATAACAAGTTGGTTTCATCTTCAATAAGTTTTCAAGAACAAGTAAATGAATTTCCTTTGTATTGAGTTTTATGTACTTTCTTCATATTTTTGTATACTCTTCTCTCTTATGTTCATATGCATGTAAATATAGTATGTATTCAAATTTACATGTATTATAGTCTTTTGAAATAGAAAAAAAAATGTATATGCACTTCAAGTTGTGTATAAAACTATTTCTTTATATCTACATATATATATATATGAATATGCACATATTGAAGAACATGTAAGAACATGTATATATTATATGTACTTAGTTAGGTATATACGTACTTGTTTGGTTTATGTATATATAGTATATATACATATATGAGGTGTACATATATATAGACTATAGTAAAAGATACGATATAGATATATGTATATGTAAATAAATAAGAAATACAAAGTAGATATACATGTATATATACATGTGTATATATATAAATATATATATGCTTTATTATGGAAATAAACATGTACATAAGATAAGTTATACATATATATATATGTATATATATAAACCAAAAGGTACATACGCTTGTATATATATATATATATATCTACATCTAATTTCCTTAGAAAAAATAGATTTATAAAATACAAGTATAAATATACATACACATACATGTATAAATATACATATAAGAATAGTATAATGAAGGTATAAATACAAGTATATATATGTACATACATATAGGTATACGTATAGTAATGGTATAGTATAGGTATAAGTACATGGATATATACAGGTATATATACTAATATGCTAATTACCTAAATAAGTATGAATACATAATATGTACATATATATATAAATACAAATACATACATAATTATATTATATTATTTAAGATAACATAAAAATATATATGTATATGTGTGCATATACATAAAGTAGGCCGAAACCCAAAAAGAAAATAAAAGCCCATCTACATATTAATTAATAAATTCTAATGATGTATAAATATAAGCAATAATAATTACAAATTATGGAAACATAAAATTAGGAAAAATAACAAAATTACCAAGTGGACCAATGAGAAAGTGCTACGTTAGCAATTTTTCAAAAATAACCAATTTAATTGTGAGTTAAGAAAATAATTAGGAAATAATAATAATGAATTAATTAGGAAAAATTACAATAATGACACAATTGGTAAATTAAGCTTAAAAATGGAGAAATAATGAAATTGATATAAACTAGATTGAAAATTAAAATATTGTAACAATACAAAATTTAGAAATTAATTAACTCATAAAATAATATAGAAAATCTTAAAATTTATAAATAAAATTATTCAGGTCAAAATACAAATTTCGTAACATGTAGACCCATAATGAAAAATGCGAATTTTAACGTCTAAAATGGATCCCGCCATGTGAAAGTATGTCCAAAAATGATAAACAACAACCATAAGATCATAAAAATAGGAGTTAAAATGAAAAAATTATATGCAATTAGAAATTCAAAATAAAAGGAGAAGAATAGGTAAAAAATTTAAGTTAAACTATGTTTATGCTTTACTTGAGCTATAGTGGAAAACTAGGCAAACAATAATAGATATTTAGTTGACTGAAGAACCTAACTTTTCCAAATACTTATAAGTCTTATTATCTTTTAGGTACTCAATTGTCAAGTTTTAAGAATTTCAAAGGCTTAAAGAATGAGCAATAATTTAGGTGAGGAAGTTCTAATGACCCGTTATCAACTTATATGTGTTATTTGTGTGATGTTTTATTGGTTATTATTGCTTTTATGTTTGAATGTCTAGTTTGCTTGTTAACTATTATTCGTATGATCACCTTATTAAACTGATAAATATAAATATCTAACTAAAATAATTGGTTATATTCATCTCATGTCTATGACTCAACTGATGTATTGATAAAGAGTGCTAGCTTTGCAAAATTTTGAGGAAAGTATTTTTAGAAAATGTTTTTCCATTCTAAAACTTATTTTTGTACAATTTCTATAAGGGGTCGTAGTTCCCATAAATGATATTTTTATCATTAAGGCAAAACTACCATAGAATCTCTAATTGATAACGAAAGGACTCGCTTTATTGTACCCATAGGGCTTTCGATAGATTTTAATTGTGAGAGGACTTGCATATTTGTGCCTATAGGGCCTTCGATGTATTTTGATAGTAAGAGAATTTGCTTAGTTATGCCCGAGGGGGCTTAGATGGTAGATGGCCTTAGTTAAGGTCCACCAATTTGGATTAGTATTTTTTTTTTCTCGACTAAGGTAATAGTCGAGTGTCGCCTACAGGGATGGTGCCTTTAGATAGCCTCATGCGGTTAAGGTGAGGTGCTCCATGTGGGTAAATACAAGGGATAATCAAAGTGTAGTCGATAAACTTCTACACTTTCCATGGTTTTGGACTCCTATGAATGTGTTGCTTACATTCATCGTGTAAGCATTTATTTCGTATGTAGATAGTTTGCATGTATGCCAATAATGTTTGATAACTTACATGAACAATAATGGTGACAAATGAACTCACTGAGTTGTTTTATGCTTATTCTCTTATAGTTTCTTTTATAGGTTCATTTTAGCTAGGATTAGGATAAATCTTGAGTGTTGAGTGCAAAGTGAAGATAAGTATATTAATAATAGAATTAGTTGAGAATCTTATAGCTGGTATAGAAACATCTTTTGTAGAAAATGTTTATATGCTTGAGTTCAGTGTAATTTAGTATTTCAAGTAATTTTATAAGATTGATTTACCTTATCTTACTATTTGGTTGGGGATACTAATTCTCTACAATTCTGAAAAACTATAAAATATCGAATATCCATAGTTACATATATTTTATGGTAAGTTAATTAATTAAAAATAAAAAACCTTAGCGATTAATTATTTTAAATCTTACAATCTCTAACTTGTAAGGCGGCTTTCATATCATGAGTACATACATGATATAAAAATTTTAGGTAATCCTACTAGGCCTTCTATAAGGTCCTAACAATAAGTCTTGTCCTAGCCACCATCAAGATGCTTCAAAACAAATGATGCAAAAATGTTTTCAGTTGAAATCCATACAAGCTGTTGATTCTTGTAAGAGTGAAACAAGTAAGGCTTTAGGGGTATCGGGGTTTAGCATAGTCAATCCCATGCCTAGGTTAGTATTAGTTTATGTGTTTATGAGATAAGTAAGTAAGATAGCAGTAAGAGTGTACAAAGAGTTCTCACAAGTGATCTTCATCTCATATTTATAGACATGTGTCTTATAGCTACATTACTCGAACAATTAAACTATTAAACATACATGGCAACTTAAAAATTTAGTCATGTGCCCAATTCCATGGAGAGTGTTATTATGTGGTTAAGGGCAAGTAGTTGTTAAACTGTTTGCACCCTCCCTTTTGAATTTGAATGTTTAACTAAGGCAAGTTAGGCTTTTTGGATGACTAAACAATCAAGCCCAGAGTTCCCTTAGTCATCGTACTAGGTTAGTAATGTAAACCCTACGAATTTAGCTATTTGATAATAAAATTAAACTTTAGTATTATAGATAACTTCATGAATTGATAAGACCGAGTTAGATAAAAATTTTATTAAATTACAAATTTGAATATATTATAAGTAATAAAAACCCTAATATTTTTATCAAAACCTTAATCGCATACAAAAACCCTAAACCCTATGTACGTGTAAATACTCGAGATTTAACTCAAACTTGAAAGAAAAAATAACTCTATAACTATAACTTTAAGCTTATAAATTGACAAAATTTACCTTAATAGTAATAAAACCCCAATTGAATATAATTAATTACTAATATGCGTAATCGTATAAACTTATTAACGAACTTGTTAAGATTACTCTTAAATATTATAAACGTAATGAGTAATAATTTAATTAATAAATTTTATAAAATTTCAAAATTATTTCATAATTATTAAATTTATAATTTTTTTATGTTTAGAAAATTCTAATTTTTCCTTTTTTTTCCCTTCTTTCTTCTTTTCTTTTTCCTTTTTCCTTTTCCTCTCCTATTTTTCCTCCTTGCCATGTTGATTTTCCATATTTAAGCTTTCGGTGGACACTTAAATGATGCAATTTACCATGTGCTCATTATTTATACAAAACAAACACATTAGATAAGGTTCTTATCACATCCATTAATTACCTTATCTCATCTTGTTTTTTTTTTCTTTTTCATTTTATTTTCCCCTCTTCCCTTGCAAAGTTAACATCTACTGGAAGGAAAAAATAAAAAAGCCAAACACCTAAACACTTTTTCCATACAAGAAACAAAACCCTAGCTATACATATTTTCTTCAAAAACTATGAAACACATGCCCCTTTCCTTTTTAATTTTTTTTTTATTTCAATTATCCAAGTAAAGCAAGAAGAAGAAGAAGCTCTCCAGTCCATTGTTCACCAAATTATTAAGAGAAATAGATAAATAGTATGTATATTATATTTATTTTGTAATAATTATTTAGATGTATTCTATCATGTACATGTATTTTGTATCCATTATTTTTGCAAAGAGAAATCTATGTACATGTATTGAAGTTTATAAAAAGTTAGCATTATACCACGTCGATGAGTTCACATATGTATAACTATTTGGATATAACTATGTATACATATATATTATAATTGATTATACAATATTTAGTATATAAGATGTAGGTATATGTACATACATATATAGGCATGTACAATAGTATGTATACTATGTATTTTCATTATATATATGTATAAATATGTGATCAAATATATATATATATATATACATTTATGTACAAAGTACAAAAATATTAATATAATATATGTATAGATATCGTCTATGTATGTATATGCATATAGAATATATAGTATATTTAGGGTATATTATTTAATTACATAAGTATATATGTATAATTAGGTTGAGGGAAAATAATTACATAAGTATATGTATACGTATAAAATACATATGTTAAGAATACAGTATATGTATATAAGTATAAGGTATACTTAATTAGTATATGTATAATACATCAGAATACTAAATTAAAAAATAAAGTAAGATAATATATATATAATTATGCTATCCATGAGTGTGAAAGAAAGAGAAAAATGGATTAATTTGAAAATTTTAATAAAATATAATAATAAACATAATTATATAAATATTAAGTAAAATACCAAAATAAAAAATTTTGAAAAACATATCAATTCATGGAAATGACATGTAGCAGCTTCCCATACTACCACATCATCATTTAACAAAATCTAACTAAATTCATAATAATGATAATAATAATGAAATAATTAATTAACTAAATACTACATTCATAACAATGTAGGAGCATTGATATAATAAAACCCTACCCTTAGTTTGCGAGTTTACTTAGCATTAAAGACATTAACCATGGGTAGCTGGGGGTCAAGTTTAGAGACTACTGTTGCAAGGTATAAGCATGGACTACGAAGGTTACCTCACCACTAGACTTAGGATTTTGTGTATTACTAGATTTCTTTGAAATGAAACTATATTTTGTAAAATATGGAATTTAAATTTATGGTTAAAAACCTTGGGTACTAGAACTCGGTTGTGATTGATGCCGATATATCTATAACGCTTACTTCGGAGGGCATTAAATCCGATATTATATGCAGCACCAATCAACTACATATATATTGTTTGGCATACTGCCTATCCATGCATTCATATGTTTGTTAATAAATTATTTAATAACCTATTTGCTGGTATAACATGAGGGATATCTCACTAAGCTCGTGTAACTTAACTCCCCAATAGTTTTCTCTTACAACTTGTTAGATAATCGGGTATGAGTTAAGAGCTAAGTATTGAGTGCCAGCGTTAAGATGCATAAAAGTTAGTAGTTGAAAATAGAATATATGGTTGGTTTAAAATATTACATGTAATTATTAATACTATATTTAGATTTTATAACTTTCCTAAGTTACGTTTTAGATCCTCACTGCCTAATCTTATCACTTGGTAGAAGATACCGATTCTCTACAGTCCTAATAGACCATGGAATATCGGATATCTATAGTCAATTATATTTTATAGTAAGTTAATTAATTAAAATCAAAAACCTTAGTGACTAATCATTTAAAGTCTTGCAATCTTTGACTTATAAGACGGTTTTCGTATCATGGGTACATACGTAATATGAAAATTTTATGCAATTCTATTAGGCCCCCCTTAGGGTTATGATAAGAAATGCAAATGCAACAAATTGAGCTAGCTTGATAAAATGCCAAGCAATCGTTATTAAGGATGGAAATCCACTAATAACAACCACTGCCAACAAAGCTTGGCATCTACATTTATACACTTTCAAGACATCTTGGAGCTTGGGCATAGGGCTCTTCAAATTCATAGAAGTTGTTAATCTTCTCTTCTTCAAAGTTATCCAATTATGTCCATCATGTAACTCAATGGTCATTCCCTCCAACTCTTTAAACTCATTGACTGCACCATCTAATCATGTGTAATTTCCATGTTATCTTATTTTCTAAAAATATCAAATCTTGTTAATTAATTATGGTAATGTGGCAATTTTATTGTAATTAAATAACTAGTAGAAATATAGGGTGCTTAAGAAAATGCCCTATTTGGGCAAAAATTAAACTAATTTTTAAATATATTAAATATTATTATTTCAACTTGAATTTTATATATAAGATAGTCAATATATATATTTAGCTATGGCAACAAAAAATTTTGAGAATAAACCTATTTACTATTTATTATAATTATTTTAAATAAAACTAGTAGTTTTACTGGTTTGTTGAAATAATTAGATTTTGAATGAATTGATGGATGAGCTTAACATGTTTTAACTTTTGGAAGTTTATAATAATACTTGGAATACTTTATTTTTATCTTACACATAAATTTGCTTATTTTTCTACATTTCCATAATTTCGAGTTAAAAACACTAGTTTTACAAATATAAGTAATAAGCTATTTGTGAGTTAGTATTTAGACTATATATTTGTGAAATAATTAGTACTATTGAGGGCTATCATTTAAAATATATATTCGTGAGTTGATAGTATTTTTCTTGGAATTAATTGGGTTCATATACTATTTATTATGAATTTTCTTAGTGTAAGCCTATATATTAGCCTAATATGTGAAATAGTAATTAATACTAGTAAGATATTTCTTAAATTCATATAATATTAGCATTTTAGGTGCATAATATGTACTGACCAATATAAGAAATGTAAAATTTTGGGATTTTTAGTTTAAAAGTAAAGCTTATTAGGATTAATTACGAAGTTATGGTAACATACAATTGAGTTGGCAAAGAAAAAGGCATTTTCAAAGATACAATCACATTGAATAGTTTTACTTTTTAAGATATTTGAATAGTACTCGAAATTATAATCATAATGATATAAATTTTACTAAAATCGAATAAGAAATGAAGGACATATGGTCAATTGAAGTTTAGAAAGGTAATTTTGAAAGGATAAGCAAACACAAACTCATAGGGGTTTCGTTTCGACTCGTAGTTAACTTGAGGGCTATATGTATTTTCCTAAGTATGATAAGTGAGGGAAGACAATGTTGTGAAGCGTAGGATTTCCACCACTATCACACCCTGATAAGTAGATATTTTTATTTTTGTGCAAGTAAACTTATGTCTACTTGACTTGAAGTCAATTGTGTCGTAAACTTCAATTGTATGATTGATTGATTAAGTAGGTGATTTCATTGAATGTATATTTATTACATAAAATGTTTCTTCATGTATAATTGATTTGTTGAGGTATCGTATTGCTTGGAAAGCTTAGAACTTAAACTATCCTTCTAGGTATTTGCCTAAGTGAACGTTGTATGAAGGATTGGAATGTAAAGCTTGGACACAAAATTGGAACTAGGTTAATTAAGTTATTCTTAGTATGGAACTTGAGATTCACGCTACATATTGAGTTGTTATTATGCTTGTTACATTCATCGCATGGCATAATAGAACTTTCGAGTCAAGTTTTCTAGAAACTAGAATATTGTTAGGATGGGTTTTAGGCATAGAGCTTTGCATTGCTCATTCAATTCTAGCCTCTTAATGTGGAATCAGCTAAGCTAGGTATAGTGGCTCCTTATTGCCTTAGGTTCTTGGACTTTATATCCAATTGCCCAGGAGTGTCAACTAATCAGATGAGATCAATGGTAGGAAAAGTTATCCTTTCCATTGGATGTTACGTACAAGAGTATAGCATGCACTCCTTACATAGACTACTTGTATTGATAATTCTCAATATGAAATTGAAAACCTTATGGTAATGATGTTTGCAAATGAATGCTAAGCTTGTTATGTGTTTTGTTTTATCCACTTACATTTAGCACATAGAGTTGAGGGTATACTTGTATATCTTGAGGTCAAGAAGATATCTGAGTTGGCACCACTATCAATTGGGAGAAGACTTTTTGAGAGCACATAGGATAGAGTCAACTACTTTTGAAAAGAAGTCTTGTTGTATTTTGATTGTAGTCCTAAGAAGGATCTATATATATGTAATGGAAAAAAAAAAAACTATTCTCTTTTAAGTTTAGTCGAATTTGAGGTTGTACACTTTTGTGCAATCAAATGTAAAGCTGAACTCCTTTATAGTGCTCTTATGCTATAAATAGTACCCTTATTAAATGTAAATAGAATTCTTGTGTGATGGTGCATCCTTTACTATTCTGGAATGTGATATCCTTTAGGTAGTATTAGAGCATAAGTTAGAGACCATAGTCCTAGGTATGTGTGAGATGTGCGACGTAGCAAGGTATTATATAAATTTAATTTTGTTAGTAGCGATTACTACAAGGAAACCAATTGTGTCTATTGTGTTTGCATCTAGAAAATGGTGCAAACATGTGCAACTGGAGATTTTGGTTCATCATCTTCTCTAAGAAGGAAGATAAGGGAGGGATGATGACCTTAACCAAATCAAACTTTTTCTTTCTAAGTAATGGATGTGGTATAATAAATTACAACTACCTTTGTTGAAGCTAGGGGAGCAAATGGGAATAAGTTAACTTGAGTGCAACATATAGTGAAACTAATTGGCGGGACAAAAACCGATCTTCTACTATTGACCATTTTTACATGAAGCTAGTCTTCTGTCATCACACCAAATCATCGATTTCCTTAAGTATCATCCTTAGGGTCTGATTACCTTGCCATCCATGGCTATGAGCATCACTCTTGATCTCTATAATACATCCTTGAACACTAAGTTTTGGCTTTCTCAATAGCTAACCTTCTACAATCACTATTTTAATAAATGCAACAAATACATAATAACCTAGTAACACCACTTCATATGGTACAACCATGATAACAACTCTTCAAACACTTAAATTATAAGTCTAATGCAATCATCATAGTAATAACCAACAACACTATTAGTACCTAAAAGCTTCAAAATAGAACTTAAGCATGCATTAACACAACACAACTTCAAATACTATTACAATAGAAACAATTAATGATACTACTTCAATCACTACCAAAGCTATACAAAACACTCAACAACATAATAAACTTACTTAAAGCACTTCTACTCAAAACCTTAAGCTTTGATACCATAACAACTTTGATGTGCTTAAGAGCTAAATTATCACTAAGGCTTACTAAGTGTTTAAAGATAGGCCTTCTCGTATAGAAGAGTGTGGGATGGTGACAAGCATACAGTAGCTTAATGAGTGTGCAACATACATATTTTATAGTTAATTTACAATGTTTTTATAAGATTTTTTTTATGTTTTTATTGAATTTGATGCTTGTTTATGTTTTAATTTCAGGCTTTATTTTATTGATTTGAAGAGTTTAATGAGTTTTTAGGTAAAGTTTAGCAAATCAAGAGATGATTTAGATGAGTTTTGAAACCTTGGAAAGGATTACACCCATGGATAATGACCATGAATCAAAATTGTGAGCAAAGGAGCAAAATTAGAAGAGAAATTAGTGTCTAGGGAGGAATATAGCCATGGTCTTAGGCATGTTTCTCTTACTTCAATTATTTTATGATTTTTGAAGCATAGAAAGACCATATGTATGATCATGGCTGCATTCCTTAGGTGTGAACATGTAATGCCCTATCAATCTTCTTATTCTTGGGAGGATCTAAAGCCCAAAAGTTTCCTTATACGTACACTTCCATAAAAAGCTTTATAAGCACAATATATAATAGAATAGTGAATCGATTGTAAGTTATTGTTAAATCCTTCATTCAACTAGAATTAGGTTTTAAGGAACATCTTTTAAGGTAGTTTTACTTTCTCTTTTGGAATTTAACATTAGGAGTGGTAGAAATTTTACTCAACTGACATGAGGTCAAGCTACTTTGTTTTCAACTAGTGTCAACTAAAGCTCAACCCATTCGATGGGCCTTAAAGCCCAACTTATTAACACGTTCAGTTTAAACTTAGGAAAGTAGCATGAACAGTTATAATCTAGTACAATCTCATTCCATAGTCGCCCACTATTTCCATATCTTCAACATGTGTTTGATTATGAGATCTCTACGTGTCCTACTATTGATAATTGACTTCCATTTTAGATACCCAATTTTCACCTGTAAATATGAAGAGGAGGCATTGTAAGAACTCTTAAAACCCTAAACTTTATACTTATTTACCTTTCTCAAAACATACTTACCAACTTAGGCATTAGAGTAGCTATACCAAACTAACCTTAATACTATTAGGTTTTGTGTTTTTACAACAACCAGATCCTATCTCAAAATCAGTCAACCACATTTTGCACCATCTGTTTTTCACTTCACATGGCAAGAACAAGAATGACCAAAAGTACAGGTGCTGCTTTTTCAACCCCACCACCAAGTGGGGGGAAGCAAGCATACTGACGAATAGAGTTTAGCTAAGTTTAAGTAACTTTGCCTCAATTTAACCAAGGAAAACTAAGAACTTAATAAAAAACATGATGAGATCCCTAACCATAGAAATATCCACGTAAATGAAAACCAAGAACACGGTGATAATAATGCTAAGAACAGTAGAGACTCAATCTACTCTCCTAAATTATTGAAAAAGAAAGTTAGAGTTACATTAGGACTTTTGGCCCTTACTCTAAAGAAAAATGACAAGGGAAAACAACCATAGTAAGTGCACCATATCGGACCCTCGCATGTTAGCACCCTTGCTACAACGAGTAAACAATTCCAAATAAAGAAGAGCCCTTTCATCCATAAGATTTTGGTTGAAATTATACTACGGCACATCAAGTTGCCACAATTTGAAACTTATGATAAAATTAGAGATCCTGAAGATCATCTTGAGTACTACCGCACCTTGGTTAAGTTGTACGGCTTGAGTGACGCCTTGGCTTGCTAAACTTTTCCCTCAACATCAAGAAACACAGCTGGTACATGGTTCAAACATCTAAAGTCGAACATAATCTCATGTTTCAAGGATTTGGCAGAAGTGTTTCTCTAATACTTCCTTGCAAGAAAGCTTCCTATTAAGGATTCTTCTATCCTTAACATGATAAAGCAAAGATCAAACGAATCTATCAGGAACTATCTAGCCAAGTTTATGCTCGATATGGTCCAGATCCTAAAGTTAAATATGAGCATTACTCTCAACACAATAATCAATGGTGTTAAACCCTACAAAGACTTTTTCAAGTCTCTCGCCAAAAATAAGTCAAGAACATTTACTAAGGTCAAAGCCATAGCCACGTCTTACATCCACCAAGAAAACAACATTAAGGCTTGCTGAGAAGTTGATCAAAGTAGAGGAGATCAAAAAGGCGACAAGAAGACAAGTGCAAAAGATTGACTCAAAGTGGACAATAATTAGTGTTCTAATACCCAAAAAAAGAGGCCATGCATCACAACATATTCTGTCCATATGCCACTTAATCGTCCAATTGCAAACATATTAATGGAAGTACGTAGCCAAAGAGGCATTCTGCAATGATTGAAGAGAATGAAAGGAAATGCTTCAAGATGGAATTCAAATAAATACTTCGATTTTCATTGAGATAAAAGCATAATACTGACGAGTGTATCCAATTTAAAAATGTAACCGAAGATGCAATCTAGTGAGGGTATCTGAGCAAGTTTTTTGCATACGATGTCAAAAACATAGAACGACTAACTCAAATGAGTGCGATGAGCAGGAGATGTGATTAGTAGGAGAATGTCACACAGCCTTCTCAGGCCATAAAAGATACAAGAGACAAAAGCAAAAGTAGTAGCAAAGCACCAAATGGTACAGTAAATATTATTGTTAGTGGACCTTCTACGTTAGGCCGAGTTCTTCAAGCTTAACTAACACCATACATTATGTTTATGATGGGCAAGGCAAGAAGGTCAAGGTTGACAATTCAATATCTTTCTTGGAAGAGGATTTCGAAGGCATTCAAAGACCTCATAATGGTGCACTGGTAATTAGTGCAAGAATTGTCAACTTTGAGGTAAAAAAGATTCTAATTGACATTGAAAGTTTGGTAGATATCATTTTTCAGCATGCTCTTAATCAAATGAGGTTGAAAATCAAGGCACAATTGAGATCTTATAACTACGATCTTTACACTTTCAATACTCAACCCGTTTGGGTTAGTGGAGTAATCTCTATCCCTATCCAAATTGGAGATGATGAACATATTGTAGAAGATAAGGTAGATTTCCTTGTAGTTAAGTGTTGGTCCTGAAACAATATGATCATGGGTCGACCATATCAACATTTATTCAGTAAAGTCCCTTCCACCGCGCATCTCAAAGCCAAATTCCCTACTGCTACTAGAGTTAGTGTGTGTAGAGGGGACCAACAACTGGTAAAATCCCTATATATAAGGGCACTATGTTGAGAAGAAATCTTTCAAGTTGAAACTTATTCGAAACAAAAATCAATTGACATAGAGAATGCTAAGGAAGAAACACAAGAGATTCCATTGAGAAATGATTCAAGGAGGATAACCAAGATAGGAAACCATTGTCAAAAGACATCTACCAAAGTTTGATTAATTTCTTGCAAGATAATAATGATATCTTTTCATGTTTCCCCTCGGCTATGTTGGGTATTTTTAGAGATGTTATAACAAGCAAACTTTTTATCAATCCTAATGTGAAGGTTATTCAAAAAAGAAAAAGGCATTTCACTCCTAAATGATAGGTAGCTATAAAAGAAGAAGTCTAAAAGCTACTCAAGGCGGGGTTCATTAGAAAAGAGTCTCATCTGACTTAGCTAGCCAATTGTATGCTAGTTAAGAAGTTTAACAGCAAATGGCGTATGTATATTAGATGAACTATCCTAGTAAAGTAAATTTCTTGAAATAAGATATATAAAAGGATTAATTTAAGAAAAACATCAATTTATCGATGAAGAATTTCTTGGTTTGGCGTATTAATCGGTAATCATACCCAATTAGGATTTTATTACTATTGGGCTAATTTCATACATTTTATAGGCTTAGGGTTGTAGTTTTAAGGTTTTTACCAAGTTTAAGTCCAATCTCTTGTAATTACACATATATAGGGTTTAAGGTTTTTGTAGGTGATTAGTGTTTCTATCAAAATTTTAAGGTTTTTCTCATTTGCATTATATTATAGTTTATAATTCAATAAAATTTTTAGTTTGTTTGGCCTTATTAACTCATAAAGTTATCTAGAGCACTTGGGTATAAATCAAGGCTTAGACTACAACTTTACAGGGTTTACAGTCTAGACCTTATAAGGTAACACAAGTATTCCTATATGGAGCGATGAAGATTTTAAACTCAAGTAAGGAACATTTAAAGTGAATGGCTATCAACTCAAGTTGTACTTAAGGGGGAGAGTTTGATCAAGAGAACCACACTAAGCTTGACCTCCACCAAATCTAAGAAAACAAGTAGCCTCTATCTTAACTTATCGAGCAAATGGCATTAAAAAAAAAAAGTACTTCTTCGGAGGTAACACAAGCCATTTCTCTTCCCTATGTCTTTTCATTTCAATTCTTTTGATTTTGTTTCATTCATATGATAGTTCAACATACTCTACTTTTAACAATCCTTATAAGTGTTGTAGGTTGAAAACACTCAAGAAGAAAAATTGCCAAGGAAAAGCAAGTAAAGATCATAATCCTAAACCAAGCCATAAAATCCATTACATCAAAAATTTAAAAGGGGTTTGGAGAGAACCAAGGTTAAGGATCATGCCAATGATCCTACTTATGATCCTCTCATCATAAATTTAGAGCATAAAAAAAGGGTCAAAGAAAGCCATGAGCAAAGATCATGTATGTGATCCTCTTGACAAAAAAACAATTAATTTTGGACAAAAAAAATTAAGGGCAATACCACGGCTAAAGTTCATTCCCATGATCTTGATTATAGTCAAGCAATATTGTTCACAACTAACCCTACTCTAATCTTTCTTGATTTGCTATTCCAAACTTTCCTAATTTGGCTTCTTTTTGTTGAAAAAAATAACTTTCCCCTTTTCAATGCATTAATTTTTTAAGCCATATTGAAACTTAAAAGAAATCTTATTAATTTGGCTATTGCCTATATAGCGATTATGTACTTCCCATGTTTATCAAGAACAGATTTCTCTTTTAAGGAGCAATAACACATCAGGTATGTTTTTATTTATACATATTTGCATTGTTGTGTGAATTATCTTCCTTACACACTCTTACTACCATAGCCAAAGCCCTAACTTTAGGGACAAAATCTTCAGCTCATATCAATTGCTCCCTCACAACACCCAAAACCACCACTCATTGTAGTGCAAGAAAGGCTTCCTCCTAACCTATTCTAGAAGATAAGTGCTAGGATCTTAAAGGGAACCTAGTAAGATTACTTGAAAATTTCCATGTCACGTGTGCACCGATGATATGGAAACCACCTTACAAGTCAAAGATCGAGAGACTCTAAATAATAAATCACTAAGATTATTGATTTTTAAGTAATTAATTTATTATAACAAATAAATATAAATAACTATAAATGTCCGATATCCTACAGTTTCTCAAAACCATAGAGAATCGGTATCCACTACCAAATGATAAGATCAAATTGCATAAACTTAAATTCAAACTTATCAAAGTTACTAAAATCTAGATATATAAGTGGTAGATACATTTAAAATCTCAAATGAGCTATACAATCTCCCGCTAATTCTAACCTCTAAAACATTCTAATACTTGCATTCAATGCTCTACTCTTAACCCACATCCAATTATCTATCAACCTGTAAAAGAAAAACTATTGGAGAGTAAACTACAAGAGCTTAGTGAGCTATCTCTCATACCGTATTGGTAAGCAAGTTATCAAATAATTTATTACAATCATATGAATACTTGCACACGTAACATGCTAAACAATATATGTAATTGATCGGTGCTGCATATAATATTAGATTTTAACTCCTTCTGAGATAAGGGTTGGAGATATATCAGCACCAATCACAACCGGGCTCTAGCATCTAGGTTTGTAATCATAAATTTAGATTTCATGTTTCACAAAATACATTTTTATTACTAAGAAATCTAATAGCACAACAAAATCCCAAGTTTAATGGTAAGGTAACCCCCACAGTCCATACTTACACCCTACAACAAAGGTCTCTAAACTCGACCCTTAACTAGATGGTTGGCATCTCTAGCGCCTAATAAGCCCATGGGCTAGGGTAAGGTCATGTTATATGAGTGCATCATAGATTCTGTATATATAAATAACCCCCGCATGGCCTCTCTTTACCTCCGTGTGAAGTGATGATAAGAATAAGAAATGCAATTCGTGGTTAATGCATAAACCTTATTAATTTAAGATAAGCTAAGCATAATTAAGTCAAATTATATAGCGATCAATCAACATCAGTAAACCATCCAAATCATGTAATAATCAATCATACAATCAAATCCTTAATTATCGTATTTAACAATATTTTTCACAGGTAATCAATCAGTATCAAGCATATGCTTATCCTAAATCCTCACACATCAAGTTATTACTATTTAATTTAAGTACACTAACTACAAACACAAAACAAGCAGAGAGTCATCGAAAGTACTCACTTAGCCTTGACGTTTCTCATGTCTATCGTAATAATCAATTAGAAAATCTAAACCCTAGTCGAGATCACCTAATCATTATGAGATAAATGTGATAATAAGTAATTGAATTAAATCAATGGTTCTAAATATCTATCTACCTATTCTACTTAGGTTATTATCAATTTTTTTATATCAAATTAATCTTTATCGCTAATCATAAATGACTTTTTCATTCTATTTCCAATATTTGCGAATTTATAGTCGTTTTTCATCATTTTTGAACGTACGTTCACACGATAATGTCTATTTTGGACATTAAGACCCGTGTTTTACGATATAGACTAAATTCATTGAAATTTTAACTATTAAAGCTTAAATATTCTTATTGCTTATGTCTATATCCCATTTTAGTACTTAATTATTTAATTAGCCATTAGATTGTTATACTTAGATGACTTTACATTATCTTTACTAATTTAAGTGCTTAATTGAGTCTAATTCAATTTAAGATGTCTATTAAGGGCTTAAAGAAGTTTTAGCCCATATGTATGTGTATACATATATATATTATTTCCTTATATCATCTTAGGCTTACATCATCGCTTATATCATTAATCCCTTATATCATCAATCGCTTATGTCATCGCTTATATATATGTTATGTATATACTTATATACTTCTAATATACCAATATGTATACTTGTGTACTTATACATATACTAATATGTATACCCATATATGCATACAGTTACATATGTATTTTTATACATATTTTCGTATGCCTAGTATACCCCTTTAAGAAATCTTCACAAAATCCATATTTTTGTATTTTAAGGGCTTATTTAACAAGGTATATATATATATAGGTTTAATAAGTATATTTGAATTTTCTTATTTGAGACGATTGTCTTTGTGACAATCTAAAGCTTGTATTTCTAAATCACTAGAGGCGAATCCTTGGTAGATAAGACTTAATATTGTGATAAGTCTACTAAGGCCTAGCGTAAATCCCGCTTGTTGTTTAAGGGTTACATAAAGGTCATAAATTGGAAATCACAATATTAAACTAAATTTAGTCTCGTGATCTAGACTTATAAGATTTAGAAAAATTAGTCTCGTTTGAAAATATGAATTTACTTAAAAGATCTATGTCCTCTTCTAGCTTTGCCCCCCATAGAGCAATCCGAAGAGTCTATGTTGAATAATCAAGATGAGATACATATAAAAGACTTTGATAAGGCAATTGATGAATGGAAAATACCAAGACATCATATGATCAGATATATCAAATTGGTAAATGGAAATTTTTTGGAAAAAATGATTATGTGATAGCCACAGAGGAAAAGGATATTCCTGTTTCTAATGGTCTAACAACAATCAGGCTTTTGAATGAAGAATCAATTAAAAAATATGCAAAAGATTGGAATTATATGCATTTAGGCTTAGTTCAAGTAAGAGCAAAACCTCTTACAAAATTAGGCTTAGATACATCAATTTTCATGGTTCTCAAAGATGCTAGAGAACTAATATATGAAAGATCAATCCATGCCACTATTGAAACTAGTCTTAGTAGTGGACCAATTCAATTTGAGTGTCATCCAAACATTACCCTTGCCCTTAGAGACAAAACAATCATGAAATCATTATTTCTTCAAATTAAGACACATAATTATAGAATGATAGAAGGATCAATACCAATGGTTGTAATATACAAAATATATTTCAAATTAATGAAAACTGTTTTTG
Source organism: Lumnitzera racemosa (assembly GCA_024138005.1). Taxonomy (NCBI): domain Eukaryota; kingdom Viridiplantae; phylum Streptophyta; class Magnoliopsida; order Myrtales; family Combretaceae; genus Lumnitzera; species Lumnitzera racemosa. The sequence continues at coordinate 50,679,110 of JAMXBC010000008.1, read as the reverse complement.
GATCTAAGGCATATAAAATGGATAAGAGAGGTCAGGCTCTACTTATTCAAACAGACTTAACCAAAGCAAATATATCAATTCCAAAAATGATTCAATGATCATAAATCAATTTACCAGAACACTGGGAAGTAGAAAACCCACTTCCTAAAAAACCAATATACAATACTGAACCATCAAATGTAGTACAACATCCTGATGGTAAAGTAACCATTCAGTTTAATAGAAAATCATTTGATCAACCAAGAAGACCACAAGAAATAAGATCTATAACATCTTCTTCAAGAAGATCAGTAGATCTTCCCAATCCTCCTCCTATTATTTACTCTCCGTACCATAATCAATCTGATAATCAACATGTTAGACAACCAAATATTCAAGAAAATCCATCCCTTTCAGGAATTGTTCATGATAGGTCAGGTATAACCCAACTAGTTTACCAGCCAAATGAGCCAGAACATAGAGAACCTTCATTCTTAGAATTAGGTGATCCAAAATTAAATATCATAGAAGAATCATTTATACCAAATAAATTACTTTTGAATAAAGAATTCAATTCTCAAAAAAATGAAAAGATTAGAAATTGGTATTTTGAAATGTTTAGTCATATAAAAATAAAAATAAAAGATGAATATTATAATTTTATGGAAGAAATTGGTGCTCAAATATATTTCTTTGAATGGTTCGAGAACTACTATCTGAAATCCAAAGAAATCAATGTTATCGATAATTGTTATAAATGGAAACTTAGTGGTGGACAAAACATAGAATCAAATCATCTACCATTAAGTAATATAAAAATGATTCATAAAAATACAGAAATTAGTCTTACTCCATTTAAAAATGCATCAAAAGAAGAAGGATCAGGAATAAAGAAAATAATAAATCAAAATAATTATACCAATCAACACTTACATAGTATAGGAAAACATTTAGATAGAATGGACGATACAATTAATATTGAAATCAATAAAACAAGTGAAAAACTTTCAAATAATAAAAATACTCATTTATTCAAACCTTTTGAAATGCCTAAAAATCCTAGTTAAGAATTTTTAAAAGCATTAGAAGATAGGAAAAGAAGGTTAAAAGACAAATCAATAAAAGAAGAATCTTCGTCAACAAAACCAATAAACTTCTTGAAACTAGATACTCAAACTTTAATCAGGAAAGGTATAGTAATAGAAGATACACCCTCAGAGAAAATTCATGTTTTGGATAATGAATCAATCAACGATGAATCAATAGAAGAATCAGATAAATCAGATAATGTTTCTTTAAATATTAATAAAAACAATGACGAAATTAATAAGATCAATTGGAAAGAACCTCAAAAATTATATTATCAGAGAGCAACACCTCCTGATATATTAATTGAAGAAAAGAATGATAATTATCAAAATAAATACTCTATAGGATCCACCTATGAATGGAATATAGATGGATACTTAGAATAAAGAATCCTCAATATTCTTAATCAGATGATCATGTTTTCTAATACTAATAAAACTGTTCCAAATGTTATCGATTGTTAAGTAGCACTCCTTTTAATTTCTAGCTTTACAGGATAATTAAAAGGTTGGTGGGATAATTATCTTACTGAAGAACAGAGAATCAACATTCTTACATCATGTAAAATAGATGAAAACAATAGAAGAATTCTAGATGAGAATAATAAACCAATTCAGGATATGGTTAACACTTTAATATTTTCAATCAGTCAACATTTCATAGGAGATCCTTCTCACATTAGGGATAAAGCCCTAGATTTATTATCAAATATGAAATGTAAGTCACTTAGAGAATTCAGACAATACAATGATATATTCTTTCAAAGAATATTTCTTAGAAATGATTGTAATCAGCCTTTTTGGAAAGAACAATTTCTAGTTGGTTTACCAAAATTAATAGGTGACCAAGTTAGAAAATTACTCAGGGAAGAAAACAATGGTGAAATTCCCTATGATAAATTGTCATATGGAGAATTAGCATCATATGTTAATAAAATTGGAACTAATTTGTGTAACACAATCAAGTTACAGAAACAATTGAAAAATGAACAGCGCCTAAAACACCAAAGTCTTAGTGATTTTTGTGCTCAATATGATCCCTCTATTGTCAGTAAGAAATCAAAACCTCACAAAAAATCATCTCATAAAACACAAAATTGTTCTGAATGTACAAATAGAAAACCTCGAAGAAATTTTAAGAGAAAATCATTTAAAAAATTTCAAGGTAAACAAAATCAAGAAAAATCTAAAAATAAAAAATATAAAAGAAAATCATATAAATAATTAAGACGTTATAAATGTAAGAAAATTGGTCATACATCAAATTTTTGTAAAATAAATAATAAACTTAATGAATTAAATTTAGATGAACAAACAATGGAAAATATCTTACAGATATTTTGCGAAAATGAATCATCCTCATCAGAAAATGATAGTGATGGAATCTAAGTCAATGACATGGACTCCATTTCATCAGAATCAGAAAGAGAAGAAATTAATGTATTAACTAATAATGAAGAAGCAATTCTTAAAAAAATTGACCAGGTGACAAATGGCAATGAGAAATTTGAATATATTAATAACTTCAAAAACAACACAAACCCCACTCCAAAATTACCATATAATCTTAATGAGATTCTTGAAAGAAATAAAAAGAAAAATAAAGAAGTGTTAACGATCAGTGATTTGCAAAAAGAAATCAATATTCAAAAACAGGAAATCAAAGAATTAAAATTAATGCAAATAAAATTTCAACAAGACTTACTTGAATTAAATCAAAAAATAATCTAAGAAAATAAATCAGATACTTCAAATCAAGTAAAAGAAACTTCATCAAATGAAATCAATAATTATTTAATGCATCTTGTTCAAATCACTTCAAGAAAATAGATAATCAATATTTCAATCAGGATTGATAATGAATTTGTTTTACAAAAACTTGCTTTATTTGATACTGGTGCTGATTTGAATTGTATTAGAGAAGGCTTAATTCCAACAAAATATTTTGAAAAAACCACCCAATCTCTAAGTTTTGCATCCGGTAACAAATTAAGCATCAAATATAAATTAGCAAACGTTGAAATATTAAAAAATCATGCTTCTTATAAAACCTCATTTATATTAGTTAAAAATTTAAATAAAAATGTCATTTTAGGAACACCATTTATAAATCAAATTCAACCATTTGTGGTAGATAAAAATGGAATCAAAACACAGTATCTGAAAAAGGAGATTGTGTTTGAATTTGTAACCAAACCACAAATCAAATAAATAAATCAGTTGGAAAATGATGAATTAAACTGTCTAATATAATATAAAGAAAATCATTTAATGTACTTAAAGAATGATCTTGAATTTAAAAAAAAAAAATTGGAGACCAACTCAACAATCAAAATTTAAAATCAAGAATTTCTCAAATAGAATCAAAGATAAAAAATTCAATTTGCTCCACACTTCCAAATGCATTTTGGGATAGGAAATCACATCTTATGGATCTTCCATATGAAAATGATTTTAATGAGAAAAATATTCCAACGAAGGCTAGACCTTCACAAATGAATCATGAGGTTCTCAATCATTGTAAAAATGAAATAAATGATTTACTCAATAAAAAATTAATCAGAAAAAGTAGATCACCTTGGAGTTGTTCTACTTTTTATGTAAACAAGAATGCTGAAATTGAAAGAAGTGTACCAAGATTAGTAATCAATTACAAACCTCTTAATTCTGCTCTCAAATGGATAAGATATCCAATCCCCAATAAAAATGATTTGCTCAATAGATTAAATCAAGCCAGAATATTCTCAAAATTTGATATGTAATCGGGATTTTGGCAAGTTCAGATTAAGGAAAGTGATAGGTACAAAACTGCCTTCACAGTTCCTTTTAGTTAATTCGAATGGAATGTAATGCCATTTGGATTAAAAAATGCTCCTTCAGAATTTCAAAAAATCATGAATGAAATTTTCAATGATTATATCAGTTTCATAATTACATACATAGATGATGTTTTAATATATTCATCTAATATTGATTAACATTTTAAATATATAAGAATTTTCATCAATATAATCAAAAGGAATGGTTTAGTAGTCTCACCTACTAAGATTAGTCTTTTCCAAACTAGAATTAGATTCCTAGGATTCAATATTCACAATGGGACAATAATTCCCATACAAAGATCAATTGAATTCACTAAAAAATTCCCCAATGAAATCAAAGATAAAAATCAACTTCAAAGATTTTTAGGAAGTTTAAATTATGTTGCAGAATTTTTCCCTAATCTAAACATAATTTGCAAACCATTATATCAGAGATTAAAAAAGAATCCACCTCTATGGTCTAATGAACATACTGAAATCATCAAATTAATCAAACAAAGAATAAAAGAAATTCCTTGTCTGCACATTGCAGATCCTTCATTACCAAAAATTATAGAAACTGATGCTTTTGATTTAGGATTTGGAGGAATTCTAAAACAAAAACAAAATAATAAAGAATGTGTTGTTCAATTTATATAAAAAAATTGGAATAATTTCCAATCAAATTATTCTACAATAAAAAAAGAAATCTTAGCCATTGTCTTAACGATTTCAAAATTCCAAGGAGATTTATTAAATCAAAAATTTCTTTTGCGAATTGATTGTAAGGCAGCCAAAAATGTTTTGTTAAAAGATGTTCAAAACATTGCATCAAAACAAATTTTTGCCAGATGGCAATCTATTCTTTCTGTATTTGATTTCAAAATTGAGCATATCAATGGATCTTCCAATTCCCTTCCTGATTTCCTTACTCGTGAATTCTTGCAGGGAGATGCCTCCCAAAAACAACAAGGATAAAGGTAAGGAAAAAGTTTCCTCATCATCAGGAAAAGGATTGACCAATATCAAAACATGGTTAGATGTTTGTAAATCATCCAACAATCCATTAGCAATCAAAGAAGAATCCTCATCAAAATCATCAAAATCAAAATCTTCAAACACTCAATCAGTTTCTAAAACTCAAGAGGCCCTTGCCAAATTAATTGATATGGATCCAGCTCATAGGTTGCTTAATGCAATCTCATTGGTCTTACAATCACAATCAGGACAAAAAATTCCAGCATTACCAGAAATCCCCTAATCGGTTTCTCAGCCAAAAGAAACCCAAAGAAGAAATCAAAATTTTCAAATCATAGAAATATCATCACCAACGCCAGTTGGAACAATCCCTTTCAATCAGAGATCAAAATTTTTTATAAAGCCAGTTTCTAGATATGTTTTTTCAATAGAAGAAAGCCTATCAGAATAGGACCCTTTTGATTTTGCAAAAAAAATATTTACAAAAGAATTTTATTATGTGCCATATGACCAATACAAAACAATCTAGTTTTATGAGAAATTTTGACCGAAACTGGATCAATCAGATTCAAACATTTTGAAAAAGAAGGGATGATCAGTTATTCTATAGCTAGAATACTAAAAGTAATCAGCTTGAAAGAATGGCGAGTTCATCCAATCACTGCTACAAAGCTTAATATAGAACCATTTTCTACACAACCAAATCATCAAGCTACTTATAATTATTTTGATTATAAGCAAGCCTGGTGGAATGTGTTTTATCAAATGAATCCGAAAAGAATACATACTTGGTTAATATTTTTTGACAATTGCTCATCATTCAATCTTCCTACTTGGTTTAATCACTGGTGGGAACAATTTGGTGCTACATCATAAATTATTCATCAGAATGCTAAAGAAGGATTTGATACTTTCTTAAGTCATTACAATCCTACACCTCATGAAAAGAATTTTCCAAAAGAAATGCTGTATTTTATACATCTCGGAGTATCATGGGTTATGGCTTGGTGGTTTGAATACAAGCCAGATAGATCATCAAACACAATCAATTTGGTTAGAATGTACAAAATCAAATGGTGGGACAGCTTCAAAATGTGGAATAAAGGTGAAAAGAATTCAATTTTAAATTGGATCAAGGATAATTCTGCAAAGTTACCACCATCTCCATCAGCAACAAAACAATATCACAACAGAGGATTTTTAATATCATCACTTACAAGTGCAAATTCTCCAGATCAATTGAAGCAAATTCTGGAAAAAGCACTAAATCATATCAAAAAATCAGAATCAGCACAAGAATCAAGTTCAGAATCGGACTTGGTATCTCACCACAGCGGTAATACCAATGAAGATGACTGCTATGGCATAGATTTAGGAGATCCGTGAAAATTGTATCATTCAAATTTTCTGTATTATTTTGCACTATAAAAGTAGAGATACGATATAATACACAGGTACCACAGTGCACAATGGACCAATTCAATCAATCAACTAAAAATCAGTCAATCAGATCTATAGTATCTTGCCTGCCACAAATCACTGTTCAAAATAGTACCTTGTTAGCCACAATACCACTGTTCCAAACAGTACTCTGTCAGCTCTTTTCCACCATATATACCCCTTCATTCAAACATCAAGGGCATCCAAAATTTTTTTTCTTCTAATCCTCTTCTTCTCTCATTCGAAGATCAAAGACCTCCCTTCTTCTAATTCTCTTCTCTTATCTTCACCTTCAATCTCTTCATCTTCTTCCTCTTTCATCATCAATCACCAATCAGCAACCATCTATATACACTTACCAATCATCCAAACACCTTTCGAAGCATAACTATTTGCTTCTTTCTCAATCAGATCAATCTTCTGAAGCATAATTGTTTGCTTCTTCTCATCAGAGGTAGGAAGATCATTTTCTTGATCATGCCTCTTAATCATCCATTTATGCTCTCTTGTATTTATATGTTTTGTAAAAATTAGTTTTAATCAATAAAATCAGTTTGATTCTCTTACATTATATCTCGTGTGGGAAGTCTCCAATTAAATTGGGTGTAATTCCACGAGATTATACTTGTCTAATTTTCTCTTATCTATCATTTTATCTTTTCAAAACCCTATAATCGGCTGGTATTACCACCTTTAGAGGTTTCGTTTATTTCATTTTTCATAACTGCATCATAGCCCCACTAGCCTTGGCATTGCCGCCTGTGGTGGTTTCATTCATATTTTACATATAAATTTATGTCTGTTTCTATATTAATCAATGATTATCATCTTTATCATTACTTAGATAATGCAATAGAATTCCTTAAATAGTATTATACTGTTGTAATCAATACTGATTGGTATTACACCGATGATGAATAATTTGTTCTATATTGTAGATGTCAAAACAATATAATCCAGAAAATTGGGAAGAAGAAGCTGAAGTATTACAATATTTGTTTAGTGCTATAGTTTGGCTAGAGCACTTTCATAAAAATTATCTTTGGCTTGCTTTCTCTATAATCAACATCTTAGATCATTGATCTATTGTAATCATTATTCTATCAGTAATAAAATCAAGTTTTGCTCCATATTATGTCTGTAAACACAAAAGACAATAATGGAGAAGATTTAATATAATATAATCAATATTTAGAAGACGCTGTAGAATTTTTATTTTATATAATTTTGGCCTATTCTCTACTTGGAGAAAGATTTTATTTAGCTGATATATATTTTAATCACTAAACAATCACTAAAAAGATTCAATTAGTCTTCCTGGGGTCGACCTATATATATATATATACTTAGTATACTCCTTATTTTAGGTTATGTACATAAAGGGTATTCGTGTACAAGCCTTTCTATGCTTATGTACAAGTAATTTTCCTATTCTTACCTATGTATATGTACATCTATACTATGTATTCTACTCTTATACCTAAGTATTCCTATACTTATGTACATGTATATAAGAATCCCATTTGTGTCAATATACATGTACATATTATATGATAATTCTAAAACTAACATAATATAAACAACTAATTACCAATTAAGATGAAAGATTATATGAAAACATACCTCTTTTTCCTTCTAGATAAGGGTAAAGAGTTTACTTAGATATTAGGATATAAGATATGTATTAAGGTAAAGGTAAAAGAAAAAATAGAAGTTTAAAAAAGGAGAAGAAGAAAAGGGGGTTACAATTTTGATAAGGGGGAGAAAAGAATGTTTTGTGTCTTCAATTATGTTTTTATAAAAGAAATGAGTAGGGCCTAGAAGGGTTTATGAAGCGATGACAAAGGAAGCAAAATTGGACAAGAAAACATGTGTCAAAAGTACAGAAAGTTAAAGGAAATGGAAGATAATTCTAAATAACAATGACATTTGTTGACTTTGACTTTGTCAACATGTTGACTTGGTCAACCTTTTGACTTTGGTCAACATTTGACTTAATCAAATGTTGACTTAGTCAACTCTTTGAAAATAAATGAAATTTATGTGTACAGAGGTAATTAAGGAAAATTGGGAAGAAAACTAAGGAAATGAAAGGAAATATGAGGTTTATTGAAATGATTAGCAAGATTAGTTAGTAAGATCTTCCTTTAAGTATTTATATCCTATATACATTGTTTAGTATTGTACTTAGTATAACTATCATGAAATATGTCATTCAGAATACTAATACTTACTATATGTAATATAAACATCAACTAAACACTTAACTTTATCTAACACTAACCTAGCTATATAATTAGGATATGCATGTGATCTATAATGCAATATCTTAGTTTTCTAGTAAATTAAATTAGTATTGTATGCATTTATGAATAACTGAAAGTTATCTTAATTATTTGATAATGCTTTAGTATGATACTAAGGATATGTTAGCAATTAGGTTTTTAGAATAGATTATAGTGACTTAATACTTTTATATCCATAAAGTTATAATTTTAGGGTTTTATTACTTTTGGGTACAATCTTTAGTATTTACATACATTTAGGGTTTAAAAAATCTTATATGCGATTAAGTCTTCGGTTATTAGCTTAGGATTTTCATTTTAACAACCTTGTTAACTCTTAGAGTCTTCTAGTACATTAGGGTCTACTTTAGATACTAGGTTGAAAATTTTAGGGGTTTACAGTAAGCCACTAGCAACCCTACCACTAGTAGCCTTACCACCATACTCAAACACATGCTTGAGTTTAAAACACCTAACCACAAAGTAAGATTTAAGGTGCTTAGTAAAGAGATCTTTTCAAGGTCAAGCATCTTAAATTAGGAAACAATCAAACAAGCTAATGTGGAGACTAAGATAAGAGCCATGGTAGAGAAAGGAGGTTAGGAGAAATTGTTAAGTATCTAAGGAACTCACATTGGAGATCTCCACCAGCCTCTCAATGGAATACAACCAGATTCCATATGGAGTTTAGAAACACCAAATTTACCCTCTCCATAACTGAATTCAGAGTGTTTATGGGGCTTTACGAAAAAGAATTTTTTTAATCTCTCAAGTTCTACACACTAATCTATGAACTCCCATGTAGACTCACCACTACAAACAACTGGCAAAAACTAACCAAAGAAAAGACGTACAACCCCAAGTTTGCTAAGCATTTCACCTAAAAAAATCCCACATAATGGATCCTCTATTGGTTTCTCATCCACGTTATTAGTGGGAGGGGAAAAAGCATCAATAGAGTAGCAATGCATGAGGTTTTATACTCCTATAGTCTTGCAAAAGGCTTACCAATCAATTTGATGGTGGCCTTAGCTTTTTACATGCCAGTACTAAGTTAGCAATGTACACATTAACCAAATTGGATACAAGCCTAATGTCTTCGTCTTAGCAAAGAAACTAAAACTTCTTATCGATAATCCTGAATTTACTGTAATGAGGGATGTAACCCCGATGTCACTTTCAATCTTTCATTAAATAGGACTCCTTCCAAATGACATTGATAAGACTAAACCCAAAAGGAAGGAGAATGAAGCATCCATCAACTAAGAGAGTTTAGTCCATAAAGTGAGAAATTAAAAAGTGAGGTTCAAAAGTTGGTGACGTCTTAAATACTTGATATCAGGCAAGTGCACCTATCAGTTTTAATATAACAGATGTAAGTCCGAATCGATCCTTTAGAGACTTCAAATACTAATATTAACCTTAGCTTTATTATCTAACCAGAAAATTATGATGAGTTGAATGAATTAAAAATACTAAAATTAACAAACTATTCTAATTATAAGACTTGATTAAGTAATTTAGAAAGCGATAAAACTAAGAACGACTTCAAAAAGGTAATAACGTATTTAGGAATTATTTCCCCTAGTATTTAACATGTGACCGTTTAAAATATATCCAATTCAATTTCTATTATTCTTGACCAGAGGGATTCACAATTAAAGTTAACACCTTTCTCAAGCATATTAACCCTAATCCTAAATTATTTACCGAAATCTCTTCACTTAGTAATATAATTTAGAATCACATTAATGTATAATGAATTCCCATACAAAAAACAACTTTCCGGAAGAAACATATATCTTATCTCTAAGTATATATGTAATTTTCTCCAATTATGTCAAGATCTCATTATTCATGTGATTTCTCAATCATCATGCATAATATCATAGATTAATATTCTAAAAATATCAATTAACAATTAAATAACATAATTGAATCAAGAAAAGATAGAAACTTTATTGAAAATTGTCGATTAATCTAATAGTCACATGAAATCCTAGGTTCCATAATCCTAAATACAAAAATCGTAAGCTATCATAATTAAACTAAAAACGAATTGCAGCAAAATCAATAAATAAAACATGATAAACCTATTTTGTTGATGATAAATCTTTTCAATCTTAAAGTTGGATGTTGCTTTCGCCTTTTTCCTCTCTTTCGCCTTTTTCCTCTCTTCTCTTTTGAATATCCAATATTATATATGAAACCCTAGTATGTCCTTTTATAATGTATTGTAAGATTTCCATTTTCATCACCAGATATAGCCTGGGATACAGTCGTGTCCCTAGATCATGTAACTTTCTAACCTTAGCATATTTTCCTGGATGAACACAGCCAGGGGACACAGTTATGTCCTAGATTGTATAACTTCAAAACTTCATAACTCATTCATTTAAACTCCAAATTAAGGGAAACTTGATTCCTTTTCTTCATTTTCGATCCAAGAATGCGTTCAAACCTTGAAATCAAAATTTTACTTAATTAAGTATCAATTTATTTTAAAAAAAAAAACAAAGATGTAAGGAAAATACTATAAAATCACCATGTGAAATGTATTTAAAATAACAGTTATCAGTACTATCCGAGCAATCCCTAAAGAGACTATTCCCATGACAAACAAGTTTGATGGACATTTGTGACATTCTCATCAACCAAGTCAAGATAAAAATCCCTCTACCCACGAAAGCCGAATTGATCGATGTTGTAAGACTAATGGACTTAGGGGATAAAGACAATGAGGATTAAAAGGAGGAAGAAAAGAAGGATATCATTAATTTAAATTCCAACGATGAAGATCAGAATAAAGTGAATGATCTAGATTTCTTTTAATTGCTCTTGTATTGAACTATTCCTTTTAGTTGTTTAACTTTTAGTTTTCATGTTTTTCTTTTCCATTGTTAGTTCTAAGTCTTTTTATATTTATGCTGCAATTTTCTCAGTTCCATTCCCAATAATGAAAGAAAGATTTTGTTTGTTTCTCATATATTTCTCTCTTCTCTTAAATTTCTTTTAGACCTTAGTTGTACCAATTCACTGACAACTTCCTCAAGAGTTAATTTATATGGGCTTTCCTACAAGATTTGCACTCGTTTAAAGGAGTACTACCTCTCTAATACTCTCTTCTCCATTATGCTTTAGTATGTGTTCTTTTTGCATACTTATAGAATGCTTCATTATAAGCACATTGGGGACAATGTGCTATATTAAGTGTATAAAATGGATATGATAAAATAAGTATACTTTATGTTACTATTAAGGAAATCAACTGTGCTTTACTCTTGACACCAATTTTTTTTTTCACTCTGCAAACCCCTCTTTTGTCTAACAATATAATGTGTAAGTAGTGATTGTATAAAATTTTCTTAGTCATTATTGCATATTTTATATGTTGTTAGAAATGAACTGTGGAATTCGTGTAGGGCAAAGTCACATACTATTTAGGTCAAGATTCCAAAACAATAATAAAAAAATAAAATTGTTGATTGAGTACTTATTGTATGCTATTTCTAAAGTTTACATGGACATATACTTATCCCTCTTTGATTTTTAGAGCTCTATAATCCTGAATAAATAAATAGCGAAACTTGTTACTTGTAAATTCCTTGAAAAATTTAAAATAGCTGAAGGAGTGAATAAGAATAAAATAATAATAAGCAGTTGATATGGATCAACCTTGGTCTCTTAGAAGAGCGAAGTTTTTTTCCACTGCCAATATGCACAAAGAAAAAAGAGAGAAAGAAAATTGATATAGATTGGCCTAGGTTCCATAAAAGGCAAAGTTCTTTCCCGTTATCAATGAAAATGTAAGACCTATATTAGTAAGGATCAGTCTTGATTCATTACAAGAGTAAAGCACTTTCCTACTACTAATAAGCTTCAATAAAATGATTAAAAATTAATTTGAACACCCTATCAACAAAACTATGTACTAAGGGGATGGTTAGGGGATGACTAGATACAAAATATATTTGCACTTGATTGTAGCACTTGGCAAGCTTAAGGAGAGACTTGTATACATCTTAGCTAAGAGTAAGGGGCTTATACATGTTTCTTGCCTAATTATACAACATGTATGGTTCTTGCCCTATTATGTAAAATAGGAACTAACATAAGGGAGAAGTCTTAATTAAATAATGTAAGTTAATGAATTCTAGTATTTGTATTTTTGATGCATTAAAAAGGTGAGAAAGGAAAGATTATATAAGTTACTAAGGACATTTAGTAAAAGCTTTATAGGGATGCATGGACTCATGACATATATTAGGGTTAATATGAATTTTTTTTTTAGTATCCTAATAAGTCATAGGTAAACTTAATAGTTATTGTCCTAATTTTTTAAGGATAAACAAATGTTTAAGTGTGAGGAGATTTGTTTAGTATAATTTTTCTTATATTTCTTGTTATATTTTTATAATCATTTTAGTCTATTTTATGGTGATTTTGATGGTTTTGATACTTAATTAAGTCATCAGTTGATTTCAAGGCTATAAAGGAGTAATGGAGTAAAAAGAATGAAGATTGTCAATTTTTTTTACAAGAATTCCACTTGATTTAAATAATAATTTAATGATAGCATACATTAGAAGAGAAAATTTTCAAGGATTAGAGTCTAGAGAGATCCATGGTTGAAGATCACAACTATATTCCTTAGCTATGGTCCCTACTTCATAGAATACAATCACATTTTTTAAAGAATCCATGCAAGGAGAAGTCTACACCCGTGACTCTTAGGCATCATCATTCCATGATTTCTAAAACTTGTTAAATGGGAGTTGTCTTACAGATCCATATAAATAAGAAGTCATATATAGATCAAAGGTAGTAGAGAAGATTAGAAAGAGGAGAAACAAGTGGTCAATAGAGTTTTTTAGGAGTTTATTTATTTCTTTATGCAAGTTTGTATTTTTATTATATTTATAGTGTTGACTTTTAGATATCTAAACCTGTAAAGCCTTGAATTAACAAGTAGCATACTTATTTTGTTTATTCTAATAACACTCCCTATTTCTTGTTGATTTTAATTATGCATTTTGTATTAAATTGATTTGTTATTTTTGGAGTTTCAACTTGATTATTTGGTTTTGTATGTTGAGGTTGCAAGACCCAATGCATGAGTGGATCTACCACAACTGAAGTTAGTTACTATAATCTTAGCGATAAGTTATAGAATTTTTTCAAAATTGATTTATTATGTTAAGTGTTTAGGGAATTCCTATCATTTGTGCTATTCTAACTTATCTATGGTAAAAGCAATTCAAATAGAGTGTAGCTAGGATTAGGAGTTAACAGCGAAGCAATTCCTATTAATTCATTCATTGAATTCCTTTAGTTAATAAGAGTAAGGTATAAATTGGAAATCTTTAGCATTATTACATGTTAATTTCTTGGTGAAATAAAGTCTATATATCCTTATGATTATTTAGGGTTTCTTAATTGTTCTTGTTAATTTGTATTGATTGTTATTTGATTTTATTAGTTTTATTAAAATTTAACTCCTCTATGTTACCATTGAACTCTATATCTCTTTTTAATAGATAGTAAAACATGAGTAAGTATACAATCCTTTGAAGGATTGACAACTTTGGATTCCAACCCTAAAACACATTAAAGCTCCAAAACTGTTATCATTTGTATTAGCCATGATTTTCAGGATCTTAGTAGTCTAGAGTTTTTTTATGTATATTTTTAAAAATTATGAGAAGGTAGAATTCCATTTTGGATAGAAAATCCTTAGGCATATTTACACTAAGAGTTGGCTCAATAGTGATACCACTAGCTAATGTTTCCCCATACGTTGCCAATTGAGCTTGGAGTTCCTCAAACTTGTTCTTAAGGACCAAAATGATAGCACCCATTCTTCCTTTGCATGTATCCACCCTGATTGAAAATACTAGTCTTTGCTCCGAAATTTTCTATCTTCCCTTTGAGGATGCTTTTTTGCACTATCAAGCTTTCCCATGTGCAATTTTAAAGCCTCTTGCATTTTCTCATGCTAACTCTTCTCAAATTCCCAAATATGGTTTTATAACTTCTCAAACCCTTCTTTCACCTTAGCGTTTCATAACTCTATATGCATTCTATCTAATGCATGCTGAACCTGTTGCAATTCTAGAGGTCCCACTATTTGACACAAAAACTTATGTCCATATTAGAATTGAGTCTTTATATATATATATATATATATTTGTGTGTATACACATGCATATGCTGTGTGCTTTCTTTTGTTTTTTCTTCATAAAGTTTGATATGGGGCGTCTCATCATGTGGTTTTTAATGCACTAATTCACTTTAACCAATAGGGGAAGAAAAGGGGCCAGATGAGACTTAATTCATTGACTGTCTAATGATGAGCCTATTCATTGGTAATACTCTCAATTATATTCAAATTGATTTGTCCTGCCTTGAAAGTGAACCATGCGTTAATGCCATGATTGTTGGGAAAATGAATTCGAAATTTTCAGACACCGTGTATTAAATACATAGCATCTTATTATTTGATTATTCAAGGTTGTATACTCTCATTTTAGTTAATCTAGTCATATCCTCATTTTCAATGGATCCATTTCCATTTTCAATTAGTTCAGGTTATCGCTGATTTTATGCATTTTCATCGAGATTATTCCGTTGAACCAGCCGGTCTCTTATTGGGCTGCCATGACGTGACGAGCTGACCAGTTTTTATATATGGACACCAAGCACAGTCATATGTCATGCTAAAGACATGATTTGAAATCAATACAGAGCAATGTCTCGTACGAAATGGTGAACTGTAGCTGCCCATTGTTGGATTATTTATTTATTTTTTTTTCAATCAACGTAATGCATGGAATAACACCTTAATAAAGCTGTTACTTGCTGGATCTGCTCGTAATTCACATCATTTCTGTCCCGTCCTCTCCATTTTCTCGTGTGTGGCACTTGATTTGCCCCTTTTTGTTTTTTAGCATAATACCCTAAGATATCTGCATACAAAGGGGACAGCCTCCAGGAGTTTTTATTTTCATTTTCATTTTCATTCAAACGAAGATGAATTTCTTTTGGGTCAGTCCACCTCTTGTGAGTCCCACAAAGAATAAATTTATCCTTGTGGGCTGTCCAAATCACACTAAAGTTACATGATATCTTAAAATCATTATATGACTACAAGTGAACATGTTCGGATGAACCATTTGTGGCAACCGGGAACATGTTTGTCGACCCTGCGAGTTATGGAGTTAGTAACTCCATTATGAGTTTCTTTCTTTCTTTTTCCTTTTTGGAGATATCAATTAGATGCGAATGCCGCATGGCAACCAACGTGGTCGTTACCGTAATTTTCTTAGATCTAGGTGAAGTATGTTTGCCTACAAACATATCAAACCTTTCCTAGTTTCATAAGGACAAAGATTACCTTGTAACTTGTAGAAATACATGATGATAGCATATCGTTGCCAATCTATAGATGGAACTGTGCAATTGAGGATGTAATTAATTCAAGTTGAACTAATACAATATTGAGTTTTAACTCGAGCTCAACTTAAAAATTTGAAGATCAACTCAATTAAAGTTCAATCAGACTCAAAATTTAGAGCTTGAAGCTCAATTAGGCTCGCGAATTTAGTATTTCAATCTACTACTTGAGTTTAGCTCAATTTACTACTTGAGTAACTTGAGTTTAAATTTAACTCAATTTTCACTAAATTGAGTTAGTGTAAAAATCAAGTCAAATGGCTTAATTCATTTACAACTCCAATGTGTAGTTAACTTGTCTATATTTATGAAACTCTAGGATTAAAAAGTATGATATTCTATTTATTTCTTCAATTTTGAAAAGAGATTAACTATTTCCATATAAATGTGAGGATTATATTAGCGATTGGTCAAACACTTAAGTATGAATTTTCAAATAAATATTAAATATTTATTTATAGAAACTTTGATTCAAAGATTAAGCTCACTTAATATGAAACAATGACTCTTGCAAAAATTTATTTGAAAATCAAATTAGGTCGACCATTTGATCATGAATAGATGAAAGCAGTATCAATCCCTCCTTTCCCCTCTTTCTCAAATTTTGTTTCCATGACAATGAAGAAAGTGAACTTAATGGATGGTTATAATTTAAATTATGATATTGATCATATCATCGTACTTTATAATATGGAAGGAATCACTATCAAGATAAATCAAGATATATATAAATAAATAGCTAGATTGATTAATAAGTGATTGATTGCATATATCTATTTTTCATTTTTTAAGGGAAAAAAAGGCATTAGTTTCACATAGTTTAAAGGTAAATTGATAATACGATCTCTCAATTCTAATTTGATTCAACCAAATCCTTAAAATGTAGAGTACACTATAATATAAAACCATGTTCTTATCCAATTTCATTTAAGAGCAACAAATATAACATATTCTCACGATCCAAGGGGTGACCTAGTCATAATAAGCGTCATATATTGTACAAAGGATTGTAATTAGTTACCCTTCTAGTCGACAACACTCCATGTCACATATAAAACTACTACTACTACTACAACTATCAACCTAAAAGTTATACAAGGATAAATAATATCATCACATAGCTGTAATAACTAAAACTATCACAAATATATATATTACATACACTAAGTCTGTAACATATTAGATAGTAAATTAATAACACATTATATCACATAATAAGTTTTAAGATCTAATTACAGTAGTAGAAATACACTCTCATCTTTAATCTCATACTCACACCAATCAATAGACAATCTACTAACTTTGGGCATCCTACGGCCTAAATCAATGAATGGATCCCCCTTATACAAGCAATCTATAGGGCTGTAAACTAAAAAGCTTAGTAAAATATCTTTCAATCATACTACAAACAAGTTATTCAACAATTAAATTCAAGCATATGAATGCATGATCATACAAAATGCCAAACAAATACATGCAGGTGACCAAATACTATATGCAACTCAGATTTAACGCCATTCAAATTGAAGGTTGGAGTATACACGACAGTAGTCAAATCCAGGTATTATACCAAAACTTACTTTGCTACGAAACTTCATGTTTCATATTTAAATAAATTAGTCTTTTTGTTTTAATCAAAAGCTAAGTTATATGTATAATTGTGAGTAGGGCCTTATAATTCACACTTACCTCTAAAGGGAGGCTTTTGAACTCGACCCTTAGCTAAGCGATTCGCACCTCTAACGCCTAGTAATCTCATAGGCTAGGATAATGTTATATTGTACATGTGCATCGTACTAAAACACTATAATTAGAATTTATCATCAACCACCATATGGTCTCTCGTTATTTCCGTATGATATGACAATCTGAATTAGATATGCAATGCATGATTATGTAAGTCCAATTTAGTTAGCTTAAGTTTAATATAATTAAGTCCAATTATTGTGTGTTCAATCAGAATCACAGACAGATCAATTCCTATTAAAGTCACTATGTAGCAAACAATATATTATCATACTCTAAAGTAATTTCACATTTAACAATAATATCATATACATGCATAACCTAACCTTACGCACATGCAGTTATTAATATCAGTTAATATTCACTAACTAGATACATAAATATGTATGGAATCATTAGAAGTACTCACTCAACGATAATTAATGTTAGGGATTATAGTAATTTGTAAGCAGATCAATCTCAATCTTGGGATCACCTAACATTTAAGAGATAAAAAAAACAATAAGTATTTGAGTTAAATAACTAAACTATTCATATCTTTGGTGCTAACTACTTAAAATAGTTATCTATTCATATGAAATACTCAATTCGAGCTTTTTCGTTAATTGTATATAATTTTTTCAATTTAATTTCGATTTTTATGAACTTATAGTCCATTTTTATCATTTCGGATGTATTTTTTCGTAGCACGGTCTGTTTTGGACGTTGTAACCTGTACTTTCGATTATGATGTAAAAATATTACGAATTTTTCTATTCTGACTTAAATAATTGTAATTTACTATTTTAAGCTTTCTGTATCTATTTATGAGTTAATAAATATCTAATACTTATATTTTGTAATTTTCTTATTTTTGAGTTTGTTTTATCATAATTTTTGTATTTTACCATTTTTAAGGTTTAAATTTTATTTAATTCATTTTTGGATATTTTAATAATTTCCTATTTAATTAATTATTTTATTATTATTTTTAATCACAATTTTAATAAATTAATTATATACTGACATGTCAGCATAGATAGGTGTCATGTGTCATTTTCAAAATTTTTGCATATTTTGAAATTTTTTTCTTATTTTTTATTTTTACGTAAGATTTATATAATTATAATTATTATTGTATTTTATAAATTTTGTAAATTAATTAATTTCCATTTTCTTGAACCTCACGACATATATATATATATATATATTTATATACATACTTATATATATTACCTTTTTTTAGTATTGTAATATAGTATACCTATAATATTTATGTATACTCGTATACTTAAATATATACTATACCCTTAACATACGTATTTTTATATACATACATATACTTATATAGTTGCTTTTCTTCACTTATATATGTATGTATTTATGTAATTAACTAATATAACCCTAAGTATGCCATATGCACTATATATATATATATACTATACCTATATGTATTTTATACGAGCTTTTTTTGTACTTTATACGTACATATAGACATATATATATATATTCATCTCGTATTTATATATATACATACATAGTAAAAAAAAATAATAGCTAATATACATACTACTATATACTCCAACATATATATATATATGTACATAAACACAATTCTTTATACTAACTATTTGTAGAACTAATTATAACATGTATATACAAGTGAATATACTTTAGTATTTATATATATGAACATATATATATATATATATATAAGGAAATACAAACCTTGCTTATATTTCTATTACATGATCCTATATTAAATAAAAATTTTACCAAATACATGTATGTACAAGAATATATGAAAATAATTAATACAAAATAAATATATTACACATACTACTTATTCATTTCCCTTAGTAAATTGAGTGAATAAAAGATGACAAGGCTCCTTCTTTTTCTTCTTCTTTAATTGTTGTCTTTGAAATCAAAGAAAAATTGGAAAAGGGAAGGGGGTGTTTCATAGTTGGAGAAGAAATAAGGAATAGTAGAGTTTGTGTTTTTGTGTTGGTAAAATATATGTTTATTTACTTTCTGTTTGCAGAAGTGTTAGACAAAAGAAAAAGAGCAACAAATGATGTGAGTAAAAAAAAAAAAAGGAAAGGAAAAATAATCAAGGCAAGATATAGTAATCAATTTGATAAGATAAGGACTTATCTAAAGTTTTTGTTTTTTCTCACATTATTAACACATGTTAAAAACAATTTATCTACAAGTGTCCACTAAATACATCTAGAAGTAGGATGTGGCAAAAAAATCTAGAGAAGAAAAGAAAAAGGGAAAAGAAGGAAAAGTAAAAAGGAAAGAAAAATAAGAAAAATTAGGAATTTCTAAATATAAATTATAAAATAATAATTAATAAATATTATTTAAAAATTTATAAAATTTATCAATTAAATTATTACCCGTAATGTTTATAATATTTACGAGTTATATCGATATATTTGTTAATAATTTTATGCGATCACACGTATTGGTGGATAATTATATTTGACTAAGGTTTTATTTCTATTAAGTTATATTTATTTATTTTATAAGCTTAAAGTTATAGTTATAGAGTTTTTATCAATTTCGAGTATTTATACGTATATAGGGTTTAGAGTTTTCGTATCCAATTAAGGATTCAATCAATTTTTAGGGTTTTTATTACTTATAATATATTCAATTTTATAATTTAATAAATTTTTCATCTTATTTAGCCTTATCAACTCGTGAGATTATCTAGAGCTCTTGGATCCAATTTAGGATTAAGATTAATAACTTTACAGGGTTTACACACATGATATGTTGAAAAAAATATTATGACTTTATTTCTCTATTGGAAATCCAAGAATCCAATTGGCCCTTTAAGTAATGTTTAGAGATTAACTTTGGCATTCCAGATCAATTTGATATTCTAAACTTTCTTCATATAAAAAATACTGCGACTTCATTTCTCTATTGGAATTTCTCACTGTTAGATACGGTTTTCATATAATACTATTTTGTGAAAAAGCCTTACCAATTACTGTTTTATGAAAATACAGTGAGACAAAGGATGAAAATTGTAGAATGTTATTTGATAAAGGACTCCATATTACGATGCAATAAAAAGGTAGACCTCTAGTTTCATCCACATATTTCAACGACACCATTGAAACGAGAGCAAATTACCATCCATCAAAACAAATAAAATTGACTGGAAAGTTGGAAATGATGAATAGGAATGTAGGAATGGAGGCCACGTGGCTTGTAGTAGAATGAGCTAACATGTGAAAGCCTCACCATAATGCCCCTGGACTCGGGCACCATTAATAGGCTTAAGGACATCGGTGACACATAACATGATGCTCACATTACTCCATTCCTAATATTCCCCAGGCGACATGGTAATGGACCATTTGCTCCCTTTCTTGATTGGAGTAGGACCTCTGTCTCTTTCCTTCTCTCTACTGGATTCCACTGTGTTAAATTTGTCGTATATATGAAATGCATCTCTCTATAGAACCTTGAGATGTCAACGGGAACTACAACTCAACACTAATTAACTATGCATGTTGGAAATGGGGAAAAAAGAACTATGATATATTTGAGTAATATATAGGAATTAAATTTTGAATGGTTTGGGAAATTGTTACAAGTGTTACTAAGAGACAGAAATGTGAAAAAAGGAAAGAGAAATAAAAATAAATAAATAAATAAATAAGATGGTTGGACACACGAGAATGGTCACGAAGGGAAAAGAAAAAGGAAAATGATTGATAGTAAAAGGATACATATAAATACACGAATAAACCTTAACTAATATTGGAGGTGAACAATAAGATTGCAAGTAATTATACATGTGTCCCTTGGAAAAAGATATCTTAGGGACTTGCACCAAAGATACTATGCATGCAAATCCAATACTGGTAATATAAACTTTTGGATCATATGAATAAAAACATTATTTAGTGTAGGAGTTTGATTGGGGTAGTCTAATTAGAGTAGTTATGTATTATGGACCTCTTAAAAAT
This sequence comes from Lumnitzera racemosa, assembly GCA_024138005.1. Lineage (NCBI taxonomy): Eukaryota > Viridiplantae > Streptophyta > Magnoliopsida > Myrtales > Combretaceae > Lumnitzera > Lumnitzera racemosa. The sequence continues at coordinate 50,657,367 of JAMXBC010000008.1, read as the reverse complement.
GGGCCATTTCCAAGAGGTTCCTAAAGCTCAAGGCTAAAGCCCAAGCTTAAGCCCACTAAAAATTTCTAGAAGATGAAAAGCTCTAGAAAGTTCTAGAAAAGTTCAAAATCTTGTATAGTAGTAGGTGGGGTAGGTAAATGTGATAGTTTGGAGTTAATTGTAATTGTTAGATCGAATTGATCTTAACCATTAAATTGTAAAAGCTTTTTATATATATAGAGGTGTTTCCCTCAGATGTATCATACAAGTCATTTGAGTGAATACAACATACATTCAGAGTTTCTCTCTCTAAACTTTGTGAATGTGTTACAGGCTGACTTAGCCTTCCTTAATGTGGTTAAGAACACTAAGTACAGCACGGGATCGAGTGACGGAATCCACCTATGACAAGTTGTATCAGAGCTTAGAAAAGGGACTACTTGTAGAAAAAAATGTCATCCGAAGGAGATAACAATACTTCAATGGTCAATGAGTTGGCTGACCAAGAAGATCACCGTATTACCAGGCAAAGGGTTAAGTCCCGAGACTTGCTGAACTCCCTCCTTAATAGGATGAATAAGGTAGAGTTGAGCATTGCTGAGGCTAAGGAACAATTTGATGAGTCTCAAGGCAATCTTGAGGAAATAGAAGAAGAACTTCGAGGCGAATTGCAAGGAGTACTAAATCGGGCAGTAGAAGAGCTTAGGCAGCATGGAAACGTTATTGAAGAGAAGGGTAATGCTCTCCAAGCTTAAGTCACAGCTTTAGAAATGAAAGAAGAGGCTTATGAAGCTAAGATTGATGCAGTGGTAGTAACCATGCATCAGGAGATTGAAGATCTCAAGATACAATTGACGGCTTATCAAATTGCTATTGCAAATGGAGTGACCGTCCAGATGGGCCATAGGGTCGAGGTTCCAAAGCTAGAGCATTTCAATGGAATACGGTCCGCTTGAGAAGTAGACAACTTCTTATAGGAAGTGAAACAATACTTTAACGTTGTAGGAATCTTAGATGATGCAAGAATGGTACGTACTACTACCATGTATCTGAAAGACTCTACTATGGTATGGTAGCGTAGGAAGGCAGCTGATATCAACACACGAGATAACTTTGTACAAGAGTTGAAGGGTCAATTCTCCCCTCAAAATGCTGCTAAGGAAGCAAAGGTGAAATTACATCACCTAAACCATAAGGGTGACATAAAGCACCATGTAAAGGAATTTTCAGAGTTGATGTTAGAGATCCCAAACTTCAACCAAGAAGATGCTTTGGTAATGTTTGTGGATGACTTAAAGCCCTGGGCTAAATTAGAACTAGAGCGAAAGGGAGTAGAAGACATTTCCAAGGCTATAGCAATTACTGAAGGCTTAATGAAATTTTGGAAGACAGATCCTAAGATCCTAGGGGGAAGATGGAAAGGGGGAGCTAAAAGGGAGAAGAGTAGGAGTTCTTCCAAAGGGAAAACCAAGGCAGAGGAAAGAGATAACGATTGAGGTAGAACTCGTGAAGGGAGAGATGGGGAACAATGGAAACGCCATGAATTAAAATGTTATCTCTATAATGGTCCCCATTATGCCAAGGAATGTCCCAAGAAAGAGAGACTGGCGGCACTAATAGCAAGTGAAAACTCAAATGAAGAGGATAAGGCTTAATTAGGGTCAGTACGTCTACTTAGTGCCATGAAGTCTCAAGTTAATGAAAGAAGAAAAGGATTGATGTATACCAAAGTATTGGTAGCAGGTAAGAAACTTAATGCCCTCATAGACAAAGGAGCATCTCATCTTTTCATTTCCGATATGAATCGTGTTTTGGCCTCCTTTCTTGATTAATTTGTAGTAGTATACTTGGATGACATTATGATTTATAGTAAGATGTTAAAAGAATACATAAAGCACCTTCGCTCGGTATTCTTAGCTTTGAGAAGGAACAATCTATATGTAAAACTAGAGAAATGTGCTTTTGCATAAGAAGAGGTGACGTTTCTTGGTTACATAGTGGGGGGAGGAAAGATTAGAATAGATGAAGGAAAGGTGCGAGCCATCTGGGATTGGAAAGAGATGACCAAGCCTATTGAGTTAAGATCCTTCCTTAGCTTAGTGAATTACTATAGAAGATTCATTAAGGGCTATTCGAGAATAGAGAGTCCATTGACTGACTTACTCAAAAAGAATACCCCTTGGGTTTGGAGTATAGATAGACAACAGGCACTCGAGACCTTAAAGATGGCAATCACTAAGGAGCTGGTCCTTCTCCTTCCTAACTTTAGCAAACCCTTTGAGGTATGTATAGATGCTAGTGATTTTGCTATTAGAGGGGTTTTAATGCAGAAAGGACACCTTATGGCATTTGAGAGCCGGAAGCTAAATGACACAAAGAGGCAATATCTAATGTATGAAAAGGAGATGACGGCGATAGTACACTGTCTTCGGGTATGGAGGCACTACTTATTAGGGAAGAAGTTTGTGGTCAAAACTAACAATATGGCCACTAGTTATTTTCAAACTCAAAAAAAGCTCTCTCCTAAGCAAGCCAGATGGCAGGTTTTTTTGGCGGAATTCGATTTCAACCTTGAACATAAGTCAAGTAAGACTAACGTCATATTGGATGCTTTGAGCTGAAGGGTTGAGTTGGCAGCCATCAGCAAACCTAAAAGCAACTTCATTGATAGAATTCAAAAGGGGATGGAGAGTGATAAATAAGCTAAAGCTCTACTGATCCAATGTTAAGAAGGGAAAACACGAAGATTTTGGCAAGAGAATGGACTTATACACAAAAGGACATTGAATTTATGTACCCCAATCCTTGAACCTAAGAAGGGAGATACTTAAAGAGTGTCATGATTCTAAATGGGCAGGTCATCCAGGAATGCACCGTACCTAAGCCTTAGTGGAGGAAAAGTATTTTTGGCAACACAAGAGGGAAGATATTGAGAGCTATGTCTGAATTGGTTTCGTATGCCAACACAACAAAGTTGAATACAAGGCAACTCCGGGACTACTAAAGCCTCTTCCCATTCCTAAACAGCCATGGGAGAGTATCTCCATAGACTTCATTATAAGTTGCCCCAATCGGAAGGGTATTGTAGCGACCCTAGGAGGGGCCTAGTAGTATTGCCTAAAATTTCCATATCACGTATGCACCCATGATAAGAAAATCGCCTTACAAGTTAAAGATTGCAAGACTCTAAATAGTTATTTGCTAGAGTCTTCAATTTTAGTTCATTGACTCATTATATAATATAAATAATTATGGATATCCATTTTTCTACAGTTCCTCAAAACCGTAGAGAATCGGTATCCCCGACCAAAATAGTGAAATAAAATAAACAGTTCAAAAAAATTCTAAACTTACAAAAGATACTAAACTTAATTGAGACATTAGTCGTTTCTCGGAGCATTTCGAATTAACTACATGAGCTTTTCATCATACTGTTTCAATGGTAGCACTCTGCACTCGATTCCTATCCCATTCCCAACTATCGATCAACCTGCAAGGAAAAGAACTGTTGGGGTATAAGCTTACACTTAGTGAGATAATTACCCTCATCAATACCGCATGACAAAAATTTATTAAATGCACAATCATATGAATGCATGAATAATCAGTATGCCAAACAACGCATGCAGTAACCTAGGAACTGCATACGACTCAGAATTTCGCCCCCTGAAGTCGGGGTTTAGAGATAATTAACCGACACAAACCAAAATCCGGGTTCTAGACCTTGGGTTTTATTTCATTTGCACTATCGTGCTCATACTAAAATAAAACTCTACATATATATATATATATATACTTCCTTTACCAAAATCAAATCATATCTTTTAAAATCCCAAGTCTAGCGGTGTGGTGGCCTCCGTAATCCACAAATACATGCCCTAAGCAGAAGCCACAAGATTCAGCCTGCCCCTCACCGACGGTTGGCATCTCCCAGTGCCTCGTAAGCCCATCAGCTTAGGTCAGAGACTCAATATATATGATGGCAAAGCTAGTGCCCAATCCTGCAGGAAACCGATATTCCTATGAGTCCCCTCCCACCTTCTGCGTGAAGCGGCAGTCGGTATTATCCATATGCAATATGGGGAATGCATGATTCATTTTGAGTTCTTAATCGTATAAATGATTAACTTGATTTTTAGGGTGATCAACTAATTTCATTCCATACAATTCACATGTATATATTCATATAAACAATTCCCATTATTATATATAATTAACAAGTCATCACATTCATCCATAAATTCATACAAATGCAACTCCCATATCCCACAAGCATCCAAATTTATAAATATAAGATTAGGTGCATCTACTTTATAAGCACAATCAAGTAAAGAGTCATCGGGAATTTACTCACTCTGTCATATGGGTCAGTTAAAGTAATCCGGAGGCAAGTCGTCTCCGTAAACGGTGTCCCCTGATCATTGAAATAATTTTTATAAGGAATTGAAGCAAACTTAAGAAACTAAGTAAATTTTCCTTAAGTTATATTCTTAGCTAGTTTTCATAATTTTTCCCGGTTTTTACCTAAAGTTCAATTGCGTATAACTTTTTCGTTTTAAATCCGATTTTTATGATCTTATAGTCAATCTTCATCGTTTTCGAGTGTAATTTAATGTGGTAAGGTTAGATTTTTGAAATGAGGTATACAATTCTATCCATGGGTTAGAACAGTAGCGTTCCTCATGTGTTGGAGTGTTTTGGGGCCTTATTTGGTAAATAGGCTTTTTGATAACTTGAGGAATCCTTTAGGCTTGATCTTTAGATTTTATCCTAAGCTTAAAATACTCCTTGAGATCAGATTTACAACTTTGATTTATATCCCTAAGGCTAACAACCACTTCTTGGGCCCTTTAGTGGGCTTAAGTTGTCAAATGGGCTTGTTTTTCGTTCAAATTAAAGTTAATGACTTTGGTGGGCTTATGGGGCCTTAGGTGGATTTTTTATAAGCTTCAAAACAGCCTCTCTTGGTTCTTTAAGGTGCTGGTAAGATTTTTATTGAACGCCTAACTTAGAGTTGTAGGCTTGTTTTGAGAGTTTTGAGAGTTTTGAGCTCGGTTTTGAGTTTTACGCTTTATATGCTTACTATACTTGCTTTAGTTAATCTTTTCACTTTGTTCTTTCACTTTTATCATATTTTTAGGCTTCATTCTCCTACGTTCCAGATCTGTTCATGATGGTTCCAAGGGGTCCTTACTTGGTTTTTCAACTTGTTTCATCATTTCCTTAAGTTTAGGTGGTAGATTATGCACTTAACTACTTGTGTACAAATCTTAACTTAAGTTTTCTTCCATCAAATGATACTTTAACTCATGCTCCACATAAAGAAATAAAAGATCTTATACTTAATACAAATCCCATATCATAGCTTATGTCATACAAAGTTGGTTTCTTCATAAAACTTCATGTGATGGATTTTTCCTTAACTTAAGTCTAGATTTGAGCATGTTTAACTTAATGGAAACAAAATCAACATCCAAATGACTATAGAACCCTCACGTCCAGCATGCTTATCCTCCATTAAAGTTCTCATTTCAAGATTTTCTTAACTTAAAATCTTCCATTCAAAGCATTAAACAAATATCTTCACAAAACACCAACTTTACATGCTCATATTTCAACTTCATATAAGGGTTTCATGGTTTGTTTCTTAAAACAATTTTTGGAGTTCTAACAACTTAAACCTTACTCATATCTTCAAGAAATCCAAGTCTCCTAACATAAATACTAATCCACACATCACAAGAATCACTTACTCGTCCTTAACGCAAAGTGTATTGGTTGTGCACTAAGGTTCCACTTTAGCTCTTAACTTTGCCTCCTCCTTTTTGCTACCTTTTGAAACTCGAATCTTTTGTTCTTTTGGTATGGGGTTTATGGAAGATTCTAATGGTCTTAAAAGGTCTTAGATGGTGAAAGAAAATGATACAAGAACAAAGGAAAATAATGCCGTGAGTGAAGCTTCAAAAATGGAAAAAAATTGATTTTGTAGGGTAAGGTTGTTTCTCCTTTTTATGTTTGTTTCAAAGGAGAGAAAGATGAAGTGAAAGTGAAATTGAAAGGGACAGAAATGGTGGAGAGATTGACCGGTTGGAAATGGAGAGAGAAGGAGTGTTTAAATGTCTTGAAAGTGTTGTCTTGTAGCTTACACAAAGTCAACAATTGCAACTCTTGATGATGTAAGCAATAAGAGATGAATAGTGATGTGTAAGAAGAAGTGATTGATGGGTAAATGACAAGTGCATGACCCCCCTTTCTCCCCTTTTTAGATCTGCCATTGGAAGTCCTTTTATGCCATGGAGTGGTCTTGTCTCCTTTATTAAAGTTAAGCTTATGAATTCTTGTGAAAAATTGTCCATATGTAGTATAAGTGAAGAGGTGATAAGGAAATTGTCTTATCACTAGATTTTGATAAGTTATCATTTGATAAATGATTCCAACTCTCAATTGATAAGTTATCTAAGGTGATTGGTTGGTCTACTTATTTATGTGTAAGGCTTATACATGAAGATAATGGCATAGCCTTATAGAAAATTGTTTTAGGATTTTTATCTTGCATTGTTTTGTAATTTATGATTTGATTTTTGTAGAATTGTGAAATTTTCTAAAGTTGAATGAAATTATTCAAATTAAATTATCGATTAATTATATAGGGTTAAAATTCCTTAATGGTTTTAAGGTTTAGAGTTTTAAGTAGCTTTAGAGCTTGTAGTTCTTCAAGCTCAGGTTTTATCGACAATTGGCTTTTGAATTGTAAAAATTTAATTCGTTTCTAAATATAAACTTAAGTTTTTAGTTTAGTTGACCTTTAGGAACGTTCAGAAGATACTCTTAATCGAGTTTTAAGCCCACTAAAAGTAGGGTTTACAGGTATGGTACAATTATGGTTATGGTAGACAGGTTCTCAAAATATACAACTTTTGTTCTAGTAACAAAGGAGTGCTCGGCAGATGAAGCTGCTTGATTGTTCCTGAGACATGTAGTAAAATATTGGGGCTTACTAAGAAACATTGTAAGCGATCGAGATGGACAATTCATAAGGAAATTTTGGACAGAATTATTCAAACTTCTAAGATCCAAGTTAAACTTTTCAACTAGTTTGCATCCCCAAACGAATTGCCAGACAGAGTGAGTGAATACTCCTGTAGAATTATACTTAAGGCATTTTAGAGGAGCTAACCAATGCGATTGGACCAAGTTGTTAGATGTAGCGCAATTCTCATTCAACCAACAGAAGAATGAGTCCATCGGACAGAGTCCTTTCAAGATCGTCCTAGGAAGGCAACCCTTAACTAGTCATACAGTAACAATGGGATATACGGAGTCCAGCCCTCCCGCATATAAATTTGCAAAGGAATAGCAAGAAAATCATGACTTAGCTCGAGTATACTTAAACCGAGCTATCGAGAGAATGAAGAAGATTGCAGACAAGAAGCGTAGGCCGATGGAATATCAAGTAAGCGACCAAGTGCTTGTTAAGTTACATTTGATACAATGTACGAGGGGACAACTGCATAAGGGTCTAATGAAGCATTACGAAGGTCCATTCCTAATTGTGAAATGAGTAAGGCGTGTGTCTTACAAATTGGAACTTCCATCCAAACTGAAATTCCACCCAGTTTTCTATGTGAGCATGCTAAAACCATTCCACAAGAATGAGGAAGACCTCATAAGAGCTATATCACAAAGGGCCCCAATAGGAGTATGGGATTCATTTGATAAGGAAGTTAAAGGGATCATAGCTGATAAACATGTGAAGAGATGTGGACAGACTCCCAGACATGAGTACATGGTTATGTGGAAGGGAAGACCAAAGAGTGAGGCTAGTTAGGAACTAGCCGAAGCACTATGGCAATTCAAAGACAAGATTCAAAAGTTCCATGATGAAAGAGCAACGAGGGCATTGCCGGATTGAATAGGGGAGGATGTTACGGACCTCCCAAAATGAGCCATTTCTAGGAGGTTCTTAAAGCTCAATACTAAAGCCCAAGCCCACTAAAAGTTTCTAGAAGATGAAAAGCTCTAGAAGGTTCTAGAAAAGTCCAAAATAGTCCAGAATCTTATATAGTAATAGGTGGGGTAGGTAAATGTAGTAGTTGGGAGTCAACTGTAACCATTAGATTGAATTGATCTTAACCATTAAATTGTAAAGGCTTTCTGTATATATAAGGATGTTTCGTTCAAATGTATCACACAAGTCATTTGAGTGAATACAATACACCTTCAGAGTTTCTCTCTCTACTTTCTCTTTCTAAACTTTGTGAGTGTGTTACAAGCTAACTTAACCTTCCTTAATGTGGTTAAGAATGCTAAGTGACGCATGGGATCGAGTGATGGAATCCGCCCGTAACACACATACGTATTGTGTGTGTAACATATTATACATGGTTTCAAAGATGTGAAGCAAGACTGTCACCCACAGTAGGATAATTAAGTGAGAATAAGGTAAGGAGGAGGAATAGGTAATCTCAGTATCTCAAATATACAAATGATAGACAATGCAGCCTTAAGGTACCCCAAGCATTCACCATATAGCTTGAGCGAATAAGATCAATTATTTACTTGAACACTATTTGATCTTAGAGAGCAGAGTTTTCACAGTAGAATACTGTTTCTTCAATATCTCTTAGAGTTCTCAATGACGAGAAAATGTTGGCTATTTATAGGCTCATGGACATAATGGCATCCATCGAACCATCTAGGTAATCAACGGATGAGATAAAGCTTACTCGATTCATGGTTATCTAGAATAAGTTAGCTAATGAGCCTAAGACCAATAGCCTTCCTTATAAGTGCATAAACATGGCTGAAAAAGGTTGGAGGTGGATAGACTAGTCCAATGATTACTATTTCGAGCCCACCAAGTTAAATCTCCTTGAATCATCCCAATATGGACTAGATCCCTTAGGCCTGTCACTTAGCTTAAGGAATCATGCCTAAATAAATAATGAGTTTATCATAATAATAAATATAACAATTTTCAGCCCTCTACATTTTGTCCCTTGACCAAAAGTCCCTTAGACATATTCAAGGCGGTTTTAGGCATTTCTAGAAATTGTTTCTTCAATTGTTATGTAGACACACTGAATGTTGACTTTGCTTACTTGATTACTTCCAATATCTACGAAATTTACACTTCTTTTGGATTACTAGTTAACTGAGCATGATATGTTAGTATCCATTTTGCTGCCACAAAATACATATTTCGATATGCTTTTGTATCAAACTATTGACTTATTACTCTCATGATTTTGATTCACCAAATAATATATGTATGGTAACTCTTCTTGGTATTTCTTCCTCATTTTACGATCATAGGCAGAAAATAAAATAAAATAAAATCACTAGAGTATTTACAAGAATCTAAAGCTTTTATAACATCATATCCAACCATCTTACATATATATATATATTCATCTTTATGTAGTATGAATTCCATAAAGTCGACACTGTATATATTGATAACTTAAAATATTTGCCATAGATTGATATCTTCAAATAATTGCAAATCCCATATCCTCGTATGATTTGCGTAAACTACCTATAAATAATTCTGAATCTCATTTGTTGGCTAAAGCCGCAAATCAGCTCTGTAATCTTAGAATATAAATCCAAGATTCCCTTCAAGATATAGCAACATCCTGTTATAGCGAGTCCATTTGGTTTTATTATAAACCAAGATGATATCTCCTTATTGACTTTATTTAATTTTAGGACCAATATCTCTTTTCTATATATATATATATATATATATATTTTCCAACTAATACCCTTTTTTTAATAATAAATCTAAACTTTTAGTTTCCCGTACCTCTCTTGCATTCAGATCCTTTTATCAAGCATGAATATTTTTTCCTCGAGATTTATTCTTATCACAAGTCACCATCAAGACTTCTTTATAAATAATAAGACTGTAGATTAAATCATTATCCAATCATCTCCAACATCAAGATATTCTATCCACTTTTCTGTAGTCTATTTATTTCCTTCCATTCATTCTTCTTGGTGTAGAGCCGATCCTTGACTTGCCTCTACAGGCAAGTAGTACTTAACGAGTCGCTTCCTGCATATTTGATTGTTAAACAATTGGGAGTCATCCAAGGTAGTATCTTTAATTTTGTGAGGTATAATCCTTATGCTATTTTTTCTCTCTTTTTTTTCATATTGAAATCTTTAAAGAAAACAATATATTGGAATCTTTAAAAGAAAATAAATCTCTTTTAATTCCATCTTCATGATGGTTGCTCTGGTTTATGCCTTTTTCATTTGCTCCCAAAAATTATAATTCGTGGAACATGCTACAACCAAAGCATTAATATATCTATATTGAACATACATAGTGCCATGAATTGTATGAAAGGGTCTTGTTTTGAATTGTACAGATTCGTTTGGTTAAAAAAAAAGTTGATGATGCTGTGAACACTGTCTTTCATATCTTTTGGTAAAAATAATTGTCTTGTGATTCCATACACAAATTTGATAAATATAAATATTGAATCATCAAATTCAAGATGTTTTTCGTCTTCCAATTTTTCATACATCATCAGTTTTTATGGTTTTTTTTTTAGGGTTTATTTCTAATAGTAATATTTAATGTTGATATTAATTCATATATTAATAGAGATAAAACAATTTACCTATTAATATGAATTTAACAATAGTAGTAGCTTGATTTATTTGCAATATGCAAATGTACGTATTTACATGTGAATCTCAAATTGTGATAAGAATATAATTAAATTTAAAGGTACATATTTATATAACAAAACCATGTGATGCATCTCCGGGTTCAAACACATGAAGAGGCACCACAACAAAGCGAATAAAAAAGAAACAAAGAATAAGCTAATAAAGTCTAGATAGCTATCAAATGAATATGACACACCACTCAATACTACTCAACCAACAATCTACCGGATATGACACAGCAGTTTGAATTGAAGGGTCACTCAACGCTACTCCTTACTAAAGAGCATAAATAAGAGTTAAATGATCACAAGAACATTGAGGTTGCTCAAGGTAAATAATCATGTATTGAAAGTTGAATGATCTTCATATACGAGAAAATAGGGGTTTATATATCCGTTTACTAGGGTTGATTTACATATATGAAAAGACAAAAAGGTATTTTACACTAAGTTACATAAGATATACTAAAAAGGGTAATAGAAATAAAGAATATTCAATACCGAAAAAAAAAAAGAATTATTCTAGAACATTATGTCAGAAGACATATGTTACTTGGTGGTTGGACATCAGGGATATGACACAACGTAAGCGAGAATAGGAATACGTTATAGTCAAGGGCCAACCTAATCTGATCAGGTCGGGGGCTAACCAGTCTAGTTAGAAAGCCAGTTGAATTGGAGTTAGGCACCAGTGGTCGATTGGAAAGCTCAACTCGGCTGGTCTTTCTTAGGTTGCCTTCTAGGTCAGGACGTCACAGCTAGGCAAGAGCATATTGGACATACGTGAGAATCTGACAAATAGGTCGACTAAAGGTCAGATCAGGATAGGAATCCTTGTCTCAGCTATGGCTTAGAGCTAATATTTTCCGTATAAGCCCTTGAAGTACTCAAGCTTAGCTTCTTGTGCTCAGTCTAGGGGGTTGATTCATATCATCTGGCTAGGGGTCGAAAAGATTTGTCTTCAAATCTAAAGCGGTTTATGCTTGTTCTTTTAGGGCACTCACAGGGTCTTCTCCTATTAGTTTATGGGCAATCAAATCAAACACATTGAAGGTAAAGGAGACACCATAGTCATCCGGTAACTCAATCTAGTAGGTGTTGTAGTTGATCTTCTTTAGGACTTTGAATGGGCCATCAGCTCGAGGAGATAGTTTGCTTTGTCTTAAGTACAGGAATCACTTTAGACTAAGATGAATCCATACTAAGTCTCTTGGCTGCAAAGAAATAATTTGGTAGCCTCGGCTACCAATCTCTTACTATCTCTAATTGAATTTGGTGATCTTCTTTGTTATGAACTAGTGCAATTCATGTAATTCTCAAGCTCAATCAACTCCGAATTAACTCTCTTCAGTAGTTGCTAGGGTATTAATCATGTCTAGGGGAATGGTTGGGTTAAGGCCATAGAAGACCTCAAATGGGTTCTTCCTTATAGTACTGTAAATAGTTCGGTTGTATGCAAACTCCACAAATGGTAGGTACAGATCCTAATCCCTCAATTCTTCCTTACAATAACTTTGAGCAGATTGCCTAGTGTCATGTTTACCACTTCAGTCTGGCCATCAATCTAAGGGTGGCTACTAAAGCCAAACACTAGTTTACTCCTTAGTCTCCTCCAAAGAGTCTTTTAAAAATAACTCAAAAATTTTGTGTCCCGATCTGAGATGATAGTCTTTAATACTCTATGTAGTCAAACAACCTCTTATAAAAACAAATCAGCAATATATAAAGCATCGTTAGTTCGATAGTACGGAATGAAGTGCGCCATTTTACTAAAATAGTCTACTACAATAAAAATAGAATCTTTCCCTTTGGATGTCTAAGGCAACCCTAAGACAAAGTCTATGCTGAGGTCAGTCCATGGTAAGGTAGGCATTGGTGAAGGCATATACTCTCCATGGAGTTCTCTCTTCCCCTTAACATGCTTATACACTTTATAACAACCCACTACCTTTTGGACATCCTTGGCCAAACATGGCTAGTAAAAATTCTCTTTCAACAGATTGGCTGTCTTGACCTCCCCAAAATGACTTGAAAGTTCACCATTGTGCGCTTTCCGAACCAACAGTTCACATATGGAGCAATTTGGAATACATAGTCTGTGGTCCTTAAATAGATAGCTATCCTTAAGATAATATCTTCCCACAACTAGTCCTTCGCGATACTATTCAATAACAAAACCGAAGTGAGGGTCATTAGCATATTAGTCAGTGATGAGTGAGAATCTTAATAGTTTTGTATGCAAAGTGGTCAGCAAGGTTTACCATCGTAACAAAGCGTCAATGACCACATTTGCACTTTCCTTCTTATGCTAAATGATGTGTGATAATCCTTTCATGAACTCTAACCACTTAGCTTGTCTCTTTAAATGCTTGTTCTAACTCCTAAGATGCTTCAATGATTTGTGGTTAGTGTAAATAACAAACTCTCGTAGTAGTAGGTAATGTTGCAAAATGGTAAGTGATACAGATCGAAATAGGAAAAGGCAACGGATCTAGAAATGAAAGAACAAGAATGGATATTCAGAAGAAAATGGGTACAAAGAACAGGAAGGTTTTGATGGTGAAAGTGAAAGGATATAATTCACCAAGACATAAATACGATCAGAGGTTTAAGCTCGACATAAAGTTCGATATGACTCATGAACACTAAATGTTACTCGTGGTTTTCAAATAAAGGTTGGATGCAACTCACTAACCGATTGTTCAAATAAAGGGATTCATTACAATCTGAGGACAAGATTGATAAGAACGTGAGGACAATTAAAGAGTATAATCAACACTCGATAATCCGGTAAATGCTAACTCAAGTATAGCCTTGCTCGAAAGAGAAAAGTTCAACTCTCTGTATATATCTCTATAAATCTATTTATCCCCTTATATTTTAGTACAAACTTGATATTTATAGCAAATCCTAAACCCTAGTAATAAAACTATAATTAAAGTATAAGGCCTTAAACCCTAAAAAATCAAGTCCATAAATAAAATAAAGTGAAAACATGTACAAGAATACAAAACTGTATGTTCTATAGAACTTGGCATGTAGTTACTCGGCATATCCTAGGAGGAGTAGTATTCAAACTAAACAGAGTTAGTAGTTAGATGTACCAATTCGGGAAGGAGTCCCTAATGTCTCGCATAGCTTGGCCAAGACATTAGAGAGGTCGGTCTACAATTGCCGAGTTTGTCTCTCAAGGTCATACCGAGTGGTTCTTTGCTCTCGAGTACTTAGCCTTATGGTTTCCCAGCACCTCAGTTGACAACAAAGTTGATGCTGAGTGTTTATTTTCCTTCCCCTCATCCTTCTAGTTACAGCTCGGCTTCAGCAAGTATTAATAGGCCTCAACTTAGATATGGTCGGAGGCTGATTCCCATCATTATCATGGGTCTGAAAGGAAGTTATCCTCAACAAAGTCATCATTAAGGCCTTTCTTTCTTTCTTTCTTTTTTTCTAGCTCGAGTGAGCTGATTATAGGTTTCATTTACTTAGGATAGGGTTAGGGGTTGCAAAACTGTCCTCCTTCCATCTTTATCAAAGGCATAGGTGTTCTTATACCTATCATGTCTAAAACGTTGGTCGACCAATGAAGGTTATCTAAGCAACAGGTGAAAAGATCCCATGGGAATGACATCGCACACCACTTCATCCTTATATACATTTCCAATGCTGAATGGCACGATCACTTGTTCAGTCATGTGCAAAGCACCCTTATTATGAAGCTAATGCAACTTATAAGGTCAAGAATGCTTTGAGGTCGGTAGACTTAACCTCTATACAAGGGATTGTGCAACAACATTTGTACAACTTCCTCCGTCCACTATAATCATACACAATTGGCCTCTGATGATATACTTGGTATGGAATAGATTTTCCCTCTAATCCTCCTCATAGTTTGGCAAGATACTCAAGACTCGTCTTAAGACTAGGGTCATCACTTTTCCCTGATCGGCATAGACACAGATCTTCTCTTCCCCCTTGGCTTCTACCTTTCAATCATCCTTCTCCCCTTTAAGCTCACTTTCTTCCGTGCTATCCCCAACATCTCCTTAGAGCACCATAATATGTTGATTCGGACACCCAGCAGTCATGTGTCCGTAGCCTAAGTATTTAAAGCATTTCACCTTACTAGACTTCCGTCCAGAGGTCTATCCTTTCTCGTACATTCTCAGGGGTATCCTAACCTTAGCTCGACCTAATTGCCTTACTCGACCATGCTGGCTTACTCAACTATTGTCAATTCGTTCATTCTTTTCCTTAGCCAGGTATGGTCTCCTAAGCTCAACTTGAGTAGGTCAGCATCGTACCAAGGCTTGGGAGAATGTTGGCCTAGGTCGACTCGAAACATTTCACCTCCAGTCTACAACTGTATTTTTTATAAGTATATGTGCGACCACTAGTCGTTTTTATTCATTTATTTATCTATATACTATGCTTTTGATAATTGATTTATTATTGTAGCCACATCATGCTTTCAATAACCTACTACACAACATTAGGATAGGGGCAATAAGAGATTGGATTCTCATAACTCTATCAATAGTGGGCACTTCTTCTATATATATAAATGTTGTACTTCACATGAATGCCTTACTTCTATGCCTATAATTCCTCTTTTTCTTAAGATGACTTACTATACCATCAACATTATGTAATGCCTTGTTAACATCCAAGCTTTCAAAATTTTCTCCTTCAATGAACTTCACACTTATAATTAATACAAAATGCTTTTAGAGTAGTTCTAGATCAACCACCTTGCAATTAGTTGAGCATGCTTTTTTTTATTTACTTAATTGGAAAATCTATTGATTTTGCACTTTAGTAAGAAAAAAGGATGAAGACCAATCCAAGTCAAAGCATAAAAGTAGTGAAGATGAAAGACTTACTGGTGCATCAAGATAAATGTCCACCACCCATCCTATCAGGATAAGTGGTTGGATGAGACTATATCTAAAGTCACATTCTGGAACAAAGCCAAGCATCGAGAAGCCTATGTAACATCTCATATTGATGATAGTCTCTAGTTTATCGAGCGCGAGCCTCATGCGAATTGTAAAGACACTATCAATGGAAATTTAATGTTACATTTTTGAAACGAGAGGAGAGAGTTACCTCTCTCCAATACCCAATTCTCATTCCTGAAGGAGCCACCTTCTGGATTGGATGAATAGGTAGCATACATTATAGAGAAGCCGAAACACATGACCTTACTGAAGAAGGCTAAAGTTTTCCATGCTATTGCCACTTTTACTCGGTTTTAGTTCTCGAAAATGAGTGGAATGGAAGTATGGCGAGCAATCATCTCCCGTTAGAGTGTTCAGACCCATATATTTATCACTTCGTAGTGAAAGATAACTCCAACATTAGAAGATATAGCTATACTATTGAATCTTCACAACTTTGGACAAGCCAACCTTATTGCCACGAAAACCTCTCATAAAGAGCACAACTTTCAAACATCCTTAATGGATGCTTTGCAAGCTACCTATACGAAGAAGAAGAAGCCATGTTTTGCTTCTTAGTTCACATACTTCTTTGTGGAACAAAGGAAAAACAAGCCTCAGGTTCTAAGCCTAGGTCACAAGAAAGAGTCAGTACCTTTGTATCCTCTTTCTCTCTCTTTTTTATTTTTTATTTTTATTTATTTATTTTTTAATTCAAGTGTTATAGTTGTCTCTTCATCTCATATGTTCTCTATCTTGTCTTTGCAAGTATGAACTTTCCACTTTTATTGTGCTCTGACTTTCCCTGTTTGTATTCCCCGGAAGGCTTAAGGAAGATGTTAGTCTACGACTCTTCCTCTTGGCCATATGCATCACCTAAGCTAAGCAATTCACTCTAAGTCCCTTCTACGTAAGTTCACTTTACCGGCACTTAGACTTATATTACCATGCTTCTATATGTTCGAAAGGTCAATATGTGATCATTTCACATGTTGACCCAATGTTTCTTCAACTTTTCTTTTGCAAGCGGTTTTGAAGACATTTTTCTCTTCTTACCGTACAAGACCAACTCAACCTTACTCTTCTTAAGGAGTGGGCTTAAGTTGAGGTTTGATTGATCAATTACTCCTACACCTCATTAACATTGAGGGTGAATTCACATTTTTCCCTTATGTCAAGCAGATTATAGGATATGAAGATAGTAATGGACTTTATCCTCCTAGCTTAGACGATGAGGTTACCTTAGTTGAAAATTAAAAAACTATTCTCAATTCTCAAGCCAGGTTCCTATTATGGTGTATTCTAGGGAACTTGCCTACTTCTTGACAATAAAGACTTAACCGATTGCTTTTTAGAGCAAAGAGTCATGGTATACTCTCCCCATTGGGTTGTGCATCAACTTGGTTTTGATCAAGGAAGGCCTCACTTAATTGCCGCAACTGAGAGTTTTGAATCTTGCTGCCAATCATTATGTCCAAATGACTTTAGGAAGATTCACCTTGGAAAGCGACAACTATTTGTTCCTTCTATTAGTCGCTTTAGGGTTACTTCCCCTAGATGGTTGACACATTGGATGAATTTCTTGGATGCATTTCGGGCTTATGACTTTGCGTTAGTAGGTGATACACTTCATGTACCTACTGTATATCGTTATGAATTCTAAGCCAAAGTCTCAAGGTAATGGAGACATACAAGGGGCTATCACTAAACAATCAAAATGTCCTTGTAGGATAATATGGGTGAAACCTTCTCTAAAGTCTAAGAACAATTACCCCTCACCTCCATTAGTGGATTCAAGACAAACTAAACCAATATTTAATCAAGAGATAACTTTATTAAATGTATCATGCTATTTTATATGTATAATTTTATTTTATTTTTTTACTTTATTTCTTTGCTCTTGCAGGTTAAGATGGGCTTTCTTGCTATAGTTTGCAAGAAGGACGATGTTACTAGGGTTCGTCTAGACGATCTTACTACACCAGTAGTAGATTCAAATAATGATAATGGGAGCTTGGTAGATTAGGGTGAATCTCCAATCCAATGCGGAGATGCTCATGATAATGGAATTGAAAAGTTAAATGACTTCCCCCAAGCAATGGACATTACTTTGTCAATCAACAAGGCAGGTGATGGTGATATTTATGCAAATGTGTTGCTATGCTGAAGGACTCATAGAGGTGAAGTATATGTAGCATCTATTGATGTCTCTCCAACCCTAGTTGCTAACTTGTCTCGTAGAGACATGGTAGAAACTCCAGAAGCCATCTTATGGGAGATAGTATCCTTTCTGGATTTAACTTTCCTTCTCATCTACTAGAACCATTGAAGAGACTTTATGCTATGGACTAAGATTTTCGAAGTAAGTCCCCTATGTTGGGGGCCAAGTTGGCTAATACTATGGTGAAAACATTAAGGGCAGCTACATGGCTACTTAAGAAGTTTTGGAAGTCTTTATCAAACGATAAGCAACAACAACTTATTAGCTCTATTGAAGGGGCTCATCTTTTAAAATTCAAGGTTGGTAGCTTATAGCCCATTGTTACCAAATCTAAGAGATTATTGAGTTATCTTACCTCTATGAGAAGTTGAGGCGAGCTAGTGGCAAGGATTCAAGCCTTGGAAGGTGCTATTGAGGAGATAAATCATGAAGCAAAAGATTTATTAGGCGATACGAACCTTAAGTCCATAGTAGGTTTAGATTGCCACCCTTAGCAGAATTTGACCATATTTATTTGTTTTGTTGACATTCATTCTTCTCCCTTTTTTTCAATATTCAAGTTATTTTTTTCAACACTTTCAAATAGAACTTGCTAATTGAATGAACTTTGATTGCTTTTATCCTATCCTTCTAGTCTTTATTTAATTCAATTGGTTAGTTGTATCAAATAACAAGGCTTCTTCACCTAAAGGTAGCCTATGCTACTAAAGCTCGTAGGGGCCATTGTGTACTTTAAGAGGTAGTGCCTCACTTACGGCAACGTTGTAAAAGAAACACCATGATAGTAAAATTTGCTCCTTATGGCTCGTAAATCCTATAGCAGAGCATTGCGCATTAGAGGGAGGCTCTCACTTGCTAGCAACAATAAGTTGAGCACATAAGATAAAATAGTCAATCGCACTTAAGCAGCGATAGTAACATGTGCCAAGCCTATTACTAGTGGTTAAGAGGGTATTTCCTAATACTTAACCTTATATCGCTTTCTCTTTACTTATTCATGTATTAGCCTTATGCTCTTAAGGAGACATATCTCTAACTTTGCAGCAACAAAGCGACAATAATAAAATACATACTTAAAACTATACACTAAGAAGATAAATCTCTAACTTTGTAGTAATAAGGTAAAAGAAAATAAAAGAACACAAAGAAATAAAGTAATGAAAGTTGAATGTTTCATTCATGTGAATTGCAAATACATTGTTAGATTTACAAATGAAACTTGTTAACGTACTAAAAGTTCATAGGATGGGTTATTCCATTGATTTTTGGATTAAGGACCTTATAGTAGTTGTTGTCATAGACCTCATGAATTAGAAAGGGCCTTCCCACTTCAGTGTAAATTATAGTGTTGGAATACCTCGTTGCACATGCTCTACTACATAAAGTACAACATCACCTTGCTAAAATGATCTTTTTCTTCACCAGGTGATCATAGGCAATACTAAGTCGTCTCTAGTAATTTGTAAGGTCATGCTTAGCAGTGTCTCACCTTTCTTTTAAGGATTGCTTAGCAGTGTCTCACCTTTCTTTTAAGGCTTCAAGATCTAGCATACATAAACTATCTGGTTCTAATTCAGCGTTGAGGCTTAAGCATACAAAAGGAACTAAGATTTCAATACGTGTCACTGCCTCAAAACCATATACCAAAGAGAACGGTGTCGCCTAAGTTGGACCTCGCTTGGAAGTTTTGTAAGCTTATAGTGCCAATGGTAGTTTTTCATTCTACTCTTTATGATTTTCATGAACCATCCGACTAAGGAACTTTAGGAGAGTCTTATTTGTTGCCTCTGCTTGGTTGTTTCCCTTCGAATAGTCTAGTTTGGATTTCACATGATTAATATCGTAAGAAGCTAACAATGTCTTATGTGTGAGTTGATTAAAGGGGTGCCATTATTTGAAAGGACACATTTTGGGATCCTAAATGGCAAATAATATGCTCCTTTATGAAATTTGCTATGGCAGATCATGTTGCATTCTTGAGGGAGATCGCCTCAACCCACTAGGTTAAACATTCAGTCCTAACAAGGATCCATATGTACCCTTTGGATGGTAGGTTTATTGGACCAATTGAGTCAAATGCCTAAGTATGAAATTGCTATGAAGTAGTCAAGCTATGTAACGTAATTACGGGAGCATGGCTTGAATCACCCTGTCATTGGCATGTGGCACACTTCCTAGCAAAATTAAATACATCATTTTTTACAGTGGGCCAATAGTATCTCATATCAAGTAAGTGGTGGTAAAACTTCCTTCCCCCTTAATGTTCTCTACCATCTCTAAAGTGCACTTCAAATAATATAGTTTCTGTTTTAGGAGGTATTATACATTAGAGAGGCTTTCCCATGAATGATGTCCTGTACAACTTGCCGTCATGTATAAGATACTGTCTTGCTTTACGCTTCACTAATCAAGCATCTATGTTCTTTGTAGGCAAAACATTATTTTTCAGGTAAACAATGTAAGGGCACCTCCAATTGCTTGCACTTGCTACAAAGTTGTATTCTCCTTGGTCAAGGAGTTCAGTACAGTTTAGGTAACTCATTTGTAGTTGTGTTACACTCATACAATATGATCTTACCTAAACCTATGGGCTTACTAAGCAATGGAGACGCCAACCATATGGCTGAGGGTCGAGTCTAGAGATCTTCACTTTAGGGTATAAGTATGAACTACGAAGGTCACCTCATTGCTAAACCTGGGATTTTGTATACTACTGAATTTTTAGAAATGAAAATATATTTTGTGAAATACAAAATTCAAAGTTATGGTTAAAAACCCAAGTGCTAGAAGCCGATCGTGATTGGTGTCGATGTATCTTCAACCTTTATCTCGGAAGGCATTAAAATCCAATATTATATGCATCACCAATCAACTGCATATATTGTTTAGTATACTGCATAATTTGTTTGATAACTTATTTGCCAGTATAGTATGAGGGATAGCTCACTAAGCTCTTGTAGCTTACTCCCTAATAGTTTTTCTTTTGCAGGTTGATAGATAATCGAACATAAGTTAAGAGCCCGAATGTTGAGTGCAAGTATTGAGATGTTTTAGAGGTTAGAATAAGAGAGAGATTGTTTAGTTCATGTGAAACTTTAAATGTAAATACTACTTATATATTTAGATTTAGTAACTTCAATAAGTTTGAATTTTAAGTTTATTCTCTTTGATCTTATCATTTGGTAGGAGATACCGATTCTTTGCGGTTTTAAGGAACTGTGGAATATTGGATGTCTATAGTCATTTATATCCTATAATATGTTAATTAATTAACAATTCAACATCCTTAGTAATTAATCATTTAGAGTTTTGCAATCTCTAACTTGCAAGGCAGTTTTCATATCATGAGTCCACACATATTATGGAAATTTTAGGTAATCTTACTAAACCCCCTTTAAGGTCCTGACAAAAGTTGTCACAGAAGCTGCATTTTGATATGCTAACTATGCCTTAATAAGACTGCAACAATCATCTTGTACTTCTTCATCCTAGTCCACTAATTGTAAAGTCGTATATAGGATGGATTTCTTAATAACTTGGACATTCAAATTATTCCATGTGGTTTGAATGGGAACTTTGGAAGCTAATGTTGTTAGGATGTTTCCATAGCAGTTGGTAGATTGTTTGGCATGCTTGTACCTCACTAATTTGAACTTGCTAACCAAAGACTACACCACAGCCCTATAAGGCGCTCATGCTAATTCTTTGAGAGCAAATTCACCTTTAGCTTTATGATTAAGTTCAAGTTACTACGAATGCACAAGTTAAATGTTCTAACATTTTAAGCATAAATGAGACCAAATGAAAGAGCTTCATACTCAGCCTCATTATTAGTATATGGGAAGTCTAGCTTGAAAGCTAAAGGTATCTCTTAACCTTTTGGAGATGTTAAGATCACCCTGGCTCCTTATCCAATGCTATTAAAGGAGCCATCAAATTGCACTTGCCACTCTCCATCTAATCTGCTCTCATAGAGTCTTCATAGAACTCTATAAGGATTGTATCTATAACAGGAGCCCCTTAAGTCACAAGAAATTGAGCCAAAAGGTCTGCTAGAACTTGACACTTAATAGCCTTTGGTGGTATGATCATGATGTCAAATTCTAATAGGAGGAGCAACCATTTTGCAGTCCTTCCTAAAAGAGCTGGTCATAACAACAAGTATTTTAGTAGATTTGAATAAGTGATAAGATTAACCTTATGAGCCAGAAAATAGTAGTGCAACTTTTGCATGGTAAATACCAACACAAAGCACTGCTTTTCATAAGCTAAGTATTTCACCTCACTTCCTAGGAGTGACCTACTCAAGTAATAGACCAATCGTTTATCACCATCCAACTCTTGAACTAACAAAGCCCCGATAGACTTATCAGTTGGGAAAGCCTTGTTAAGATCGTGGAAGTCCATGCAAATAAATATTTGTCCATTCTTCTTTTTAATTGGTACGATATTGGCCAACCAATTAGTGTGTTCAATTGGCTTAATGAAGCCAGCTTGGAGCAACTTTTCAATCTCTTCTTTTATTTGTACTTCAACTTCAGGATGAAAGATTTGTTGTCCCTACTTTACTAGCTTTAACCTAGGCACAATGTTTAATCAATGCACCACTAGACTAAGGTTTAATCTTTGCATTTCATCATATGTCAAAGCCAATACGTCCTTGTATTCCTTCAATAACTCTACTAAGGAGGCCTTAATTTCTTGCAAAAGATTCTTGCTAATGAAGATAAATCATGGAGACTCCCCTTGTCTTACTAGGTTTAATTCCTCAATCTCTTCAACTTGGGGTTTTATTTGGTCTTGCATTTGAAGAAGGGTAGGCTAGGTTTCTTGCACCGGTATAGCATCTAAAGAAGAAAAAAAAAGCTTCATCGAATCTCAAAGACCATCATAAAAAATATACCTTTGGTCCATCTTCCTTAACAAAACTTTCTATGGCTTCATCTTTCTTTGCTTCTTCTTACCCCCATAAGAGCCCTGCATTCTCCCCTTCTTCTTTTGTTTATCCTAAGACTCCTCCCAATGGTATGCCAAAGGTTTTGGTAATGGTAGTTTCTCCATCTTCAACGTCCTCATCAAAGAACCGTACATCAGCTAGATAAAACTTGTTATGTTCAAATGGGCTCTTCATAGCCGAAATGGAGACATCTTTACCCTTCCAATGGCCCTTGATGCATCAGTATCATGTTGAGAGTATGAGGTTTTGATCATATAGCCACTTCCTCCCAACCAAAAGATGGTAGGATACAAGTGCATCAATCATGTAAAATCACATGAATCGCTATATAGGTCCAACTTTAAAGTCCACTTTTACATACCTTATTTTGTTTGTAGTTGTTTCAATAAAGCTATTTATTGCAATAGATTGCTTCACCAAGCCATGGTTATTTATCCTTGTAGCCTTAAATGTAAACATTGGCATGATGTTTATAGAAGAGCCATTGTCTATGAATGTCCTCTTAATGGGATACTCATTGAGTGTACTCTCCACATAAAGGGGACAATTGTAATTAGTGTTCTTCATGCATATGTCTGCATCAATAAAGAGTATTACATTCTCATTTGCATTAGCGATCCTTGATACTAGCTACGCTATACCATACTCTTCGTATTGTCTCTCAAAAATCTAAACAAAGGCAATTGCTGCTGCAAGCTGTGTAACTTCATCAAATCCTAATAAATCGAAGAACCTCCTGAAGTTAGAGGTTTTCATTAAGGTAGTGGCCACTGATAGGTGTGTGCCTTAGTTGGTTTCTATTATTGCTTCCTTTTCTTCATGTACCTTAGTCTGTAGTACATCTCCATCCTCTTATCTCGAATCATGACTAATGGTATTCATAGCATTATGTTGGGTGTTGTGTGTCGAGAGTGGATTGCTGCGTACGTCATTATTCTCTATGATAAGTTTCCCATTACAAACCCTATCATTAAATATCTTCTTCAATGTCTAATACTCTTTATTTAAATGACCTACAATCCTATAATATCTACAAAACTTAAGGTCATTCTTTTTGTTTACAGTCAGCAAATGCTCTACCCTTGGGAGCTTTATGTTCCCATCTCGTAACCATTGGTCAAGTACAATATATACCTTACCCATCGAGCATAGAGATGATATAGCTAATGTAGAGCCTTGTAAATTATCATTCCCTAGCATTTTGTTATCTCTAGGACTTTCTCCTTAAACTGAGCTAATAGATGTTGCTTGTTTCTCAAATTTCCCACCTTCTATCTGTTGTCATGCAACAAAATTGTTAGTTCTTCTCGCAGTCTCAACAAATGTAGAGAAAGAACATAAGTTAAGGTTTTCTAGATAGACAGCGTACTTAATGAGCATCTCTTAAATACAAATCTTTACTAATTCATTTTCATCATACACATTTTAGATGTTGAGGGTACGTTCTTTGAAGCATTCTATATAATTTATCAAATCTTCCTTTGGGTTTTGTTGCGTTCTTCCCATATCTATAATCGTGACCCATTCTGGAGTAGAGAAGAATTTCTCTTTAAAGAGCTTACACATAGTTCCCCATAAATCAATCAATATTGAGGAGAGGTTAACATATCATGTGTATGCCTTCTCTGACAATGATTTAGAGAACTCTTTAAGCTTTAAGTCATCATCAAGCCTATAACACTCTAGGGTTTTCAATAAATTTTAAGAGGTGTTTGTAAGCCCCACAACTAACCATTCGAGGTTTCGATCAGTTGAAAGACTTGATCGAACCTAAATTATAAAGTAAAGTTAGAAATATTAGTAAAAATGACCCCGTAAACTTGAATTTAAAAAAATAAGTAATAAAATAGGAGACTATAAAATTTTCAAATTTTAAGTATAATAAGTACTAATTATAGAAAAGGCGAAAAATACAATATAATAACTAGTAAATTACTAGAGATAGATTATATGTATACTAAAAATTTTAGAATGACCAAAATAATAATTAGGAATGTTCACATGCACCCCACATGTATTTACGTGTAGATAAAAATACGCGAAATTATCTAAATTGGCTAAAAATTAAGTAAATAATTAAAAAAAAATTATAAATTAATCATGGAAAAATCTGAAAATAATCAGAAGAGGATAGAATGATCCAAATCAGGTCGTGGTAGGTCAGGATCTGCAAAATAAAAATTAACTAATTAGAATTAAACAACACAAAAGCCAAAAATCAAGGAAATTAGGCAAAATCATATCTAATTAATGCATATTAATTACCAAAAATATCTATAAATAGGAGAAAAATTTCCAGAACTCATTTGGGCAGTGAAGAATTAGAGAAAAATAGAGAGACTCAAAAATTTAAGAGAAAATCCAGAAAAAAAAAAAAAGAAAAGAAAACTGTGCAGTTAGGGCCACAAAGAAGAACCCCGACGCGACGGGCAACTGGGAGTGGACGGCCACCACCACCATACGGTGGTGGCAGCACCCAGGATGATCGACAAGGCCACAGATGCCGGAGGTAGCCGGAGACACTCAGACCGGTGAGTCCCTTCTTTGCCCCGATTTTGAATAATTTCGCAAAGTTAGTTATTTTGCCCAGAA
Source organism: Lumnitzera racemosa (assembly GCA_024138005.1). Lineage (NCBI taxonomy): Eukaryota > Viridiplantae > Streptophyta > Magnoliopsida > Myrtales > Combretaceae > Lumnitzera > Lumnitzera racemosa. Next base: position 50,631,996 of record JAMXBC010000008.1, on the reverse strand, counting down.
AATTATGAAACTTATTATTCTGAGGTTTTCTTATATGTAGATTTAGGGAAAAATAGTGATTTTTTTTAATCACATCTGAAAATATAGGGTTCTTAACAAATTGAGCAAAACCGAGTATAATTAGAACGAGAAATAAATAGGCTTAGGAGTGTAGTTTGGAGCTCGATTTTTTTTTTTCGTAGAATGCTGATGTGATATAGAACAGTACCGTGAAGCAATTTTTCTAAAATTTATTTTCAAAATTTTTAAGTTAATTTTTAGCCCTAAAATGATGGGAAAATTGGGTAATTTTGGGTTAATTAGGTGATTAAGATACTAATTACTGATTTAGATAGTAATTAGATGTTTAGGGATGTTAATCTCTGATGTAGAAACCTAATCCTAACCTTTGGAGTATTAAGTGTAGTTAATTTAGGAAATTAGGTAGTTATTGTAAAAAATTAGTAATATGTGGAATTGAAAATTAATAAATCTAAGAAAATTAGGGTTATTTAGATAATATTATAATAAAAATCAAAAAAATACTAAAGCTGAAATAAGATTTAATTTTCGGTAATTGTATAAAAATAAAAGGTTTTCTCACATCGGGGATAAATCCGATACCCCGATTAGGAATAACGTGTACCGAATAGTTTAGAATACTAAATTAAGACCCAATAGGATATTTGAATACTCGAGCTTAATGTAATTAATTTCACATTAGGATTCGAGCATATTTAGGACTTAGAAATTGAACTAGAACCTAATTTAAAAAAAAAAAATTGATGCGAAAACCAAACCCGAACCTAACCCTAAACCTAGAATAATTGTAAAAGACTTAAGACCTAAATAATTAGGTATATTAAACCCTAAATAAAATATAACAATAAGCGTTATGGAAGAAAATGAACCTATAATCATTATATGAAAACTGAAATCACGTTTATGTTATAGGGATGATCGGCGATGGCTTGAGCAAGTTGGACCTCGAGTGAGTGAGCGAGAAGTTGAGGTAAGTTGGGATTAATATGATACTGTATTTTGGAGGCTTAAGATTATGTTTGGTTGTACTTGTTAGATAGTTGGATGTGTGTACATGCTTGATTATAGGTGATGCTATGATTCTATTTGTTGTTCTAGCATGTATTGTATGATTTGTATAAAGTGATTGATCACCCTAAACTGGACTTAATTAAATATATGACCAGTAATCATAATCGGACATGCATGGAAACCCGTTAGGGGAACTTAGGACTCTCCGGTCAAATACCAACCCCTTCGAAAGGGATAGCATAGGATTGTAATTGGTCCCTTCTTCATCCTTAGTCGAACTAAATGATAGGAGAGGAGGTTGTAGCGAGGGTGAAGTCAGTGGTTCAAAGGTAGTCGCAGGAGAAGTGAGGTCTCCATTGCACAAGCCTAGGTTTGGTCGTGAGCTGTTGCATTAATGGCAACTCCTCAACCTGAATTAGAGTGGGCGCAATTTCTCTAATCTCAAGACAGGCCGAACAACGTCGTACAATAGCATTTGCTTGCACATGCATTGCATCTAATAAGTTGATTGAAAACCTTATTGTGTTTATGGTATAGTTTTAAGTCCTTCATCCTAATTTACTGAGCTGCGGTTGCTCACATCCCTATAGACATCGTGCAGGTGCTAGCTAAGAAGCAGCAAACAACTACTCTGAAGCTAGTAACTGTTGGATCCTAGGGAGTGAGGAAAAACATTGAAGAATCAACACATATTTTATTACTTTTCATTTCTGAATAATGTATAATTAGGAAATATATTACAGAGAATTATTGTAAGCTTTAATTGCAATAATTGAATTATAGCGTATATATACATTTTCTCACTTTTTTAGGTAAATGATTTATTTAAATTACAAATTGTTTACTTCAAAGCGGGTTAGTCGTGGACGCCTTGTGTAGATCAGTTTTAAGATAGCGATTGTAAGGCCAACTTCTATCTTAGAATGGTTTATACAGTGGGGCTGTTACGACTCTGTTGCTTCGAGGCATGACAATGTTCCTTCGCACTTCCTTTTTTGTCATTGAACAGAATGAATTTAGGACTTACATAATCCTTACGATATAGCTTTACTATGATACGTTGGTAATATAGGAGTTTTAACTCTGGTACTCCCATAAATAACGTAGCTTATATTTCTCTCATATAAATATCCAAGTCTTCCTTTATTATAAAGGAAGTCTTTGGAATAGAAGGTGTAGATGCAGGTAACGGAGCAAGGGTAAGATTGGGATGAAAAGTAGATCATTCTAAGATTAGGATGGTAGGATTGAATGAAGGAGTAAGCTCCCGTGAAGATGAAAAGCTACTTAAATGGACTCTTATATTCTCCAGTACAGGAGTTAGTTGTCGTACAAGTTATGGCAAGAAGGTTTCATCACCTCCTCCTTGATGGAGATTCTCCTCAATGGCTAGAAGATTAATTGGTTGAGCTGAGGTAGTAACGCCATGCAACAACCATAGGATTTACGAAAGCAACAACATAGGATTTAGGAAAGCCACACCTTATTGCACAGCAGCAGTGACAGCCATCTCAATAAGGATGGGTTAGAACATAGTCATGAACCAATATAAAGCTCTTATGGCTTTTTGCATTATCTGCATTGTCTACATGGGATCTAAAGGAGCTTTAGGCACCGAATGGTCCTAGCTAGTATTCTCAAATAGTAGGAGTGGATTATGTTTAGTAAGCTCAACATTAGTGCCGAGCTCTTGGGATGTGATCAAATGTACCAATTATTCTCTTCCTAGGAGGTACCATGTTTCTATAATCACTCTTCTTTAATAGAGTCACCAAAATATAGATAAAGGAGTTCAATTAGAGTGGTCACGCGCGTATGCTGCATGAGTAGCGTACTATACATGACTTCAAAGAAATAAAGCGAGATAATCATCTAAAGGGATGATTAGGTGAGAATAAGGCGAGGAGGAAGAACCGAGAATCTTAGTGTCTCAAATACACAAGTAACAGATAAAGCGGTCTTAGGGTTCCTCAGGCATTCATCTTGTAACTTGAGTGAATGAAATCAATTTTTTGCCTGAACGCTATTTGATCTTCGAGAGTAGTGTTTTCATAGTGGAACATCGTTTTTCTAATCTTTCTTAATGTTCCAAATGATGAGGAAATACTAAGTATTTATAAGCTCTTAGACATGATGGCATCCGTCGGATCATTTAGGTCATCAAAGAATGAGATGAAGATTGTTCGATTCATGGTTATTTAGAATGAGCTTGTTAATTAACCTAAAGCCAATAGCTTTTTTTATAAGTATATAAGCCTACCTGAGAAAGGTTGGAGGTAGATAAATCGGTCCAACGATTTTTGTTCCAAGCCCATTAAACCAAATCTCTCTAAATCATCTCAATATGGATTGCAGCTCTTAGACCTTATCACCTGGCCAATGGAATCAAGCCTAAATTAACTAATATAACAATTTTCAAACATAGGATGTTGCAAATGGCAATGTAACTATTCTTACACCAATAGATGTACAATTCACGAATGATGTCAGTAAAAAGAAAAATAAAATTTTAGAGGACATTCAATCTTTAAGCCCCTTATATGATACACTTTTCTCATTAATTATCCAATTAATTCAAGATATGTGGATTTTTTTTCTTTTCTTTTTTTTTTCCACTCAAAATATGTGATTGTTTAGTTGAATGGACTTTGGAAAGTCTCCCATGCCGGAACCATCAACTTCTTTAATGGACAAGTTCTAAAGGCAAACCAATTTTGCGTAAATCGTCCTTACATCCTTAATTGGCGTCTTTCGACCCATTCGAGTATATTAATCTCCGTTCCGTGACAGAAGATTCAGGATTCCACTAAAGAAAGCTGGATCAGACCATAGAATATACATATATTTTTTTTAATTTCCTTTTTAATGGAGAATGGCTCCAAGATCTAGTGCACCTTTCCACTCCTGCCATCCTAGTATTGTTTAATGCACGACAATCAATTAATATTCTGTTCTGGTAAATAGATAAATAAATAAATGCACATATTCATTAGAGGCAAGAGTTAGCCGTGATAAATAAGAAAAATGCTTTAAATTGTCATGTAGTACTTTAAAAAAAAAAAAGAAAAAAAAAAGGAGATGTTGACTTCCAAGATCAAGCCTTGCATATTCCATTGATAAATACTATTTGCTATAGTGTACATCAATAAAATAATAAAAATATTAGAATTAAAATAGGAGTGAGAGCTCTAGGGTGAGTAGAATATGAGATACCCTATGCCTATCCTCTATGTACCGAGTGTATTGTGGAACTCTACAAATTTTTCTTATCTACCCATATTATCAGCTACAGATTTTTCTTTTAATAGTAAACTTGGGGTACATTTTTTTCTATGCTTAAAGATTGCTTTTTATATTTGATTAATAGTTTCAAGTTTATATTTTCAAATATCTTCATTAATTTTAGAACTACATTGCTACTACAATGTCCCACCTTAAAAGTAATTTTTTTTTTTCCCACCTACCATTAGATAAAGAACCATGTTTGTAAATAGCTACAAGGAAGAGTACATAAACTAAAACTATTCATAAATCAACTCCAAAACAAACTAATTATAGAATCAAACCATACTCAAACCATACAAGGCAGTTATTAAGATTCAAATGATATAAGAAAGAGGTAAGTTTAAATTTAAGGCTAAATTTTAAAAACTTAAATTCTTTTTATATTAAGTAAAATATTTCTTTATCAAAAAATGTATCATTATTATTATTATTATTTTCATTTATTAATATTATTTCATAATTTTTATAGGACGGGTATCATATACTTTAAAACCTATACTATATATACTTAAGACCTATACTATATATACTTAAGAGTACAAGTTCTTATATGAATTCATGGCATAGAGATATTAGACTTGTACCAAACCCTATAGAAGTTGATTTTAAAAAATTATTATCCAGAACCAGTCATATAACCTTTAAACTCTTAATACTTACTTAAATCTAACCTAAGTGAATAAGATATGAGCAAGTGCACTATATAGTAAAGTTACTAGCTCACCCCCAATATTATACATACACTCATATATCGTGATCTAAGCAAATAATTTTAAGGAGCAAAACATCTATAACGAAAATATAAACAGGTATTCGTAACTTATCCTGATTGTTTCTCTCGTCACAAACTTATACCTGCTGCAGGAGAGGAGACATTTAGCATGTAATGGTTATCTCATCCTGTTTAGAAACCAAATAAAGCTGGAAGAAAACACAAAAGAAATACCTGCTCGAATCACTTATCAAAATGAATTAAAAAACCAAAAATGCAACCAATATAGCGGGTGTAATAGACTTGTTTGAAATAATAAACAGATATTTATTGCGTGTAAAAATAACGAACTTGTAACAAGAACAATCTCTGTTGCTATATTGTATAAATCAAAGGCGGGCTTTTGCTTCAGGTTAACTTGGAGTATTTTTCTAGTTTAACATGAAAGAAAAAATTATAAATTGAGAAGTAACTGCCTTGTTTCTCCCATAATTTTTCAGTCAATGGTACGATTTCAAATGGAAAATTTGGCAACTTGGTTCATAAGACTGCTTTGACGTAGCTTGTGCAAATTTCTTGCTGGCAGCTTCATTTTCTTCTAAGCTCATCTGCATGAAATACCTAGTCCACCAGGACAAGCTCCGCATTTTTGCCTTCACAGATTAAAGAAACTGTTAAAAATGGCATTTCGTCTACCAAAGTAAGGCAGCTTTAAATGGAACGTGCACACATTAATGAATAAAGATAATAGCAAGTAGGATGTCCCTAATATGATCTGAATGGAATGGACCAGAAAACTCAAGACAGATGAACCACCCGACAAAACCATAAACCAGTGAAGTATAAGTTACACTTTGTAGGTCATGGGATTCGAATCCAGGAGCTCTTGAAATTTATGACGAGAATTACACGGTCTTAACCATTAGAAGAAACTCCTTGAAAGTCATCAGCTCTACCTAGTATGGTTATGTATTGGCAGGTGTAAGTAGGATGAAATCAACAAAGAATTTTGGCACAACTCAAGCCCCAAGTTGTCATAGGCAAATAGTTCTGGACAGCAGCATAAAGCAAGCAGCTGAATAGTGTAATCTTCCCTCATAAGTAATGACACTGTCTATACTAATAAAGAACTCATAATTCATCAAACTCTTGCCCAACAAAATTAAGCAGAGAAAGCTACTTTCCGCATATAATACTGTTAATTACAGCTATTATTTAGAGACATAAATGGGAAAGCCAGTGGATGAATAGCTTACACATCAAAGAAGAGCACCAAAACAACTCAAAAAAAACACCAAGTTAGCATAAGCAGAATCAGTTTCACCGTTGCTTTTAAAGCAAACTCTATGCCCTCAAAACTATGCAGTTATTTCACCTCGTCCTCACACATTGAGATATTCTAATCTTGCCAATTTTTTAAAAGCTGCCCCAATTCATTGATATCAGTATAATAATTGAACCATGTACAAGGCAAAGCGTGACCATCCTCCTCAAGAATAATCACAAGGTGTTAGTGCAGTCACCAAGGTTAAAGACAATAGATCAGGCATTTTAACATTGCATGAGTTGAAGCAACCCAGATTTTTAAAAGTTTAATCTAATAGCTTCTCCAGGTTTTGCATGTGAGATTTTCATCTTTGATCCTTCTTTTTTCCCCCGTAAATTATTTAAACTTTTCATGCGTTCATCTTTCTGCCAAAACTTGATATTATTGAAGAAGGAAACATTTTTCTATGTGAGTAAGGCCAACGCAATATAATAAAAATAAGAAAGGGATAACCATGACACAATCAAATCTTTCGGAACCCACAACTCTATCAATTCAACAACTTCTGCAAACAACTCTATGTCATAGCAACAGCATTTTGGCCCATCTTTTTCTGTAATAATCATGGCAGTGTAACAGCCTATGAGCTTAATTGATCTTAACATCATAAAGAGATCTTATTTCTGACATAAAAAGAAAAAATAATCTTTTCTTTCCGCTCTGTCTACTGTCCCTTTTTTATGCTAATGAAAAGCTTCCCCCAAAGTACTTGACTATATTCAAATAACCAGATTCTGCATGTCTCTTATGCACCAACATATATTCCCCAATAAGCACAATTTAACACAGTTATATCACCAAAATGCTACAATTTTCCTTTTTATGAGAAACTTCCCTTTTTTATGTGTTTGAGTGTGTGTGTGTGGATAGGTCAATGATTTCTTTAGCGAAGGAAGAATTTACAACCATCAATGTGATGAGATCAGCTTTGCACAATTACTCGATCTAGAGAAGGAAGAGTATAACAAACCACTGAGGGAAACAAGTAAACTCAGTATTGCTATGATCTAAGTTTAGAATAGACTATAATTCGGTCAGCTAAGTCACTTAGATGTGGGAGAAGCTTTGTGACATGAACATTATTTCTCATTCTCCAAACATAGTACAGTGCTGCTACAAGGGAAGCATGCCAGATTTTGATCCGAGGAGATATTAAATTAGCTGTAGCAACATGCCTACTAGTGGCACCCAACCAAGTGTAGTAAGACAAGGGACATTCAAGTGCCTCACAAAAAACCCTCCAAGCCAAAGATGTGTAGAGGCAATTAGGTAACCAGTAGGAGTGATCTTCAAAATCCCTGAGCACATGTAGAAGGTTCGAGAATTTGCAATACCCCAAACCATCAACTTGTCCAATGTCTGAAGCTTCCCTAGCCATGCTAGCCACAAGAAGAAAGCATGTCTTGGGATTGCAGAGGAATTCCACACTACCTTTTGCCAAGATACAAGAGGAGGAGGAGGGGCTACACATATTGTGCAAGAAACCAAGTAAGGATATCTGATTGGAGAGGATTTGGTTTGATAGAGTTGAATTTGAAAGTTTTGCCAAAAGACACTAGGAGGCAAACTCCAAACCAGACCCCCATCCATAAGGCAGCAAAGTCTCGCACTGGGGGGCAACCCTGAATTTACAAAATCCACATCCTACCTTATTTTAGCTTTTGTGGAGATAATAGGTCTTCCACTCCACAAAAATTCCTTAACCTCTTTTTAATGTGAAAAATAACCAATTTAGGAAAGATGAAAATGGAGCTCCAATAAATTTGAATGGAGAACAAGACCAATCCAATCAGCTGTATGCCTATAACCACCTTGCAAAAAAAAAAGAAATTTGGTTGTCCATGGTGAATAACAGGTAAGGATCTTACCTTGAAGAGCTTCACAATCTTGTCTCTTCAGCTTGGTAGATATAAGAGGAACTCCTAAGTATTTGAATGGGAGGTAGCCCTCTTTGAAGCTCAAAAAAGTCAGAATTTTTTCTCACTCCTTACTACACATTACAGAAAAAAAAAAATGCTACTTTTTCCCTCATTGGCAACAAGAAAAAAAAAATGCTACTGTTTCCCTCATTGCAGCAAGGCCTAACATGCCAGACAAGAGTTGCAAGGCCTCCTTAACGGGAGAGGTGGATTCCACATTATCCTTGCAAAATAGAAACAGATCATCTATAAAAGAGAGATGCGTTGTTCTTTCAATTTTGGACCTCCAATGAAAGGAGAATCTGGAATTACGTAACATTTTACAAAGAATGCCAGAGAGAACTTCCATCCCTAGTACCAAGAGGTATGAGGATAAGGAATCATCTTGTCTCAAACCCCTTCTACTTGAGAAAAAACCCATAAGTTCTCCATTAATATTAATGAAAAATCTGGCTATTGATGTACATTGATCAATAAGGAGACAAAAATGAGGAGTGAACCCCATGCAGTGGAAGTTTTAAGCAAGAATCTCCAATATATGGAATCATAGGCTTTTTGAATGTCCACCTTGAGAGCACACCAAGGCAGCCCTTTAGAGATGTGATAACTGGCCATCAGCTCTTGTACTAAGAAAACACTGTCCGATATTCTTCGTCCCAGAATAAATGCAGCTTGTTCCTTGCCAACCAAGGAGTGTAACACTCTATTCACTCATGTTGCAAGGATTTTAGAAATTAACTTGTAGATCACATTGCAACACAATATTGGTCGAACCGTGCTCATAGTAGAAGGATTAGAAATTTTTGGCACAAGGGAAATAATAGTGTTGTTGACTTCTTTTACATGGTGGCTTGAAACAAGGAATTCTTTCACAACCACAATAATATCCCTACCAATAATATCCCAAGTAGACTTTAAAAATTTAGCAATGTATTCATCTAGACCCTATGCTTCATCCATTTGCTTAGGCAAAGAATGCAGCCGTAATTTCCTCATCAACAAAAGGAGCCTCCAACTCTCAGCTTTAGGCATCATCTAGTTTCCATGCTTATATCTCTTTGTGATGATAAATGACCTACTTAACTCAGTGGTTAGAGTATTGCTTTCATATAGCAAGAGCTACAATGTTTTCGACTTCATCAAGTGCCAGCTGAAAACTATGATCAAGTAGGGATTGAAAGAACTTTATAGCCTCCACATGTACTTGTTGATCAACTCTTGCAACAATACCATTAGCTTTGTTGATTGAAAATATGGTGCTCTTGCTATGGTGATTCGGCATTGCTTCATGGAAGAAAGCCGTATTTTTGTCTTCGATTTTGAGTCATTTTATTCTTGATTTTTGTTTAAAAGAACACCCTTTAGCACCCCATTGGAGATAATACCCTTGAACACCTTAAATTCCTCATTCATGAAAGAAACATCTCCATATTGAAGGATATTGGCCTAAATCATAAACAAATTTGTCTTAGCATCCTTGACCCAAAAGGGGAGGTCATAGAAGCCAGAGTGATTCAAATGCTTAAACTCTAATTTCAAAAGCTTCAATTTGAACATGACTTGAAACAAGAGAGAAAACTTCCTTGCTCCAAAATTTAGGAACCAGCCCTTTGAAAGCTTCATATTTAGCCTAGAAGTTAAAAATTTTAAATGGATATCTCTTCATCGACCTCTATGAATCCCAAATAGCTGAAGCTAGGCAATGATTTGCCAAAAAAGAGGAGGAGGAGGAGGAGACTTGTATTCTAAGAATAAGGTCAATCATGCATGGTTCACAAGCACTCTATCCAACTTTCCATAAATGGGATTATTTGACTGTTTATTTGACCAAGAAAAGAATTTGCCAACAAACCTCAAATCCACTAATTCAACTAAGCCAAGAAAGTTTTGGGAGTCAAGCATAGTTGCTGATGTTCTAGGTCTATCACCTCAGCCTTCAGCAACATTCTTTGTCACATTAAAGTCACCTAGAATAACCTAAGGAGTGACAGTTGAGTTTCAGCAAAAGAGAGCAGCCCTTTCCAATAGATCTCCAAACGCTGTCATCATTAGCTCCATATACAAGTAGCAGCAAAGGAGATGTTCTCTGTCAATAGAGTGACTGTCATATGGATAAATTGGGTATACTCAAGTTCAACTTGCACATGCCAAACATTTAGGTCCCAACAAATCTATATTTGAACCTGAGACAAGCAATTGACTAAGGCCAACTACATCCAATTTTAAGCTTGATCAATGCTTCATTTTGCAAGTTCACTCTTGTTTCCAATAAAACTATAAGAGAGATGTCATGCTTAACACACACATTCATTACATCTTTTGTTTTAATGTGATCACTAATCCCTCTAACATTCTAAGAAGCAAAATTTATCTATATACAACAAAAAGAGAGAAGAAATAATATACTAATTATAAGTGCGTCTTTTCTTATTACAATTTTTCTTACGTCTGCTAAATCAGTTGGAGCTGCAGCCAGTTCTAAAGCAACTCCCTAAACCCTCTAGCCTACCCTCTTGATCACAAAAGCTTCAAGGGGGGTATTGTTAATGTTTTCTGAAGCAACAACTTCTACATCATCAAAATCACTTTGACCCCTCTAAATCCACATTCTCACTATCATCCACACCAAGACCTTCAGAAACAAGAATACGATTTGGCTTAGAGGAGTCGTCTGGGCTCGATACATTAGCCTCCCTTTGTGGCTGCACTGCTGGGGCTTGTCCAGCCTCAATTCTGGTATAAGCTTTAGGACCTGAAGGCACTTCTTCACTTTTTTTTTCAGCCCCATTAAGGGGGAGAAACTTCCTCACTAATGCCAGTTTGTTGGTTACAAACAGGTGCCTGTAGGGGAAGAATCCTTGAATCAACACAAGATTGGTTGATGGTAGCTCTTCCTCTCCTATCAACTTTGACCCACTCTCCACTTGGAGCATTAACTTTTCTAGTAGAGGGTTGGGTAGTCTCCTTCACAAACCCCAAACAAGCGTAGCCAAAAACTTTACATACTGCACAACGTTTGGGAAGCCATTAACAACCTACTAACCATCTATTCACTTTGTTGAATAAAATAAGAGGGGAATAGAATTCTAATTCATAAAAAATGTGAGAAGAGGGAAATGAGTATTACGCTATTTAGTTAGGCAAAAATATAAGGAACGGATATGTAATAAAAATTCAAATACTATTTCCCCTTTTTCTTCTTTAATAAACCCTAACATTATGTACATGGAAGTTCCGATTTTTCTTGACCTTATGGCTTCCTACCATAAATTGATGATTGTTTTGAAAGGAGAGATCAAAGGAATCAGTAGAATTTTTTCCAGTGAATTAAAAACACAAAATCAAGGAGATTGATAGTTTGTTTCTCTACTATTCATATAACGAACTCTAATTCTCTCTCTAAATTTTGTGTAATATCAAGTAAAGTTAACCAAAATCAGAGCTTGTAATTGATTCCTCTCATCTCAAATGGTCAAAACCCTCAAATAAATCAGAAAAAACATATCAATTCAAGCTTTGATTTTTTTATCATAGCTTCAAAGCCTACAGCCTTTCCCATTACTCTACCCAAACAACCACCATACATGGCTACAAATCATTAAGGTACACTACTTCTAGTGTCAACCTGACACTAATAGGCTTTTCAACAACCACTCAAGTGCTAGCAAGCTTTGAATAAAAACTTCCTGTAACTATTATTATTGCTTCTTCTTCACTATTTTTTCTATTTTTATTCACTTTATTTTATTTGTTACTTTTAAATGCCTCATTATTCAATCAATTAAGACCCGATGGTGATGGTAGTGGTGCAGCGGTAGTGCTATTCAGTGGTGGTAAGTGGGTGTAGTGAGTGACAATGGTTGCACAAGAGACACTATCTAGAGGAAGAATAAGAGAAAGGTATTAAAGGTCATATTTCTCATAATTTTAATTCTTTGACTTAAGTAAGGAATCTTAATTCAATATTTTCGAGAATTGAGATTCCTTGGAAACTCAAATGGCGCAAAATAAACACTGTAATAGAGGTATTTTAAGGAATAAAAGGGAAACAAAATAATCATTCCCTTAAGAGAATGCACTGTAAAATTGTCACGGTGGAACCATCTACCCTTTTTAGTTCCACTTGGCTAACAAGCTCTTCCTTGGCATCAAGCTCCAAAAGGATGCACGCATGGTTAGCCCGCTCTCTTGATGCTATTAAAGTATTAGCTCTTAAGGGAACACCCAAGCCACTAGCAATATGGCTCAACCCTTTTGATTTTTGAAATTCCCATGGAATGCGAGAAAAGAGGGTCAAAACTACTATATGAAGAGGTTGTGGTTTGTCAAGGCATCCCCTTTCTCCGTTTTGAAAAATGAGCAGCCACTATACAAAAAACCACAGTTCTTCAAGATAAGGGAGAGATCCTAATGTCTCACAAATTCAAAGTAGAAACAACCATCATTGTTTGCAATGGTACTAATGAAACAATGATCGTGCCACAAACCTCATAGTAGTTGTTAGAACTAAGGAAAAAGGAATCTTCCTTCCCAAAAAGAACCCCATAAAGGTAGATTTCCAATATTTTGCTCCATCTTTTTCTCGTAATGTATTACCCTGTTGAAGAGGAGGAATGTACCACAGTTTAAACTCTAAGGAAGGGTCCACATTAGGACTAGGTGAACAAATCTCAACAAAAATCTTGTTCTTACCCCTTGACTTAAAGGATCTTTAACTAGAGAACCTTGAGGAGGATTATTAATCTTAGGTTTCTAATTATTGAGGTCTGCTTCAACTTTGTTCAACACCTTATGAGTCTCCTCCAAAGTGGTATTTCCATACAAGGAAACACTATATAGGGGCTTTGTAGTGCCCTTAAAAGAAGCATTCAAGCAAGAGAAAACCAACCATGTGAAAACATGCTCTTTGCTCAAGTTTGCTCTTTTTAATTAAGACTAAGTCTTGCTGACCTGAAGAGATAACAACTGTTTTAGCTTTTATTTTCCCTTTATTAGATGCGAGAGCCACCTACAGGTCTATGTCTTCATGCTTTGGAACTTAATTGTTGAGAGAACTAGATACTATCCCCATAGCTCCTTCTTGAAGCTCCACCACAAGTGGACATGATAAAGAGGCAACTACCAGAGGCATAGAGCCAAGAAGGGTTAAGGTTTACAAAAAAGGAATCGAAAAATCAAAAGGGAAAGGAAGGGGAAGAGAGATAGGGTTTGGCAAATACAGGGGTGAGGAATGAAGGATAAGGAGGGTAAAGCTTTGCAAATGATGGAGGAAAAGAGGGGTCACCTAGGGGAGAAGGTTTAGGTTGGAAGGGAAACTGGTTAGGGGTTGAGAAGGGGTAAACGTCAAAGAGGTACGATTTAGGGGTGAAAAGCATTGAAGAGATAGGAAAGATCGAGCAATGGTCAGAAAGAAAGAGGAGAGAGGAAGAAGATAAGACGAGGGGAGAAAAGAAAAAGGGGAGAGGATTTTCTCTCTACATTTTGAAGGAAGAGGCTACCTAATCCTTTCAAGTGCTATGAAGTTTCAAAACATAAAAATAGAAATATATCAGTGTTGTCAATTCCGACCCAAATGGTTAACCTATACATATGAGAAGATCAAAGGTTAACAGGATGAATCGAGTTCAACTGGAAGTTGAACCAAGGTTAAACTAGATCATTTTCATAGTCAAGTCAAGTCAAACCAAGTTTAATCATACAGACTAACCAAAGTTTGATAACACTAATATATATATTAATGACAATGATAATAATTTCCATTTCTAAGTGTCCATGGTGGCAGATGTAATTGTCTCAAAACTTAGGGGCAGTAAGGATCTATTAACTTTTCCTCATATTAAGTTGAGCAAAACCTTGCTAGTAATTAGTTTTTCCCTTTCACTAAGGCAAATAACACCAGTAATCAATAGTTCCCAAGTAATCAAGAGGACCAGATGAACTATCTGGGTTTTTATTGTTACAAGAACTAAGAGATACAAGTTATATTGAAACAAGATATGGTTGTTAAACAGGCCAAAAGAAGTTCTAACAATAAGAAGCATAGAGCAACTTACTGGTCTCCCGAATTTTGATACTTCTGCAATTTTAGCTCGCTGTTGACCGGGGGCACCTAAATGCCATCATAAAAAACAAGTCATCAGAAAAATGAGGACATGATGAAACATGACAAAACAACTTGTTGACAATCCAACAACAGTGTCTAAGACAGATAATATAAGAGTTCAAACAGCTAACTAGGAATGGTTATGTCTACCAACAAACACAAGCACTAACACCTTATGCTTCAAACTCAATAGCTTGAGTAATACCTGTAAATATAACAATACCATCAGATGAAACTCTAGTTAAATCTGGAAGAGTTTTATTCAGATATCTTGGTGACAGATAATCTAATGCATCCGACACAATGACAAGGTTAAATGACTTTGGCCTATATGGAAGAGGGAACTTAATATCAGCTACGCGTACAAGTCCCTTCCGGACAAGACCCTTGCAGTTTGCATCCGCATCTTCTATGTCATAAGGTTCCACTCCCCAGGCTTCAGCATCTTCTTCCTTCAGCAATTTAGACACCACAGAGCAAGTATCTGGACCAACATGCAAAACCTTGTGCATGCTATCACCATATGCTTTCTTAAGAAAAGGAATAGTTTTTTGGACTTCAACAGTGCATGCGTAATCACCTAAGAGGGATACAAAAATATAAATATCACATAAATAACTCCAAGAATGCATTAGAAGATGCAGCTAACCACCAAGCCCAACAAATGCTACTAAGAATGCTTGCATTAGCAAAAATTCATCAGCAATCTGATTATCCAGCTTGTTTGAGTTTAAGAAGAAACTACAACTAACAAGAAAACCTATAGAAAAGATGCATCTAATGTCAGAAATCGATTCCATCCACACTAAGTGAAACAAGGCAAAGGAGAGCCCCATGCAACACTTTATTTCAGGAAACCTTGCTGTAATATTAAATTAACCCTATGTGCAACCAATTAACATTGCTCAGAAGAAAATAGCTAGAAAGTTAATATATGTACCTTCAACCTTGCTCAGCATCTCTCTGTAGTTTAGTTTACCTATGCAAGCCAAAACATTAGTAGGATTAACTGAGTATTTTGATCATATTATACAAAGAAAAATGCCAGAACTAGCAAATTACAGATGAAGTAGAGACAAATATATCATTCATGCCCTACCTGTCAACAACATAGCCAAAACTAGATCCACTCTTGTACCAAAAATATCAAACTAAACCTTGAAACAAAATAAGTGCAATGTAAATGTTGCAAGCACACTACAAAGTAAACATACCTGTACCACCAAAAGCAAAATAAATGAGCAAGACCGCTCCCTGGAAATTGAAAATACCAAGATCAAACTAGAGTAAGAACTTCAAAACACTAAGCTACTGTTGATGGAATGAGGTAGAGAAAGCATTCAACTTGTGACAAAATTATTATCAAAGAGTACCACAACAACAAGGCCGATGGACAACAATGGAGAGGATCGTGACTTTGAATGCAAGGATCCAGAAAAAGAGAAGCTTCCAGTATCCACAAATCTGCGAGTTGAGCTCACTTGCCTCCGTGACATGTCTGTGTGTAAAGATGAACCTATCCTCACAATTTAAAAGATCAACATAAGATTTTGGAAGCAATTGATACTTGGTATGGAACCTTGAGAAACTAACAGACCCAAACTCGGAGAAAATGAATCTACCAAAGCATACCACAGTGCGAGCCAGAATGAGGGAGCAGACTAAATACAAGCAGTAACATTGACTCTAGCTTTCATGATGTGTTAATCCTGTAATTTTACCATACATCATGATAACGCTACGAAAGAACATGTCTGCTTTCCAGATGCAAGAACCTACACATGTAACAATTTCATATTTCACTTTTTAAATCTTCCTATTTGTGATGCAAAAAAACCACTGTGATCTAGAATTTATCTCCAATCCTCAATTAACCATTAACATTGTATATCAAACAATTGATAGAGCCATTAACATTGTATATCAAACAATTAACAGAGCAATAAGCATTGACTATCAGGTGAAGTGGAAAAAAGCCAGCGAGACATTTACCAAATCAAAGGGGCAAAAAAGATTCCTTTCATACAATATCGTGTGCATGAACTCGAAAAACAATGTAAGCATCTTTCCAGCATCAACTTAAGACCAACAAATTCAACCTTAATATGACATAACAACGAGATCACACCTACAATAGTTAATACATAGTGATGGCAAGAATATCAAACATGAGAAAACAACGTAACACAGAGTCGCAGAGACTTTGAAACATGTTTAATGGGGAAAAAGATAGATTGATAAATAAATAAAAAAATAAAAGGACACATATATCCCTGTATATCACATGAATAAACATAAGAGGTATGTCAACAAATAAAGCTGCGAGCTATTCTCACGAAACCACAACATCATAAAAATTTCCACTCCACCAAACTAAGAAAAACACAATCCATATGGATCCAGAGTTATAAGCACAGTATATTATCAATATCATGACTATGTAAGAGAATCAGACAGAGAGGAACCAACTCAGTTCCGAATTCCATGACTTCACAACATATGAAAAACACCATGAATTCACAACATTAACCACAAATCCTAACAGAAATAAAAAGCATACAAATAAGTAAAAAAGAACGGGTTTGATATATGAGAGAAGGACCTTAGATCAAGAATGAGGAGACCGCATTTGAGGATCTAAGATAGGTTGGGCGGTCTCAGATCTCAGATAAATTTGCTAACTGCTTTTCGATATATGGTATATGTAGGGATGTATTTCTGTCGTCGGTGCTTTATAGTAGTAAGGATGGGGGGATTGAAGGAAAAGGAGAAAAAAAAACAAGAGGGAGAGAGGGAAGGAGGGAGAGACTAGAGAGAGAGTGAATGTGAATGAATAAATGAATCAATGATGTTTCAATATTTTATTTATTTTTAAATGAGTGCTTCTTAACTAACTTGGTATTTGCGCAAAATCGGTGCGTGTCTGTTTGTGTGTCGGCGGTAACATTGATAATCCAAGTGGCTCGGACTAAAAGGGGCATGGCTATTTTGGCATTTAATGGTTTTTCCTATAATTTACATCTAAATTTGTAAGCTGGGGTCCAGATTTCGCGTTTGATATCGGGGGTCATCTGACTGAAAGATATTGCTTGGCATAAAGGGGTTATGTTCGATTTTCCTGCATTTTGGTTGATAAAAAGGAATAAATAGCGTGCTCAAAAACTATAATCAATTGTATCTAGGATTTTTTTATTTCTTTATTATATCTTATTTATAATTATTTCATATCTAATCACATCTATTTGAACACTATATTTAAAATATAATCTTATTTATATTTTAACTATTTCGAGTTCTTACAAATTATTTGCATAAATTTTACTTCAACATATAGAGTAATAGGTCAATTTGCCGCTCTATTTCTTAAAAAAGGGTTTGGACAAAAGTAACTTATTAAATACTATCTTAAAATCGTATTTTGAGAATGAAATTTTCATCATCAAAACATTAGCCACATGTCAGGGGATGGCATGGAGAAAGCAAAAATCGCATAATTAAAATGTGATTTTCAATACAAAATTGCAAAACGAAGATAAAACTTTCAAATTGCATAAAAAAGATAGCAATTTTTAAATTATATTTTGAATATGTAATTTATAGCTATTCAAACAACTCTCTACAAAGTTAGAACATCTTATAAGGAAAAAACAAAAAGACATAGCATAGAAAAGTTTTAAAAAGCTATTCCAAACTATAACTCTAAACAAACACAAGCTCGAATCGTGACTCCAAATCTGAACTCTAATACCAAAACATAACTCTAACCACAAACCCAAGCCGAAATTCCACATTTCAAACAAGTAACTCTAAATGCTAAATAGCCAAAGCAACAATAATGGGTATATTGAAATAATAATAGGGGAAGAAATATTTGACTATACGTTTTTGCAAACATTATTTAATAGCTTCAAAGTTGAAACTATAGACAATAAATTTAACCTTCTAAATATGGTATCGGATTCGAGTATCATAAATATTTTCCTAAATCGATAAGATTACATAAAATGAAAACCGACTAAAATTTTAAACTCAGAACTTAAAACAAACTTGAAAAGCACTATTATATGATTTAGAAATCTTAATGATGCAAAAAACCCCCCAATCCCTACATACGGGTACTTTTAAAAATATAAACCTAAACTTAATAAAAACCATAAATATCAAATCATAAAAATTTTTAAAACTCTATAAAATTATCTTAATACTTGAAAAGTCATAAATCAATAAAATTATCAATAATTTTGTGAAATAATATAAAATTGATAACGAATGAATCAAAGATTATTTCAAGTAATAATAAATAACAAAACTAAACTAGTTAAAGGAATAAATTGATAAGTTTACAAAAATTACTTTACTAGTGTATATAAGTAGCCCCACAATATGTATATATATATATATATATATATATATTATTAAGTAATTTCCTTCTCTTTTATTAACCTATTGTATGATATATATATATATATATATATATGTCACATAATAAAGTGATGATCCTAAATAATTAAACCAATTGAACTTTAAGCTCCTAAGTGTAATTCAATTACTCCGGAGTTGATGAAAAACCCTAAATATACTTAAACTCACTCGAATCCTAAACCTTGGGATTTCACATAGGATAATTTCCTTATTTTCACTTATAAGCCATGTTACATATGAATAAATTGTAAACCCTACTTTTTAGCAAACTTGTGATCCAAGCAAGAGTACTTTCCAAATGTTCTCAAGGATAAACTAAGCTAAGAATTCAAGTTTATACTTAAAAACTAATTTAATTTTCCAATTCAAAAGTCTATTATCGATAAAAACTCGACTACGAAAACCACAGACTCTAAGTCACTCAAAACCTTAAAACTTAAAACAATTAAGGACTTATAACCCTAAGCGACTAATTGATAATTTAATTTGAATAATTTTATTCAAACTCTATAAATTTTCATAATTTTATAAGAATTAAATCATAACATACAAATCAATTTAAAAAACAAACTCCAAAACAATTTCATATAAGATAATCTTCTTTTCTTCATGCATAAGACTTGTACACATGAATAAGTAAACCAACCAATCATCCTAAATAACTTATCAATTGAAAGTTAGAATTATCAAAAACTAGTGATAAGATATTTCCTTTACTTATCACACCACAACTTATACTACATATCGACAAGTTATTACATTATTTTATGTGTTCAACTTTTAATTAAGTGACAAAACAATTCAATGCCCAAAGAGTGCCTATGGCCGGTTGGGAAGAGAGCTTAAGAGAGGCCAGACCTTATCAACTTTCAATCACTCAATTGTCTTACACATCTACTATTCACCTCTTAATACTTACATCATCTAGTCTTGTCAAAAAGTTAGCATTTGTGCATACTAAAAGATAACCAATTAAAACTTCTTGAATACACTTCTCCTTTTATTCAAAAATCTGCCACTCTCTCCCTTTTTCACTCTAATTTTCGCTTTCTTTTCTCTCACTTTAAACACAAATCAAAAGAAGAAACCTAACCCCACAAAACCCCGCATTGCTGCCACCTTTTTTACTTCATAACTCACGGCACAAAAGATTGATTTTGTTGCCTCCTTTTATCAATTTCAAAACCACTTTTAGGAACTTTAGAATATCTCTAAAAATCCACTTCAAATATCAAGACCCTAGTTTTCAAAAGAACTTACAAGAAGAGGAAGGAAGACAATGAGTTAAGAGAATACTTAGTTGCACCATCACCTTGTTTTTGCTTTAAGGATAAGCAAGTTGTTTATTTGTTTTAGTAGTTTAGTATTACATGTCAGAAGACAATATTTTTATGAAGATATTAGTATGATCATAAGACAATAAAATAGCTAGATCACCTTAAGAAATAAACTTATGAACCTCTTTACATAAAAATTGAAATATGAGCATGCTAAATTGGTGTTATGTAAAGATATATGTTTAACACTTAGAATGAAAGATTTTGAGTAAAGAAAATCATGAAATATATACATGAACGAAGAGACATCATGTTGGATGTGGAGTATATATGAGTCATTTAGATGTTATTTCCATTTCTATTAAGTTGAAAATGCTCAACCCTAGTCTTAAGTAAAGGAAAATCCATTAAATAAAGCTTTTATAAAAAAAAAAAAATAACCAACCTTGTGAGATATGAATTATGATATGGAAGTTATGATAAATATGAGATCTACTATTTTCATATAAAGTATGAGCTAAGTAATCACCCTATGGAAGAGAATAAGTTAAGATTTAAATATAAGTAGCCTAGGTTCATAATCTAACCCTTAAACTCAAGGAAATAATGAAATAAGTTGAAAAACCAAGTGAGAAACCCTTGGATTCATCACGACCAGATCTAGAACACAAGTAAAATCCACTTTAAAATATGATAAAACCAAGTGAACAAAGTGAAAAAATCAACCAAAGCAAGTATAGCAAGTATACAAAGCTTAAAACCTAAAACCGAGCCTAAAACTCTCAAAACGAGTCTAAAATTCTAAGTTGGGCCTCCATTAAAATTCTGACCAGCACTTTAAAATATTAAAAAAGGTTGTTTTGAAGGTCACAAGAAGTCCACTTAACACTCTATAAGTCTAACAAAGTCACTAACTTTAGTTTGAACAAAAAACAAACCTATTTGACAACTTAAGCCCACATAAAAGCCTAAGGAGTTGTTATTAGCACCAAGAGTGTAAACCAAAGTTGAAAATTTGAAATGAAGGAGTATTTTAAGTTTAGAATAAAGTCCTAAGCTCAAGCCCAAAGAATTTCCCAAGTTACCAAAAAGCCCATTAACCAAACAAAGCCCAAAAGCACTCTAAATCATGAGGCCGCTACTGTTCTAACCTATGGATAGATTTGCATACCTCATTTCAAAAATCTAACCTTATCACGTTAAAATACACTCGAAAATGATGAAGTTTGACTATAAGATCATAAAAATCATATTTAAAACGAGAAAGTTATACATGATTGAATTTTTAAGTAAAACTGGGAAAAATTATGAAATTAAGTCAAAACTATAGCTTAAAGGGTTTTAGCTTAGTTTTTTAAGTTTTATTTCAAATCCTTATAGTATCATATTTGCGATGTCTAAGGGACCTGGCTTTTGGAAGACAACCTATCCTTAATTAATTTTGTTGATCTATATAGCTGAGTGAGTAAATTCACAATAACTCTTTACTTGATTTTGCTTATAAAATAGATGCACCTAAACTCATATATATATATAAATTTAGATGCTTATGGGATATAGGAAATGCATGTGTATGAATTTTTGGATCAATGTGATGGCCTGTTAATTATATAATAATGAAAATTGTTTGTGATAATTTATACATGCGATTGAATGGAACGAAGTTATCTGATCACCTTGAAAATTAAGTTAATCATTTATATGATTAAGAAATTAAATGGATCATGCATTCCCCATAATTGCATTCAGATAACACCGACTACCACTTTATGTAGAAGATAGGAAGGGATTCATAGGAAGATGAGCCTCCTGCAGTATTGAGCACTAGTTATATCATCATTTTTATTAAGTCTTTATCCTAAGCTAATGGTCTTATTAGGCGTCGGGAGACGCCAACCATCAACGAGGGGCCATGTCTTGTGGCTTCTGTTTAGGGCGTATATTTGTGGATTACGGAGGACACCATAACACCTGACTTGGTATTTTAAAAATATGATTTGTTATTTGGTAAAAAAAGTATAAACATATATATATATATATATATATATAGTTTTGTTTTGGCTTAACCACAACAGTGCAAATGAAAGAAAACCCAAGGTCTAGAACCTAGATTTTGGTTTGGGTCGGTTAATTATTTTCAAACCCTGACTACATAGGGCGTAATTTTAAGTCATATGCAGTTCCTAGGCCACTGCATGCATTGTTTGGCATACTAATTATTCATGCATTCATATGATTGTACATTTAATAAATTTATGTTATGCGATATTAATGAAGGTATTTATCTCACTAAGCGTAAGCTTACACCCTAATAGTTCTTTTCCTTGTAAGTTGATTAGTAGTTGGGATAGGATAGGAATCGAGTGCAAAATGCTACCATTGAATAAGTATGATGAAAAGCTTATGTAGTTAATTCGAAATGCTCCGGAAATGACTAATATCTCAATTAAGTATAATATCTTTAATAAGTTTAGAATTTTCTTCAATTGCCTATTTTATTTCACTATTTTAGTAGGGGATACCAATTCTCTACGGTTCTGAGGAACAGTGGAAAAAAAATATGAATATCCATAATTATTTATATTATATAATGAGTCCAATAACTAAAATTGAAGACCCTAGTGAATAACTATTTAAAGTCTTACAATCTCTTATTTGTAAGGCGATTTTTTTATCATGAGTGCAAACGTGATATAGAAATTCTAGGCAAAACTACTAAGCCTTCCTTAAGGTCGTTATAATAGCACAATTCTCAATGTCATACAACATTCTACAATCTAAACAAGATAACGTGTAATAGCTTTCTCTATCCTCTAGTGCTACGCCTCTACCTATATTGCATTCCCTCATGCCACGTTGAGGTCTCTACAACATGTGAAGACAAGCTCAATCCCTCTTCCCATGAAATATGATAGGGATCAACTAATGTGATGCCTTTACCCATGTCATAGCTTGTTGCGTACATGTCAAAGTACGGTGCAACAGGAGTAATTGTCAATGAAGGGGCTAGATTAGTAGCAGGAGTAATAAATGCTGTAACATCTGATTATGGCTGGGAATAGTCCATTGAAAGTAGATCCCCATGCCAAGTTGACCCATGATATAATGGAGAGTATTCTAACTCTAGTTGGTCTAGAGTAACAGTAAGAGATTGAGCAAAGGGTAAAGAAGGAAACTAGCAGCCACCTCTAGCATAACCATAATCACGACCCCTTCCTCTACTATGTACCAATCGTAGGGGAAGATCTGTAACCTCCTCCTAATGGCCCAGAAGGTATAATTTGACACTATCGTATCCGCTAAGGAGCTACCTTGTAGACCGTGTGATGTCTCATGCTGTAGCAATGTGTAATGATCACTTTTAATATGAGCTTAACCTTTTACCTGTAGGCGAAGAAAATGTATGAACCTTTTTGGTTCTATAAGCAAATAAATAAATAGAAACACATAAGATGTTTGTGAAGATGTTACTATCACTCCTAATAACACTTAAGTATACCTTATGTATCATCGAGTATTTGACTAAAACCACTAATAATACTGGGAGTGACCTTATCTAGAAAAGACTCATCGTAGTTAGGCTCGACAAGTGTCAACCTCCACTGCTCCCATAGACGAATCCCTGCTACATGACACCATCTTTAATCCTCAACTATCTTCCCCCTTAAGTTAATTCTATGGATAGTGTCTAAGGTATCTGGGTCATCTAGGATCCCCTACACTCTATTGAACTATTGCAATGCAAGATCCAAGAGGCATTACTCAACAATATGAAAGCAGATCAAAGGCACCCAATTAAGCCAAATGTGGCTTCCAACTCGATAATATGCTGGTAATGCCTCCAAGATACTCAACGAGTAAGCTCTCCAAATGATTTACAAATTGGGTAAATGAAACAATTGAGTTAAAAACCTAGACACAGTAGTAGTAAGTAGTCAAGATAAATGTTTTCTTACCTACTTCAAGCTCTACCTATTGAATACATCTCGATATTGGGACACAACATGAGTAGAAATCTTTGAAGCATCAAACTTGGCATGGCATCGCCGTGTTAATGGTCCATCATTAAGGATGTACACTTGGAGACAACAAGGTGAGATGTGGGGAAATTGATCCTATGCCTAAACTTGTAATAGTACTGTAGCACCACTAATCTCAACAGACATATAGTCAATAGCTTAGCAAAGATTTTTGTACAACCAAGTTAGGTATGCTACCCCCTACGCATACTCTCCCATTACTGCAAAGTCCTCCAATAGAGGAAGAAATGTCAAGGACATAAAGTTGCTTGATTTATTAAGGAAAAGCAAACCCCTAATAAGATGTACGAGATACATATGGCATATCTTATGATGGTAGTCTCATCAGCTACTATAGGTAAGCAGCCAAAACGACTCTCCAACCATGACATCTTCAGACATCTACCATTGTAGTCTTTCTCCTCCTCAGGTCTAATGCCCAGTAAGTGCTCACAAATGTTAGCCTAACTAGTAGATATCTGCCCATTAACTATACGGCCATCAAGGGGTAAATTGAACTGGATAGACACATCTTGTAATGTGATGGTGACCTCATCATATGGCATATGGAAAGTGCAGGTCTCTTGTCTCTACTTCTCAACCAAAGTAATAATAAGATGCTAATCAAGAGAAATGAAGGGTAAGAGAGCCATAACAAGGAACCTAGCTTGCTTTACATATGACATGATGCGTAGGTTTATGTCTAATCGAATCCTGTACTCATGTTTGCATAAAGATGCCTCTCGCCGGTAACATACTAATATCGGAAAATCCTGAAACAACATACATAATAATATCACTACATGCATCAACATCAACATTTCAATAAAGAAGTTGTAAATCATAGGTTGTTAAGTTATCATCTCACCTGTCCAGCCCATATCACGATGGATCGATGAGTGTTCTGGAGTCTAAGCAATGATCTATCAATTGGGCCTAGATCCATCTACACTAAAAAAAAAAAAAAATCATTGATTAGAAACATCTTGTAACCTAGAGTCTAGAAATTCATACAAATAAGGCAAACATGTAATATATGGAAGAAGGAGCAATTCCATAAACCTCTCGACTTCTTATGCTTAGGGCAACTCCTCTTATGATGCCCTTCCTTCTTATAAAACCTATAACAATTCTTCGTTGGAGGCTCCTTAAGATCCATCTTGTTTTAGTAGTGTGATGATCATGGATGACGCTTTATTCGTGCTGACTAATAATTCAAGTAGATAAGTGGTGTCTCAACATTAAGCCATCTACTACTATCACCTAAGGGGTAGAAGCAAATATAATAGATAACCTATTATAAATCCCAATAGTACCACATTGTGACTTTCCCCATCCTATAAGTTTACCATGGCTAAGAAAGCATGAGAACAAGGTATCCTAGAAGTATGCCATTTACTACAAGTACAACTTTTTGTTGACAAGTTCACCGTATGCTTATTGCCACCCTTCTACCCACGTTTAGTCCTCTACTCTCCTGTTTCAATCTTAAATATCCCACTTAATTGATCGAATGTGACAACACGATGGCATGATGCCATCAACTGCCATCTTTAGATCCTCTCACTTGCCCATGAAGTAAATACTTCTTCTCCATTGCTAAGTGTTTCACATGCTTTATCACGATAGGTTTGAAAGTAACCCACATAGTTATAGAAAATTTTCAACATGAGTGCAGAAACTAAATAGTATGAATCATGACCAAGAACAGACAAGGTCAGTCACTAAATGGGTCCGTGCTTGCAGAAAGCTTGAGAAAGGGATAATGGAGAAAGATAAGAAAAGAGTGATAAAGACGAATGGAGCAGTAAGCAAAAACCCACGAATAGTGTCAAAGGATATGACGCACTAAGGAAACTTCCAAGGACTTATGGCACATTTCGATATGATGCACGAATTGGTCTGATGAGGTTACTCGCCACCTAACCTTGCCTAAGGGAATGGATAAAAGTGATGCCGAGAGTAAACAAGCAGTGTTTACGCGAGAAAGAAATTACTTAAGTGTATTGTAGGTAATCTGATGATGTTGCAGTTGTAAGTATAGGGGTATTTATACCCACAAACTAGGAGAATTGCTCAAAAGGGAAAAGACAAAAAGGGCATTTCCTAAAGGGGAAATATACATATTATAAAGAGGGAAAAATGAATATACAAGGAAAATAATCATTGGTACTACAAATTCTACACGTGATACTGTATATGTGGCGATACGGCATTGGCGAAGTCGTTAGGAGATGCAGACAAAAAGTATGGATAGATGGGCTTGTCTAAGCAGGGATGGCTTAATCAATCCGAATTCTCTCTTTCAGCTTCTTGGCAAGGATGATGTCCAGTGATTGGGTGGCTTGGCAATAAAGAGTAATCGTCAACTCGACATACCACAGAATGAAGGGTGATCATACAGTACAGCATTAAAAGGTAACTCGACAAGTAAGTACTTGGCCTCAGTAGGGGTTGGTTGGAACATAAGGATTTATCATGCTAGCCCCTCTAATCCTTGGGCTCAGCTGTGGGTCAGGGGTCCCAAAGCTTGAATCTCATCATTCCTTCTGAGTTGTTTTGGATTTAAGATCAAATCTAAATGGTGTTCGCTGAATCCTCTGTCTGGGTGATATGGACTAAGGTTGGCAACATTAAAGGCATCAGAAACCCTATAGTCTTTAGGTAGCTCTAACTTATAAGCATTGTCATTAATTTTTTGGAGGATTCTAAAAGGTCCTTCCTCTCTTGCAAATAACTTGCTCTTCCTTTTATTAGAAAACCACTCCTTATTGAGGTGTAGCTATACTAAGTCTCCAGGTTGAAATTATTTGGCCGATCGACCTTTGGCCCTTTCACACATTCTTCTAGCAATCTAGTCAATGTGCCGAGTGACCTTATCATAGATGTACTGAAGGGATTATGCTCTAGCCGAGGCATCGAGGTCTTCTTGTGCAAATACGGGTACAGGGTGTGGTTGAGAGGCAACTTGGGATTGAATCCATAGACTACTTCGAAGAGGGTTTACTTGGTGGTGTCATGTATGGTTTGGTTATAAGAAAACTCAACCACTAGTAGGCAAATGTGCTAATCAGCTAAGTTCTTGCCTACTACAGCTTGGAGCAGTAAACCCAAAGTACGATTAACCACCTTTGTTTAGCCGTCGATTTAAGGGTGACATGAGGTGCTAAAGAGTAATTCGGTTCCTTATCGATGCCATAAGGTTCTCCAAAAATGGCTCAAGAACTTCAAGTTTTTATTAGAGACTACACTTCTTGGTATACCATGTATCCACATAATCTCCTTTATAAAAAAGAGAAGCAATAGCCGAAGCGTCGTTAGTTTTGGTGTGGGGCGAAAAGTGTGCCATCTTATTGAACTGATCCATGATGACCATTATAGAATCTTTTCCCCTGGTAGTTCTCGGTAGTCTGAGAACAAAGTCCATGTGTAGTTCAGTCCATGGACTCGTTGAGACAGGTAGGGGCATTGCTTTTCCTTGTTCGGCTTAGTACTTGGCCTTTTTGCACATAACATAGCTTTTAACCACATGATGCACATCTCTTCTCATTCTTGGCAAAAAAAATCAACCATTCAATAGTTCATAGGTCTACCTTTCTCCAAAGTTTTTGGAGAGTCTGCCATTGTGGGCTTATTTGATTAATAATTCCCATAGAGAACAAGTCGGTACACATAGTTTCCCCTTTCAAAACAGATAGCCATCCTCTACAAAATACTCATCTACTGTCCTTCCATCTACGCATCGCAAAATTATTGGTCTAAAGTATAGATCATCGAAGTACTGTTCTTTGATACTCGCAAAACCAAACAGTCTGGTCTGCATTTCTAGCAAGAGCGAATGCTTCCTCGAAAGAGCATCTACAACTACATTGCTCTCTCTTCACTTGTATTTAATCACAAAATCGAATCCCTCAAGGAATTTAAACCATCTTGCCTACCACTTCAATAGTTTGGTCTAACTTTAGAGGTACCGTAGTGACTTGTAGTCAATATATATGACAAATTCTCTTGGTAGTAAATAGTACTACCACACTTATAGTGCTTGGATTAGTGGTAAGAGCTCTTTTTCATACATGGAGTAATTTAACTGGGGTCCTCAAAGCTTCTCACTGTAGAAGGCTATTAGTTGGCCTTCCTACATCAAGACAGTGCCTATTCCAATGTCTAACGCGTCACACTCTAGCTTAAAAATTTTATCGAAGTTAGGGAACACTAATACCGGGGTAAAGGTCAAATTCTTCTTTATCTCGGTGAAACTCCTCTCTTCCCTTTCTCCCCATCGAAAGTCGGTGTTTTTCTTCATTAATTCAGTAAGGGGTGCAATAAGAGTACTGAAGTTCCTGATGGACCTTCGGTAAAATGAAGCCAATCTATGGAAATTTCTTACGTAGTCATAAGTAGTAGGGGTCTGCTATTCAACAATTGCTTGGATCTTCTCATCATCAACTTGTAAGTCTCCTCTACTAACTATATAGCCTAGGAATACCACTTCCTCTTAGCAAAAGTAACATTTCTTTAGGTTGTCGAATAATCTCTGAGCATAAAGAATATCTAAGACTGCTTTAATGTATTCACAGTGACTCGATATGTCGACATTGTAGATCAAGATGTCATCGAAGCATACCATAACACACTTCTCGATGAGATGTCTCAACATATGGTTCATAAGTCTCATGAAGGTGCTCGAGGCATTCAATAAGTCGAAGGGCATGACCATCCACTCGTAAAGTCTATGTTGAGTCTTGAACGCAGTCTTCTACTCATCTTAAATGCAATCTTCCACTTGTCTCCTAACCTTTTGCGGATTTAATGGTAGCCAAACTTGAGATCAATCTTATTGAAAATTTTGGCTTTACTTAGTTCATCTAACATGTCTTCTAGCCTTAGGATCAGATACCTATATATGATGGTGATTTTGTTTACAGCTTAGCTGTCAATACACATCCACCAGGTTCCATCCTTCTTTGGCACTAGAAGTGTAGGCACAGCACAAGGGCTAAGAGTTTCTCTCACATATTCTCTTTCCAGTAACTCATTGACTTGACATTGAAGCTTGCTCGGGATTTACGCGATAAGCTAGTTTGTTTGATAATGCAATGCCAGGCACTAAGTCAATGTAATGCTTTATGCCTCGGGTCAAGGGCAACCCTTCAAGTAACTATTCTGCGAGTAAGTCAGCATATTCATCTAATAGTTCCCTTAGCTCCTAGGGTAAATCATCCCACTACTTCATTTCCAGTAGTCGCCTGACCAACAGGAGAGTTAGCTCATTGGCATTAATGGCCTCTTGAAGCTCAAATCTACTCATCACCAAAGCCTTCTTTGATCCGTGACCAAGTTTTATCTGTAACTTATGAACTTCTCTCAGGAACATCAAATTTCGTGTAATCTTCCGATCATCCTTCTCGAGCATGTAGGTATTTCTATAATCGTCATGGATGACTTTCTTATCAAACAGCTACAGTCTTCCTAACAACATGTAGGAAGCGTACATGGACAGTACATTATAGAGAATCTAGTCGGAGTAATTGCCGATAATGATCGGCAAGTGACGTATAATGCTCCTTTCTCACTCAACTAGTGCAACTTGTATGGCTTTGAATGTGCAATACTCGGCAACCTCAATTTTGAGACTAGGTTGGCTGACCCACATTGGTGCAGCTTCCACTATCTACGATGAGGGCATATGTCTATTCATTCACCTCACAAGAGATATGAAATAAGTTCTTTCTTTGCTCCTCCTCGTGAAGTTCCACACTCATAGTGTATCGAATAACCATGAGTAACTAGTTCAAGTTCTCGGCATATGCTTCTACCTCAATAAACTCTTTTTCGGCATTCTCCTTCTCGACAGGAACCTCCTCTTCCTCCTCAGGTACCTCATTTGTACTCTCTACGTCTAACTTCGGGATGTTTCCCTTAATGACCATCGTCCTTCAATTTAAGCACTGGGCAGCCATATGTTCAATCCCATGGCACTTAAAGCATTTAATCTCGTTAGTTTTCCTACCAAACCCTTGCCCCTCCTCATATGTTCGGGTCCGCACTACATCTTCAAGTCAGCTTTTTTGCTTAGCTCTAACATCAACTCTTCTACTCGGTAGAGTTCGGTTACTTACCTATCTTGGTTGACAAGTCAACATTCGAGTCATTACTTAGCTCCCTTTTTATCTCTTTACATGCTAGGCAATCCTAGCAGCTTCATCTATCGTGTTAAATCATTAAAGTTCCACAATGTTTCGGATGTCTCCTCTTAACCCACTAACAAATCTTGAGACTGTTCAGGCTGGTGTTTCCTCCACTTCACATCGTATCAAAGCATTTGGAATTCCTGAACATACTCATTAATAGTTCGGTCTACTTGTCTCAGTTCCTGAGGTCGGGTGAAAGTATCTTAGAGATATGTTTCCAGCATGAATTTATTTCTAAGCACTCTCTTTATCTCAGGGCAAGTATTAATCTATTGATACCCCTCTTTCCTTTTCATGGCGTGAAAGTTCCTCCATAACATGGCAGCATATCCAAAGAGTTCAATAGCAAAAATCCTTACTTTCTTGTAATCCTCATATTGGTAATAATCAAATACACACTCCACCTTCTCTTCCCAATCTAGATACTCATTCGTATTCCCAGATTCATTAAAACTCAAAATTCGAAGCTTCATATGGTCGAATACTTTGGGGACTCATACACGGTCCTCTTCAAAATACTATTCCTCCTCCTCATCAAGCTCTCTCATGTCTATCCTTTACCTTACTCATCTACTGACTCCTCCACCTCGAAATGGTCAAGCTAAGTTCTGACCTTTAACAGGTTGAGTAGCTTGTAGAATGTTTTGTGTGGCCTTAGTGGGTCGGCAAGACAGTGTATGAACAGCTCAGATTAGATCTACCAAGAGGTTAACTACCTCATCGAGCCTCTCATTAGTGCTTCTAGGAGTTCCTTGAGATTGATGCTTATGGTAAACAACTCTACTATCATCATTAGTACTAACATTTATATTTAGGTCTGTCATTTTTCCTTATAGATTTAGAATTTAAACAAACACTTTAGAAAGTGAACAGTTAATAACACAACAGACAAGTGAACTTAATAACCGACTGTATTTTACACAGGTAAAACAAAGTACAATAGAAATTTAAGAAGAAATAATTTTAGTTCACACAAAACCTTTGCTCTGATACCAAGGTGGTGCGAACTATAGGCAAGAACAGACAAGGCTGGTCACTGGATAGGTCCAAGCTTATAGAAAGCTCGAAAAAGGGCTAATAGGGAATGGTACGAAAAGAGTGATAAAGGCGAATGGAGTAGTAAGCAAAAACCTACAAACAGTTGTAGAGGATATGACACATCAAGGGAACTTTCGAGGACTTATAGCACAATTCGATATGACGTACAAATTCAACACAATTCGATATGATGTACAAATTGGTCCAGTAAGGTTACTCGCCACCTAATCTTACTTAAGGAAAAGGATAGGAGTAATGTCGAAAGTAAACAAGCAATGTTTATGCAAGGAAGAAATTACTCAAGTGTATTGAAGGTAATTTGATGATGTTGTAGTTGTAAGTACAGGGGTATTTATACCTACAAACTAAGGCAATTGCCCAAAAGGGAAAAGACAAAAAGGGCATTTCCTAAAAGGGCAATGTACATGTTACAAAGAGGCAAAAATGAATAGACAAGGAAAATAATCATTAGTGCTACAGATTTTACATGTGATACTATAAACATGGTGATGCGACATTAGCGGGGTCGTTAAGAGATGCAGGCAAAAAGTATGGATAGATAGGCTTGTCTAAGCAGGGATGACCTAATGAGTCCAAATTCTCTCTCTCTACTTCTTGACAAGGATGATGTTGAATGATTAGGTAGCTCAACAATAGAGAGTAATCATCAACTCGGCATGCTACAGAATGAAGGGTGATCATACGGTATGGCATTAGAGGTGACTCAGTAAGTAAGTACTCGGCCTCGGTAGGGGTTGGTTAGCAAATGAGGATTCGTCATACCAGCCCCTCTAGTCCTCGGGCTTGGCTGCGAGTCAAGGGTCCCATAGTTTGATTCCTATCATTAAAAAACACCTAGCACCCTTTAATGTGGTATTATAGCTTTCATTGAGATTGGTGGACATGAATCCATACCTATACCCTCCATCAAATGCCTTGGTCCACCTTTCTTTAGGGATATTTGCAAACCAATTAAGAGCTTCTTTGTTTCTTTTATGTAATTCATCCATATAAAATTCATGCTTAGCCTCCCTTGCTTTCAAACCAGCAAAAGTAACTAGCCTCTTCAATTGGACACTCTTGTACTTTGTGTTGAAGTTGCTGGTTACATGCCAGATGCAATACTACTACTTCGCAAATGGTAGACACCATCTAACACTTAGCTCCCTAGTGACCTCTCTTATACCTATTGTTTGATCTAATATAAGACATATGGTAAGCTAGTCACGACATCTACCAACAACATGCTGCTTCAACAGTATGAGAAACCACGACCATGATGCAATATACTCCTCATCCACCAACGTAAAAGCAAGAGGGATAATGTGGTTGGCCCCATCTATTCTATAAGCAATCAATATTTTATACTTGTATTTGCCATATAAAAAGGTCCAATTGATACTCCTTAATGCCCTCTAGTGTTGAAATGCTTATACGCATGTACCGAAAGTCTAAAAATCTCTATGGAATACTTCGATTGGCTTCTTGTCCAATATAGTTGGCATCTGTTCCCAAGTGACATAAGAGCCTGAGTTACTTAATTGGATAATATTCAATAACTTTGGAAGCTCTGCATATGACCTATCCCAATCCCTATTAACTCTTTCAATCATTCTTCTCTTTCCATCCCATACTTGTCTCTTCATTACCAAGTACCCAAAACCATCTAGAGTAGTTTGTCTCGACATTGACACTTTTATACTAGGTTCATTCCTCACTTGATTAAGAAAGTACTGAGCCATGAAGCTAGAGTCCAACCGTAGATGATGTTGGTTTGATATAGGATTGATGCAAGTGTGTGATCCTTCTACAGTCGTGACAACAAAGTTTGTGGTCATCTGTCTTTAACAAGCCTATAGTCTCTACTTGTAACCCCTCTCCCTAACACTATAGACACAATTCTACAACTTCTTATCTGACTTGTCAACACAAAAGTTGTGATGATGCTTTATATAGAGGGACTTAACTACATATATCAAGTCGGCTTTCCTCTAAAACCACATCCCTTTCTTCAACTCATAACCAATACTTAGCTCCTTTGATGGAATCGCATCCTCCTTAAATGTAATATAACCATCATCTTTGAGCATCTTATTGAAGAACGGACTCAGATCATCGAAAGTAGAGGTAGTTAGATAATTAGTTGATGGAGTACTTTGCTGTATGGTATAAATAGTAGGAACTGCTTCATTTGTTGTATCAACCGGATCATCTATTATGTCTATATCATCATCTATTGCAGCTTCTTTTGAATCATAACCACCTTCATTGTCATTTTCAAGCTCTTCGATCTCTCTAGTGAAATTGTCACTAAATAGTAAATATACCTACTATGTAAAGGGCTCTTTAACATCAACTCTTTCTTCAAATGAAATAAGAGGGTCAATGCTACCTTGGAAAGCCATCACAACATTAATCGATTATAGGGGGTGTGATAACTGGTAAGGTACTATGAATATTCTTATTTCCCTCCTTTATCAAAGCTAAGCTACCTTCCAACTTCACCAATAGTTCTTGAATAAATAGATGGCCTACTTCTTTCACAATTTCAATCAATCCCTCCATATCATCATCATCATCATTTACAGGACTAAGAGAATAATATGGTTGCGTAGAGCTGCTCGCACTATGGCGAGCTACCTATGAAACACCTCAATCACGTATGTACTAAGATCAACTCCAATTATTTCATAAATTTCCTCTAAGAATTCGACATAGTTTACATCTACCCTTACCTTAATTTTCTTAATTAGAGGCATATCATAGTAAACCCTATCCGTACCATCCAGTATAATACCATTAGCATAAATTGAAAACCTTACATGATCCCCCATTCTCCAAAACTATAAAAAATCACAAAACACTACGAAGTAAGATAATTAGCTCATTCAATGATTTGTATGTTAAAATAAAAACCACAAAACAATGGAACCCGCAAGAACTTGTAGTTATGGAATAAATTACGTATTACTTAAAGAGAGAAAGTGGTTAGAGTTTAGTTTATGCATGTGTAATTTAAAATGCAAATGTGAGAAAAAAAAAAGAAGAAGAAGAAACTTATGTTGTCAACATGCGTTGACAGCTCATATTCTGCCTGTGATTTGTCAACTTAAGAGAGAAAACCTAGCAAAATCGCGTTTTCAAACAAAGAAGAAAGATAGAAGTCATGCTACAGTTTTTTTTTTTTTTTTTTAGAGAGAGTAGTCAATTTGAAAATGGGAAAAAACCCATATATCCATTAACATTATTATTTATTTATCTATATCTTCTATATTATTAAGTTAATAATGCTTATTTGACTCCACAACACTTTAAAATAATAATCAATATATAAAATTACATATTTATCCTTCATGTATAGTTTATTTACCTCTTAATTAACTACTCTTCATAATATATATATATAATGCCCTACTTCTCAAGGCATCTACAAATTTTTCTATACATTTGGTGTCTAAGAGGTAATTCATTATGTCATCCCTAAATTGGAGATAAAGCTAAACTTGTAGTCAACCTATCAAGTCAACTCCATAATATTTATATCTTATAAAACTTCTTTCCATTAATATAGATATAATGGAACCCTTTACAATAGTAGGCTAACCTAAAGGATCATATTTTGACTTCACTACTAAACTCATAATTTAATCCAAAAGAGTATACTTTCACATATAAAATCTTTATAGTAAAAATATATAATATTACAAAAGGATCTTCTTGAAAAGCCACATCCTTAAACTTGATTTAAAATCTTACATCTAATTGCTTTCAATTCCTAGTACAGCTTCTAGCTCCAAGCTTCTTCCATCTTTGGTACTTAAGGTTAAATAAGCTAACTCATCAACTCAGACTTTGAGCTAAATGAGTAGAAAATTAAAACTATGACACATTATAAATATAACTAAGGATATAGCAAACTACAACTAAAACCAAGTATACTTAATCATATAATCATTATCATAACATACAAAGTTAATAACCCATCATGTCCAAGTATCAAGCTAATAGTAAACACATGTACAACCATTTTGTATCATACTAATGCTATGCTAATGCAAATAAGATGCATCGATACCATTATCCTAGCTCAACCTAACATTCATCCAGTTGATTGACATAGTTTGAGCATCTAGATAAGTAATATAGAAACATAGCAAAAACCTAGCATAAGACTACAACGAGTAATCTAACCAACCTAGCCAAAACCATATGAAGTAGCTAGAAAACCTAGCATGTAGCTAGCCTTGCTTAATTGCATTAAGGGTTAGAATTTTTTGAGTGATGCAATTCTATGTGGTTGAAAATCCAACTAGCAAGACGTTAGTTTTAGAAAGTTTAATCTATAGGTCGTTTTCATGTTATGTTATGCTACGTATGCACTTAAACGGTATATCTAGCCAAACCATGAAAGAATTTCAAGTTAAATTCTAAGAATAATGTAACCTATTTTTCAACCCAACAATCCAAATATCATAATAATTAGCATGACAAAGATCAAACATCTAAATTGAATCCAAAGCTTAGCGAGCTCATTGTTCATTCAATAAATCATTGACATACTCAAGTATCTATAAATGAGGTGACTTAGTTGCAATTGTTATGTACGTACAATGTGAGTCTCACGCTACACATGGCCTTAGATGAGTGATGTAGAATGATATGTAAGGGATAACTTGGAGAAAAGGAAGCAGGGAGGAGGGGTAGACAATCTCAAGGAGTTCAAATGCACTATTGATAGGTAAAGGAGCTATAGAACATTAATCTTACTATTTAAGACAAAAGGTGGTATATTCTTCACTTTCAACTCTATTTGATCTTTTGTGATAATAATATGATAGCATGACATTGTTTCTCTGAATAACTAAAATTGTACCAAATGAAGAGGAGCTCTAGAGCATTTATAGAATTAGGCCATTGACGATGTTCATTAGATTGTAATGATAATTAATGGTTGAGATGAATCCTCTTATTAATGGATTCTTCAATGAGATCTTATTGAGGTTAAGCTCATAACGAGCCTCTCTATGTGCATAAACTTTCCAAAGAAAGGTTAAGAGTAGACGAGCTGGTCCAACAATCTCTGCTTTAAGGTTACCATGCCACAACTCCCTAAGTCATTCCAATTTCATGAATCTAATACTTTAGATCCTATCACTTTAACCCAAAGAGTCAAGATAAGATTGTTAATGGACTTAAATCCCATAAATCATTTTAGCCCTCTATATTTTTCCCCCTAACCAAAGTCCTTTGGATGAAGTCAAAGGGTTTAGGGATTGAAGTATTCTTTAAGATGGTTAAGATTACTTCTTAGTGCATATGCACTAATAGAATAGCTATATTGTAGCCATACATGCTTATATGGTTGTAATTTTTATTTTATTAATAGATCATATTATATGAGCCTAACACCAGATTGCAAATTCATCTATTACATATTTTAATGCACAAATTTGCAGTATCATCGAATCACTCATTTAGCCTTAGGCTTATTATGGTGTCATTGCCCCTACGGTACTATATTAAATAAATTTGTAATACTATACAAGCTTCCTTGATGTTGTTGAACCTAAGGTTCATCATTTGATTTTGATGAGAACAAAACAAAAGGTATAATTTAAACATATTGTTTTTGTAGAGAACAAAACAAGTGAATGATTAAACTAAGTATTATTTGATTATATTGAGTTCATTGAATAAGATCGATTAGTTTGCTTAATGATTAAATATATTAATTAACTCTACAAGATATTTAACCTTTTGAGTGGTAATAAAATGATCTTGAAGTTGGATTACAAAATGTATTTTTTCGTTGTGTTTTAAAAGTATTTTTAGGTGTTACTTGACTTATTAGCATGACGGTTTAAGGATGAATCAAGCTAATGGTATAAAGCCCTAGATAACAAAAGGAAGAACTCCCTGATTATGAAGAGTCGGCATATCGGTATTCATGCTGGTAGTGCAATTGTTATCGGCTTGCCAGTAAGGCTAAGATACCGACATGTTAGTAAGCTTGTTTTAACTAGCTGTTGGACTATTTAATACACTATAACAGAAAGAATTTAATGAATTGATATAAATACTTAATAACCCGACCAAAAAGAATCAAGATCTATTATTCTACTATAATTACAAGACATTCCCTTACATTCTTTAGCTTCATTACTTCTCTTTTATCTCTTGTACACTTTACTTATAATCAAACAAAAAGAGACCTTGTGTGTATTGCTTAGCTCTTAGGGCATTGTGTTGAGAAACTAATAAAGTAGTGTAAAGTTTTTAGTTGGAGGCATAGTAAGTCCGTAGAGACTAAGGGGAGGTCTGAACTTTACATTAAATCTGGGCTTGAATTTCTTTATCCCTATTTCTTTTAATTTCTATATTTATTATTGTTTTATCATTGTTTTGATCAATCTTATTATTACATTTAATTGGAAATATAAAAAAGAATTGCATATTGTCCTAAAACTCAATTTCCCCCCTCTTAAGTTTAGTTTAATGTTTTATTTATGTAAGTCGATCTTACATGTAAAATGGCCATAAATATATAAATATATAAATATATATATATATATATATATATCTCCTTTCATTCTTCATATGTCTATATTTAATGTGCATCCTGTAGCTCATGCATCTTCACAAGAATGTCTTCAAATATTATTACTTAGGCAAATCCTCAACAAAATGTAATAGTATCTTCAAATATTCTTCTTGTAAGGGAAAAAATTATAAAAATAAAAATTCCACCATGTCACATCACTTATATCTTACCAACCTTAAAACATTCTTTAAGTCAGTCAAATATAGCAAATCTTAAACCAAATCTTCAATCTTTATCTTTTTTTTTTTTAATCCCATTCTCATCTATGTTAATAATGTCTCAAATAGCATTATTGTTAGACTAATATTAATAGTAATTTGGCATTATTGTTAGATTGGTAAACTGGTCTAGTTATACTTGACCTATTATTAATTATTCCAAAAATTGAAGGATTATCCTGGACATTAGATTGAACATTTTGTTGAATATTAGATTGCATATTAAATGGTGAATGAATTATAGGTGGAGGTGGAGGTGGAGGTGGAGGTGGAGGTAGAGGTAGAGGTAGATCAACTAATCTCCCAAGAGAAGATGACATAAACCTTATTTATAAGGGTCTTCTAGGTTGATAAAAAAATCTCCTAACAAATTGAATTGTTACCTTGGCTTCAGGGTATTGCATTATATTAGAAGGTTCAGTATTGTAAACAGGTTGTCTTGGAAGTGGATTTTCTACTTCTCATAGTTTAGGTAAGTTAACATGAGACCATTAAATCATTTTGGGAACGGAAACATTAGCTTTGGTTAGGTTTGTTTAAATTAAAAAAGTTTGACCTCTTTTATCAATTTCATAAACTTTAGACCCAAAAGTACTTTTCATTAATTTAAAATATATTCTATGAATTACAACCATTGGTAAAGCACCTTATATCATTCTATAATTATGAGTCTTAGTTTGAAGAATTGAGGAATTCATTATGGTCTTATCTCTAAGACCTAAGGTGACATTAAGATGACATTTAAACTATATTGGACCAGTGCTAAGATTAGTCTCAATAGAGGTGTGCATTGATTTTTCATTGTCTAATTCTTTAACATCTCTGAAGACTATGAAAATAGAAGTGTCTAGGCCTAATTTAGTATGAGATTTAGCTCCTACTTGAACTAGGCTTATATGCATATAATTCCATTCTTTAGCATATTTTTTTAATTGAATCTACATTTAACAATTTTATTTTGGTTAAGCCATCAGAAATAAGGATATCTTTTTCCTCTATGGCTATTACATAATCATTTTTACCAAATATTTTCCATTTAACCATTTAGTATATTTGGTCATAAGAAGTTTTAGAAATCTTTTAGTCATCTATTGCTTTATCAAATCTTTCATGTGTATTTCATCTCTATTATTTAGCATAGATTCTTCTAATTGCTCAAAGGGAACGAAGTTAGAAGAGAACATAGTTCTTTTGAGTAAATTCATAATTTTTAAAAGAGGCTAAATTTTATCTAATCCTATAGATTTAATTCACAAGACTCATTTTAAAACTTATATTGTGATCTCTAATTTATGACCATTTTGCTACCCTCAACTTCAAACAAGATTTACGCTAGGCTTCAATAGGAAACACCACAACACAAGAGTTCCACAAAGGAATTGTCTCAAGTGAATAGAAATATATGATATAGATCAACACCAAGTTAATCATCTCAAAAGAAAATTAAAAATTACTCATTAGATTATATACTCTCTCCTTGGCTTTGATACCATGAGGCACTTAAGAGAAGTTACCCTAAGTGATAGCTATGAAATATTAATGAAAATTTTTATTTAAATAAAGAGGAAGATGCAATATTAATGTATTAAAATTAATTTCTTCTAAGATATATATCATACAAATAAAACCTTTCTCTTAAAAGAGAATATGCCCAAACTATATAAATAAAAATTCTATTGCATCATCTAGATATTTATAAAATTTAATTAAATCATTACAAGTGTTATCTTTTACTATTTGAGACATTAGTGAATATATGAATATTAACGATTTAATACGAATTCAACATTACCAATTAACCATATAAAATATAAATGAAACCTTTCTAAAAATTCTACAACGTCATTTAAATATTCTAAAAATTTTATTAAATCATCACCATGATTATCATGAACTACTTGAGACATAATAAAACATTATGCTAACATTTAAGATTAAATTAGTCTTAGGTATATGGCGTTGTCTTACTAGATCGATTAGAGATTCGTTACCTTACTTTGGGCTAATAGCTTGCATGTTCGGGATTCCAACCTCTATACTTTAGAATTTACACAACCACAGCTTGATATTTTCATCAGCACCTAATGGGGTTTTATAACATTAATGGAATATTAATCATGAGCATAAACATAAACATAAATAGAAAATCACCACAAGCGGTAGTACCAAGGCTAGTGGGGCTTATGCATGAATATTAAAGAACATAAACATTAAATGCATAAAATAAATATTAACAGAAAACTACCATAAGTGATATAACCTATCGATTATGGGGTTTTAGCATAAGAAACATAAACCATTAAACATAAATCTTATGAAGTTACACCCATTTGAGATGGTGATTCCTCGCATAAGATGAACATAAAGGAATAGTAAAACAAAACTTTCATTTCATTGATTTTCAAAAGTATTTACAAACAAAGAGCATTACATATAGATTATTTACTCAAAAGAAAACATAGAAGGAGAAACGTTAAAGGTCTAAGAAGGGATATTAAGGTATGATCTTATACCTTAGGACAAAAGCCTTTGTATGCTTCTTAATTGTAAGAAAGGAGGGGAAAGAATGTATAAGAGAAAAGAAGGATGAAGAGAGGAAGTAAGAGAAGAGGAGAGAAAATTCAAATAGAAAGAGGATTGGAGAAAAAAGGGATGTTAAAAGTGGTAAAAGAAGATGTTTTGAGAGGAGAAATGAAGGTCATTATATAGATAGAGAGGTTGACAGTTCACTATTCATAAACAATGTAAAGTGGCCAACATATCATTATAGAAATAGTGAAAGCAAGAGACAGTTTACTATAGCAAACAATAAAAATTAGAGAATAAAATCATTATGTCATTGTACACCGTTATACATGTGAATATACATATCTTCTACTGATGAATTACAGTATAGAATACATTGAGAAATGCATTCAAAATTACAGAATATATATTGAAAATACATTCATGGATCAGCCAAATCTATTCCATAATAATCATCTTCATTAGTGTTTCCACTAGCTTAAATCTATGGTTGATCCAGCGATTAATTCATTGAGGGATGCCAATGCCTTCTCTAGTATTTCTTTCACTTGTTCTAGTGATGAAACATTGGTTAAAGACATCATTAGAAAACTTTTGTCACGAAGGAATGGAGATGCAACATTCTTTTGAATCATTGAAAATTTGTTCTTGTTAATCCATTCTGGAATTGCATTTTCTTCAATTTTATTCAATAGCTTAAACCCATCCTACCACTTTACTTTATATTTTCTAATTAAAGTAGTGGTATTGAATTTAGGGTTCATGTTATATTCATAGAACCAAATCATTACCTAAGAGATATTGATATGCATGAAATATAACATCTCTTTTTTTGAAAGGTAATTCATGTTCTTTGATGTAATTTTGCATGAATAGTTTGTAACCATTGAGAGCTCTTTCATAAATTATTTCATTAGTAGCTCCAAATTCTTTCTACCAATGTGTAAACCAGTAGGGTATGTTATTTGAAGAACATTTTTCAAAAAATATGAACCATGTATGAGATCTTTTCAGGTTTAGTTGGCAAAGTGCATTCCACTAGGCTTGCTTATAATAAAAATAATTATAAGAAATCTGATAATTTGGTTATGGACTCAATGGAGAAATTTGGAATTTAATAGGCATTGAAGGATAACCAAACCATTCATTAAGGTTGATGACCTTATGAATTTTGAGTGTAGAATAACTTATCATGCCATTGTTTTCAAAATGTTTAAATGAAACTGAACCAATTTTACTTAAAATTCTTTCATAGAATTTAATGGGCTTATAATCATCATAAGGAACATAATTAAATTTTTCAAAAAACATTTTCTTTGCAAAATTGTAAGGATCTTTTTCATACATATCCTTTTCTATAGAAAAGATATATTTGAAAATTCCTTTAATGAAAAACTTTGATTTTTGAGTTTGAAGGACTGTATTCTTCCCATAAGAAGATGTTACCTTAGTTATTTGTACATTTTGATTAGACATTTTATTTAGTTGAATAATTTCATTCACTTTCTAAATTTCTAAACATTTTGATAGCTAATAGGTTTCATTTAATTGTAGAGCATTTCTTAATGCTCTAAGGAAATCCATTTGCGCTTTAAGATTTGTTGGTATTTGTGGTACTTCATTAGGTTTAGTCATTGGTTTAGATGATTCCATTTCTTGTACCTAGGTTAATCCTGAAATCATTAGTGGTACATTTTTTCGGTTGTAGAGCCATTGACAAATCTCTAAGAAAGTTTAGGGTTATAGGAACCTCAGGCTTGAGATTAGAAGGTTTAGATTTAGGTTCATTAAGAATTGTTGAGGATGATGATTCCTCTTTAATCATTAATGGAGTATTAGATTTGGTGGCTTAAAGCCATGACCGAATATTGGTCAAACCTTTCTTTTGGGGCTCCTTCCCCTTTCCTTTGTCCTTTTTAGGAGGCATCTCCTTGCAAGAATTTACAAGTAAGGAAATTAGGAAGGGAATTGGAAGATTTACCGACATGCTCTATATTGAAATTGAAAACGGATAAAATTGATTGTCATCTAACAAAAACCTGTTTTGTAGAAATATTTTGAACATCCTTTAATAAAACAACTTTAGCAGCTTTACAATCAATTCATAAAAGAAATTTTTTATTTAACAAATTACCTTAAAATTAGGAGATTGTTAAGATAATTGCTAAAATTTCCTTTTTGATTGTAGAGTAATTTTTTTGACATTCATTCCAGTATTTAGAAATAAATTAAACAACATTTTCTTTATCATTTTGTTTTTTTTTTAGGATCCCATTGAATCCAATATCAATTGTATCCATCTCTACTATTTTGAATAAATATGGGTTTGGAATATGGAGACATGGAATTTTATTAATTTTCTGCTTAATTTCCTTAATGACCTTAGTGTGACATTTAAACTATTATGGAGAATTCTTTCTTAATCTTTGATAAAGTGGTTTATACAAAATATTCAGATTAGGAAAAAAACCAGCAACATAATTTAAGCTTTCTAGAAATCTTTGGAGTTGATTTTTGTTATTGATTTCATTAGAAAATTTAGATGCAAAATCTATTGATCTCTGAATTGGAATTATAGTGTCATTATGTATCTAAAACCCTAAGAATCTAACCTTGTTTTGGAATAAGCTAATTTTAGATGGTGATACATCTAAACCATTCTTTTTAATGATATTAATAAAAAATTTTAATATGCTTAAAATGTTAATCTATATTAGATGAAAATATTAAAAAATCATCAATATAGACAATTATGAAATTTGTATAATCATTAAAAATTTCATTC
The DNA here is from genome assembly GCA_024138005.1 of Lumnitzera racemosa. NCBI lineage: Eukaryota > Viridiplantae > Streptophyta > Magnoliopsida > Myrtales > Combretaceae > Lumnitzera > Lumnitzera racemosa. Next base: position 50,588,541 of record JAMXBC010000008.1, on the reverse strand, counting down.
ATTATTTTTTGAAATTCAAAAAGACCATTTTTAAGTCTAAAGAGCATAACATTCCATTCAAACTGACCAAATGGAACAATGAATGCAGTTTTATACTTATTAGACTCTTTAATCTGAATTTACCAAAATCCAAATTCCATATTAAACTTTGAGAATATTCAAGCACTACGTAATTTATTAAGTAAAATCCCTTTTATTAGGTATTGGATACCTAATCCATTTTAGAGTATTATTGAGAGGTTTATACTTAATTACTAACCTAGGTGCACCTCTTTCAATTTTAGCATTTTAATTAACATAAAAAAGTTGAACAGCTCCAAGGAACTTACTCTTACGAATTAGTTTTTTATTGAGTAAATCATTAATTTTATTTTTACAATGATTTAAGACTTCATTATTCATTTGAGATAGTCTTTCTTTAGTTAGAATATTTTTTTTATTAAAATCACTTTCATAAGGTAATTCTACAATATGAGATTTACGATCCCAAAAAGAATTAGGTAATGTTGAACATATTGAATTTTTAATTTCTAATTCTAAATTCTAAATTTTATTTTTTAAATTTTCATTGGAAAATTGACTTTCAATTTTTTTGAATTCAAGATAATTTTTTAAAAACATTAAATGATTTTCTTTACATTTAATTAAACAATTTAATTTAGAAATTGAATTGTCTTTTAATTCCTTTAAATGTTTGGTTTGTGGTTTTGAGACAAAATTGAAAACAATTTTATTTTTGAAATAATGTATCTCAATGCCTTTATTATTAATGGAAAATGGTTGAATTAAATTAATAAAATGTGTTCCTAAAGTAACATTTTACTTTAGATTCTTAATAAGAATAAAAGTAGTTTTATAGGAAACATTTCCTTTTATTATTTCAGCATTCGATAATTTAAATTTGATTTGTAATTTGTTACCCAATGTAGAGCTTAAAGATTGAGTTGTTTTTTCAAAATATTTTATTTGAATTAAAATTTCTCTAATACAATTCAAATCAGCACTAGTATCAAACAATGCAGTTGTTTCTAAAATAAATTCATTATTAATTCTAATTGTAATATTAATAATCCATTTTCTTGTTGTTATCTCCATAGTTGCATTAAATAATCAGAGTTAAAATTTTGTTGATCATTATCATTATTTGAAGTTTCTACATTATTACTAAGTTCAAATTAATTGTCAAAATATTCTTCAAAGACCATTTTTTGTTTCAATTCAAGAATATCCTTTTGAAGTTTTAATTGCATTAATTTTTACTCTTTTATTTCTTGTTTTTGAATATTGATTTCATTATGAAGATTATTTATAGAGATAAGTTTTTTTTGTGATTTTTTAACCTCTTTTAAGAATTTTCTTAAGATTGTAAGGTAAATTTCTTATAAGTAAAAGAGTGGTTTTGTTAATTTTTTCTAAATGATTAAGTTTTTTATTATCATTACTCATAAGGTCAATTTTATGAAGAATTTCTTCTTATTCATTGGTTAAAACATTAATTTCATTATTATCATTAGAAAATGTTAATGTTGATTCAATGTCATTAACTTGAATCTCATCATCACAATCTTCTTCAAATGTAGAAGATTCATTATGTACAAATATTTGTAAAATATTTTTCATTGTTTGTTCATCCATATTTAATTCATTAAGTTTATTATTGATCTTACAAAATTTTGCTGTATGACTAATTTTTTACATTTATAACGTCTTAATTATTTGTAAGATTTTCTTTTATATTTTTTATCTATTGGTTTCTTTTCATTTTCAAATTTTTTAAGAGATTTTCGCTTGAATTTTTTTCTTGCTTTTTTATATGAACATTATGAGTGTGAATGTGAGTGTTTTATATTCCTTTTCTTGTTTTTATCAATAAAAAAAGGATCATATTGAATACAAAGATTACCAAAACTTTGGCATTTCATGCGTTGCTCATTTTTCAATTGTTTTTGTAGATTAATCATCATACATAAATTAGTTCCAATTTTGTAAACATATAATGCTAATTCCCCTTATGATAAATTATCATAAGAAACTTTGCCATTATTTTCTTCTCGGATTTTATTCTTAACTTGTTCTCCTATTTGAAGAACACTAGACTAAACTCAAGAGGGAAGGGGGTGTGAATTGAGTTTAAGGACAAATTACAATTATTTTCTGATATAAACAACAAAATAAAATAATAAGAGTAATCAAAGGAACAATAGAACAATAATAAGTGCGAAAACTAAAAGAGATAAGGATAAAGAAGATCAAGCCTGGATATAATGTGGAGTTCAAACAGCCCCCTAGTCTCTATGGACATATAATGCCTCCAACCTAAGTCTTCACTGTAAACCCTACTTTTAGTGGGCCTAAGATTTAAGTACGAGTACTTTCTGAACATTCCCAAAGATCAATTAGACCAAAAACTTAAGTTTATATTTAGAAACGAATTAAATTTTTTCAATAAAAAAAAAACAATTATCGATAAAACCCCGAGCTTGAAGAATTGCAAGCTCTAAAGTCACCTAAAACCTTAACCCTAAAATAATTAAGGAATTTTAACCATAAGTAATTAATCGATAATTTAATTTGAATAATTTCATTCAACTTTAGAAAATTTCACAATTTTATAAAAATCAAATCATAAATTACAAAACAATGCAAGATGAAAACCCTAAAACAATTTCCTATAAAGCCATGCCCTTATCTTCATGTATAAGCTTTACACATAAATAAGTAGACCAACCAATCACCTTAGATAACTTATCAATTGAGAGTTGGAATCATTTATCAATTGATAACTTATCAAAATCTAGTGATAAGACAGTTTCCTTATCACCCCTTCACTTATACTACATATGGACAATTTTTCACAAGATTTCATAAGCTTAACTTTAATAAATGAGACAAGACCACCACATGACCCAAAAAGACTTTAAAGGGCAGATTTGGACAAGGGAGAAAGGGAGGCCATGCTCTTATCTTTCAACCATCAATCACTTTCTCTTACACATCACTATTCACCCCTTAATGCTTACATCATTAATAGTTGCAATTGTTGACTTTTGTATAAGCTACAAGACAATCAATTAAAGCTTAATGTACACACTTCTTTCCTCATTCAAAATCTGCCACTCTCTCCCTCTTTCACTCCCATTTTCACTTCCTTTTCTCTCACTTTAAACATAAATCAAAAGAAGAAATCAAATTCCACAAATTCCCAACATTGCCGCCACCATTTTTGCTTCCATACTCACGGCAATATCTCTTGTTATTCTTGAGTTATTTTCTTTAACCATCTAACATCTTTTAGAGCCATTAGAACCTTCCATAAACCCCATTCCAAAAGACCAAAAGATTTGGGTTCCAAAAGGTTGCAAAAGAGGAAGCAAAGTTAAGAGCTTAAGGACGAGTAAGTATTTCTTGTGATTAGTGGGTTAGTATTTATGTTAAGAGACTTTGATTTCTTGAAGATATAAGTATGATTTAAGTTATGATAACGACAAAGACCATTTTAAGAAATAAACTCATGAAACCTTTACATGAAGTTGAAGCATAAACATGTAAAGTTGGTATTTTGTAAAGACACTTGTTCAACACTTTAAATGGAAGATTTTAAGTTGAGAAAATCTTGAAACAAGAACTTGAATGGGAGATGAACATGCTGGATGTGAGGGTTCAAAGGTCATTTGAATGTTGATTTTATTTCCATTAAGTTAAACATGCTCAAACCTAAACTTTGTTAAGGAAAAATCCATCACATGAGATTTTATGAAGAAGCCAACTTTGTATGACATGAGCTATGATATGGATGTTGTATTAAATATAAGATCTTCTATTTCATTGTGTGGAACATAAGTTAAAGAATCATTTTTTGGAAGAAAAGTTAAGTTAAGATTTGGACATAAGTAGTCTAAGTGCATAATCTACCACCTAAACTTAAGGAAATGATGAAACAAGTTGAAAAACCAAGTAAGGACCCCTTGGAACCATCATGAACAGATCTGGAACGTGGGGGAAAGACGCCTAAAAATATGATAAGATTGAATGAATAAAGTGAAAAGATTAACCAAAGCAAGTATGGTAAGCACACAAAGCCTAAAACTCAAAACCGGGCCTAAAACTCTCAAAACGAGCCTAGAACTCTAAGTTGGGCCTTCAAGGAAATTCTTACTAGCACCTTAAAGTACCAAGAGAGGTTGTTTTGATGCCCATAAGAAATCCACCTAAGACCCCATAAGCCCACCAAAGTCACTAGCTTTAGCTTGGACAAAAAACAACCCCATTAAACAACTTAAGCCCACTAAAGGGCCCAGGAAGTGGTTGTTAGTCTTAGGAATATAAATCAAAGTTGTAAATCTGATCTCAAGGAGTATTTTAAGCTTAGGATAAAATCTTAAGACCAAGCCTAAAGAATTTCTTAAGTTATTAAAAAGCCCATTTACCAAACAAGGCCCAAAAGCACTCCAATACATGAGGAACGCTACTGTTCTGACCCATGGACAGAATTGTATACCTCATTTAGAAAATCTAACCTTACCATATTAAAGTACACTCGAAAATGATGAATATTGACTATAAGATCATAAAAATCGAATTTAAAACGAAAAAGTTATACGCGATTGAACTTTAGGTAAAAACCGGGAAAAATTATGAAAACTAATCAAGAATATAACTTAAGAAAAATTTACTTAGTTTTTTAAGTTTGTTTCAATTCCTTATAAAAATTATTTCAATGACCAAGGGACACTGTTTACGGAGACGATTTGCCTCCGAATTACTTTGATTGACCCACATGACAGAGTGAGTAAATTCCCAATGACTCTTTACTTGATTGTGCTTGTAAAATAGATGCACCTAAACTATATATATAAATTTGGATGCTTGTGGGATATGGGAGATGTATGTGTTTGAATTTATGGATGAATGCGATGACTTTTTTTTAATTATATATAATAATGGGAATTGTTTGTAATGCATATATAGATGTGAATTATATGGAATGAAATTGTTTGGTCACTCTAAAAATCAAGTTAATCACTTGTATGATTAAGAACTCAAAATGAATCATGCATTCCCCATATTGCATACGGATAACACCGACTGCCGCTTTACGCAGAAGATGGGAGGGGACTCACAGGAATACGAGTTTCTCACAGGAATACGAGTTTCCTGCAGGATTGGGCACTAGCTATGCCATCATATATATTGAGTCTCTAACCTAAGCTGATGGGTTTACTAAGCGCTGGGAGACGCTAACAGTCAGCGAGGGGCCGAATCTTGTGGCTTCTGCTTAGGGCATACGTTTGTGGATTGCAGAGACCACCACACCGCTAGACTTGGGATTTTAAAAGATATGATTTGATTTTGGTAAAGGAAGTATACATATATCCATATATATATATAGAGAGAGAGAGTTTAGTTTTGACATGAGTACGATAGTGCAAATGAAATAAAACCTAAGGTCTAAAACCCGGATTTTGGTTTAACTAGGTTAATTATCTCTAAACCCCGACTTCAGGGGGCATAATTCTGAGTCATATGCATTTCCTAGGCTACTGCATGTGTTGTTTGGCATACTGATTGTTCATGCATTCATATGATTGTGCATTTAATAAATTTCTATCATGCGGTATTGATGAGGGTAATTATCTTACTAAGCGTAAGCTTACACCCCAACAGTTCTTCTCCTTGCAGGTTGATCAATAGTTGGGAATGGGATAGGAATCGAGTGCAGAGTACTACCATTGAATCAGTATGATGAAAAGCTTATGTAGTTAATTTGGAATGCTTCGAAAAATGACTAATGTCTCAATTAAGTTTAGTATCTTTAGTAAGTTTAGAATTGTCTAAAATTGTCTATCTTATTTCACTATTTTGGTAGAGGATACCGATTCTCTGCAGTTTTGAGGAACTGTGGAAAAATGGATATCCATAATTATTTATATCATATAATGAGCCAACGAACTAAAATTGAAGACTCTAGCAAATAACTATTTAGAGTCTTGCAATATCTGACTTGCAAGGCGATTTTCTTATCATGGGTGCACACGTGATATGGAAATTTTAGGCAATACTACTAGGCCCCTCCTAGGGTCGCTACATTCACACCACTTTATTAATTTCTTAATTCAAGCTCTAAAAGCTACACAAATACAAACTTAATTATACAAGTTTCACACTCACAACTCTCAATACAAATCACAATCTCAACTCTCAATACAAAAACTTAATCTCAAGAATTATTGGTGTAGTGCTTTTAACTCTTAATACTTGCAATGAATAGCTTACAAGCACTACACTTCAAATCTCTCTAAATATTAGCAATTTATGGTACAAGAGACAATGGGAATTATAAACAACAAGAATACAAGAGAATGTTGAAATATTGCAGCAAAAGATCAGTTCTCTGCTATCCTTGGTTAGGTTATTGAGCATTTATATTATCCCATTCATTTCTTCCGGTTACAATGCATTTCATACTTCAACGGCTAGTTGAATCTAACTTACTGACATACCGGTACTTTGAACTATCGGCAAGCCGGTAAAAATTACTCTATCAGCAAGTGAACTGGCAAGCCGGTTCTTCTAAGTTAGTGAGCTTTTCTTAGTGTTTTCTAAGGCTTTATACCGTTAGCCTGGTTCTTCCTTGAGTTGTCAACTTAGTAAGCTAAATATTACCTAAAAACTCTTTTAACACATAACAAATGAATACTCTTTGCAATATAACTTCAAAATCATTTGATCACCACTTTAAAAGATTAAATTTCTTGTAGAGATAATTGATATATTTAATCATTAAGCAAGCTAACTTGAACTTATTCAATTATCTTAAAATTATCAAATAATACTTAGTTTAATCATCTACTTATTTTTGTTCTCTTAAAAAACATGTTTAGATATATACTTTTTGTTTTGTTCTCATCAAAATCAAATAATGAACCCTAGGTTCAACAATCTCCACCTTTTTGATGAAGACAAAACTTTTATACTTTAAATACTCCTCCTCAATCTAATACTCCCCCTTAATCTAATGCGCTCCTCAATTTAATACTACTCCTCAATTTAGTACTTGATTTGAAGATATTTGACAATTGAATAAGATCAAGTAAGTACTTGCAAAATGAGAGTAGATTGACGTGTTAAGGAACTAAGTCTCTCTTCTTAATAACTTCACATAAAGAATATATCAAACTTTCAAAAAATCAAGATATGCTAAAATTATAGGATCAATATCATATTTTGAGTAACTATTATCAATTTGAAATTAAGATATGCCAAAGTTATAGGATCATATCATCTTTTGAGCAACTATTATCAATTTGATGTAATACACGTTTTGACATTCTAACAACTTGAATATTTCTCCCCCTTTGGCCTCATCAAAAAAGAGGAGGATCTAGGCGGTGAAGAGGGAAGAAGATCCAAGTCAAAATTTCAACATAATCTGGCTTAAGCCTTAAGATATGCCCCTTACAAAAGTGAAATCAAAGAAGCTAAAAACCATGCTAAATAAAATTTCCATAATGAATTCATCAAAATCAGCCCATGCCACATCAAATGTTAAAAAAAGTGAGCCTACTATGGGGAATGTAATAACTCTATGAGATACATGAACTTGAAGTAGTAAACAATATAGACAAGCAACATAAGTAATAAAAGTCAAGATAATGGTGAAGGCAAGACAATAGGAAATAACAATAGTAGTAGCTAATGGCTAAATTCATAACATGAGAAAAACATAATGAAGAGCATATACAAAATAGATTGGAAGTTAGCAATTCATGCAACTTGTAAATCATCATGTTTAAGTTAGAGGAGGAATGAGGCAAGATGGGTAGTGATAGTTCATTTAGAAGTTATTATAGTTCATCAAGGTGGTATCTTAATAGTGGATAGGGGGTTAGTAGAGAGAGAAAGTTATGTAAAGGAGAAGAGGAGAGTGTGATTTGAATAAGTGAAGGGATTAATGAGAGATTGTGTGGATTTAGAGATTATTGATAAAGAAAAATATGCTTTTAAGAGTTTAGAGAAGGAAGATTGAAGAGAGAGAAGGATTCTAGGTTTTGGGGGAAGAGAAAGAAAGGTTTTAGGAAAAAGATGGAAAGAGAGAGAAAGGAATGGCATTATTTGTGGCTGGAAATAAAGGTACCAGTAAGTTGATAGTATGGAGAGCCAGTATACTGGTTCTAGGAACAGAACTGTTGCAGATTTGTTATAGAAAATAGTATACTAACTTACCGGTAGTTAGGGGTATCGGCTTATCGGTTCTTAGAACAAAACCAAAACAATTTGCTTATATAGAGGAGTATACTGGCAAGCCGGTAATTGTTTATACTAGCATGCAAGTTAAGAGAACAGAAGCAACATGAATTGTTTCAAAAGTGGAGTATATTAGCATGCTAGTGGTGAGATGGACCGGCTTGCTGGTTTCAGGAACAGAACTAAATATAAATGAAAAACTAAAGTAGTATACTAGCAAGCCGATAAATTGTATAACTGGCATGTCGGTTGTTTACAGAAAAATAGTAGAGACCACTTGTTTAAGCAAAATTACTAATTCAATTTGATTTGTAGAAAATCAAGGAATATCTTAACACTTCAAATAAGTTTATTTGAGTCTGTTAAGACTTGAAAAACTCAATTTTTAACTAGATAGCTAAGATTTATCCAAATCAAATCCATAGAGCAAGTAATTCATAATAAACTAAAAGTGTGCATGTATGAGCAAAATAGGTGCATAAACATTGAGTTTTTGCACGCTAAGTTAAGCAAATTTTAAATGCATGTTTGAGCATAGTAGGCACAAAATATAGCTTTATGGCTCTACAAATTGAAAAATCACTACTTGAGTTCCTTAAAATCAAATGTTAAGCATAAATGTAGCTATTGAGCAAATATGGATTCTTTCTCAAATTCAAGACAAGTTTATGCTTTAAGTATATTTGAAAGATACCAAGAAGCATAAAATATATATGATCAAACCAAGTAACATTCATATTGACATAAATAGTTATGAAATGCTCTATATTGCACTTAGAACCTAAAAAGGGTCTAAAGAGGTCAAATATGCACGAAATTCAAATTAAGCTAGTTTGACCACTCAAACATTATTTAGGGATGAAAATAAACATGTAAGACCCAGTTTTGAGTACAGAAACCAATGCATAATTCATTTGTGCATATATCAACTTAGTTGCTTACGAATGACTTCTAGTGTGCCCAAATCATACTAAACACTATGTTTTATGCATGAAATCTATATGAGCATGTTTCTTAGGTCCACTTGAGTGTGAAAAGTTGGTATCTTAGCAACATTAGTAAGATTTAACAAGAATTAAGTCATTAGTTGCTAGAAAGTTCACTATTAAGTCATGCAAATGTATGAATGACTAATTTTGAGCACTGAGGCGTAGTTATCACAAATCAATACTTCAAGTTTCATCATCATGTTCAAGCATGTTGGAAGGAAAATATCCTGAGAAGGATTTGGAAGTCCTAAAATCACCACTTGAAATCATCAAAATTAACCATTAAATACAAATTGAGCTTAATGTCACACATACATACTAAATTAAATTCATGATAATTTGGCATTCTAAACAAGTTTCAATGGTGTCTATAAATACAAGGGTAGCATGATTAAGACATATAGTATGGAAATAGACAAAATGATCACATGACTTCCCAAACAACAATAAGAGCCTAATTCGAGTTTAAAAGAGTTAAATTTACACAAAAACAAAAGTAGCCTAACTTAATCATTTAACTATAATCTATGGACAAAATTAAACATATGGGAATTGGATTTGAACATAGAAATCGAAACATGGCAAAATTGTGCACACATGATTCTAAGTATTCATGAGAAACTTTAAATGTTCACAAAAAGTATGATATTTGCAATTATCCATTATAAGCAAGATTTATATGTACATTATAACATGATGAGAGTTTAAGCATGGCTTGCAAGGCTAGTAATTGCAAAAATACTAATTAAATCCTTAAATACTTATTTGAGCTCAAATATGGTTGAGGATATATCAATTATGCATTGCTTTATAATCAAATCAAGCCAACCATTCAACCATAAAATATTAGCATATTTAAACATGTAGAAGCTAACATTTGACATTAAAATCAAGAGATGGTAGATATATACAAGAGGAAGCCTTAAGCAAATGTAGAGAACTTTAAGTGTATACGAAATATGTTAGTTATTGTATGGAGACTACTTCAATAAATTTCTTGAATCAAATGCCATGTTGGAGGCACTTCGAATTTTCTTTAAGCATTCTCCATTCGAGTTTCTTAAGTTGCTCCCACTTGAAGTTCCTACAAAAACATGTGATTGCTTCTTTGGTACCCATGTGAGTTTGGGTCCTTTATGGTTAGTTGCAATAATATATCCTTGTCCTTTTGGAACCCAAGCCATTTTACCTTTATGATTCAAATCGGTATTGTGATGTATTGCATACGTATGTGCAATATCGCCATATCTACCATAATAGTTATAAGTCTTAGTTGTTACTTTTACAAAATGACTTTTGTAAGACTTGTAAATATATTCCCTACTATAGCCAATTCCAGTTTTGTTCAATGCTTGCCTTTCAGAGACAAGGAGCTTATCTAAATTCTTTTCTCCATTCACAAACTTGGTTATAGTTTGTTTTGAATTATATAGGCTAGACTTCAAGATAATATTTTCAATTTGAAGCTCTCCTAGCCTACCAACCATATTATCCTCATTTTTCATGCTACCAACTTTTGTTTCAAGAGGGTTGCACTTTTCTTTCACTTGATCATTTTCCTTAACCAACTCCTCATACCTAAGATTTAAGGCTTCATTGTTTCTATTTAATTTATCAACTTCTAATCTTAAGTGCTCATTATCCTCCTCTAAACTTTCTTTAACGTCATTCACTTTATTATATTCATTTCTAAATAAATCAAAATCACTTACTATTTTAACCATCATTTGTTTCATCATCTTATTCTTCTTTTGAGCCTTAATAAATTCCTTAAGTAACTCATCATACATATTTTTAAGCTTAACAAATGAAGAATCCCTAGAAGTAAAACATACCTCATTGTCCATTGCAATAAAGCATGTTTCTCTTTTTGAGTCACTTAAATCACCCCAAGTTGCCATCATAGCCTTTTTCCTTGCTCCTTTCTCGGCCTTCTTAAGATCTGAGCAATATTGTTGAATGTGATCCGGTTTTTGGCAATTATAGCACTTGATTACTTCCTTCTTCTCCTTCCTTAACCGAGGTATGTTTTCATCCTTATCTTTTGCCAATTTCCTATTGAACCACATGAATTTCTTAAAATTTCTCGTGATCATTGCCATAGCATCATCATCATCATCATCCTTACTGTCATCACTACTAGAGCTCTCTTTGGTTGCTTTTAAAGCAATTGTTTTCTTTTTGGATTCTTCTCCTTGCTTTTTAATCATCTCGTGAGTTTTAAGGGTTTTAATAAGTTGCTATTTGGCATTATGTTAAGATCATGAGCTTCCTCAATCACGATTCTCTTGGCTTCCCAATCTCTTAGCAAAGACCTAAAAATTTTGGAATTTATTTCAAGATTAGTAAATGTCTTTCTAAGAACACTCAAAGGATTGATGATATTGATGAATCTATTATGCATCTCATCAATAGTTTCATTTGGATTCATCCTAAAGTTTTCAAATTGTCCACATAATAAGCTTATTTTTGTATCTCTTACTCGGCTAGTTCCTTCATATGTATCTTTTAATTCTTCTCAAATTTCCTTAGCACTCTTACATGTACAAACTCTACTGAAGTCATTTTCATTAATAACATAATGTAAGATATTCATAGCTATTTCATTGAAGTCTAACAACTTCCAATCATTATCAATATAATTATCTTTTACTTTTCCTTCTATCTTGAACGGTCCTTTATCTACTGTCACGCTCCGAATAAGAAGAGTCATAATAGTCCCGCCGTGTAAACTAATCTAAGATAGAAACTGACCTCACAGCTGCTATTGTAGATGCAGTTTACACAAGGTGCACAACTCAACCAGATTGAAACGTATGTTCTGACACCTGTTAATATCTAAACCTGTAGTAGAGCTTTTACAAAATACTTGTTCTATACAACCTGCTGTTTAGTATTACAACAGTATTTAAACAAACATTTCACGTCCAAGGGTAAAATTTACAATAAGAGTTTATTAAAAACCACAGGTTTTGCGTTCTATATACAATAAGTTAGAAAACTAGTGGACTCCCAATTAATTCCCATTTAGTTTTCCTCAAAACTTAAAGACAAAACCAAAAGCTCGAGTTTAGTTAAATTCCTCGATCCTCACTTTCTCACACAGCAGCACACTAACCTGGGAACGGTGGTACCTGAATATCTTTTCTTCACTCAACACCTGCAAAAGATTCTATAGGGATGTGAGCACAACTAGCTCAGTAAGTGAGACGGAGTCAGAAGAGTACTGTACAATCACAATAAGATTAATAATCATGATGAAATGCAATGCAATCACTCAAATGAAAACATCGCACAGTGCTAACCGATCCATTGTGAGGTTACAGAAATTTCATCCGCTCCAACCCGGATTGAGGAGTTTCATTGCGACTCAAGTCAGACCAAACCCAGGCTTGTGCAATGGAGAACACCCCCCTCCCATGACCGCCTTCGAACCACGGCCCCCAACCTTGCCGCGACCTCCTCGCTTGTCACTTAGTTTAACTAAGGATAGGGAAAGGACCATTTCAGCTATCCTCATCGAAGGAAGTCGGTGTTTGGCCTAACACTCTTAATCGTTTCCCCTAATGGGTGATTATGCATGTCCAATTACATTTTAGTCAAATAACTGTTAGTGTTAATCAGGGGTGACCAACAAGTTCACAGAATACAGAATCCATGCAAATATGTAGAACAGCACACCAAGGAGTTAAACTCCTATCACAATCGAGTATCATCCACACACACCACATGCGCGTAATCATCTAATTACAAACACAACCAGATGTACTCTTGGGTCCCCGGATACTTTAAATAGTACCCAAACAGCGGTGAAGCTACAATCCCAACTTACTTGTTTAGATGTTCGCTATTGCTGACTTAAATAGTCAACCGTCTTTGGAAGGTCCTAATTACATAAAAGGTCCAAATTTAGTTTTCGTAATAATTATGAAAATATTAGGGTTTAATATAAAATGGTTATATATATATATATTATTTTCATAATATACAGTCATGTTAATACTATATATTGAATTAAATTATTAATAATTATAATAAAAATTTTCATTAATCCCATCTGATCAGCAATCCTTTATATAGCTTTTGGTTAATTCGTTTTAGCCTATTAATATTACAAATACACCCCAACTTGTAATTTAAGCTATTTTACTTAATAAATCCGTAATAAATAGTTCGGGTTATCAAATAATTCCCCAAAAATTTCTATAGGATTCTAAAAATATAGGAAATTCAGTTATCACTTGGTTTCAAGTTTCCGACCTATTGCCTATATTTTCATATTGACGATTTTACCCCTAAATTTGATAAATTATCCAATTATAATTCTTTTAGCATCCAATTAATTTCAATCTAACTCATTACTATTACTATTCATCATAGATCAGTACATGTCCATTTCATCAATTAATTTCATAATTTTCTATTAAATTCATAATTTCAGACTATTTTCGAGCTAATTTCAGGCTTAAAAATTCAATAAATATTAAAATTATTCAAATAAAAATTTGGGCTACGTAGCAATTACCTATATATCATACACATCCTACACAAAAATTTTCCGCTAGAAACAACATCATATAGTACATTTATTTTTTAATTATATATTCGGATGAACAGTAGATTTTTTAATAAAGTGTATTAAATATTACGAATTTTTCAAAAATAAAAATATCACATGAAAGCATGTTTAAAATAACCTAAGTACAATTTTTTTTCATAATTTTCTGGGCAGATTTACTAATTTTTAAAAATTCTTGAAAAACAGAGCAAGAATTCGACCTTGCTGTTCTTGGGTGCTCCGGTGGCCGTGGGGTGGTGGGGGTGTGTCGGAAAGCCAAGACGCTGGGGGTACTCCTTGGTGGTGGAGTGGCGTAATAGCAGATCAAATGAAACCCTAAGAACTAACCTTGCTCGGTAATTGTTCTGTTTTTTTCTTCTTCTTTTTTTTTTCTACAATTTTTTTCTGATTTTTCTCTCTGTTATTTTTGGTTCCAAATTGCTAAACATTGTCAATCTGCTGCTAGGATAATTTTTATAGGATCCTTCCACTGCCTATGGATTTTTCTTTATTTTTTTCTTTTGTTTTTTTCTAATTTAATTAAGCATGAGGTGTCATTTTGTTGATGAATTGCTTTTTGAATCAGCAATTCTTCTCCTATTCTCCTGCCATGCCTCTTTCCAGCAATCTCCAATGTTATTTAATTAATTTTCCTTTTTCTTTTATTAAATAATTACTTAAATATAGATATTATATGTTAGAATTAGTTATTTAATTAATTTACAAGTTTATACCCTATGTAAATAACATGTGAAATATATAAATTTACTTACATAATTAAGTTTCTAGCATATCTTTTATTTTTAGGATACATTTTAAAGTCAATTTCATGAATTCAATACAATAAATATATAATTACACTATTTAGGGTTAATTTACGGGTATAATTATTATTTATACCGAGTGTACTCGAAAAATTACGTGTATTTTTTTATAGTAAATTATCCTACATTATCTCATTTATAGCTCAATTAACTTATCTCTAAGTTCTCGTTGCACTCTAAGTTCTCGTTGCAATCTAAGTTCAATTTTAGGAGTTCCGAACATTTTAGTGCTTTATTAAATATTCCAATTTCTAAGGGCAACATTGGGGTTTCGGGTCATTATTACCAAAATCTAACTTCACTGTAATATCTCGACTAACTTTTTCATTCAGTCGCAAAGTTTGGGCTCGATTGGATAAGTTACCCTAAAAGTCCTAAATCTGAGCTCGGTTGTCCTAAACTCAATTTTAGGAGCTTACATCTACTACTTGCCATAATAATCTATTTTGTGCTTTTAAGAATATACTCATTTTACATTTTCATTAAGGATAATTATTTCTGATTAAGTGTGGTCGTCTATTTCTAGCTTGCCCTTCCATAAAGCCTAATGTATTAAATGCGACCTTTACTTTAATATGCGGTTAAGCAAGTGACTAGAGATTAGCAATTTATGGTACAAGAGACAATGAGAATTATAGACAACAAGAATATAAGAGAACGTTAAAATATTACGGCAAAAGATCAGTTATTTATTGTCCTTAGTCGGGTTGTTGAGCATTTATGTTATCCCATTCATTTCTTTCCATTACAATGCATTCAATGCTCCAACGACTAGTTAAATCTGAGTTACCGGTATGCCGGTACTTTAAACTACTGGTAAGTTGGTAAAAATTACTCTACCGGTAAGTAAACCAGCAAGCCGGTTTTTTCAAGTCAGTAAGCTTTTCTTTGTGTTTTAACACATAACAAATGAATACTCTTTGCAATATAACTTTAAGATCATTTGATCACCACTTCAAAAGATTAAATTTCTTATAGAGATAATTAATATATTTAATCATTAAGCAAGCTAATTTGAACCTATTCAATTATCTCAAAATAACCAAATAATACTTAGTTTAATCATCCACTTATTTTTGTTCTCTTCAAAAACAACATGTTTAGATATACACTTTTTGTTTTGTTCTCATCAAAATTAAATAATGAACTCTAGGTTCAACACTATTAACTTAGGTAAACTAGTTAAGAACTTTTCTTACTAGTTAAGAACTTTTCTTTCTAGAAAAGTTGGTTACAATTATTCTTAAGAAGAACTCTCTAAAAGAAAAAATCTTTATATTGATGGAATTCTCCTATGGATTTACATTTCATATTGGATAACAAATCTAAGGTTTTAGCCTTAATGTGTGAAAGATCTTCTATGAAATGTTGGCTATTTGGGAATATTATAGTATTAACCATATCTTGAATTGGTTCATAATTTTCGTCAATTATTTTAATTCCATTATCATCATTTTTATATGAAGTTAAAACATTAAATCATTGTTCCTCAATGAGATAGTTATCCCACCATTTTTTAATTGTCTAGTAAAACTGAAAATTAAAAGTAACGCTACCTAATAATTAGTAAAATTAGGAACTGTTTTATTAGTATTGGAAAACATTATCATTTGGTTAAGTACATTAAGAATTTTTTGCTCTAAGTATCCATCCATGTTCTATTCATAAGTGGATCCTACATAATACTTTTTCTAATAGTTTTCATTCTTTTCTTAAAAAATTATATTAGGAGAAGTTGCTCTTTGATAGTATAATTTCTAAGGTTCTTTCTAATTTATTTTATTAATTTCATCATTAGATTCATTAATGTTTAAGTCTTTTAAAGAAATATTGGGCATTGTATCATTTTCTAAATCATTATCAATTTCATTAAGGACATTAATTTTTTTAGAAGGAGCATCATTGATAATAACACCCTTTAATTTTGAATAGTTAATTAGTGTGTCTGTATTTAACATATTAATCGGTTTTACTTTTTCTTTCGTTTTGGCTTTTAGCATTCTTCTTTTATCTTTTAAAGTTTTTAAAAATTTATTAGTTGAATTTTTTGGCATTTCAAAAAGTTTAAATAAATGTATATTTTTATTAGTTTTATTGATTATAGTTTTTTCTTGGATTTTATTTATTTCATTATTAATTATATTTTCCATTCTGTTTAATTGTTTTCTTATTGTGTGTAAATGTTGGTTTGTGAAATTATTTTGGCTTATTATCTTTTTAATTACTAAGCCGTCTTCTTTTGTAGTATTTTTAAAAGGCACAAGTGTTATTTTAGTATTTTTATACGTATGTTTTATATTATTAAGTGGTGGATAATTTGATTCTATTATTTGTCCATCACCTAATTTCTATTTAAATCATTTATTTACAACATTAATTTCTTTAGTTTTCAAATGATATTGTTTAAACCATTCGAAGAAAAATGTTTGAAAACCATTTTCATACATAAAATTATAATATTGACCCATTATTTGTTTAATATTATTATTAAAAGTTTCAAAATACCATGTTTTTAATTTTTTGGTAAATTAAACTCTTTATTTAAGAAAATCCTATCTAGTTCAAAACGTTTTTCTAAAATATTAAGTTTTAGACCATCTATTATGGATGCTGAAGGATAATCTATTATATATAGCAGATTAAAAAATATTAAATTTATATACTTATATATTTATAATTTATCATTATCTATTTGATAGAAAACCATAATTTTTGTTAAATAATATAAATATAGATTTATCTTTTTTCCTTATCTACACTTATTTGAAATCTTTTAATTTCTTAATTATTAGCAAATCAAGATTATGGGAATAAATGATCCATGTATATATACATCAATCATCATTATCGTTATATTTAATCATAGTTTGAATTTTGGCCATGCAATACACGAATGCACATAACGCAAATTGAAGAGAAAATGGAAAAAGAGAGAAATCATTGGAGAGATCATGGAGATAAGCACGAAGTTGTATGAAGAGATGGAGAAGAAAATGAAAAAAGTAAGTTTTGAAATTGGAAGAGATTAATAGGAGATAATGGATTAATGAATTTATCCATTATTTGTGATTTTAATAAACTATATTAATATTGGTTATTTTGTTAAATAAAATTAAATAGGAGGCAAATAGGAAACTTAAAATATGACGATTACTTAAGGGCCAATCAGTTTTAATAATATAGATATAGATATATAACTTCATCAACTTTGTTTGCAAGGCAACAGCAATAAGCTTTAGAGTAAGTCCTTTCGTTATCCTTCTCTTTTTTTTTTTTTTTTTGACATTATGACTATAATTCACGCCAAGTCCAGTTGGAACCGAACCATTGTCATTCCATGATGTCAAAGCCCACTTCCAATTTTTGCCATCAATATTGACAATGTGCTCTTGAAGCATGCTATTTTTTGGAAGTCCAGCAATTAATTCCAACTTCAATCACACCTTAGAAAATAACATACTGGCTTTCCTTAATAATTTCAGTCACATTCATCCTTCCCTCTCTTTTTCTTGATTGATCTTTATCCACTTTCCAAAGTCGTACTTCCTCAAATATTTATAGAAATCTTCTATATCATAATAGAAGCTTATAGAATGTACAAAAAAAGTCAAGGCCTGCCAAAAGCATCAAGTGAATTGCGAAAAAATAAATATTCTCGTGGCCCTCATATGATGCTTTTTAATTCTTCTCCATTAGTTGTCAGGTTTGGCTCCGAAACTTTGCTCTATATATTTGACATTTCTTCGGTGTTCACGATTAAAATTTTTGAATATGTTCTCAAATACACATCATAAGTCGAGCAAGCCGCGATAACTGCCGTTGTCGCGCCTTTCTAGTTTTCTTTCCACTTTTGCGCAAGTATTCGATATCACAAGTCAAGTGAGTCGCGATAGTCGCATTCTATCGTTACCGTCCTTTTTTTTTTTTTTTTTTCTCGACTTACCTTTGACTCTTGCATGATTCTAATTTTTTCCGAGAGATCCTTTGATTAAAAAAAATTTATAAAAACTCAATGACTAAATGATGGTCGACAAACGCATTCAGCCGTTGTTGCACCTGACTCGAGTTCAGTTTTATTCAATCACGGGCTTTATGAATACAACTTCCGCTACGTCCATTCTTGTTATTCACATTGTGAAATAAAGGACTATTGCATCAACATGTAGATATTATTTCTGAGCTTTAAAGTTCTTTCATAGTTTGTTATGCTATTGACTTGCAGGTTTGGATGTCATCAATATTCTTCGTAACTGCTAGGAATTGCTACTGCTTAAAAAATAACAATAATAGCAAGATTAATCAGACCATGGTAGTTGCCATATAGCATGGACTTTGGACATGTCCATGTAAAGAGATATGTCTCATGAATCCATGAATTTTTTTTTTTATTTATTTATATACTTTGAACATGTGTAACACTCATAATCTAATATACAATGAGTGAGTATCTCCCATTGTATTTTGTCTTCCTTGGATTTTTTCTTCACATTGGATTCACGTGGCC
Source organism: Lumnitzera racemosa (assembly GCA_024138005.1). Classification (NCBI taxonomy): domain Eukaryota; kingdom Viridiplantae; phylum Streptophyta; class Magnoliopsida; order Myrtales; family Combretaceae; genus Lumnitzera; species Lumnitzera racemosa. The sequence goes on along the minus strand of JAMXBC010000008.1, from coordinate 50,569,422 downwards.
ACATTTGTGGAGATTGTATGGGCAACTTCACAAGCCTTTATCTTTATTTGCCTTTTGAGTCATCAATTGACGGATTTGATTAATCAATGATAATGAACTGATGGTTCATAAATTGATGACATGTTTCTTCTTTGGACTAATATTTGACGATAATTGTAATATACTTCACACGTCAATTAACTAAGTTGCAATGTTTGATTGGCAGCCTTCCAAGACTCATGTTTCTGCTCGCCTTTTCTTTCTAAAATCATTTCGTCTAAGCTTTTCAAAAAAAATAATAATAATAAGAAAATGGCTTCAGGACATGATAGACTTCTTGTCGGTTCACGTAGCAAAGTCGAAACGCAGAATGATGGAACCATGGCTTCAAATTAATGTGAAACATTACGGATAAGTGGCTTCACATGCACAACGCTGCCATGTAGACGGATGGTACGATCTTTAAGGAAAAAATACATGACACATATCTTGTTCTTGTGTCTTGAACTAATTGCACCGTTGAAATTTTATTTTATTTTATTTTTTATTCCCTCAAATTCATAATCGCTCTTTCTTTTTTTCTTTTTTTTTTTTTCCCTTTCAATCCGTAACCTCGTAATCATCTTGTGCCGTGTTCATGGAGCTAAAATAGCATTGACTCCAAGTGTTTTCTCCTTTTGCTTTTTTTTTTTTTTCTTTTCACCTTATTGGATGATTAGACCACTTCATTAATAACTTTGACTTGTAACAGTTTTTGTAAACCTCGAAAACTGTAATGTGATTCTTAATCTGAATACAAATAACCCAGATAATTTTATGAGTTAATAAGTTAGTCTAGATTACGGAACACCCTAATTAATCTAATACTCTAATAAAATCATAAACTCCTTTAAGTTGATAGCATTAAAAAAAAATTAAAGCCTTGATTTGATTATTCTAAAATTCATATATTTTTTTATTTTTTTTTTCTTTCGTGTAGCCATTAAGTATATTAAATTTTTATTTTATGTATAAAGTATAATAATTTTATTAATACTTCACTTTACGATAATTGTATATATGATTATTTTTCTTAATACCATATTTATGTTTCATCTCAATTAACTTTTATCCTTTTATCTAAAAATAAATATATATTTTATTTTGTAATATTCTAAAATCTATCCTAAAACTCTACCTTTACCCTATCTTTTTCCCTCAGTTGTAACACTCTCCCTCTCTCTCGGCACCTCTTTTTTTTCCATTCCCCAATCACACACCCACCCCCTTTCCTCCTCCTCCTCCTATCTTTTGCCTGAAAAATTGCCCCTTAAATTTCATTTTCTTCTTCTCCATTATCTTTTCTATCTCCTTCTATTCAACTCGTCCCCACCCCCTATATCCCTATCCCTTTGTCTCGCTAACTTACCTTCCTTCCCCTTCATTCACTATCACTGGCCCTTCCCTTCATAATTACCCCCCTCCTTAATTCTTTCCCTCTGTCTCTCTCAATCCTCTATCCCCTGTCTCTATCCCACTCACCCTGCTCCCTACCCTTCTCTCATTCCTCTACAATTCACAAACCCTACTCCTTGCTAGTTCTTTCCCAACCCAAATCCCAAAACCCCCCCTCTCGTTACTCCCCTATCTTTCTCTTTAGACCTCGTTTCTCACTCCTTCTTGACCCTACCCTAATTCCCTATTCTAATATCGATTTTCTTTTTTCGCCCCAACTTCGAAAGTTTCGTTTCAGTATATTATCAACTTATCTAAATTCATTTTAGTTCCTCATTCACTGTTGGTTGATTGCTTCTCGTTTCTCGCGTTCCAAAATTAACCTAGTAAATGCTATTAATTAAATATTTACGTATATTATTTTACGAATTATAATTCTTGTATTATTGTTTATTTTAGGTCTTCGTTCATGCTGTAAACCCTAGGAAAACAGTAGTTGAACCCTAAATCAAAATTGAACCCGAAATTACTTGAAACCCTAAAATCATAAACATAAACCTATAAAATAGTTAAATATTACTCAATAGTGATATAATCATGGTCGAATACAATTTTCGACTAAATCACCTATTTGCACGAAATTTTAACGAAATCGCTATAATAACTTGTAAAAATTATAATTGTAATGGGTACCAATTAAATTGATAAAATTTCACAAAAATTTGTAAATTAATTTACAAGGAGAATTGTTATAATTTATATGATTCGAAAAATTACATATACTTATTATTAATTTTTATTTTCCTTCTCTTTCATTTCTAATTTATCTCTTTTGTTTCTTTCCTTTCTCAATTCATTTGTCATGTTTAGAATTCAAGTTGGGAAAAAATCAAACAAGCAACGCATGTGATGAATTATAATTGCTAAGTGTTGATTAACTAAAGAAACAAAAATCTTAAAATGATTATCTAAGATTTTAGCTTATAATTTAAGCTTAGTATATACGTGAAATAAAAAGAAAAATCTGGAAACAAATTCAGCAAAACAAAACTGAAAAGAAGAAGAAAAACCTGGAAGCTTAAAACTGTGAGAAAAGAAGGAAGAAAAAGAAAGAAGAAAAAGAAGGAAGAAAAAGGAAAAAGGAAAAGAAGAAGAAGGAATTAAGATAAATAGGTAAGTAATTTGTTATTTTTGTATAGATGTATGTTATGAAGTATATACATGTATAAATATAGTATTTGTATAGTATTTCTTATATATATAACACTGTTAGTACATGTATATGTACACAAATACATAAATTGAATAGTGTATGTATGTATAAGGTTAGGTATGTATACATGTATATACATAGGTATAATATACGTGTTATGTATTACTTTTGGAATACATATAATTAGTATTATGTATTTTAATAAATAACTATAGTATATATATGTATATGTGTGTACTGTAAATATATATATATATGTGTGTATATCCATGTATAATTACTTTAGTATACCTATATGTATAATCGTATGGTATATATACATAGTAGAATACTTCCATGAGTAGTAATTATATGTATATACTAAACATATATGTATGTATTTATATTTATGTACATATGTAAGACATATATATATATATATATATAAATACAAATATATGAATATGTATATAAGAGTATGTTTATTTTCAATAAATACATATACATATATAATATGTATAATGTACAGTATATATATATATATATATATAAAAGTAGTATACCGGATATGTATTAGCACATATAATATATTTACTAAATTCATAAATATGTAAGGTATATATGTATATATATATATATGATACCGTAATTAAAGATTTTTCAATAAAATAAATTATAAAATATATATTATAAGTATATGAATATACATATGTGTATAATCGTGAAGTACATAAGAGAAATAATAAATAAGAAAATGAGAAATAGTAAAAATAATAAAGGTAATAATAATGATAATAATCATAATAAAGTTAAAAATCTCAAACATAGAAAAATATGCTCAAAATAATAAAAATATCACATATATGATTTAAATAATTATTAAATCATAAATATGTTAAGAAAAAGCGAAAATCAATATTATATAATTTTTTAAACTTAGATAATAATTTTTGTGATATTTTTATATCACAATTTACACTATGAATCACAACGTTCAAAACGGATCTTGTTACGAGAAAATACGCTCGAAAACGATCAAAATGAACTATAAGTTCATAACGATCCGAGCTAAAACAAAAAAGTTACACTCGATTCAATAAAAAGTTCGAATCGACAATTTAACGTAACTAGATGAGATAGACCTTACAAATTACAACACTAGTTAGTTTTAAATTCTTAAACTCATAAATTTCCCTTATTCTCAGGTGATCTCGATATTGACCTTGAGTTGCCCCTAAACTACTATGACCCTCAAGCTAGCCACGACTGAGTGAGTTTTTTCTAATGATTCTGTACTTGTTTGTGCTTATAGTTAGTGAATCTAAATTATGATTTATAAATGAATGTATATGCGGTTAGGTTATGCTTGTGCATGATAATTGTTGTTAATGGTGAATCTACTTTAAATTTCAATAATATAATGTTTGTTCCATAGTAGATTCACTAGATTAATTGTTTGTAACGTGGAATGATCACTGATTAAATATGACTTAATTTTTTATTCGACTAAAAAAAGTTAACTTGGATCATGCATAAATCATGCACTGCATAACTAATTACGGATAGTCACATTACACGGAGGTAGCAAGAGACCATACGTGGGTTGATTATTGATTATTATTGATTTCGTACGGTGCAAACGTATGATATGACCTTACCTTGCTCACGGGATGACTAGGCATTAGAGGCGCCAACCACCTGGCTATGGGTTAAGTCTAGAGGCCTTCGTTTAGGGGTGAGTGAAGGCTGCGTGAACCTACTCATAATCATATGTAGAACTCATTTTGATAATGTTAGTAATGGATGTACCATTACATTTTAAATACGAAACGCGGAGTTTCGTTACGAAATAAGTTCTAATATGATACCCGAATCCGACAATTCCGATGAATCTCTAACCTTGACTTTAGAAGGCGTTAAATCTAAGTTGCATGTAGTACCTGGTCACCTGCATGTATTTGTTTGGCATACTGCTTGTTCATACATTCACTTAGTTGAACTTAACTGTTGTATAACTTGATTACTGTATGGTTGAGGGAAATTATCCTACTAAGCTAGTAAACTTATACCCTTGTAGTCTTCTTTCGTAGGCCGACCGTTTTGTGGAGTTAGGTCGTCGTATGCTTGAGGTTAGTTTCCTCCTTGGGGTCAATGTAAGAGCTGGATGAAGATGGAGAGTACTTGTGGATAAATTATAAATTTGAATATGTAATTTTTATATTAGTCTAACTTTAGATACGTTTTAGACTCTGTATCTGTAAACTTTTATACAAATAAGCTATGTATTATGTTTTTATAATATTATTATTTGTCATGAAATGATATTGCTTAAGCTTACGCACTCTTAGTAGTTAGTAGTAGCTGTAGCCTTGTGTATTATATAAAAGGGTCGTCGATTGTAAGAGAATTTAATCTGTAATCTTTTGTACGGTATACAGTGACTGTCATGACTAACCCCCTCGAATCATGATACATGCTATTTTGTGATTCTCTTCTCGACTTAGATTCGTGATCCATTTCCGATTCATATTCGGTACCATACTTCTAGCGTATACCTTACTATTATTTTATTTAATACCTATGTTGTTGGTTTGATTAAATATTGTTAGTATTCAATTATTTCTTTTAAATTATTTGTTTATTATGCTATATAGTGTTACTTATGTAAGAATTATTATTAAAATTATCTTATCATATTTCGGATCGTAGTTATAGGTATATATATATATATATATATATATATTGAGGCCAATTTTTGTTTCTATTATATTCAACTTGGGTCGCTATCTTCTATTTATTTACATATTTTGTTAATGATCGTATTTTATATAATAATCTCATATGTTAATCTTAGTGTATTATTATACTATACTATTATTAGTATGTCTTATTTTGATATCAACAGTATTTTGATCTAAGTATTTTCTTTATCTTATTATTACGTATATATATATATATTATATTTTATCGTATTCGGTATGTTGGTTATAGATATATATACATATATATGTTAGGGCCAAGTTTCTATTTATGTATATAAAGTATATTATAATACGCTTGGTATGTCCATTTTATGTGTCATCTATTATTATGTATTTTCTTACTGGTTGTTAAGAATTATACTATCTTCTATTTAGGTATGTATTACTTATTTACTATATCAATTCAATAATCTATATTATTCAGTACTTTAGTATTGTATCAATTATATACCTTCTTATATATATATATAAATATATATATTATATATTTTACAAATTTCTATAAAAGTGATCTTATATATATATATATATAGTTATAACATCTTTTTAGTTTAACCGTATTATGTTATTATTATTTAGCTTAACAATTTCTTTTGGGACCTAAATGAAATAGATCATAAACACATAGATAACTCTTAGGTAGGACTTAGTCTTAGAATATAAGGGTTAACGTGCTACTCATTTTCTTTTAGATTCGCCGTATTCAATTTCCTTTGTCGAGGTTTGACTTTTGTTCGGGTTTGAGATTAAAGTATTATATTCGACCTTGGAGTGATTCCAGGTGCATGGTGTTGTTATGTGCTTGTGATTGCTAGGTTAGAAATGATCTAACCGGACTAACATATATTCGGCCTAATTGATCTTAGATGCCAATTGTGCTTGACTCGCTTGCTATAAGGGCCCGTAGTGGCAGATCTCTAAAGAGGCAACTGTTGATCATGTGTGAGGTTTTTCTAGTAGACTTTCACATGGGACGACGTAGCTAGAATATTAGGCTCTAGACTTTAGTTTCTAGGCGTAAAGGACTTAAAGGAAAACGTATAATTATATTCACCTATTTATGTAGGTAAATATCAAGTGTAGTAGAGTTTGAATACTCCTTTATTGTTTTGTGGGCCTAAATTAAGATAATTAAATTGTTGTATGTATTATTCTACTATATTTGCATCATTGTATGTGAATGATTCATCTTAGCATGCGTATGTGTTTGTACACCTGTACTGGGCGTTGGCTCATTCTTTTCTTTTTCAGGTATTGGATCTGAGGACTTCCTTATTTATAAGGAGACGTTTGTCGATGACATCCATGAAGAGGATGGAGTTGAGTATCTATATTTCTATGATTACTAGATTAGGTGATATCTATGATACTGGTGGTTATGTTTTGTTGAGAATTTGTTCTTTTGAGGAGATGGACTCCTTTTGATATTTGAAGATTTTAGTTATTTGTTTTATCGTATGTTGTTGGCTATGAGTCGATACACTCCTAAACTTTGGTAGTTTTCCAGTTTTTATGAGTTATGAGTGAATGCAGTTTCCCACTTCTTAGTGGATTATATATATTATGTGGTGTTATTCTTTATGTCTCGATGGTGGACTTAAAAAGGCTTACATATTTCGGACGAGACAGGATATGTGGTGAGTTGTAGTGCCATTTAAGTTCTCAAGGCATTATGACTTTTGGTAGTATTAGAGCATAAGGTTAAGGGAATCTTAGAAAAGTAAGAATGGAATTAAGTTCTAGATAAGTATGAATCATAGTAGACTCAGATTTGATTTATCAAGTTAAAGTTGCTGAATTTTGTGCTAATGTTGGTTTATGGTTATTAAAGACTCTTGTATTGTTAGCATATGTCCTTGCAGTTGTCTTTTACTATGTTTCTAAGTAGATTATCCTCATTCTACTAACTTCTTCATGTTATCTCTTGTTCCCTATTTACTTCTTGTAGTATGCCTCCTAGACATGTTATAAGACCAGGTTCTTCTTCCTCGAGGGGATAGGATACCCCGTATGATGCGTTTCCTCTTAAGCCGCTACACCTAAGAGGTGCTAGAGTTTAGATGGGTTCAAGTTCTCAAAGAGACACTGGAGACCAAAGGGACCAACAGAAGCATACTCAGGCTCCTAATATTACTTCTATGTTACTTGAGACTATGAATTATTTGGTTAGGGTATTAGCATAATAGACTGCTCCTAGAGAGAGAGTTATTAGCTTAGATAAGTTTGCTCAGCAGGTTAGTGATTTTAACCCAAGGGGTGAGGACTCCCTGGCTACTGATAGATGGATGGAGGACCTGGAGAGTGTTTTTGTTGCCTTCCATGTGCTTGATGATAGGAAGGTAGACTATGCTGCTTTTAAGCTTAAGCTTACTGCTACTACTAGGTAGGCAAGTAAGCCTAGGAAGATTGAGGGGCTACTTACTTAGCTAAAGTTTAAGAATCTGTTTTATGCTAAAATTTTTCCTACCAACATAAGAGACCAGTTGTAGGATGCTTACTTCAGCTGTCAGTAGGGCTATAGATCAATTGAGGAGTATGAGGCCGAGATGAGTCATTTGTTCAAATTCTTACCTCTAACTATGAGAGCAAATGATGAGGCTAAAGCTTATAGATTCTTAGTTGGGTTGGAGTCAGAGTTACAGATTGTAGTTGATGCCTTTTAGTTGGACACTTATGCAGAGAATGTGATAAAAGCGAAGCATATGGAAAGAAATTTGAAGAAGAAGAAGGGTATACTATTAGCTCTATCAAGTTATATAGTAGGAAAAAGGCTTGCTTCTGGAGATATGGTTTAAGGAAGTGGGAAGAAGTAACTTAGGTGATGACCAAATCAATGAGCCAGACACTTCCTCATGTTCAGATTAAAGCCCCATTCCCAGCTCCAATGGTATAGGTACCTTCAATTGTCAAGTGCCCTAGATGTTATGGACTATATGAGATTAGATCTTGCAAATGGCCAAAGGGTGCTTGCTTTTCTTACGGGAAGACTAGTCACTTTAGTAGGGATTTCACTAACAAGTTAGTACTACTCTCTTTCTGCTGCGTCTGTACTTGGAGGGGACACCTAGCTATGGATTGCACCGAGAGGCTTACAGGGAGTCAAGCTAAAGCAGGACAGCAAACTGCTAAACTTCTAGCTAAAGCTCAGATAGGGTGACAGTAAACTGGAGGACCGAGACAGAGAACTCTAGCAAAAGTTCTTGCACTTCATCAGTAGCATAAAGATTTACCTAATGAGGATATTGTTACAGGAACACTATTGGTCCACTCTTATAGTGTTTATGTATTGTTTGATACTGGTGCTACAAATTCTTGTATTTTTTAGATGTTTATGTGTATATGTGCTTGATTCCTAAGTCTTTGGTTGGGTCTTTGAGTGTCTGTACACCTTTGAGAGTTAGGAAAGCTTTGGAGAGGATTTGTAGAGCAATTCATGTGGAAATTAAGGGTAAAGTTTTGCTAGCAAATTTTTTAGTTTTGAATATGTCTGAATTTGATGTGATTTTGGGTATGGATTGGCTGGCTAGATATCGAGCTATCATAGATTGTTTTGGTATGATGGTGCACTTTGCACTAGATGATGGAAGTGAGTTCAACTTTAAATTGGATGCTCAAAGGCCGATTAAGTTGCATACTTATGAATTGTAGGATAAGAGGAGGATTTCAGCTTTGTCCTCAATGTTGAGCCCTATTTTTTATTTCCTTAATATAACCTATATTAAGCCTAGCCCGCTTAATATAAATTATTAGATATTAAATTAATAAAATATTTATAAATAATTTTAAAAAAAAATGAAGTTGCCAATCAATTCAACTAGTAAAAATGAAATTAAGGTTTTTGGGTGGGAAAACCCTAATTTGGCTACTGATCTATAGATTTTCTAAAAAATGATTTTTAGAAGATTAAACAAAAAAGGGGGGGAGGGGGGTTCGAAGGCTAACCTATTAAGACTAAGTCAGCATATAAAAATTTAAAAAAAGTTAATGGGCTTTCATTTTTATAATTTTCTAAAAAAACTAAAAATAAACTTAAATAAGCAAAATATAACTCAAGTGATTTTTTTATTATTTTTATATTACGAATTTCTAAGAAAAGAAAAAAAATATTTTTTTTTATTTTTTTATACAGTTACCTCGAAGGTACCTACATATCCATTAATCAGTATCAAAACGACCATAATTCTCTTTTATAAAATTTTTAGTATGTGAGTCATTTTTTATTTTGAAATTGATCCAGGTTTAAGTTTATTTATCAATTTATTATTATTTTTTAAAACCTAAGAAATCTAATTTTGTTGAATTAAATAAAAAAAACCCTAACTAACTAAATCCCTTTTTAAAAAACTTAACTTAAGATTTTTTTTTTATTTTTGAAAACCACTATATGTCAAAATATATATTTTATTTAAAAAACAAGATTTAAAAAAAAATCATTCAATTAAATTTTATTGGAATGGCTTTAAAAAAGTTGCAATACAAATAAATAATAACAAAGAAAACCTACACTAAAACACAAAAAAAATTAATAAAGGAAAAAAAAAAACATAACTAATAAAGTAAATTAATAAAAATTAATGAAGTAAATAAATAAATTTATGAAATTTTACCTAGTGTCGGATTGTATCGATGTTGGGTAGTAATGGGTGAGCATTTGGACGTTGTCAGGCAAGATTGGGCAACGCTGGGGTGCTGTTGGGAAACATTAGGTGAGCAATTAGACGATACTAGGCACGTCACAACCCGAGGGGGCTAGTTATGGCAATCGTCATATACCGTACAAAAGATTGCAAATTGAATTCCCTTACAATGAACAACCCTTTATACGATACACAACGCTATAGCTACAACTAATAATCAAAAGTTGCGGAAGTATAAGTAATATCATTTTATGATAACAATAATAAAATATAAAAACATAACACATAATCCATTTATATAAGAATTTACAGATAAGAAATTTAAAGCATTTCTTAATTCAAACTAGTATCATTTGATTACATAATCAGCTCTATAATCTAAATAAGCTATCATAAGTACACTTTGATCACATCTTGCTCCCATATTGACCCCCAAATGAACCACTAACCTCAGGTATGCAACAGCCCGACTCCACGAATAACTCTGCCTGCGAAAGAAGACTATAAGAGTATAAGCTAACTAGCTTAGTGAGATAATCCCTTCAACCATTTAGCAATCAAGTTATACAATAATTAAGTTAAATCAAATGAATGCATGTAAATCAGTATGCCAAACAAATACATACAGGTGATCAGGTACTGCATGCAACTTAGATTTAACGTCCTTTGAAGTCAGGGTTGGAGATACATCGGCACAGTCAGATCTGGATATCATACTAGAACTTATTTCATAACAAAACTCCGCATTTCGTATTTAAAATGTAATGATATATTCATTTTCAATTTTATCAAAAACAAGTTCTATATATGATTGTGAGTAGGTTCATGCAGCCCGCACTTATCCCTAAACAAAGGCCTCTAGACTCGACCCTTAGTCAGGCAATTGAAACCTCCAACGCTTAGTAATCTCGCGAGCCAGGGTAAAATCATATCACACGTGTAGACCATACGATATCTATAATAATCAATAATCAACCCATATATGGTCTCTCGCTACCTCCATGTAATGTGATTGTCAGAATTAGCTATGCAATGTATAATTATACATGTTTCAAGTTAACTTTTTCTAGTCGAGTAAAATTAGGTCTTATTATTTAGCGATCATTCAAAGTCACAAACAATCAATTCCTAGTGAATCTACTATGCAACAATCAATACATTATTGTAATTTAAAGTAAATTCACCATTAACAACTAATTATTATACACGAGCATAACCCAACCCCATACAACATTCCATTTTTTATCATAACTTATATTCACTAACTACAAACACAAACAAGTATGAAATCATTAGGAAAACTCACTTAGCCATAGGCGACTCAGAGATCGTAATAATCTAGTGGCAGCTTAGGGTCAATATCAAGATCACCTGAAAATAATAAAAATTTGAAAGTTTGGGAATTTAAAGTTAAACTAGTATCGTAATTTGTAAGGTCTACTTCACCTAGTTATGTGAAATTGTCGATTCGAGTTTTTTATCAAATCGTGTATAACTTTTTCGTTTTAGCTCGGATCGTTATGAACTTATAGTCCATTTTGATCTTTTTCAAGCGTATTTTCTCGTAGCGAGGTTTGTTTTGAACGTTGTGACTCACAATTTGAATTGTGATATAAAAATATCATAAAATTTATTATTTTAATTTAAAAAATTATAAAATGTTAATTTTGGCTTTTTCTGAATATATTTATGATTTAATAATTATTTAAATCATATAATTGATAATTTTATTATTTTAAGCATATTTTACCTTAGTTACTCATTTTTACTTATTTTTGAGATTTTAAACGTATTATAATTATAATTATTATTATTATTACTATTATTTTTATTATTTATTATTTTCTTATTATTCATTTGTATTTTATGATATACATATATATATGTACTTATACTATATTTGATTAATTTTATAATTCACTTTAATTAGTAATTCCTAATTTATGGTAATATATATATATACCTACTCCTTACATATTTATGAATTTATTTTATTTAGTAAATATTATTATATCATATATACTACTTAATATTCAGTATACTCTATATATACTATATGTTATACATATATTTACACCACATACATGTATACCTATATATATATAAATATAGCTTACATGTGTACATAAATATATAAATACCAAATACATACATATATATATAGATATAATATACGAATACTTATACTTATATCTATACATATGAAATAAAGATTGTATACATATATACATACTTAGCTAATTTCACTTGTACACCCATATATAGATATATATTCCTATATTTAATTTGTGAAAATAATAAATACATACTATATGTAGTCTTATGGATACATACACATAACGTATATTCTACCTAGATACATACATGTCTACATACATATCTTTATACATGCATACATATATATATATATATATATATATATTAAGTTATCTACTTATGCACACATACATGTATATATAATGAAATATTTAATAAAATACAACACAAATACTTAGTATATACATATATATACCATATAATATACATATATACCACTAAAATAACTATACTTGCATAATTATATTAAATTTTCTTCTTCTTTTCTTCCTCCTCCTTCTTTTTCTTCTTATGCTTCTCCTTGTTCTTCTCGATTTTCTATTGTTTTCTTTTTACTTTGCTTTTCTTTTCTTTTGTTTTTCACTTTGTGTTTTTGGTTTGGTGTCTTTTTTTTTTTTTTTTATTTTAGATATTTGGGACGTGATTCAGTAGAAGAAAGCAAAGAAATAATAATAATGAAAAAAAACACAAGATCCTTATCCCATTAGATTTGGCATTAAATTAGAAATGACATTTTCTTTATTAATTTGTCCTTTCTCCCTTAATTGGTTAACACATGTCCTTAAAATTACACACATGGGCTGCTACATTTGCAACTGTAAATCACGTGGAAAAGGAAGAAACTAGAAGAAGAAAAGAAAAGAAGGAAAAAGAAAGAAAGGAAAATAGAAAAAAAATGGGAGAAAAGAAAATTAGAAATATTTATATGTAATTTTTATAAACATAAAAATCATAAAAATAATCAACATAAATTAATTTTAAAAATTTATGAAAATTTATCAATTTAATTGATACTCGTTACAATTATAATTTTATAAGTTATTTTAATAATTTCATTAAAATTTTACGCAATTACGAGATTTAATCGATAACTGCAATCAACTACAATTATATCATTATTAAGTGTTATTTAACTATTTAATAGACTTAAAGTTATAGTTTTAAGGTTTCGATCAAATTCGGGTTCAATTTTGGTTAATTGTGCATAAATCAAATTTAGGGTTTTAGTACCTGATTTAGGATTTCGATCAATTTTTAGGGTTTTTATTATCGGTGTTATATTCGATTTATTAAGTTTTATAAGCTTTTACTGTTACTAATCTTATCAACTCATTACATCGTTTAGGACACTTAGACTTAAATTAGGGTTCGATTTTCTAGTATTTACAAGGTGAGCGTAGGCAAGCGACTAGACGATACTAAGTGAGCGTAGGCGAGCGACTGGGTGACAATAGCGGTGGGTTGGGCGACACTAAGCGAGTTTAGGTGACATTGGGTGTGTACGAGGGTACTACTAAGCAAACGTAGGCGCTGTAAGCAAGAGCATGGGCGATACTAGGCATGCGTGGGTGAGGGACTAGGCTACAATGTATGATTATAGGTGCAGTGGGCGATAGTAGGCGACAATGGGTGATGATTGGGCAATGCTAGGCGACGGTTAGGCGATAGTGGGCGATGGTTGGGCGACAAATGGGCGATAATAGGCGACGGTTGGGCGATGCTTGGCGATAGTGAGCAATGGTTGGGGGCTTGTCTTGGGCATGTTGAGTGTGTGTGTATGTAATTTTTTTTTCTTTTCTTTTTTGCATTTTTTTTTTCATTCTTTCATTCCCAATTGCCCATCATTCCCACTTAAGTATTTGTAGGCCTATAATCACATCTTTCATATGTTAAGATATGATTATAATCTTAAATATGGAAGATATGATTATGATTTTTCTAAAAACCTTACTTTATTTTTGGTTTTTTCTTTTCAAGCCCAATCTGATCTACTACAATTTAGCCCAATCATTCCTAAATTTGATTTGAGCCCATAAATTAGATAAATATTTATTATATATTGGTCTGGCCCAAAATATTTTAGTAATAGTCGAATTCGCCAAAAATTAATTAAGCCCACATTGTCATCTTATCCAACAATCTAACTCAATTCAATTCAACATAATACGACTCGACTTATAACTTGACTCGACACAACCTGACTTGATTTTCTTTTTTCTTTTTTTTCGTTTTTCATCTTTTTCTTTTTTTATTTTTCTTTTATATTTTTTTATTTTCATTTATTTATTTATTTTTCTATTATTTATTAACCTAGCTCAATTAATTAAAAAAAATGGCAAAAAATAAGGTGTCTACAACTACCCCTCTTTATAGTGAAGTTCAATTAGAACTTAGCTACAAAGACGAAAGAAATACCCATTTTTGTCAAACCTGACTTAGATAATCCAAAGAGGATAAATCTCTTTGAGATTAAAACTCATTTCAGCGAATAATCTGAAGAGGACAGATCTCTTCAAGATTCCAAAAAAAAACTTTGTTTCAGTTTGTGAATGATCCAAAGAGAATAGATCTCCTCGAGATTCTTGCTTTTCTTTGATGAATAATCTGAAGAGGATAGATCTCTTCACAATTTCTTTTGATCCGGTGATTAACCTAAAGTGGATAAATCTCTTTAAGATTTGTTTTGAGTTGATAAATGATTTGAAGAGGATAAATCTCTTCAAGATTTTTGCTTGATTTTATGGATGACTCGAAAAGGATAGATCTCTTCGAGATTTTAAGAAAACTTCGTTTGGTGGATAATCCGAAGATAATAGATCTCTTCGTGATTTCAAAAAACTTGCTTTAGTAGATAACTCGAAAAGGATAGATCTCTCCAAGATTTCTTTTGATTTAATCCGAAGAGGATAGATCTCTTCGAGATTTATCTTAACTGGGTGGATAATTTGAAGAAGATAGATCTCTTTGAGACTTCTTTTGACTTGGTGATGGATTTGAAGAGGCTAAATCTCTTCGAGATTTCTTTTGACTTAGTAGAGAATTCGAAGAGGATAAATCTCTTCAAGATTTCAAAAACTGGTTTTTCTAGAAAGGATAGATCTTCCGAAGACAATATAAAAGGACATTCATTAAAAACAAAATGAGACAATGCTCTCATGAGTAGGCGATATTTTAAATGACTAGATGATGTTCGTCTAAGTAAACAATCTAACGAAGGAATAGATAGCGCTTCTTTGAGCAAGTGATCTTAAAAAGGAATAAATAAAATAGCGATCCTAGCAAAAGACTACATAAGAGAGCGCTCCTATGAGCAAGCAATCCTATAAAGGAAGAAAACTTTCATAAGTTTTGACAAATTGATCTGTGACTTGAGTTTGAGGGATTTTGATGACTCCTTGAAAAATTTTAACTTTTTTTTTCTTTTTAAGAAATCTCTCTTTGATAATTTTAAAGTTTCATTCCTTTTTTGGAAATTTTTTTTTAAGAAATTCTAGAAAACACTCTTCAATAGAAAATCGTGCTACTAACAAGTAAAAAGTCTTGAAAACTCTTAAAGATCACCAATAAGGGGTTGGTTTCCCCTTACCTGTTGATCACTTATTTTCTCAATCTTTTTTTATGGAGCATAATTCATGATTTCTAAACTTTTTAAAAGTACTGACTTCAAACTTGGGATAAATGATCGTTCATATTCTTCAACAGTTTAATTTTCTACTAAGAGGATAGATATCATTACTTGAAATGTTTAGTCAAACTAGACTTCCTTGTAATCTCATAAGTCTATTTTTACTCTCAATATCAATTCCAAAAATTGTAGCCTATTTTGTAAGTGATACATTCTAGTTAATCAATAGGTCTTTTCTGGGTTTGCAATGTAAGGCCTTTGGTCAATGGTTTAAGCAAATGGATATCAATGTACTTAGCCAATTTTGAAGAAATCATTTACAATTTGTCCCGAGTTTACAAGTCAAGAACCTAAGAGAAGCTAAATATGGGCTTATTCCAGTTTCATGAGCAAATTTTGTTAGAGATAAGTTGTTTTTCTTTAGTCAAAAGAGTTTCATTAAGGTTAGTATAGTGAGTGGGATCATAAAATGAGGGCTTTGCTTTTGGGCTTATGAATTGAAAGTATTTGGCCTCAAATATCCTTTATAGGTTTGTACTTTAGGCTTATTGATAATTTAGCTCAGCTCTGAAGGCGATAACCTTGCTAAGATTTTCAATCTTTTTGTTTTCCTTTCTTCATTTTTCTTTTCTTCCCCCATTGTCACGAACTGAGGATGGCCTAGTCGTGGCATACGCCGTATACTATACGAAGAACCCCTAATTGGTTACCCTTCCAATCAAGAATTCTTCATACAATATACAAGGCTCTATAACTATTAGTTTCCCAAGAACACACAGATTCACATGATATCATCACACTAACATATTTATATAAAATTTGAACTACAAAGCTTACATTATATAGTAAGTGAGTACATCTAAGTCTATAATACTAGTAAAGCAAAAGTATAAGAGTAAGAGTCTACATAAACTGTTCGCTCTCAATACACAAGACAACTCACTCTTGCCTGAGTCCCTAAGCTAACCTGTGGCATCCCTCGACCAGCCTCTATGAACAGGCTATCCTACAGCAAAAGTCTAAAAGAGTGTAAGCCTAAGCTTAGTGAGCAAAACCTTCAACCACACCACAAGCAAGTTATAAGTACATTATATTCACGCATATGAATGAATGATAAAACAGAATGCCAAATAATATGTATAATTAACTAGTTCATATACGTAACTCATATTTAACGCCCTTCGAAGTCAGGGTTGGAGTATACACGACACCAATTGGATCCGAGTATTATACTAGAACTTACTTTACTATGGAACTCCACACTCAGTACTTAAATCAAATAATTCTTTTATTTTCATAAAAATCAAGTTTTATTATAATCATGAGTGAGCCCCCGCAGTCTACACTCACCCCTAAATGGAGGCCTCTAGACTCAACCTTTAGCCAGAAAGTTGGCGCCTCCAACACCAAGTGTTCTCGCGGGCCAGGGTAAGGTCATTTTGTACAAGTGCATCGTACAGAACCAATAAATGAATAATAACAACCCCCAAATAGCCTCTCTTTACCTCCGTATGATGTGACAGCCAGAATGTATCTATGTGATGCATGTTAATGCATGTTCCAGTTTCTTTTTATAAGCCAAGCATAGTTAAGTTTAAATTATGCTATGACAATCCAATAGTACACACAATCATTTTCTATACTACCATGCAACAAACAAGGCATTATCTGTACTTAAGATAATTTCACAATTCAACATACAATATCATACACAAGCATTTCCCAAACCCCATACAATAGTCAATTAACAATAATATTTAAGTCAACTCTCTACAATCACAAACAAGCATGGAATCATAAGGTAAATACTCGTTCGACCATGGCGACTCACCCTAATCATAGTAATCGATTGGAAGATCCTCGCTTACCTTGGGATTGAGGTGTTTGATTAAATGTATGAGCTTGAGTGAGGTGTATATGTTCTGGATTTTTTTTTCATTTTAAAGAAATTAAATTGTCTATAACAATATTTGCTCATGAATTGGTACAACTAAGGCAAGCATAAAGAATTAGATATTTATTAACTCATAAATAGGTCAAGAAAAGCTTAAAATAGTAAATTATGATTATTTAAGTTAAAATGGTAAAATTCATAATATTTTTACATCAAAATCGAAAATGTTGTTTACAATGTCTAAAATGGACCCTGCTATGAGAAAGTAGATTCGAAAACAATAAAAATCAACTATAAGTTTATAAAAATCAAAGTTAAAACGAAAAAGTTGTACATAATTAAAACTTTAAGATAAACCAAGAAACGTAAGTAAAATATTTAAGTTAAATTATATTTATACCATACTTGAGTTATAGTGGAAAACTAGGTAAATAACAATAGATATTTAGTTAATCGATAAACCTAGTTTTCAGAATATTTATAAATTTATTTATCTTTTAGGTACCCAATTATCAAGAATTAGAAATCCGAAAGGATTAGAGAGTGAATATTAACCTAGGTAAGGGAGTTCTTATGATCTGTTATCTGCTTACTGTCTGTGATTTGTATGTTGCTTATTGATTGATACTAATTGTTTGATTGAAAAACTAATTGCTTTGTGTCCTATCATCCATGTGATCACTTTCTTAAACTGGTAAATATAAATGTTCAACTAAAATAACTAGTTATATCTATCGCATATATGTGACCCAATTGGTATATTGATGGAGAATGCTAGCTTTGCATATTTTTTAGAAAATTATTTTTGGAAAACATTTTTCCAATCTTAACTATATTTTATATGATTTCTGTAAGGGCTTGTAATGGTCGTGAATGATATTTTTATTGTTTAGGCAAAGGTAACATAGCATCTTCAATTGACTACGAGAGGACTTGCATATTTGTACTCATGGGGCCTTGGATATATTTGATAGCAAGAGGACTCACTTTGTGTGCCCGAAGGGCCTTTGATATGTTCGATGGATAACCCTAATTGAGATCTACCTATATTAATTGTTGTTTCTCGGCTAGGATAATAGTCAAGTATCGTCTAGTAGGACTTTTCCCTTAAGCAGCCTCATGCAATTAAGGTAAAATGCTTTGTAAGAATAAGTATGGAGGATAATCGACGCCTAAGCAATATAAATTTACACCTTCTATAATTCCGAACTCCTAGGGATATGTTGCTTGCATTCATTTCACTTATAGATAGATTATATGGGTGCTAATAATGTTTGATAACTTGTTTGAAAGGTAATAGTGAGGAACAAACTCACTGAGCCACGATTTGCTTATTCCCCTATAGTTTCTTTTGTAGATTCATTTAAGTAGGAATTGGGGAGTATCTTGAGAATAAAGTACAAACCGAAAATAAGTTTGATAATGTTAGAATTGATTGAAATATGAATAGTTGATATAGAAACAACTAGTGTAGAAAATATTTATATGAGATTATAGACAATATAAGATTTCTTATAAATTATTAAGTTATTTTACCTTATCTTAGCATTTAATAAGGGATACCGATTCTCAACAATTCTGATTGACTATGAAATATCGGATATCCATAGTTAATTATATTTTACAGTAAGTTAATTAATTAAAATCGAAAACCTTAGTGACTCATCATTTAAAGTCTTATAATCTCTAACTTGTAAGGTAGTTTTCATATCATGGGTGCACCCATGAAATGAAAATTTTAAGCAATCTTACTAGGCTCCCTTTAAGGTCATGACATTAGGAATCTTACTTTAAATGATATGATTAAACTTTAATTTACATAAATTAGATTTTAAACTTCAATATGATTTCTATCATGCCCCA
This sequence comes from Lumnitzera racemosa, assembly GCA_024138005.1. Taxonomy (NCBI): domain Eukaryota; kingdom Viridiplantae; phylum Streptophyta; class Magnoliopsida; order Myrtales; family Combretaceae; genus Lumnitzera; species Lumnitzera racemosa. The sequence goes on along the minus strand of JAMXBC010000008.1, from coordinate 50,549,939 downwards.
AAGTAGTAGAATCATAATGGTCTCGATGTACAAACCATTCTAGGGTTAAAGTTGACCTTACAGCTATTATCTTAGACCCAATTTACATAAGGCATCAACAACTAACTTACTTTAAAGTAAACCGTTTATAAATAAACATGTTATTTACCTATGAAATTATTAAGAACCATAATTACTCTAAAATAATATGAGTATATTACAAGATTTAGTAGCCTAATCATTATCTACTTAAGAAATACATAAATTATTACTAAAAGCTTTAAAAGAAAATCCAAACTTGTGAGTGTATCAAATCCTCAATTTTATATCCTCACTCCCTAAGATCTAGTAGTTGTTGGCTTTAAGGTAGTTATATTTATTACTAAAAGCTTTAAAAGAAAATCCAAACTTGTGAGTGTATCAAATCCTCAATTTTATATCCTCACTCCCTAAGATCTAGTAGTTGTTGGCTTTAAGGTAGTTATATGGTTGCTTCTTAGCTGACACCTGTAACAACATCTATAGGGATGTGAGCAACCAACCACTTAGTAAGTTAGGACAAAAACTTAAAACTATACATCAAACATAAACAGAGTTATCAACCAAATTACTTAAATACAATGTATGTATAAGCAAATGCCATCGTACGACGTTTTCGATCCATTGTGAAATTAAAGAAATTACACCCGCTCTAATCCAGGTTAAAGAGTTTCCATATTATGCAATAACTCACGACCAAACTTAGGCTTGTACAATAAAGACACCACTCCTCCCATAACTACTTTTAAACCGTTGACTTCAACCTTGTCGCGATCTCCTCACATGTCACTTAATTTGACTAAAGATGAAGAAGAAATCCATCATACTATCCAATACTATCCCTTTCAAAAGGGTCAGTATTCAGCCGAAGAACCTTAGCGTTTCTCTTAATGAGTTGCTATACAAGTCTATTTTAGAATTACAAGTCATATATTTAATAAGATTAGATTTAAGGTGTTCAGTCATTTCAAACAAATCACATAAATGCAAACCAGAGTAATAAACCATAATCATATCATCAAACTTAGAAACAAGCATATACAGGTATGCACACAGTCAACTATCTAACAAACACAACCACATATAATTTTAAACCTCCAAGTACTATAATTTAGTACTCCGAAATACAGTAACGTATTAATCCCAACTTACTTGGATTTCCCGCTTGCTCACTTAAAGTGCGACTCGCACAGGCCATTGCCGATAATCCCCATAATACAAATGTTATTTTAGTTTCCACATAACTACCATATATATGTTTTGTTATGTAATTTAGATTATGATTATCTTTGGTTTATGATCTTCTTATATTTAGTCATTTAGGTCTAAGTCTTTTAGAATTACTTCTCTTGTTCGGCTAGGTTTCAAATTTGCTTCTTACTCTGATTATGGTTTCAACTTTTGAATTAGGTTTTAATTTACCTTTTTCTTTCTATTACTTTTTGTTTGTAAGTCTTTTAAATGCCTTTCAACCTTTTTCTTATGGTTTATTTAATGAGTATAGCCTTTGGTTTAGGTTTTTGACTTACTATCTAATATACCTATACTAATCATAATTCAAATTCTGCTTCTAAATTAGATTTTATTTCAGGAATAATCTATATTTAAACATAACCATTTATACATATGTATATATATACATATAAGTTTTAAGTCATTAATTTTTATTTTAAGATTATAATTTTACTCGATTATTCAAATTATATATCTCCTATAACCAAATTAGTTCTAAATTAATTCTTGATTCAGTTTTTGAATCAAGTTTTGTTATAGCTACTTATTACTATTTTTATTTGTAAACCCTGAGAATTCCTTCCAAACTAATATGTGTAATTCATCTAACTATGCCTAAGTATCCTTAATCTCCATTTTAGCTCCTAATTAGTATTTCAATCAATATAGTACACTATTTTTCTAATTTAGTTACCGAATTAGCTCCTAATGTAAAAATAACCTACATTTTCATGTAATTTCATAAATTCACCTTACAAATCAAATTTATATCATATTCCTAATATTATAATACCATTAATTTTCGCCTAATATTTTCTACACATTTAATTCCTATATACACATTATTTATTATTGCATATTATTCAATTATATTACCTATTTAACACTTCTAACACCACATATATTGTCCTTCATTATCCAATAACATATATAAATGTCTAATTATATTCTAAATCAGAATTTATACCTAATTTACCCTAAATCAAAATATTAGCTTATTTATGCTCCTTTACTCATTATTTATCACATAATATATATAATACAAACTTCTAACAGCCCAAATGCTACAAATATCATGCTACATCAATAATTAACATCCTAGTGAAGACCATTAGGCTAAACTCAACAGAAGGGGAGCGTGAATTGAGTTTTAAGATAATATGCAATTCTTTTCAAGATTTCCAATTAAATGCAATAACAAAAGTGATCAAAACGATGATAAAATAATAATAAGCACAAAAATTAAAAGAGATAAGGATAGAGTAATTCAAGCCTAGATATAACGTAAAGTTCAAACTACCCCCTAATCTCCATGGACTCACAATGCCTCCAATAGAGAACTTCACACTACTTTATCAATTTCTTAACACAATGCTCCAAGAGCTACACAAGTTTATACAATCTCTTTCACATACAACAAACTCAAGTATAGTGCTTTTCTCTCAAAATTGCAAATGTAAGAACTTTCAAGCTCTACAAACTAGGTCTCTTTTTGGTTGATTGCAAGTAAAGTATACAAGAGACAAAAAAGAAGTAATGAAGTTAAAGAATGTAAGAGAATGTCTTTTAATTGCAATAAAATATCATATCTTAATTCTCTTTGGTTAGATTGTTGAGCATTTATATTAACTCATTGAATTCTTCCCATTATCATACATTAAATGCTCTAACAACTACTTCAAACAAGCTTACCCACATGAACACCAGTAAGTGAACCGGCATGCTGGCTCTTCATGACCAAGGAGTTCTTCCTTTTGTCATCCAAGGCTTTATACTATCAGCTTAGTTTTTCCTTAAGCTGTCATGCTAGAAGGCCAAGTATCACCTTGTTAGATATCTATCATACATTTTAATGATAACAAAAAGGGTTAAAAGCTAATGAATGTTTAGGAGTGTAGGCTTACAAAAAGGTTTTTCAGAAAGTTAATTTTAGCAAAATTAAGTTGCATTCAGAAGTTTCAAATTGTTTGAAAATAGTCTATTCTAAAAAGTCTTCTGAAAGTATTACAAAAGCACTTATAAAAAGAATTGGTACAATACTTCAAAAGCTTGTTTAGAGACTTCTAAGAAAAGAAGGCTGATACTCTTCAAAAGGTTGGTCTAGAAAAATTACGTGGAATATTAATTTAAATCAGATTCAAACTAATAAAGAATTAGCTCCACTAGATTAGGTATATTAAGAAAATAAACTTAATCCTGTTTCACTAAAGATGGAGTTAAGATCTATAGGAATTATTTTTAAGCAAAAATATATTTAAAAAAATCAAGATATGCACTAAATTGGATAAGGATAAGGTTGAATCGGTTTTTGTGGGATCTCAAATTTCGAATATAAGGCTTATCTGTAAGTAGCTAACTAAAGCAGATTTTTTTCTTTTCAAAGCTTATCTAACAATTACGGATTGATCTAAACATGATAAGGAGAATCAACTTTGAATTTTCAAATGACTGAGATCTTCTCATAAAAATATCTAAGGAATTATTTAGAATAACTAACGGTTGGATAATTATGGAAGTAAAGAAAATATTCAAATTTTTAGCCGTTGGAAAAAGTCAATATAAAAAGAAAAGATTTAAAACGTGGATATACAACTCTAAAAAAATACTATCATTACACAAAAAAATTCTTGATCAGTATTTACCTTTTGAAAAGCTTCAGAAATTTCTTCAAATACTTTGTCAAAAAGCTACACCAAATCAAAATTCTACAACAAATGTTAATTCTTTCAAGTGTAAAATTATTTGAGACTTATACTTTTGTTCTTACTTATAATCTCTTTGCTGTATAGTAGATAAAAGATAGTTTGTACTCTGGAGATCTATATTCACCTAGATTGAAGAGTGGCTAGATAGGCAAAGCAAAATGTTGTAAAGTCATTGTGACAAATGATTGTAATTTGTTTGTGATTTGATTTAGTAAATCAAGTGGAATAGTATTAGTGAAGTAAATTAGGTCTTCAGCAGTAGAGCTAAAAGAAAATAGTAGGCAGAAGGCCAAAACTCTATAAAATCTTTGCCTGATTTTCTTCTTCTTTGCACTTTTACTTTGCAATTTTATTATTATGTGTTAAATTAAGAGGGGCAATTTCATTTTGTTTAACGAAAAAGTTTTCAAAAATTTAGAGATATCAATTTAACCCTCTCTTGATATCTTATACGAGACCAAAATACTTAAAAATACTTTTAACACACAACAAATAAATATACTTGGTAATCCAACTTCAAGATCATTTGATCACCGGTCAAAAGATTAGATATCTTGTAAAGTTAATTGATATATTTAATCATTAAGAAAATTAATTGATCTTATTCAGTTAACTCAATATAACCAAATAATACTTAATTTAATCACCTACTTATTTTGTTCCCTTTAAAAACATGTTTAAATATATACCTTTTGTTTTGTTCTCATCAAAATGAAATGATGAACTTTACGTTCAACACCTAGAACTAATTACATGGTAAATCAACGATTTTACCAAATTAATATTAAATTACAAAATTAAACCCAAATATTGCCTTTTATGCATGATTTTGGGGCCTAAAAATTAAGAAAAAATTAAGAAAATTAAATTTAAGAAAAAATCTTCACAACACTATAATATATATCTTAAATAATCTATATAAAAAATTTGAAGTCAAAACTATATCTTTAAGGTTATTTAAATCTAAACCGAAAACTAGCTCAAGTTTAGTGTAAACCTTACAAATCTAACCTTTCGAGTATACAATCGAACCATGTATTATAGATAATTTCCTTAAATCAATAAAGCTAATAAATTTAAAAATGATTAAAATTTTAATTATAAATTTAAACGAATATGAAAACTATAACTTATTAATCAAAACTCTAATCGCATACAAAAAATTTAAACCTTAAACATGTGTAACTATAAGAGATTAACCTCAAACTTAATTAAAAAAAAAAACCCTTAATAACTATGATAAAAACCTTAAGACTTAATGTAAACTCCATAAAGTTAACCGTTTATGTACAGTGTCAAACTCCAGTGTAGTGGGTAATTTCCTAAGATAAAAAGCTACATAAATTTAAAAGCGAATAAATTTTAAATTTAAAACCTAAAAAAATATAGGAAAAAAAAAACACAAATAGACTATTTGAAAATACCAATCGTAAAAGAAAACCCTAAGCCCTACCTAGGTGTACTCATAAAAATTTAAACTTAATAAAAACCTTAAACACTCAACCTTAAGATTATAAGACCCCATAATCTACCTTAATATTAATAAAAACATAGTTCAATAAAATTATCACTTGATACATTTAATCCTGAAAAACAAAATAGTTAACAAACGGTTAAAAGTAATTTGAAATAATGATAAACAAATAATTACAACTAATTAAATTAATTGATTAATAAATCCTATCTAGATGCCATGTATATAAGCGCATGTATATATATATATATTATTTATGTAATTTCTATATTAGTATTATTATTAATATTATCATAAATATTATCATCATTACTATATTAATAGTAAATATTATAATTGAACATATTGTATATTATATATATATGTATATTTAGCTTAATAGAGTACCTTAACTAAGTACTTTTATTATTTTGTTTAATTAAACCTTAATATAACTACACTTTAACCATCCCATTATATTAACTAAATCCCTAACTAAACTACCTATCATATTCTCTATCCCTTGCCCCATGAGAAAAAAAAAAAAAGGGGGACACACAATTCCCCCCACCCCTATCAATATTCGGCTGGCAAGCCATATGCTGCCACAATATGGAAAAAAAAATAATAATAATAAAATCAAATCATTTTGCTTTGCTTACAATTCATGCTAAAAGGGTAGCATCTTGTCTTCCTTTTCTTTTCTTTCTTTTTCTATTGACTTATCACCAACGCCAATTATTTTTCTTCCTTCTTCCATCCCCCCATTGGTTTCTTATCTTTATTTTCTTCTTCCTTTTCTTTTTCCTTCTCCTTTCTTTCCCATTGGCTAGTCATCCCCTGTTAGAATAAAGCTAGATATGATAACAATGTTATAAATTGCTTCTTCGTCCCATAGTGCAAGAGGTTCAATTGCTCAAACAAATTAAGGTAAACTTGAAACTTCATTTGGAACTCAATTACGATAGTTAAGACAACAAAACTGACCAGTTTCATTTCATTTTCATTCTCTTTCCTTGTTAAGTAGCGACTTGCACCGTTCATGGAATACGAGGCATAACGGAAACTCCGACGAAACTCCACACATCAGGTCAACGCAAGAAAAAGAAACACTAAGTTGCGGCTATTTGTAACTAATGTGAGTCGATCCATGTCCCTTATAACTAAGTTTTGAACCTCTATGATCTTGAAATAACACGAGAATCACATTTGTCACAAAGAACAAAATACAGAGGAGAGATATGTCCGAGGTGTCTGCAAGCATAAAGAAATTTCAGATATGCTCTATTCTGGTCCTTTTCTTCGTGTTTAGAAATTAATGAAACCATATGTTAACCTTCATTCTACTTAGCCTAAGCTAAGGATACTCCACAACTCAGTACATAAAAGCTAACCTCTCCATGTAGCCGAGAAGAAGACGATTGTGTTAATGTGAAAGTTGACTAATAGTACTTGCAAACTTGTTTAAGCTAAAAGCCGGTGCTCTTGACAATAGGATGGACTAAAATAAAGGATAACCTTTGATAAATTTAAAGAACCTGACACATGGATAAGTTTAAGTGTACAGGCAGTATTTTAAGATGAAATTAGTGCTTGACCCTTCATTGAATCCAACCTGAATGGTAAATAATAATAATGGCAATAATGATCCCTTAGAATAATAATAATAATAGACAAACCTACCTAGCGGACATTGGGCATACATAACATAACATTGATGCATGTACTTCCTATAGATATAATGTATTTTTATAATCCTTTTTTTTTCCTATATATATCGAATAAGTATGTATATATTTATTTATAATTTTTTTTATCAACACTTTTATTAACCTGCTGTATAATGATGTGATAACAATATGGTAATAGGAAATGAGGATACCAACAATATATGTTAGTATACATATAAGAGACACACTTAAGCACATATAAATACGTTTATATATATATATATATATATATTAATAGTTTGTGGTATTATTAGCTTTACTTAGTCTAAATGATTGCTTGTGGTGGATTTCGTAAAATTAATGTTTTGTATACTTATGTTCATAGTAAAACATTACAGAATATGCCAAACCATAGTTTTACTAAACTAGTTATTAAATTCGATACAAGATATAATATATCTATATTATATGAATATGAGAAGTTTTCTTTGGTGAAGAAAATGGAACGTGTACGGTATTTAATTTATAATTTAAAATAAATAAATAAGGAGGATTACCATCAATTATGGACTAAAAATATGTCAATACTGTATTAGTCAATATATTGTATTACCTGCATAAGTTAAGGAATATATTTTATTTCTATCATAAAGTCAATAAGCAACTTAAGTAGTAGGAAACTTTATTGACTTTTGAATTAGACTAGTGTAAAGTCAATGAGGTCTATTATATTTAGCTATAACATCTTGTGACTATACTAAATGAGAATAAATTAAATAATCATGTAAATGAGTATGTTGTTGGGGGATATTAATAATGGGAATACTAATGAAAATTTCTTGAATTTATTTCTCTTATACTTCTCATTAATCAAAGCGGTAGATCAAATCTTAATTTTAGAAGGAAATAAGAAATTTCCATTTAAAAAAAAAGTATAGATCCCACCTCTCAAAATGGACTCCACTATCGAAAAGTGTGTTCAAAATCCATGGAAAACAACCACAAGATTATTGAAATTAGGTTTAAAAAAATAGAGAAAGAAAGAAAGAAAGATGCATACGATTAAAGAATTAATCAAAACTGAGAAATAAAGTAAGGTGATTAGTTAATTAGGTAGTTTAGCACTATGAATAAGTACTCATAAAGTTTTATTATTATTTTATTCATCAAGTAACATGAATTAGGAGGGCAAGCTGCCCCGTTAGTATTTGCGACTATAGTAGTCTTGGTTAAATGAGTACTCCCAATAACCCTATATTTATTTTGTACTTGTAGTTATACACCTAAATTCAATATTAATAATTCAATGCATGGGAATTTGGTTTATACATATGTTTGATATTGATTGATTACTGTGCAAAATATTGTTAAATGTGATAATTGAAGATTTTGTAATATGATTGATTGTTGCACAATTTGAATAGTTTGCTAATATTGATTGATCACCTAATAATTTGGCTTAATTACATTTGGCTTATCTTAAATTAAAATGATCATGCATCAACCATACATTGTATTGCTTATTTCAACTGTCACCTCACGTAGAGATAAAGAGAGGCCATGTAGGGGTTGTTTCTATATACAGAATTAAAGTATTTTAGTATGGTGCACTCGTACAACATAACTTTACCTTAGCCCATGATCTTGTTAGGTGTTAGAGACGTCAACCGTTTGGTTAAGGGTCTAATCTAGAGACCTCCGCTGTAAGGTGTAAATGTGGACTGTGGGAACAACCTCACCGCTAAACTTACGTTTTTGTATACTACTGAATTTCTTAAAAATAAAAACGTATTTTTCATTATACGGAATTTAAGTTTTTGGTTAAAAACCCAAGTGCTAGAACCTAGTTGTGGTTAGTGTCGATGTATCTCCAACCCTCACCTTGAAGAGCATTAAATCCGATGTTATATGCAATAACGGTCAACTACATATATTGTTTTGCATACTGCGTATATATACATTCATATGTTTATTAATAATTTATTTAATAACTTACTTACCGGTATAATACGAAAGATAACTCACTAAGCTTTTATAATTTATTCCCTAACAGTTTTCTTTTGCAAGATAATAGATAATCAAGCATGAGTTAAGAACTGAGAGTTAAGTACAAGTATTGAAATGTTTTAGAGGTTAGGATTGTAGATAGATTACATATCTAATTTGAACTTTAAATGTAAATACTATCTTTATATATGTAGATTTTACAACTTCGATAAGTATAAATTTTCAATCTTTACTACCCATTCTTATTATTTAATAGAGAATACCGATTCTCTACGGTTCTGAGAAATTGTGAATTATTGGATATCCATTGTTATTTACATTTTGCAATGAGTTAATAAATTTAAAATCAAAAAAGCTAGCAACTACTTATTTAGAGTCTTGTAATTTCTAACTTGCAAGGTGATTTTTATATTATGGATATACATATGATATGAAAACTTTAGACAATCCTACTAGACTCTCTATAGAGTCTTGACATTTAATCATTTCTTAACAACAATATATCCTGGGCCCTAATTTTATCAAATTGATATTTTTCCCTAAACTAGACATTAAAATATCACAGAAGACCAAATTTCATAATTTTTTATATCTATTTGATATTTTTAACAAATTCAATAAAAATCGGGGGAAATCGAAACTCACCGATGTTGTTAGCTCCGGCCACCATAACCTTATCAGCACCACCAAGCATGGGATCCACTGTATGGTGGTCAATCTGGCTCCTTCCCAGGTGGTTGTCAGGTTTAGATTCTCCACTAAAGCTGTAAACCTTAAGAAATCAATATCAAGTCCGAGTATCCTAAACTGTACAATAAGTCGATAGAGCTAGTAACAATAAAAGATTATGAAATTTAATAAATCAAATATAACATCAATAACAAAACTTTAGAAATTGATTGAAACCCTAAATCGTATATTAAAACCCTAAAACTACTTTAAGCACCATTAATCAAAATTGAACCCGAATTTATTCGAAACCTTAAATTCATAAATATAAGTTTATAAGATAGTTAAATATTACTCGATAGAGATATAATTATAATCGATTGCAATTTTCGACCAAATTGCCTATTCACACAAAATTTTAACAAAATCGCTATAATAATTTATAAAAAGTATAATTGTAGCGGGTACCAATTAAATTGATAAAATTTCATAAAAAATTAAAAATTAATTTATGATGAGAATTGTTATAATTTTTATATTTTGAAAAATTACATATATTTATTATTAATTTTTATTTTCCTTCTCATTCTTTTTCAATTTATCTCTTTTCCTTCTTTTCTAGAAGTTTCACTTTTTGAAATCAAATTTGGAAAACTCCAAACCAACAACCCACGTGAGAAAAACAAATAGCCATGTGTTGAGCTTAAATAAAAAGAAAAGATTACAAATGATTTTTTTTTATCCTCATTAATGCAAAAGATTAGATAAACTCTTAGCTTAAATTTTAAGCTACTAATCACGTGAACAAGAGAAGAAATAAAAAGCTGGAAAAAAAAAAAAAGAAAACAACATCTGCACACAGCGAAATCTGGAAAGAAACTGTGAGAAAAAAAAAAAAAGAAGAAGAGAAAGAAGGAAGAAAAAAGAAGAAAGAAAAGAAGAAGGAAAAGAAGAAGAAAAATAAAAAATCAATAGGTAAATAATTTATTTTAATAGTATAGATGTATGTTATATGGTATGTATATGTATAAATAAAGTATTTTTATAGTATTTTTATACATATAACATTACTAATACATGCCCATGTGCATAAATACTTAGATCTAATTAAATATGTATATAGAAGGCTATGTATGTATACATGTATATACATAAGTATATTATACGAAAGAGTATGTATTATGTATTTTTTTTAGGAGTACATATAATTAGTATTATGTATTTCATTAAATAACTATAGTATATATATGTATATGTGTGTACCGTAAACTATGTATATATATATGTACCCATGTATAATTATTTTTGTGTATATATATCTAATCTTATAGTATTAATATATGTATATAAGACATATATATATATATATATTATAGAGCATATGCCTTATGGTATACGGCATAATATATATATAATATATAGTATACATATTTTATAATAAATATTATGGAAATATATATATACCGACTATATAATATAAGAATAGGTATTTGTAGATTATTTATATATATCTAAGTATTCAGAAATTATATAAGTATATTGTTATGTATAAATACAAATACATAAATATATATATATATATGTACATAAGAAGTATGCTTGTTTTCATAAAATAAATATATACATATATATAGCGTATAACATATATTATATATATGTAGTATACCGAAAATATATATATATATATATATGTATATATAAATCGTGAAATATATAATTAATAAGAAAATGAGAAGTAATAAAAATAATAAAGGCAATAATAATAATAATAATAATCATAATAAAGCTAAAAATCTCAAAAATAGGAAAATATGCTCAAAACAATAAAAATATCAAATATATGATTTAAATAATTATTAAATCATAAATATGTTAAGAAAAAGCAAAATTAATATTTTATAATTTTTAAACTTAAATAATAATTTTTGTCATATTTTTATATCACAACTTAAATTACGAGTCACAACGTCCAAAACGGATCTCATTACGAAAAAATACGCTCGAAAACGATCAAAATGGACTAAGTTCATAACGATCCGAGTTAAAACGAAAAAGTTACATGCGATTCAATAAAAAACTCGAATCAACAACTATACATAACTAAGTGAAATAGACCTTACAAATTATAACACTAGTTAGCTTTAAATTGCCTACCTTACAAAATTTTCATTATTCTCAAGTGATTTCGATATCAACCCTGAGCTGCCACCAGATTACTACGACCCCTAAGCTAGCCATAGCCGAGTGAGTTTTTCCTAATGATTACATACTTGTTTGTGTTTGTAGTTAGTGAATATAAGTTATGAATTATAAATGAATGTGTATGGGGTTACGTTATGCTTGTGCATGATAATTGTTATTGATAGTGAATTTACTTTAAATTTCAAGAATATAATATTTGTTACATAGTAGATTTACTAGATTGGTTGTTTGTGGCTTCAAATGATCACTGAATAAATAAGACTAAATTTTATTCGACTAAAAAAAGTTAACTTGGATCATGCAAAAATCATGCACTGCAAACTACTATACGTAGGTTAATTATTTATTGTTATTGATTTCATACGGTGTACATATGCGATATGACCTTACCCTAGCTCGGGGGATGACTAAGCGTTAGAGGTGCCAACCGCTTAGGTATGGGTCAAGTTCAAAGGCTTTCGTTTAAGGGCAAATGAGAGTTGTGTGAACCTACTCACAATCATATGTAAAACTCAATTTGATAAAGCTGGTAATGGATGTACCATTACATTTTAAATACGAAACGTAGAGTTTCGTTATGAAATAAGTTCTAATATGATACCCGGATCTGACTGTACTGATGAATCTCCAACTCTGACCTTGGAAGGTGTTAAATCGGAGTTACATGTAGTACCTAGTCACCTGCATGTATTTGTTTGGCATACTATTTGTCATGCATTCATTTGATTGAACCTAACTATCGTATAACTTGATTGCTGTATGGTTGAGGGAAATTATCTTATTAAGCTAGTTAGCTTATACCCTTGTAGTCTTTTCTCGCAAGCCGATCTTTTTGTGAAGTCGGGCTGTCTCATGCCCGAGATTAGTTTCTACACAAGGTCAATGTGGGAGTTGGATGAGATCGAAGAGTACCGCTGATAATTTATAAATCTGAAAATGTCAATGTTATACTAGTTGAACTGAAGACATGTTTCAGTCTTTGTATTTGTAAACTTTTATACAAATAGACAATGTATTATATTTTTATAATTTTATTATTTGTCATGAAATGATATTACTTAAACTTGCATACTCTTGATAGTTAGTAGTAGCAAGAGCCTTGTATATCGTATAAAAGAGTCGTCGATTGTAAGGAAATTCAATCTGTAATCATTTGTATGGTATACGGTGACTGTCACGACTAGCCCCCTTAGGTCGTGACAAAAGCCTTAATTGCATACTAATTTTCTAATTTTTTATCAATTTAGTTTTTTCTCTCTTCTCTTCTCTCCCTAATTTTTTTCCTAATTCACAACTAAACAAAATGATTTGTAGAAAAAGGTTTCTAAATTTATAGATGTGTTTGGATAGGTTAGGGAATTATTTGGTGCTAAATGTCCATTATCCTCTTCCAATTTACTTTCTATTTATTTAATTTTGATTGGTTAAATTTCCATCTTCCTTTCCTAGGTTATCACACCTTATTTCTAGACATTTCCACACTTATCCATATTTTTCTTGATCTTTTAATAATTTTTTATGAATTTTGTTTAATTAATTTGCATTATTTTGTCATATTTCGAGTATTTGAGGTAATTTCATATATTTTTATTTAAACATAAATACATACATGTTATAAAGAAATACTCATAAATATTATTTAAGTTATTTTATGATTTTTAGTGTATATATAATTTATCGCTATCGATTCGTTAGTTATTAAAATTCATTTTACACGTTTCCAATAAATAACGGATAATATACATACAATTTAATATTATAATAATTAATTATATTATTACTTATTTTCATAAATTCAAACTCACGGAATCACTTTTACTAATATTTCTAACTTCGTTGTAAAATTTTGGGCTCGATTGGATATTTTACCAGATCACTCTAAAATTTATAAACAGAATTCCGAACACCTGATTGCAAGGCTTATAATTTCCAATATACTCAAGTATTATGTGTCTGTTTTTTTTTTTTTTTTTAAGGACATTGATATATGGTTAAGTAAATTTATGAAAGTGAAAGTTGCTAAGGATTTGGATTTTCAAATTTTGAGCTACGATTACATTAAGTGCAATAAATGGTTGGATTTCTATGTAATGGTGATTTAAGGAGATTCTTGTGCTAGTGATTTTTCTCTGATATGTGTTTTCCTCGAGTATAACCAATGGTTTAAGTGTGAGGAATTTTTATAAAATTTAATAATAGATTTTATGTATGTTTTGAGTATATTTTGATGTTTATTGTTTTCATATTTTGATTTCAGACTTTGGTTAGGGAGTTTGCAAGAAAAGAATGACAACTGTTTGAAAATTGTGTGGAAATAAAGCTAAGAATTGAAGTTTTTAAAATCTATATGGCCATGTGGGAGCCATGTTAGAGGTTTGCAGCATTCGGGGTTGAAATAAGTGAGAATTCACAGGCGTGCCAATTCACGTGAAAGTTACACGTCGTTACTACTAGTGCTAGGCCCGTGTAATGGTGAATTTAGCTGATTATTGAAGAATTCATTGTGAAAGTCGCACGAGAGGGTGAAGAAACCGTGTAGAGGTAGTGCTTACCTTCAAATCTTGCAAAAAATAAGAGAGAGAGAGAGATGAAGGTTGCTTTTATCAAGGAATTCATTATTAAAAGAGAAGAACATCGCGTTTAGGGTTTTCCAACCGAGAAGACTAAAAGTGGTTGTCACCAAGAATCCTTCTATTTTGTTTATCTTTTTTATTATAATGATTGCTTAGATTGATTGTGTTGGTATTTAGATATTCAAACCCTAGAAAACTATGTAATCAGACTTTCTTCTTTATAATTTAATCTATGATTTTCAATTTACTATGATCCAATTATTTGTGCTTATATGTTTTATAAATTAATAATTCCATAATATTAATATTATTTATATTTGATGTTATGCATACAGATTAAGAATAAGATCAAGCATAACTGGAATGAGTTGTTGTAATCGAAGATACATGATGATATAGATCCTCTAAATTAGGTTCAAACCAAATAGAAAAATTCACATAATGATAATGCAATTTTATGGGTTTTAATTGGTGAGAGATTCCAATTAATCAACAAGGATAGACATTGAAATTCTTGAGAAAAATACTGATATAAATTAGGAATTATCAATCCAATGAAATGAGATGAGAATAATGGATCATATAGACATTATAAGAGAATTAATATGTGAATATAGATTATATAGACATTCCAAGAGAATTAATATCTGAATATGAAATTAATCCATTCTTGGATAGTTTCAATTGTTTCTTTTAATTTTGCATTTTGTTATTTGCTTTATTTCCTTTAGTTTTATTTAGTTTATTTTTAATTTAGAGTAATTAGACTTTTGATATTTGAACTTGACTTGGCCAGCTAGACAAATCCGCTTTTGTTGAGAATAAGAACTCTCAAGTGTATAAATCTGAGCTAGGTCCAAGCCTTACGCAACTCAGTTTAGGCATAGAGACCATATTCAAAGATCATCCTTTAAAAGCAGATCCATGCAATGAAAGTACTTGAGAAAGGACATCGGTTCTGAAACATTAGACCGGTAATCCGAGAAACTGCAAGAATATTATTCACTAAGGATAACAACCCCACAGTAATTAGGCAATGAATTCAGCGAGACTACTAGCTATGTCTATGGTACAGAAGATGCGCCTTCCCTATAAATTATCGAGAAAAATACAAACAGAAAGGTATTCTACACAGCTTTATTTACTTATCATTAGCTAAAAGAATCTCCAACATCATTTCATAAAACCGTGTAGCGGATAACTAAGAACAAATCCAACTACTACCAGATCTCGAAAACATCTATCACTATTTCCAAGTTTCCCTTTCTGTGGGGAAAAACTGGAGCTCTGTTGACAAGGTCCATAATGATCGTTCCATCAACTGCAAATTTAGCTTGCTGCAAAATAAGCTAAAGTTGCTTCGAGGTGTCCTGCAAATGGAATCTTCAAATGATGGACACATTCCAGCTGTAGTCGCCAGCTACATAGTTGGGCTCTCTTTCCTGCTTTATA
Source organism: Lumnitzera racemosa (assembly GCA_024138005.1). NCBI lineage: Eukaryota > Viridiplantae > Streptophyta > Magnoliopsida > Myrtales > Combretaceae > Lumnitzera > Lumnitzera racemosa. Next base: position 50,533,957 of record JAMXBC010000008.1, on the reverse strand, counting down.
GAGTGCCAGAAATTAGCTGCCTACTTTTCAACAGCCATACCTTCATCAGTAGAAGGAGGCCTCCATTTTCTATCAAAGATACTCCTTTCCACAACATTCTTTTCCTTCAAATTTTCATCCCTTATCTTCAACCTTTCATCAATTAGTTCCAACAACTCTTGCAACCCCACTCCCGTCACTGCAGATGTCTTGACATGTGGACCAAATTGAGTTTGAGAATCAACGCCTGGCTTTGTCCAGACAGAGGGGTTGTATTGCTTCTTATTCAATCCGTTTTCTTCAACAGACTGACTACACTTATTGTCCAAACATACATCCTCAGCTTGGAGATGCCACTTGTCACGATTGACTAGTTTACCATCCTTCATCTCTTGAAGTTCTTCAACTGGGAGCTCAGAGACTATGTCACCATCTTCATGAGGGTCAGAATAGTCATCACATCTGTGTTCTCCAGCTGGTCTTTCAGAAACCATATGAGGTTCCTCACTTGCCAAGAGGTTGGCTTCATCATCTTCAATGAATTCTGATGTCTCAGATGCTGCATCCTCATCTCCTGCGGAGAAATCATTGGCTTCACCTTCCTCAGCATCAAAATCATATCCATCAGGAAGCATCTGATCTTCTTCAAGATCTATCTGAGAAATTAAAAACTGACATATGTATCACTAATTCTTCTCAGGATTCTCTACAAGCTATAAGGTTCAGAAAACAAAAACTTGTGCACCATAGTCACTTTTACCTTGTTCCATACTTCAATCATATTCTTGACCTTCTCCTCTGGAACACCAATCTGTTCAAGAACTTGCAAGACAGATGATCGGTGCTCATCAAGGTTTGGAGCACTGGAATCCAGAACATGCTGGAAGAGATAACCAAAAGTCAAACCCAGAGCTTGGGCTCATGTGAATCACTAGAGGAATTCAAATAGCTTTTGATTTCTTTGTGCAAATACGGAAATAAAATGAAAGCATAGGGATTGAGGAGTTTAATTTTTGGGGAAGGGAAGAAGCATATGCACAACTGAGAAAGTAAATATCATATTTAGACAGTGACAAGCTATTTTCTAAATACCAATGTAATATAGAAGACTAGATTTAATATCCAGTATAAACCCACTATGGTTTATGAAAGAGTGGCCATTATGATTTAATAAGTCTGGATTTAGGATATCAGCACATAAAATTAATATAGAAGATAACCAGCTTTCAAACACACCATAACTTGGTTCACTCAAACTTAAGAGTTTCAACAATTAAAGCCTTTTTATCTGACATCATACAACAGAGCAAATGAAAATGGTGAGGAAATATAAATCGCAGTGGGACATGATTTCTGCAATATAAAACTATAGTAAAAAACTTCCCAGGTATGAAAAATAGTCTAAAAGTGAGGTAGGGAGCAGGAATAAATTTCATACCACAAGAAGATCAGCTTCAACCACTTCCTCCAAGGTTGCATGAAAGGCATCCACCAACTATAGAATGGAAAAGAGCAGGTCATTACTGACAAACAACACAAAAAGAAGTTGGCATCAAGAAAAGCTACTTGAACTGTCTTTGCTCACCTGCACCGGCAAATCTGACATAAAACCCACAGTGTCACTAACAAGCACTTTCCTCCTGAAAATTTTATGGTCACAGACCAAATGAAGAGAAAAAAGAAAAGAGAGAGAGAGAGAAAGAAGAAAAAGGACTTGTTACTAAAGACAGATGTTAATAACAAATAGCATCATCTTTGGTCTTATATCATGAAAAAGAAAAGCAAGTGTTTTTGATAACTGCATTACCCAGATGGTAGAATTACACTTCTCAATCTTGGATCAACAGTGGCAAACAACCTACAGAAGTGCATTGGATCAGTTAAAACATGAAATACGGCAGACAGTAAAGAATGACACAAGAAATAAGGAGCTTGAATCAAGAAAAAACTAGTGAACTAAGGCATACCGAGCATCGCTATAGAGATCACTATCAGAAAGAGCACTAACTAAGGTAGATTTACCCTGCATAAGAAACCAATAACGCAATATTAGGAATCAAATTTCCATATCCATTTAAGTCAGAAAGCAGATAATTTTGCTAACATACAGCATTCGTGTATCCAACAGCAGCAACAGTAGCTAAACCCTGCCCATGAGTACCACCATGCCTCTTTCGAGCAGCACGCTGCAAAGCTCGAGTGCGACGGACCTCTTCAATTTGAGACAACAGCCGACTTCGCCGTTCTAAAATCCTAAAAAAAGACTCTGATAAGTTTTACAAAAACAAATGAAAGGCCACCTCACTGATAAAACATTACAACAAGCTGCTTCAACTAGTGCAAAAGAATCTCCTACTGGATGAAACCTACAAAAAATAGACAGCAATAGAGCTCTATTTGACAGAACAGTTCTTACACGTCGCAACATTAAAAAAGAACCTGTAATGTTAGAAGAGCTTCTCAAACAACATAATTCATGTTATCTCTAATCCACAGCAGAAGTGCCATGGTAGGGACTACCCTCCTTGAAAGTGTTCATTGAGCTAGCATATGTACCAAAGATAATTAACCTAGTAAGCATTAGGATTCCTGTTATGACAGCTATCACCAGATATCCTACTGTAGAATGCAATCTGACAGACATAAGACAACTGTCAACCGGGGGAAGAAGGGGAAGGAAAAAGAAAAAAGGCAACTGTGAACACATCACACCCACCTGTTAGATGAGATATTGCATCATTCAGATATCAATCTGTTGATGAATGAAACTTGAAAATCATCCAAAACAATTTGCAAGAAACAAGTTCATTTTACAGAGTATTTGCAGAAAGAACATTGCAAGGGTCATGGAAGAAAAACTGCTAAAAGATTTTGCAATATATATATGGCAACAAGTCTTACTTCACACAAAAAATTGAAGGCTATGAAACTACCAATGCCACAAACACGTCACACAGCAAAGCCAATATTTCAGCAATTAGTTAAAATAGGGATAAATTGGTGCCCAGGCCAGAATTCATCTTTCGATCATTTTGGTAAGTGTAAAAAATACTCTTCTTCTTCCATGAAACAGGACACTTTCACGGAACCAACCTCCTTCGTTGAAGCTGAAGTTCTGTTTCACCAGCACCACTCATAAATCCATATCCACCACTTCCTCTCCTGCAAACCAAAACATAAGAATGTAAGAGATAATGTAAGGAGAAAGTAACTTGCGACGATTTAATCATCTACGCTATAACATTGACCCCAAACAAACAGTGCAATGAGCGAGCAAGTAACTACTTGCTAGGCTAGAAGATATTTGATTACAGTACACTGAAGGATGGAAAACAATTGTCATCCTCTTAGTTGCTTGAGAACGACTCCTAAACTCTGCAAATCAAAACTGCCAATGTCTAAACATTACAATAGTTGCTCAAGAATGGCATTGCTGCCTCAACTAGAGAAAGATATCTTATAAGCCTTACAATATGTACTTCTATATATATATTTTTTTAATTGTCTCCATCATTTGATTCAGCAATTTTGTCACAATTTTGCAAGAGAGAATAGCCACTGGCCCTGTTTCTAGCAGCAAAGTTCCTTTAGCCTCAAATTTAGGTTTCAAGTCCTGCTCTTACTTCCCAACGAATTAGCCCTGAAATGATCCCTGCCTAAATATAACTGCTCAAACAAATTCATCAGTTGGAGTTGCAAATACATCTGTAAGGGGTATAAATATAGACTCCAGAATAAGCTAGAATAGGGTCTAAAGTTAGTTTTTGACTGGGCTATAGACCTCTAATCCAGTTTCCAATTTAATTATCTTCCTACACATTTGATTGACCTCATAAAAATAGAATAAAATTGCTATTCTTTTCCTAGAAAACTATTACAGCATTTGGTTCACAGGATAGCTGTTACACAGAATCCTTATTGTTGCTAAATAAGGGATTGTGATTCTTCACAAGACAAAAAGAATAGCTGCTAACTAGGATAAGGGTATATTGGTATGTTTAGATATCTTCCTGATCTATTAATAATATCATTATGAATAAAACCACATAAAGCAATATATATTACTTCTCTATTACGTTCCCTATGAATCGCAGCTTTGTTCCTATCTTACTTTATTCCACAAACAAAATATATCATCAAATAGGAAAATGAGGTTTGGTCCTGGTTTTTGATTGTTGAGATATAGCCATATATATGAGTTGCAGATTTTAAATCAATTGATTGCAAAAGTTTGACATGACATCAAAGCGTGAAGTCTTAAGTTCTAGTACTCATATTCTCATTTGGATCCGTTTTTATTATTTCCATGTGATGCACCTAAGCATATGCCACAATCTATGTGAGAAGAAATCTCAATAAAAAATCCATCTTTATCCATAATTTTTTACTTTTAGATGAATAAATTATGGATCTAAATTTAATTTGAACCATAAAACTAACAATCCAAGGTCTCTTTGTGAGTAAGACTAGTAAGGGAGGGAAAAAACAATAATATCCTTTTGATGGTCAATCTCCATCTCCTCAAACTTCAACCTAGCAAAGGTCATTTTGTTGACTAACTAGAGCAAGTTCACATTTCAAAATACTCCCTTTCTCTTCTCTCTCTCCCTTTCCATTTTTCTCTCTTCCTCTCAACAGATATGTAGGATTCCATCTCATTTGGATGCAAGTTCTTGGATTTGATGGTCCATTGTCATTGTTCTTAGGTATCACTTTAAGCCTTGGGTTCATGTGGATTGCAAAGTCTTCAATTAACAAGGCACGCATGGTTGGCTAGTGGTTCAACTTGCTTGCTGGTTGGATTACTTTGATATATGGGGTAGCCAAAGCTCATTGATAAGATCATATTTGCACAAAAGGGGAGGAAAAGGTGAGAGAGGAAAAGAACAAGGGATTTCTTAGTAGAATGGAGACTAAACTAGAGACAGAATAAATAGATAGTTACTAAATAACCATAAATAAGGTTCCTGATTCCAAAATCATGGAATTAATGCCCACAATGCAAAGTGTATGCCAATAATACTACTTGAACCTAATTGTTTAATTGGAGAAAGAGAGGGAGAGAGGGAGGGCGGGAGGGAGAGAGAGAGAGAGAGAGTAAGACAGGTCCTTGCCCTGAATAACAAAGGCCAAAATTGAGCAAAATCAAAAGCAAGTTATTTCACACGTGCCCTTGCCATCACAGAAGACCTCAACGAGTGATATTGTTTCCACTATAGAACTTTTTGTTTCTATGTTATGCAAGTCATCAAAGGCCAATGTCTTGGTAACAACCAATCATATCTTTCCTCCAGCATATACTTGAGAACTGGTTTGGACATTGCAGAGCTAATGTGATAGATGTAAAAGTGGTTCAAAATGGAAAAGGCTATGAGTCTACTAGAGAGAGTTGCTTGAGGAATTACAATAAAAAAATCTAAAGAATCAACGCCTACAGTCACATGGGAAAAGATAATCCATGTAGCTGCTGGCCACACTACAAAGACCATGGGCACTGATAATCTAAAATGGTCCTTAAGTGCGGGATAGAGACCTAAAATTTTCCAAGATAATACAACTATTGTTAACTAAGCTAATTAATGCATATTTATCAGAGAATCATGAGTAAGCAATAGCTTGAAAGGAAAAGGATTTAAAAATAAATAAATAAATAAAAAGTGAGATGACCAGCAGTAAAATTAAAAAGAAGCCCATCATGTAATACTCTTTGCCAAGATCAGTCACACATGTACCTTTTCGGGAAAAAAATGTAATGCATGTGGCCTATATAAATGGAGAAAAAATGCATGCTCAAAAATAACAACGATGTTCTAATATGAACTCACCCTCTAGCACTGACAACTTCAGCATCACCTGAAATTCCAAAAGCATAGCGTCCATCTGGTCCACGAACACGAACAAGCCTTGTCTTTTTATACATTAGAGCTGCTAATTCAGCCTTGGCATAACAGCCAATGAAATGTTATTCCAGCAGTAGCCCCAGTCTATAAGCTTTGAATATGAAAAAAAGAGATAAAATTAGTGCAACTCGTTTCTTACTACCTGAAGCTTTGCCTCCTTAGTGTAAGCATGAGCATTGAAAATCTCCACAATAAGACCAACACGGTCTAATACAGGCTTTCTCCAAATCCTCTGACACAAAAAATTTATATAGGTGGCAAAACAGTGATTTTGTTAGGCATCAGCAAAAATAATATACATACAAAAGGACAGCAATACAAGTTGCACAGCTGACCTCTAAATTCCTTTGCTGGATTCCAGTCAAGATGGTATTCACAAAAACAGCGTCCACATCACCCTGTCAAGCCATTTGCTCTAATTAACACTTATTAATACATTATCAAAGATATAGAAAGTGCGCACCAATGTCAAACAGCAATGCATTATTCTAAGATATGAAGTATACTTCTTGCCTTCTGTTCTGCAGCATTTAAATGGTATTTTATGGTGTCCACAGTACCGGGTCCGAAAAACGTGTCTGCGAAATGGTAGAAGAAAGAAGTATAACTCTATGAGTAATTTCCAGTAAACCAAGAATTGCGTGGATGCAATTTGAAATTGCATCAACGCAAATCAAAGTCCAACTTTAGACTAACCCTGACATGTGAATGTCAGCTTCTGCAATTCAAACAACACAGGGTAAGAGTTAAAAGGAACTCTATAGGCATTTGAGCTCTCGTTTGTCTCGCAGAAATGTTTTATGCAACTATTATTCTATATCTACAAGGAATCTAAAAAGAAAAACAAAACAAAAGAGTAACTATATTCATAATCCTGAAAAGGAGTCGGAAATTTTTTAATCTTACCATGAAACAATTTGGGATGTGTTTTCAACCAAAATAAATCTAATTTACCACGAAACATAGAAACCACTAAACAAAGCTTTTTACCCATACGAAATTGGAAAAAAAAAAAAAAAATTCTTCGGGTAATTTTTTACTTGTAATTTCCAAATACACTAATTAATCACTTCACATGGGCATTTCATTTCCAAAAGCACCTCAAAAACCAACACCACAATACAGAAAAAAGTCATACCAGCACGAGGTTTGGGTGATCGAATGGCAGGATTCTGCACAACAACATAAGGAGGCAATTGTTTGTTAAAGAAATCAGTATGGAAGAACCCATCACGCTGTTCTTCTAGCGAGTTAGCAAGACAGAGAGCTTCTTTGAGTTTAGCTTGAAGGAAGGTGTCGGGTCGAAGACGAGGTTGAACGACAAAAAGACGAGGAGGGCTTGTTGGGTCTCTGTTAATTAAGGAAAAGAGGTCATCTTTCGATTCTTCGTTAGTTCTGGAGGAGCGGGAAAATGGGGAAGAGAGGAAAAAGAAGGTTGGGATTTTGAGAAAGGCGGTGGAGTGGCGGTAATGGGATCGGAGAAAAGTACAAGAGAGTGCTTTCATCATTTCTTTGGGTGAGAGGGTTTTGGCATAGATGGCTGACAAATTAGTTCTAAAGGTCACTTAATTCAACCCCTTCCACTATGTTGGGCTTTGGGCGGTTGGGCGGGTACAAGTTTTTTTTTTTTTTTTTAAGTACAAGCTGACCTTTCATTCGCCAGCAAATACAGAAATAATTATAAGAATCTATAATATTGAAAACGTGCAATTGAATACCGTTACTTTTACTTGGAATCAATGGGAGGGAAGCTGAATACTGCCTTTACATGGAATTAGTGGTAAAACATGAAAGGTACATAATTCATTAATGGCCAGCAGGACATACAGTTAATTATGTGGAGTAATGGAATAAGTTTAATAGTATAAAATATATTAGATAATCAATTAATAACAATTAAGAAAAAATTTTCACTTTAATAATATAAGAAATTTTCTATAATAACTCTAGTAATATAATATTATCATAATACTGGATAAGATAACTTATAAGGATAAGGTAACTTATAGAAGATCAACAAGTTACCTCTTCCTTTCCTTTTTTCATTTAATTATAATTTTATTTTTTTTTATATTTTTCCATTTTTAGTTTTTCTTTTCATATTTTCCCATTTTCCATTTATTTAATATTCCTTTTTATATATCAATCATTTTCCCATTTAATTAATATCACTCTCCATTTTTACACATATGTATTAACAATTTTTTTTTTCTTTAGCTCTCTTTATTCAAAATAATTTCCCATCAACAAAATTATTGTTGGTTTTATAGTAAATTATTGTTTACATAGTTTTATTTAGTTATCATGTTCATTATTATTATGAAATTCATATAAACTATAAATAATTTAATGTTTCATATGTTTTATATAAGAAAAGGATAATTTGTTGTGTCGTTTATTAATTTTACGATTATTAAAATTTAGTGAAATTATACACAATTCATATAATGTGGTAAATTTCATGTACGATTCATACGGATAAAACCCATACATACCATTATCCACATACTATATTATGATTACTGAAAAATACTAAATTCATACATAATTCATTTAATTCAGTAAATTACACATAAAATTCACAAGAATACTACCTATATATACTATTATTTGTAAACTATATTATATTTTTTTTCTTTCATACAATTAGAGTCTCCATTTATCAAAACTAAAAGATACGCACCACATAATTTGGATATAATTATAATGTATACATATAATTCGTATAATAGTAATCCATATATGTTATTGTCAATATGAAATATTATGTTTATTAATGCTAGTATGTATTATGTATAAAATACTAATGTTCAAAGTACATGTTTATAATTCATATATTAACAAAGCACATAATATAGACACAGTTTATACATATTATTGTTAATACATCTTACTATATTATATGTCATTGCACTAAAATAACACACAAGTTCTTTATAAATAACGTTAGTAAAATATATATAATATGATGTTCTAAAATTGTGCATTGTAATATTACCATCAATATACAGTGTTAAATTTTTATATAACGAATGCTAAAGTTGTTTAACAACATGTATATTGAAATTACATGAGTACACCATGCCATATTATATGTCATTACACTAAAATGATACATGAGTTCTTTATAAATAACATTAGTAGAATATATGTAATATCATCTTCTAAAATTGTGTGCAATGATATCAATTTCGCTGAAATTGTTTAGTGACATGTATATTAAAATTAAATAAGATAAATCAAATGATTTTTAGCAAAACTGTCAATAGCTAAAGTTACATCAACGATAAAGAACTAACCAAGCTTGATCATTTCGTATTGCAAAGGAGTCATGTTTACTAGTTTGAAACACAAAACTATCGATAGTATATTTTTACTATTGGTAATTATGTTTACCATTATCAAAATAATACTACCATGTTGAGTTATTGTTGTATTACAAAGTAGTTATTTTTTATACCTGAACGGAGCACATCACTATTGATAGATTTTCACAACTGTTGATAGTATATTGCATGGGATTATTACATGGCCAAGAAATTATCAATAGTTTAGTACAACTATTGATAGTATTTCAAAAATCAATACATTCTGCATTCTCAATATTTTTATAGGAAAGTTCACTATCTTCGGTACTAAACACGTAAATCTCCACACCAAAACCTTAATGTACCTTCAATACTTAGAAAGACCAACAACAACAACTTTTTCAATCACAATATGGATTCCAATAGGCATGCCTTCGATTTAGGTTGTGATAATGAAAATAGATATGATTTTCATGACCACAATATCAAAACCAATGCTGCATATGATGAATTGGATGATATTGCAATCTTTGGTAATGGTAGAAGTGATGATTCTTCTCAATAAAACAATGGGATTACCATTGAAGACTTTATCATCCTATATAAGTTTGCATTTGATTAAACTTTTAGTTGGTAGAAACTTTATATCTTTTTTGAAATCTTGTGATTTATATACTAAATATGCTACTATAAACGGGTTTAGCATTCTTTTGCATGATTCTAAGAAGAATGAGCAACAGTAAGTGAAATTATGTCTATGAGTTTTCCATAGAGTTACTGAATAATATTCCTCATAATCTCATATCGCCGAGGTAAACTAAGTTGGCAAAGACCATTCATGGAGGTAATGGGGTTGTGTAGGGTAGTAAAGATGCAATCATGATGGAATAAGTCCAATATGGTACACTATCAGCTATTAGTTGAGTTATCTGTCATCTAAATCTAAATCAAAGACAGCATTTTCTAGAATGAATGAGATTCTACACCTTACTCATGAGATGCAAGAAGCTTCAAATGATGTAGATGCCATCTCAACACACAATGGTGGGACAATAGAAGGGACAAGTAAGATTAAGGACCCAAAAGTCATTCGAGCTAAAAGTTGTCCTAATCAGTAGTCAAACCATCCAAGAAAATAGGTTCAATGTGGCTTGTGCAAGTAAGAGGGACATAATCGTGTACATTACCCAAGGAATCCTAAGAATGTCGGTTGAAACAATAATACATTTGTAGAATCGGTAGTAAATTTGGATAGTCCTTCTAAAGAAAACATTGTGACATACTCTAAATCACGTGACTCAATATAGGAGAACTAATCATTGTCATTTTTTAACCAAAACTCTTTTGACTTAAGTGAGTGTTAGAGCATTACAAATGTATTTAAAAGGCTACTTAAAGCAAATGTAGTCTAATTTCATTGTACAAAGAATCATTCTTATAGTGGATGTACATTTGAAATTCTCTTATAGCCTACTCTTATTTTTTTAATGTCATTATTTTATCACATCGTATGCTATAACCGTAATCATGTATGCTTCTGAATGTTTAAGTAGGGAAGTGATCTTCTCCATTAAAATGTTGAAAATTACCCCTAAATATGTCGACAATATGGCTAATACAACCAAAATGTCAACAAAAAATAATCATTGATGACAGTCTCATGCTGTTAGAAATTTACTATATTTTATATATATATATATTTACTGCAAAGGAACGTTTATAATTATGAGAAATGGTTGAGCTACCATGATAAAGCATGTACTATCGATACTCTATATGTGCCTGTTAACAGTTTCCAACTCTTAAAAATTATTCAAATTGACTTTACTATATACAAACAAGAAAATCTATCGAAAGTTTTCATATTGCAACTTATTGTTGATAGAAACCTAGCACTGTCAACAGTTTTCAACTCTTAGGAATTATTCAAATTGACCTTACTATCGACAGTGTTTACTCTTCACCCACACTATCAATAGGCATATGTCACTATCAACAGTCTCTAACTTTCAAAAATTATTTCAGTTGTATGTATTGTCGATGGAAAGACATTATTGTCGACAGCTATGTTAGGTACCATATATGTCATATAATTTTATTGTGAATGAATGTTTACAACCATAATGGAGTGTCATTTTATCATGATAAAGCATGTACTATGGACAGTAAATCTGTTACTATCATTAGTAATGTTGACAAGCGGCAAAAAAAAAAAAAAACCCTAAGTATATATACCCAAGGCCAAACTAAACCATACATACAAAATACTTTTGATATCTACGTACTTCCTATCGCATACAACACCATAAACAAAACCCTAGTGTAGATTACTTTTGACAATACGCTACTTTCAATAGCACCTAACTTCATAAATGGCTTCTCGTACTACCAACAAGAAGAGTAAGTGCGCAAGGGAAGAGGGAGAGACGTCGAAACAACAATAGGGGGAGCTCTACCTTGCAAATTTCCCCCTTAAGGCCTATTAGCTAAGGTGCTAAGAGTTTTTTTGTGATCGTAGTATAGATTACAATCATGAGTTCCAACAAGCTTTCATTAGAGAAATTTGTTTCTCATTCTACTAAGGCTTAGAAATAAATCGTATAATACGTATGCTTAAGATGATGAATCAACCTATATATCCACATTTAGTCCATATTTTCTACTCAAACATGATGTCTGGTAATATAATAACCAATTTATTAGACCCTAACACTGTTGCAACTGAATTTTGAACATTTGTACAAGGAATCCCTGTTACTGTTAATCTTGTTATATTTGCAAATGCTTTGTAAGTTGAGTGTGGATGATAAAAAATGCCGTACAAATAACGTTGAAATGGTAGCAGTGTTTGTAGAATGTTATATGGTGATTTGGATAGGGTTAAATAGCAACAACTAGCGAAATGTTATGGAATCTAAGAATGAAGTGCTTAAGTACCCCCATAAGATTCTTCATCTCATAATATGTTACCATATGAATAATTGTTTTAGGGATTATGTTAGTTTGTATGTAAAGGATTTGTGGCTAATGGGAGAAATCTTAAGTAGTTAAAAGTTGATATGGGCTATTGGATGATCCACAAGATTAAGAAGGCATTGTTGAATAGGAGAGCGACATTACCTTATGTAAGATTACTTTCTCATTTTTTCAAAAGACAAAAACTTATAAGTGAAGATTAACTTGATGGAGAAAAACATCATGAGTTAATTGATAGGTTAACTCTTATGAGGTCAAAGCTATCAAGAAGATTGAGACAGAATATAGATTACTAGCCAACAACTTGTAGATAGTGTAAAACAATCAGATGACGAAGATGAAGAGGATGATGAAAGTGAGAGTGTAACTCTATTAGAAGAACAAGTGGACAGCTTAATTTGGTAAGTCAACAACTTGGAGATGTTTGTTACAAGCCTTCAAGGGGAAGTTCGCTAAGTTAGGGATACACAAGACATTAGGTTCGTTGGCTTGTACAAACATTTTAGCATCATCCAATCCACCAACTCAGGAAGATGATTAGGATTGATAATAGTTATACTTGAAGGTATAATGCTCAACATTATCAACTACAATTTGATTCATATATTATTATTGGACTTACATTGGTTTTTTCATTTTATAGGGTTAAACATATTTTTGGTAGCTCTAAAGGACCATATTTCCCTTTTTTTTTTGTTTAATGGATAATGAATTTCTAAGGACCATGTTTTAGTCTTTATCATGTAATTGTTAATGTATTTATATGGACCATGTTCTAGTTTTACCATGTATTATTGTAATGATTATGATTTAAGATCAAGTTATAGCTTCTTATACTGTAATCAACATGGTATATGCCAAGTTTTGTTTATATTTGTTGAATAATCAATGAGTTTAAATTGGAAGTTTTGAAATAGGGATTTCTCTGAAATTATGTAGTCTTAGGTTTGGTTTCCAAATTTGCTAGTAGGTGTGTACTTCCTATAAGATGCTATCCGCTTAAGATACTTTGAAATAGAAAATATGTATTTCAATTATAAAGTTTTGAGAATAGTTAGTTCGCATCATCTTATGTTTTACAAGTAGAAGGGGAAATGTACCATTTCCTCTTAAGAACATATCAAATGGGTATTTTAATTGTATTTGTTAAACTGGATCAGATCATTTAGCATACCCTTGTTAAGATTTAGTTTACTTCATTAATTGCAATGATCTAGATTAAAAATTGCAAAAGTTAAGATTTGACCACTTTAAAAGTAACGTACCAATATTTGTAAATTTGTAATGAAGATAATAAAAGCAAAAGTTGTGATATCTTATTACCTTTTAAAGTAAGTGAATCCTCTAAATCAGTATCTAAAACTTAGATGCTAAAATAATTGAAAATATTAACATACTGCAATCAAACTATTGATTGTTTATTCACTATAAAAAACCATCGACAGTATATCAATTATTGTCGATAGTGTGTTACTTTTGGAAATAATTCAATTGTCTGTCTACAAAACAAGGGGACTGTCAACAGTATGCTACTCTTGGTAAAAATGACTTCATGTAGAGTAAAATGAGCTTCCTCTACGGCATTAGTATTTTTGGAGTACAATAAAATGGGGTTCGTTATGATAAAATTAACTTTTTTTACGATAAAATAACATTTCTTTACGATATTACCAATTCAAAGCACGATAAAATGGGATTCTTTTATGATAAAATTATCTTCCTTTTCGGTGAAATGACCTTCCTTTACGTCATTAGTATTTTTGGAGCATAGTAAGATGAGGTTCCTTTATAGTAAAATTAACTTGCTTTACGGTAAAATGAGCTTCCTCTATGGTATTAACATTTTTAAAATATGGTAAAATGAGATTTCTTTATAGTAAAATTAACTTTATTTGAGATAAAATGAGCTTCTTCTATGGTATTAATAGTTTTGGATCATAGTAAATTTAGTTTCCTTTACAGTAAAATGAGCTTCCTATACTATATTAGTATTTTTAGATTACGATAAAATCGAGTTCATTTACAGTAAAATTAACTTCCTTTACGGTAGTTTTGGATCACAATAAAATGGGGCTCTTTCACAATGAAATTGTCTTCATTTATGGTATTAATAGTTTTGGAGTACGATAAAATTGTCTTTCTTTACAGTAAAATAACCTTCTTTTATGGTATTAGTATTTTTGGAGCACAGTAAAATGGGATCCTTCTATAGTAAAATTGACTTCCTTAATGTTAAAATGAGCTTCCACGATATTAGTATTTTTGCAGTACGGTAAAACAAGGTTCTTTTACAGTAAAATTGACTTCCTTTATGAAGTATAGTAAAATAGGATTCCTTTATGGTAAAATTGACTTCCTTTACGGTAAAATTGACTTCCTTTACAGTAAATCAGCTTCCTATATAATATAAGTTGTTTTGGAGCAAGATAATATTGGATTTTTTACGATAAATTAAGTTCCCTTTGTAATAATAACAACTTCCTATAAAAACTTAGTAGTTTTGAATTATGGTAAAATGGGTTCGTTTACTATAAATTGATAGAGTATGTTCACTTTACACTATCAATAGAAACATCATATTATCCATAGTATTCAACTCTCAAAATTTAAATCTTTTACTCATACTGTCAACAGAATCTTGCAAACTATCAATAAGATAATGCAATTTTAAGCTATGATACAAAAATAGTACAATTAAGGGTTTATACATAACATTGCTTGGTTTTAACATATAATACCGCTATTTCTTTTAACAAAAAAAAAATTGTGCTTTCTTTACCTATTTACAATATTTATACATATATAGACAAATAACATCATTTTACAATGATACAATTTAGTTATATTCTTTTGGATTTATATCAGGTCTTAACTTCTTTTATCTTCTCATAATACTTACGCGCTAATTTGATTGTCTCAAGCCTCCTTGTATTTAATTCGCATTTAAAAAAATACACCCAAGGAAACATACTAGTTTAGTAACCTAATTAACTGTGATACCACTTGTTCATTAACATAAAAATTTAAAGTTTAAATCTTCATATAGCTATTTTATCAGAAAAAATATTAGCAATAAAAATTATATATATGATAGCTATGCTAGCCTAAAAAATTACCATTTTTAGGGAGGGATTTTGAAAGAAAAAAGAAAAAAGGAGAACTATAAAATTGTTTTACTAAGCTTATGTCATAAGATAAATATAATGATAAATTGGTGGATAAAATGGTATTAATAATAATAATAATAATACTGTATTAATATTCATTTAAAACGGTATTTATAACAAAAAGTTATTTATATAAATTATTATCATTTAAATTCCAATCGATCCCTAGGGTCGCAATTTGTGAAACAAAACATGAACATTTAGCTAGAGAATAAACGAGACGATATTGGGGTTTACAAAAAGGTCAAAAAGTATAAAAGTAATAAAGGTTTTACATTTTCTTAGGTTCAACCTTCAACTTTTAGACACTTAAAAACATATACACCATTGTTGGAACTATTGAACACGAAATATGTTGTAAACTCCCAAAATTGAGTTTAGGACAATCAAACCTAAATTTAGGGCTTTTAGAGATATTTATTCAATTGAGCTCAAACTTTACGACTAAGATAGAAAAGTTAGTTGAGATGATACAGTAAAGTTAGATTTTAGAAATAATGATCCAAAATCCCAATTTTTCCCTTAGAAGTAGGAATATTCAATATAGTACTAAAATGCTTGGAACTCTTAAAATCAAGCTCAGATTGCGACGAGAACTTAGAGATAAATTAATTGAGCTATAAAATGAGATAATATAGTATAATTTACTATATAAAAATATACGTAATTTTATGAGTATACCTGGTATAAATAATAATTATACCCATAAATTAACCCTAAATTGTATAATTATATATATATTGTGTTGAATTAATGAAATTAACTTTAGAACATATCCCAAAAATAAAAGATATGTTAGAAACTTAATTATATGAGTAAAGTTATATATTTCACATGTTATTTACATAGGGTATATACTTATATACTAATTATATAACTAAATCCTAACATATAATATTCATCTTTAAGTAAATAATTAATAACACTTATCCAAATGCATTGGAGCTTATTGGAAAATTTGCATGGCAGGAATTTGAGATTGTATATTGCTAATTCAAAAGTGATAGTAGGAGAATAGGATACCTTTTGCTTTATTTAATTAAGATGAAAGAGAAAAAAATATAAAATAATTAAAGGAAAATTGTTTAATCGAGTTTTAGGCTTTATAAAAGGGAAAGAACATCAGATGTGTAAATTTTAGTAGTTTAGAATTAGAAATACTTAGAGGAAAAAATTAGAAAAAAATAATGGAAAATAAAAAGAAATTAAGAAAAACAAGGAAAAATTCATGTTAAGATTGTACCATAACCTAAAGTGATTCTACTGTGGAGCTTGACCAGACACCACCAGTCACCACTACGCCTAGGCCATCCAATAACCACCCAACCGTCGCCAACCACCGGAGCATCCAAGAACACTAAAATCGATTTCCTACCCTATGTTTCAATAATTTTTAAAAATTAGTAAATCTACCTAGAAAATTATGAAAAAAAAATTGCACTTAGGTTATTTTGAACATTCTTTTACGTGATATTTTTATTTTTAAAAAATTCATAATATTTAATATACTATCTTAAGAAATCTACTATTCTTTCGAATTTAGATTTGCAAAATAAATATACTAAATGATGTTTTTTCTGGTCTAAAATTTTTGTGTTGGATGTGTATGATATATAGATAATTGCTATGTAGCCCAAATTTTGATTTGAATATTTTTAATATTCATTGCATTTTTTGGCTTGAAAATAGGCTAAAATTATGGATTAAATAGGAAATTATGAAATTAATTGATGAAATGGACATGTACTGATCTATAATAAATAATAATAGTATTGAGTTAGATTGAAATCAATTTAGTGTGAAAAGAATCATAATTAGGTAATTTATAATAATTTAGGGGTAAAATCATCAATACGAATATATAAGCGATAGGTCGGAAATTTGAAACCAAATGATGACTGAATTCCCCATATTTTTAGGAGTCTATAGAAATTTTTGGGAAATTATTTGGTAAGCAGAACTAATTATTTCAAATTTACTAGGTAAAATAGCTTAATTTACTAAGTAAATTCAGGGTGTATTTTTAATATTAATAAAATAAAATGAATTAAATAGTTAAATAAAAATATATATAAGATTGCTGATCAGATTGGATAAAATGAATATTTTTATTATATTTATTAATCTTTTTTGGTCGGGATATACTTTAGGTATATTAGAATTAGATAATACTTATATTGTAACAATATAAGGACAAATTAAATAAAATACAATTTAATAAAGTAAATTATGTATAATATAATCATATTTATATAATTATGTATAACTGTATTAAAAATTTGAACTACCCATTAAAAGCCATCTTTAAAAATAGGACTCATAAAATGTGTCATTAGGTTTATACAAATTCAACGATAATAATTTTGTTAAAATCGGATAACCTTAAGTAATTTAACCTATAACTTTATCATATTTAAGAATGTACGTATTTCGGTAACCTTACCGAAATTAAAACGTGAATTAATAAATTAAAAGTATGTTTTGATACGATAAAAACGATATATAACGTGTAACAATATGTATGATGTACAGTATTAACAATTAATAACTTAATTCGATATATAGTGATAATACGACTATATATTATGGAAATAATTATAATAATATATATAAATAACCATTTTAGATTAAACCCTAATGTTTTCGTAATTATTACGAAAATTAAATTTGGGTCTTTTATGTAATTAGGATCTTCTAATACAAAGATAGTTGATGATTTAAGTTAGCAATAGTGAACGTCTAAACGAGTAAGTTGGGATTGTAGCTTCACCACTTATTTGGGTACTATTTAAAGCATCTGGAGATCCAAGAGTACTTCTGGTTGTGTTTGTAGTTAGTTGATTGTGTGCATGATGTATGTGTGTAGATGATACTCGGTTTTGACAGGAGTTCAACTCCTTGGTGTGTTGTTCTGCATGTTACATGGATTCTGTATTATGTGAACTTGTTAGCCACTCCTGATTAAAACTAACGTTTATTCAACTAAAATGAAATTGGACATACATAACACCTATTAGGGGAAACGATTAAGAGTATCAAGCCAAATACCAACTTCCTTCTATGAGGATTGCTGAAATGTTCCTTTCCCTACCCTTAGCCAAATTAAATGACAAAAGAGGAGGTCGTGGCAAGGTTGGAGGTCGTAGTTTGAAGGTAGTCATGGGAGGAGGGTGTTCTTCATTGCATAAGCCTGGGTTTAGTCTGACTTAAGTCATGATGAAACTCCTCAATCTGGGTTGGAGCGGATGTAGTTTTTCTAACCTCACAGTGAACCAAATAATATTGTATGATGTTTCATTTGTTTGATTGTATTGCATCATAATTATTAACCTTATTGTGTTTATACAGTACTCTTCTGACTCCGTCCCACTTACTAAGCTATTTGTGCTCACATCCCTATAGACTCTTTTGTAGGTGTTGAGTGAGGTCAGGATATTCAGATACCCCCGCTCCCAGGTTAGTGTGCTATTATTTGGGAAAATGAGGATTGAAGAATCAATTAAACCTGAGCTTTTCACTTTATCTTTGAGTTTTTGAGGAAACTAATTGGTAATTCCCTAGGATCCCACTAGTTTCTTAACTTATTGTAAATAGACTGCAAAACCTGTGGTTTTTAATAAACTTTGATTGTAAACTTTACCTTTAACGTAAAAGGTTTGTATACATACTGTTGTGGTACTAGATAACAAGTTGTATAGAACAGGCATTTTGTAAAAGCTTTACCACATGTTTGGTTATTAACAGGTGTTAGAATAGATGTTTCAAGTTGGTTGAGTTGTGAGCCTTGTATGAACTGCATCTACGATAGCAATTATAAGGTTAGCTTTTATCTTAGATTAGTTTACATGGTAGAACTGTTATGACTCTTCCTGTTTGAGGCTTGACACATGTTACTGTTATTGAAACTCTAAATTATATTAAATGAGTAAGTGTATTAAAAAATAAGAGCATTATCCATCACCTGTATCTAATTGTTGTGGTACTTTATCATTTATCTGAATTGGCCAAACGAAAATGATTTTGTCGAATAGACCAACATCTTCATCTATAAATTCTTGCAGATGGAATATAGTATCTGTGATTTCAACCTACCAAAGTGTTATCACCAAGTAGTCATAGGTTGATTTCAACTACGAGTAGCAACTAATCTATTTGGAGTAGTTAGGAAAACAACTTACCACTCTCTTCACATCACTTTTGTGCTTATCACGTAGTATTGCATGCATGTTACCATATACCATGATGGTCTCTTAAGTTATTTTTAGCTCAATTAAATACCAATTTTCTTTTGTTAAATTCATTGGTATGAAGACATGCATTAAACAATTGTCTCAACACTTGAATTAAAACAAGTGTTATATGGAATAATAGAGATTAAAGGAATACGTACCTTCTCACATCAATTTGTTTTACTTAAGAAGACTTCGCTAATGTGTAAGATGTTACAAAAGTAAATTAGTTCTATCGTTCCCATGAAGACATATGCCTACATCTAGTGTTATTAGATTGATTCATTAGGAAAAGTTCCATGAAATGGTAATAAATATAACAAAATAATGAGTCTTCATTGCAAAAGTGCAGGGACAAAACCATATCTTCCTCTTTGTCTCATCACTCCATACTAAATGGTTCCAATTTCGAATCATGTCAATAACCCCTTACATAACCACCTTGTAGGTCTCAGTAAGTATCGATCTGATCACATTAAAATAACATCATGATCAAATTGCACCAATGTTTCATTGCACATGGTAGAAACATGTCTTACATCATGTTACTCTTACAATAAATTCAAATTGTCATTTTATGATCATTATCTTGCTCTTTATCAATTTTGGTATCAAATACATAGTTAATTATACACATATCATCATGGGGCATGGAAATCTAGTAACCTTCATCTTTCTTCAGTATGTACTCCCTAATGTACTGATTTACATGTAGACTAATGTGAAAAATTGGAATAAATACCATGTTTGATTAAAAAGAAAAAAGAGAGTAGAAGAGAAAGAAAATAATCAAACAACATATAAAAAATTAGTAGCTAATATCGATCATGGTATCGATTTTTTCTTCTTGTTTGTTGTCGTCAATTTTAAGTAAGGAGACATTTAATATCATGATGGCCTCCTCTCTTCCCTCATATCTTTAGGCTCCACAGCGAAATGAGTGAGACTAGGACTTTTCGATGAGACAATCATGATTTCTTTGATTTCATTCTTCTTGCCATGCGCAAGACTATGTTCAACTTCGTCCTAAAAGCCAATAGAAAGGTAAGTAAGAAAATAAATTATAATGCATTAACGTTAAGGATTCAATCCAAAACATGAAAGTACAAATAAATGGCTGCCTGTAGTTGTTTAGGATCATTCTTATCATGGTTTAGTGACATCTTTTGCAAAGGGTTGATTGGTTAGGGATCGCTCTCATCACAATTGGATGACATCTCTTGTAAAGGCTCAATGTTCATGCATCTGTCATCTTTTGAGTTAAGGTCCTGGAAAGGAGACGAATCTTTACCCAAGTCTTTATTCTCATCTTCCTCATCAATTGGACCTTTAAATGCTTTCTTGGAGGGAAAAACTATATTCATCAAGTCTGTTAGCTAATTCGTCATGGATATTAGAAATGAGGTATCCCCCTTATAATCCTTTAGACTTCTTCCTTCAATTCTTGTTATTGTTTCAATAAAAGATCTAGCTTCTCCTCTAATACCTGCAAAAATCACATTAACATAACATATCAGTCAATTAAGAATATAAACTAGATGTTAAGTTGTAATAGGAAAGGAAAAGTGCAACCTCAGGCTTTTATCTCCTTAACGCAGATAATCTTTCTTCAAGCAATGGTTTTAGTGGATTCTACATAACCACTTGTCAAATGAAACAATGGTTACAATGGTACGAAAGACTATAAAAGCATTTACAATTAAAACATTGTTATAAAACTTGAATAGATTATCGAGTCCCTTGGGATCTTAGTGAACTTTTGAACGACCTTCCTCACTTTATTTACCGTCCATGTCTTCAACCAGGTAAGGCCTACATCAAGCTATCAACCACCGCATAGCTTAACGAACACTTGCCAATAAAGTATAGCAATTGATAACAAAATGTGGAAAATAGTTATAAATCAGATACGTCACATGGGCGATAAAAGATACTAAAAAATATATTAGTAATGAATCGCATGCTACTAAATAAAAGTAAGGGTTATTAACAACAAAAAAGTACCGTAAGGAATAGAATGAAACCCTACATATAACTTCAACTGGTCATCTTATAGTTTAAAATACCATCTTATATTCTCTGCAAAATGTACTTTACCCAATTATATCGTGGTAGGTTACTTCCATTGGCCACCACTACCAAATTCTCTCTCACCACCATCATACCAAATTGAGGGGCAAGTAACTTGCTAAGTACTCATATTATAAACAATTACTTGAACTTGCCATCAGTTATCTTAGCTTTTTGCAAACTTTCCTCAAGGACAGTTAACTTAACATCCTTCGTCAACTCTAACCTGCTACTTATACTAGCCAATAGCTCCTTCTTAGCATCTGTTCATACATCTTCACCTTTACTGCTTAGGCCAAGAATATTTTCCACATCAAGAGGAGTAATAGGAAGACTTACCCCATTTATGTCCAAAATACAATACTCTAGGTCAAAGTTTTCGATTAGCCATAGACATAAATCTCTATCCATCTTACCATAATTCAACTGTAAAAGGCCACAAAGTCCTACCTTACTCACCGTATCTTTTTTCACACTACAAAAGGACAAAAGGACTTTGGCAACATGTTTGGGTTGACATCTTGTCTAGTATTATAAAAAATAAACAATGAAAAATAAGTATTAAAAAGGATAACAAAATCCCAAGTTAATAATTTTGAATACTTATCTAATCTTATTGACTTCACAACACCTATGGATTCCTCTTTCTAACTCTAATACTCTTTTAAGCTATTAATTTGCCATTTTTCATAATCCCTCTTTTCTTTAAAAGGAAGAGTACACCACTTTTCAACTCTACTTGCAAGCGTCTAAAAAGAAAGATAAACATAATCATATAAGAGTAATCTAAAACTATCTGAAGCTAACAAAAATATATAAAACAAAATCATCGCTAACCTCCCTCTTAATTGAATGTTCATTGACCTTTATCTTCTTCCTCTCATCTTGCTTGTGTAAGGATTAACTAATGAAGCAAAATCATGACATTTCAATACTAATAAAAGTATTAACAATACAATTGATAAAAAAAAATGGAGATCTCTAGTCGTATAAGTAATGTATGTATGATATCATCGGCTACTTCATATTACTGGCTCTAAAAAATTACAAACCTATGCGAATTTCATAAAATCATGTTTGAATAGAATTATGAAAATTAGATAATTATGTATGACAATATAATTGTTGACAAAAAATACAAAATCTATCTATCAGTTAACATATTAGCAAACACTATTGAGAGTAACAATGAATTCCTAATAGTGAATAAAGACATAAGAGCTCCCTTAGTTTTATCTATTGATGGATAATTTCATCTATCAGCAGTAACTAGGTTAGCGCTTTTGTAATTTCATTAATTATGGATGAATTCATGTAACTGTGGACAATGTAATGTTAATACATAAAAAATTCTTATTCTCTCTCCATAGTAGCAGATTACTGTCGATAGTTAGTGGGGGAGGGAACGCTGTAACTTTGATTTCCTGTTGACAATGATATTAAACTGTTGATAGGAATTCAAAGCTATAGTTTCCTTCCCCCACTAACTATACTATCCATAGTAACTTGTTGTTATCGATAGAATGTCCAAGATGCAGTTTTTTCTGAAAATGTAGAAATCCTAATCTCTCCTAATCTTTTTAAACAAATGCTACAAAAATATGGGATGATTAAGGTTATGATTCTTCATAATAACTAGATTATACAAAAAAAATTCATGAAAATCGTAACTACTGTTGATGGTTGAATTAAATATCTAAAACCCTAAACCTAAAAGAAAAAAAAAGGAAACTTCATGGAATAAGAAAGAAATGGAATAAAAAAAATCCAGATGAAGAATTGTACGATAATGTTGTTGATGAAAACAATATTCTATTGTGCTCACATCATTTTTACTATGAAATGACTTCTTCTTACTTTGAGAGAGTGGAGATAATGGTTTGTATTTTAATTTTGCAAATTCTATTTTGTTTGCTTTTTCTGTTATTGTTTAATCCTATTTAATAAATGGTCTTTCTATTTTAATTCATAAATGATAATAACCTGTTATTTAGGTAACAAGTTAACTCATTTTAATGGGATGAACGGTTTAGATTAAAACAATTTCAATCAACGGTTTATATTGTTCAACCTTATTCTAATGCTGGATTGCCAGCATTACCATGGAAAGCCCCATAGTATAGATAATAACTACATAAAAAAATCTGCATTTTTTGTGGAGTTTTAGAAATATCTTTTATGTAGCTTCACAAGGAAATTTTAAGGCATGGGTCTACATTCCTTAAGAACTATTACTTGTATAATTTCAAATCCTCATTTTAGTCAACTGGTCATAGAAGCTTTTACTCAAAGGGGATGTGGGTAAAATTTTGAACAATGATTATAATTTTTTGAAACAAAAATATAATTATAGTTTAATATTTTATATATATTATTAAAGTGAAAGAAGTAAGTCATTTGGTCTTTTTTTGTAGTTCATTAAAATAGCTTTAAAACACATTGAAAATCACCGGTAAAATATATGATATTAAAATCTAACTTAATAAAATGAAGGATAAATTAAATAATTCATCTATTTTTTCTCTTTTCTTTTTATTCCTTTCTCCAATTCTTAATGACATTCATAATTCTTAATTTTGTAACTTAAATGTGTAGTTAATTTTTTTATTTATTTCTCTCCTTACTCATAGAACAACATTCAAACTTTTATTTAGTTTTAGATTTTTTTATTTAATTATCTTAAATATGTCTTTCTACTTTATATTAAAATTAAAATATAGCAAAAGAAAGTAGCTTTTGGTGTATTCTTCTAAATTGCCCTTTTATAATATCAAAATTTCATATTATTTACTATTTGTAATTTTAAAATATGTTATTTAACTAAGGTTATAAAGATTGATTATTTTACCTCACTCTTTACACTAAAAATAGTTAATTTTATATATATCATAATTTATATGTATCACAATCATTATCATATTGACATTTTCATGATTATTGTTGATGAAAATAATAACCATATTTATTTGCATTTAATTTAGTATTTTTTTAATCTATATCTATATTGACAATAGGAATATTTGACTCAGGACCTTCCCAAATATATTTTTACTCGCATCATTCAATCACTTACCTTAAGAATAATAATAATAATTATATTTTTTTCACAAGTTTAATTAATATTTTTAGGCAAATTTCCTCTTTCCACCTATAACGTTAATGAATCAATTAACCTATGATTAATATTATTGTCAATATAATAAGAAACCATGAACTAAAATACTGTAAAACCTTCTTCTATGGATGATCATAAAAGTTTAAATGAATTCTTTCCCCTTTTCATTCTTTATCTAACATAAGAGTCAACCTTAGAAATAGTATCACTAGCTTTGTTTAATGGCTTTTGATTTTTCATAATAAATATTATTAAGTAGTTCTTTTTTTTTTTTTTTATAATTGGAGACACATTGTAGGCGTGTCACCTATTAGTGTATTATTAAGAAAATGCATTAACAAATTTTTTAAGTAATATAAAGAATAACTTCTTACCATATTGAATTGTGAAATTACTTGAATAATTTGGAATAAACTGGTATAATAAAATCTAAAAATAAGAGACTTTAAAATTATATAAAATATGTTAAAAAATAATGGAAATGCATTAATGATATCATAAAAAGTTGAGATATTTAAAAAAAAAAAGAGTTTTCAAAACTATATATTATCTATATTATTTAAGTGAAACCAATCATCATTTGATGGCTTTTTCAATATGGTTGCATCACCCTCTCATTTGACTTTTAATTTTACCAAAAAATTCTATCAATACTTAATAGTTTTTAATAAATCTTTAACATGTTAAAATTATTACAGTAAAGAATTACACACATACTAAAATGGTGTTTTTCTACAATTCACCCCCAAAACCTCCACTAAAAAAGCAATTTCCATTTATATTTTCAACTTCCATAATTCACTATTTTTTTATTATGAAATTATTTATATCGCTATTTATTTTCTCTCTCTCTCTCTCTCTATATATATATATATATATATATACATCTTATTTCGATAAACTTAACCTTTTCTTTCTCAATACTCTTGCTATCCTTTTACGTCATAAATAGTCATTATAAAAAATAATTGAAAATAAAATTGTTTTTCTATTCATTTTTAAATTTTATGTGATATCTTTTATCGTTTAAATAAAAAAACAAAGGGCAATATTTATAAGGTCATTACAAAAACTAATTGAAACCAACCATCCTTTAGTGTTTTTTTCAATTTAACTAAATTGTCTCTTTATTTGAATTTTAGTTATATCAAAAGACCCATAAATGCTTAATAGTTTTTAAATAGATCTTTAACATATCAACATTGTTATGATAAAGAATTATACATACTAAAATAGTATTTTTTCACAATTAATCCCAAAATCTCTACTGAAAAAGTAATTTTCTTTTATAATTCCAACTTCTATAATTAACTATCTTTTTATTATGAAATTATTTGCATCCCTTTTTATGCTCTCTCTCTCTCTCTCTCTCTCTCATTTCCTTTCTCAATACTCTTACTTAGCTTTAATAAATGGTCATTACAAAATGTAATTGAAAATAGAATTTTTTTTTGTTCATTTTTAAATTTTGTATGATGTTTTTTTTATTGTTTAAATAAAAAAAAGGTCAATTGATTTATAGGGTCATTAACAAAAACAATTGAAAATAAACTTGATTATTTATTTATTTTTTAATTTTGGTTGAGTTTGTTTGTGCTTTTGGGTTTCATTTTGGACGTTGATCATTTGTGCTTTAATGGAGTAAATTTTTAAAGCGGGCATAAGGTTGAATATGATGAATAATTTAGGATCTTAATTGATTTGATTAAGAAACATACTTATGAAGTTTTTTAAGAATTTTGTAATACTTCTGTTGTTAAAGAAATTTTGATTTTTCCTTTCTTTTTTGGAAATTTTTTAATTTAATGGAATTTGCAGATTTTACAATTCTCTGTTTTTTTTTTTTAGTTCCTAGCAAAGGTAAGTTTTAATTTTTTTAAGCCATTTTTATTTTAGAGCAGAGTTTTCATCTATGTAAATCATTGTGAAGAATTAAGTTACTTATCAAACTTCTAGAAATTTTATAATATTTTTAGTGTTAAAGAAGTTTAGGTTTTCGTTTTCCAGGAATTTTTTTATTTTGTTTGTGTATTTGCATTTTTTACAATTTTTTTAAGCCATAGCAAAGGTAATTTCTAAATTTTTGAGCCATTTTTTTCCTGAGTTTTCATTTATATAAATCATTGTGAAAAATTAAGGTATTTCTGAAATTTTTAGAAATTTTGTAATTCTTTTACTATTAAAGAAATTTTGGTTTTCTGTTTTTGGGAACCTTTCAATTTTACCTCATTATGTATATTTGGAGGTTTTACAAAATACCCAACTGGTGGTTTCACGCTTTAGTTTTTCAATAATATTTGATTTATTTGTGATGTAATTTCCCCTTGTAAATCATGTGTTGGATTATTTTATGTATTGATATATTATATCCATTCTTGTGATTTTTTTTCCTTTATATCATGTATATTGCTATAACTGACGCAGGAAAAGAAGATGTAAATATTGTACAAAGATTTATGTGGTGTCTTAGGACTTTGATAATCAATATTGATAGACTCCACACAATAATTAAGTTAATAAATTATTCATTAAATTCTTTCAAAATTTCACCCTCTATTTTTAAATATTACAAAATATTTTTTCAAAAAGTATATTCTAAATAATAAAATCAATAGCAAGAATAAAATAGTAAGACAATGTATCTTTTGGCCATAAGCTTAGTTCAATAGATAAGAAATCGCAGCAACGCTCTATAAAGAAATGGGCAAAATTACGAGTTATATTAACTACTCTTATAAACAATATTTATCTTCGATAACAATGTCTAAAAAACATGGGAAATAAGAGAATGGAGACGAGTTTGGAATACCTTTGGAATTTAATAAATGTATTTATCTACGAGATGAATCCGGTTGTATCACATAAAGATATATGGATTGAAAAAGAGCTATTTATCAAAATAAATCTCATGCTTTATGAGTTTGCACTAGATACTAATGCAAGAAATGGTCATATATATATATATATATAGATAGATAGATATAAAGATAGTGTATTTATTTATTATTTTTGGCCAAAAAAGGTCATTTACAGATTTCAAAACCTCATCACTAAATCAACATTGACACTCAATCTTTAATTTTGAAAGTACATCTACTATATAACCACTACAAAACCAAGCATCTAAAGAAGGGCTTCTACTTTAAAAAAGGAAGGGGAATTGGTAGATGAGACGAACGATTTTGGGATAAAGCATATCGAATTATTTGAACTTTTGATTTTAGATAATTTAGTTTTTCAAAACTTGAATTTGAGTACTTAAAAAATGAAAAATTGTTTACTTAAGTGTTTAAACTTTTGATTTTGAGCAGTTTAATACCTATTATGTATTATATCTATTAAATATAGAACAAAATGAATAAATTTTTAATTTTTGAGCACTAAAATTTAAGTTTTCAATGTTTAGTCATTGAATTATTCAAAATCAAAAGTGCAAGCACTTTGATATGTATTATCCCGATGATTTTCTACAAGTAGAAAAATAAGCCACACTTACCACAACGAATTTTTTTTTTTTTCAACTAATTAATAATAACTCATGGTACTAAACACCACAAGGTAAAAACTTCCACTCAACACTTACATAGTTGCCAGTATAAGATAACTATACAAAAATAATTACACATATATTCCTTATGACATTACCTAAAGGGTTCTTGATTATCACATAATTATTAATCACATAAATGTGAATATAACATTTATGAAATTGACATACATTTTATATAGACCTATTTATTTGCATAATAATAATGTAATTCAACTTCCACATCCTTTTTTTAATTCAAGTTTCCGTATGTATTTCACATTGCAAGGAAAATAACCTATAGGGAATGAAAGATGCAAATATTATTGTTTTGTTCTAAATTTCATTTTGTTAATCTAAAGTGTGAAATGGAAGGATCATCTCAGCCTTGAAGGTTTACACGAATCAGAGTTTGAAGATGGCATTGTTTAATGGACACATGCATCGTGGATGCATCGTTTGCTAATATCTTTAATATGCTAAGATTATTATAGTATGCCGATACATAATACATATCCAATGAATCATACTTTAATTAATAATTTTTTTACAGTGTTGCAATGCCATATAAATTTGAACTTCTTAAAGGGAGATGGTCAATATTTCATAGGTAATGAATATAGCATATATAGATGTCATGTTCAATGAAAGGAATTCAATTTTCCTTATTTGAAATTTTATATAATTAAAGAAGTCAAGTGCCAATTATGACAATAAATAAAATGATTGACCATATATAAATTGATAATTTCATAGTAATAATGATAAATATATGAATAATTGTCATCAATAATAAAAAAAAGACATTTATAGTTTCATGAAATGATATTAATGTCTTGTAATGTAAATTAACAATGTTAACTTCTCTCTTAACAAATTTTGATGATAACAAAAAAGATTAAAATGAATCTAACAAATATAATAAGTATATAAGAGAAGCTAGAATAAAACCTATTTGAAAAAGAAAATGAAATTTGTAAATTACTTAGTTAGAATGTATATCGGAATATAGATAAAAAAATATATCGACAAGATAATAGAACTATTATTAACAAAGTTCATAATGTTGATTAGAAAGTAGTCATGAGAAAATCTTCGACTAATTCATATTAATTTAATTTAAGGCCCCATTTGTTTCATGGAAAACTACTCCTTAGCAAAAAAGGTTTTCCTAAAATTTATTTCTTGAAAAACATCATATTTTCATGTGTTTAGCTGTTTTGTTAATATACAGTGGAAAAGGCTTTCTTGTGTTTATCTATTAATTTACTATCCTTCACAAAATAAGTTTCTTAACACAAAATAAAATTATCTTGGAATATATAGCTTAACTAATTGAAACAATTGGGATTTTATGAGTGATTACTAATAATCAAACAACTATATAGAAACCACTAATCTAATATTTTCCTTTTTTTTAGAGCACAATCAAGTCTTGACCACATGATAACATGGTGTAAGATGATTTTGCAAAGAATAATCATGCTAAAGAACATACAAGCCACTCTATCAATTAAATTTTTACCTTAAGGGCTACTTATAATTAGCTAGAATCTATAATCATCTTCCCTAAATTAATAATTCAATGAACATTCTGGTGCCAAAATAAAAAAAGAAATATTTAAACATGCAATGCTAAAAAATTTAGAAATCACATACAACATAAATGGAGAAGATGATATCATAAAGCCATCATATTATTAAAACATTGTCCAATAAATAAATAAATAACAAGAGTAATTCCTTCCAACCTAAGCATAAAAATGATTTTAAAAAATGAAGTTCAATCATTGCAATTTGTTAAATAAAAACTAACAAAATCCTAACTAATAGAATCTGAACCACCAAAAGTAGATTGCTTCACTCCCCATGAATGAATTTATTGATCCATATGCGTCCGAATTCATACTTTTTAGCTAAGAAAGCTTTTGCAATCTTTTCATTTTCAACCAAAAAATCAAATACTTTAGCCAAAGTGAAATAGTCAAATTCTTCCATCTTCATAACCTCACTATAAAGTTTGACGATGTCCAATTTATCCTTACTAAATTCTCTAATTGCTCCTATTACCTTATTAAAGTGCTCCAATACCTTATTCTCAAATATCTTGCCAATGTTTTGCTTCTACTTCCTATGTGATTGAGGATTAGATGGATTTTAAGACTTTTCTTTCAACTCCTTTTCACCATTTTCATCACCATCTTCTAATTCAATAGGGGAAGAGTCATTTTGAACATTCAATAGATTTTGGAATTCCCTAAATTGCCTAGTAAAATTGCCAATAGCAATATTTCTTCCCACAACTAAAGCTATTTCATTTACATGGCAATTTTCTTATTCAAGAATTTCTCATAATTTGGATGTGCTTAAACAAAACCCAAAAAAAAAAGAAATTATTTAAATAATAGGTAATGCACCACAACAATACTCATTTAAAGTAAAGGAAAATATTACAAATAACTTATCATAAATTCTTCATTGAAACCAATAATCATTTTCACCTTATTATCCCATCCAAAATTACTCTTATTTCTTAATTTCTGTATTGTGGCCCATCTATTTTTGACAATACGAAGATGATTCTCAACATGATCTGGAAAGTAGCTATATCTAAATTTTTCATTAATTGCACCTACAACTCAAGCCAAGGATGATGGTTTAAATGTTGTCAAAGGTTTGTTTCCTTTAAGAGCCTCATCAACTAAAATTTCTAGCATCAAATCTTCCATGGCCTAGTTCATCTAAAATATTTAACTTTTGCCTCCTTGTTAATAGTATTAGCTTCTTTTCCATTATTTTTTCCAATTACTACCACAAAATCAAACAGACCATTATGCCAATAAATTTTAAAGACAAAATAATAAGCATGCAAACATGGTATATTCTATAACATATTACCATTTAATAAGAAACAATAAAAATATAAAATGATTGCATAAAGGCAACTAAAATTTGAAAGAATACTTGAATATATTTAGGAAACTAATGTTCAACAATAGAAAAGAAATACATAACAAGAGTTTAATAACTAAAAAAACTACAAACTACACCTATTTGCACTATAATTGCTCCACATTGCAAAAGCAATTTCATCTTTTTTCATCAACCATTCCCTATTTTCTTCCCTCTCTTCCCTTTGACTTCATTGAGATGTTTGACTACTTTGAGATTGTAGATGTCCTAATACTTCTTCTAGGATTGGATTGATCAAATCAACCCTTATAATGAAATTATGAAGGATGCAACAAGCTAACACTACATTTATTTGTACTTCAAATGACTAGGAAGGTACTGCATCTGACATAGAATTAACTTTTAAGAATTCCAAAGGCCCTTTCAATGGTAGTCCGTAAATACGCATGACGAAGATTAAAAAGCTCTTTTGCATTTTCTAGGGGACAATGGCGACTACACTCTTTGAGATGATCTTGTCTCGAACCCTCCTATAAGGAGATACGATTCCTTGTCAAATGCCATAATCGACATCACCAAGGTAATGTTTACAGTAAATTGCAGTGAAATATCACTAATTGTCCATAAACAAGTTATATTATATATTAGTAAATTCATTTATACCTTTAGGTATACTAAGTCCACTTGGCCTTGATAGTACATCACTTAAGACATAAGAATCATGAGCTAAACCTTCCCATCCAACTAATACATAAATAAATTTTAAATTAGTGGTTATAGTTGCAAGAACATTTTGGGTAATATCTTCCTCTCGACCTCTAAACCACCTTTGAATTTCAAAGGGAACCAATGCACAAACATGTGTACCATCGATTACGCCCACACAATCCTAATAGTAATTGCTGTTATAATCAACATGCTATATTGTTACTTAAAATCATGTATAGAAAGTTTTATTATTCTGATGGCATACCTTAAAATAGGGATAGAATCTTTGACTATTCATTATCTTTGGAGGGACTATATCACTTGGCGTATTGATAACAAACTTGTATAATTTTGAAATTGCTTCCAAAATGATCCAAAAGTACTTATGTACAATTTCAATGGATCTATGGAACCTGCCCCCTATTACTCTATATCTTATGTTATCCCCAAGCAAATGAAAAAAAAAACTAGAAATTATTCTCTAATGGATACATTTTTGGTTTCACGCAATAAATTGTTCTCTTTAAGTATCTAACATAACTCAAAGAATACATATTTGGTTGATGCGATGGATATATTTACTATATAGGATTCTATTCATATACAACTTTCTTTCATACTCTTTGTTATGCCCATACTAAGGAGTCATAAAAACTCCACCGTGTAAACCAACCTAAGTTAGAAGCTATCCACTTTAGCTGCTAATATAGGTATAGCTTACACTGAACATTTACTACTCTATGGCTTTGAATAATCCAATTTAGTATTTGTTTGGTATCAACTTATGGTGCAACTTTCTAAAATAGCTTTTGAAAGAGATTTTGTGGCATAAAAGCTTAAGCATTAATCAAGTTTTATAGATAACTTTAGAAAAATGACATAGGTAAGGATATATAAAAATCCATGGGTGTACAAACATAGTATAAGTAACAATATTTGAAACTATAGGGTCACTTGAAGAGACCCTATTAGTTTTCCTAAAGGTTAGTAAAGTCAATAAACAAAATAAAAATCTAGCCAATTGGTCTTAAATCTTACTCCTTAACCTTGTTCTTGGCACTTTTAGAACTTATAGCAATACTGGTGTATCTATTAGGGAACTTGCAAAACAACTATAGGGGAATAAGTGATAACTTGCTCGGCAAGTGGGAGGAGACAATAACACATATCTAATACAGAGTAACCAAGGTTTTCAAGCAGGTTTAGTAAGATGCTACGCATGTAAAAGCAAGTGCCATTGTACGATGCTATTTGGTTTATCTTGAGATTAGAGAAATTATGCTTGCTCTAATCTGGGTTGAAGAGTTTGATGTCGCGTACTCTTAAATCAAAACCAACTAGGGCTTATGCAGTGAAGATGACACTCTGTTCGAGATTACCTTCAAACCATAATCTCTAACCTTGCTCCGACCTCTTCTCCTATCACTCAGTTCAACGAAGGGTGAGGAAAGAAACATTTCAGCTATCTTCATTAAAGGGTCCATTGTTTAGCTTGGGAATCCTAGTAATTTCCCTTAGTGGGTTACGATGTATATTTGGTTAGAAGTTAAGTTGAGTTTTGAGTCAGATTACTTTTGGGGTAATCAAGCAATTTTAGACAATTCAAAGCAAGCACATTATAAAGCAACCAATACATACAGTCTAGCACTCCATAATATTAATACAATATTTAAGCACACATGCTGCACGTGCATAGGCTGCTAACTTACTATTACAAGCAAGACACATACTAAAGCCTTGAAGTATTCTTAAATAATACTTTAAAGTGCAGTGAAGTACTAATCTCACTTACCTAGACATGTGATGCTTGATAAACTTGCATATGGGTCTTATTTGCTTCGATTTTCCCCTAGATATTCAATATAATAACTTTACTTTTTAGCTGAATATAAAGTAAATGAGTTTGTTTAAATAGTTTAAGTATAGTTATGGCTTATCTTTAGTGAGTGGTACGCTTTGTATTAAGTTCTAACTTATTATTGAAGTCTCTAAACAAGGTTCTGAAAGCTCCCCTAAAACCAAGTTTTGGTCTCAAAACCTTCTGATGAAGTCTCTAAAGTCATCTTAGTTATACTCATTATAATCAACTCTCTAAACAAGCCTCTAAAGTTGTCTCCCCTAAGCATTTTACACCAATCAACCCTCAAATTAAGTCCCCGAAACCTTTTCAACTACATTTCCTTTACCAAAGACTTCCTAAACAAGTCTTTGATGGGTGTGTAGCTATGTCCCTCTTACTATCCAACTTTTTTATCATCTTTCCAAACTAGAGATTAAGTCCCCTCTTTACAGACCAACCTTTTGAAGTTGTCTCTAAAGTAATTTTCATCTAACCCCCTAAGTAGGTCTTTGAAATCATTACAACCACACTTCTTTCATTAGATAACTTTTCGAACGAAGCTCTAACATATTTAGAGTTAAAATCTTTTCATCTACCAACCTTCTGAACATGTTTCTAAAGTTATTACAACCACACCTCATTCACCAACTAACATCCTTACAAAGACTTTGACACTATTATAATCAAGATCCTTGTACTAACTAACCTTTTGATTAAGTATCTAACCCAAGAATTTTTAGTCATTCTTTCACCACATCAACCCTCTAAAGAATTCTCTAAGCATATTTAATTTACATGTTTGCATAGAGTAACCCGCTCCAGTACTTTGTTATAGTTTACAAGCATGGTAAATCATGGCCATACAATAGGTTCATCATATCCATGATCACCACATTACTCAAACTTCGAAATCCTCTCATTTTCAACCTAATGCATGTATACTATAACTAGTTGTTTGTGCATATCTCAACTCTAACTCAAACCACACAACTCTAGATTATTCTTCATAGTATAATATGATCCAAATAAACCTTAGAACATAATACCAAGGATTTTTATCAAGCTCAATATGTGAAATATTTGAGAAAATTGTATTTTTCATCGAATTTAAAGGCCCAAAAATTCCTAAAACTTATAGAAATAATTTTTATTAGAAAATTCTTCATGAAATACTTACATGCAATGTAAGGACTCTCAAAAAAAAATTTGGTTTAGAAACTATGGTGATAGGGTCATTCAAAGTAACTTTGAAATTTGGTCAATTTCGAGTGATTTCTTAAGTATGTCCTATATCTACTTAAAAATTTTATAATTTGATATTTTTCTTGAAAATTGCATATAAAAATACTTCAAAATGAATTTTTTCATTATTTTTGGAATTATTTTGATATCTTTACTAAATTATAGAATATCAGGTTGGAATTGCAACTTACTGGAAAAGTATATTTTTGACCACTAACTTTGACCTGCCCCTTGTCAACTAAGCTAACTACTACCACCACTATTGGGTAGTAGTGGTAGTTCACATCTAGGTGTTCTTTGGACTAGTGTTCTCTAATGAAACTCGATTTTACCAATTTTCTTCATATATTTCCTTGAAATTTTCCTTCCTTGTTCTACCCCTTTTTATATTTTTCCCAGACTTCTCAAGACTCAATTAATGTTTCAAAGAGGGTTTGGTGATACTTGTAAAGTTGGGTGAGCAAAAATGAATCTCTCTCTCAAATTTTTAACTTAAATACCCAATTTTTAGGTTTGCTTAAGTGTCATAAGATTATAATCCTTATTCAACACCTATCCCTTACATGTCCATGCCTTAATCTACTATCCATTTGATTTTTCCAGCAATTATATATATATATTTATAATTTCTCCTATTAATTTCTAGTTAATTATGCACTTTTTAGGTATTTTAAGCCTTTACATGTGTGTATTTATATGAAATAATTATATCGAAAGTACACATACTATTTTTATATATTATTTTATATCATTTTATGCTTTCATAATGTAAATAATTTATTTCTAAAATTTAGTTAATTTTGGTTACCTAAATCGCACATTTACACTATGTAAAATATAATACAGTATAATGTAGTAAAATTAAATATTATTAATTATACTATTATTCTTTTATTATATTTCCACAATCAAGACCCATGAGTGTCCTTATCTAACTCTTAAGGCTTGCATGTGAAATATGGATTAGATCGGGTTACTATTGTATATACCCTAAATTATTAGCTTAGACAATTACGTAAAACTACAAGGCTTATACTCTCTATTCACACAAGGCTCTCTTAGTATTCTATTTAAATGTCATTTTTGTTTAACTATGACAATCTCAACCAAAAGAACCATTTTTGTTGCAACAACTACTGTAACGTAAATTTCATTTTCATCCATCTATAAATGAAAACATTAGAATTGTTAAAAAATTCAAATTTTGTAAAAAAAGTGATAAAAAATAATTAATTAAGATAAAATTAAAAATAGCAAGTTGAAGACACACATTACACAAAATAATACTTGAAAGAAAAAAGTAAAAACAACACATTAATTTTATTTCAGTCTATACAATATGTCTCACATTCAATAATCAAGATAAATACTCAAATTATATATTATCTCACATAAGAAGTAAAACATAATATATAATATTATAAAGCTCTTTTCCTCAATAAAAGGAATAACAAGGCAACTTATAGATCCCTTTTGATCAATATCTTAAATCTAAAGTATAAACAAGCTCTCTCTCTCTCTTTCTCTCTTATTAATTTAATGTTCCAATTGCCATGATGGATGAAGTGCTAACAATAAAGTGGGAGTACACACACATATAATTATTTATGAAAGATCTACAATCGCAGTTGTCATTAGACTTCTAACACCATTGGGAAAAAAAAAAGTGTTACATTCCAGTTGTCTTTGATTATTGGTGTCTCCAATAATCATAATTATACTCCTTAATAAGTTTGAAAAAAATCTTATATTGTTCTAAGAATAAATATTGTGTTCATCAATACCCTAATTAACATATAGATATGTTACATTGAAGAAAGTAGAAATACGTACATGTTGAGTGTAGGCGAGTGACGTGGGCATATGACTATAACCAAGTGTTAGTGTATGTGTGAGTATAGGCGAGTTATTAGTGAAGTGCAGGTGCGTGAGCAGAGTGTATGAGTCGTGTGATCGGTAGAGTGGCATGTCGGTGTATGGCATATCGTGAATTGTGAGCAAGGCATGTCAAGTCAGTATGGCTATGTGGATTGTGACTGAGGGGTATTTGTGTTTTTGTAACTGTGTGGGGTGTCATAAATATGTATTAATGTATGTTGGGGATTCTAAAAACATGTCAAAACATTACTGTTGCATTCCTATTTATAAGCCACACAACTAAATCTTTTGGAAGAAGATTTAATTTTAACAATTCTGAGATACGATAATAACCGATTTAGATTTATTGAAGATTCATCAAAGATTCTAGAAAACCTACATGGATTTGGCTTTTCTATCATTTGGGTTTGATCCAGTCCAACTTAATTTAGCCTAAAACACACTAATTGTTAAGTGGGCCTAGTAAGATTGCTTGAAAATTTCCATGTTACGTGTACACCTATGATTGGAAACAGCTTTACAAGTCAGAGATTACAAGACTCTAAATGATAAATAACTAAGATAACTGATTTTTAACTAATTAATTTATTATAATATATAAATATAAATAACTATAAATGTCCGATATCCTATTGTTCCTCAGAACCACAGACAATTGGTATCCCCTTCTAAATGATAAGATCAAGTAATATAAACTTAAAATTCAAACTTATTAAAGTTATTAAAATCTAAATATATAAGTGGTAGCTACATTTAAAGTCTTAAATGAGCAATACAATCTTTCTCTAATTCTAACCTCCAAAATGTATCAATACATGCACTAAATGCTCGACTCTTAACCCTTGCCTAATTATTTAGCACGTGCAATAGAAAATCTATTGAGGAATAAGCTACAAGAGTTTAGTGAGTTATCCCTCATACCATACTAACAAGCAAGCTATTAAACAAATTATTATAATCATATGAATTTATGCACATGCAGTATGCTAAACAATATATATAATTGATCGGTGTTGTATATAATGTCCGATTTTAATGCCTTCTAAGATAAAGGTTAGAGATATATTGACATCAATCAAAATCGGGCTCTAGCACCTGGGTTTTAACAATAACTTTAAATTTTGTGTTTCACAAAATACATTTCCATTTTTGAAAATCCAATAGTACACAAAATCCTAGGCCTAGCGATGAGGTAGCCCTCGTAGTCTACACTCACACCCTATAGAGTATGTCTCTAGACTTGACCCTTAGCCATACGCTTAGCGTCTCCATTGCTTAGTAAGCCCGTAGGTTTAGGTAAGGTCATGTTGTACAAGTGCACCATACAGAAACACTTTAATACATAGAAACAACCCCTGCAAGGCCTCTTTTTATCTCTGCGTGAAGTGACAGCTGGAATAAGTAATGTAATGCATGGATAATGCATGACCCTTTTAATTTAAGATAAGCCAAATATAATTAAGTCATATTATAAGGCAATCAATCAATATCAGCAAACCATCCAAATCATGTAAGAATCAATCATACAATCATCAATTATTATATTTAATAATATTTCTCACAATAATAAATCAATATTAAGCATATGCATATCCTAAAACCCCATGCATCAAGTTATTAATATTCAATTTAAGTATACTAACTATAAGCATAAACAAGTATAGAGTCATCGGGGGTACCCACTTGGCTATGATGTCTCGCACTAATTGCAATAGTCCTTGGGAAGATCTCAACCCTTATCAAGATCACTCAATTATTATAAGATAAAAACGATAGTAAGTAACTGAATGAACTAATTATTCTAGGTGTTTGTTCACCTATTTTTACTTAGGTTCTTATTAGTTTTCAATCGGTTAAACCTTATCACCAATCGTATATAACTTTTTTTGTTTTATTTCCAATACTTAAGAATTTATAGTCGTTTTTATTGTTTTTGGACATACGTTCACACAGTGATGTTTGTTTTGGACGTTATAACCCGTGTTTTATGATATGGATTAGATTTATTGAAATTTTAACTATTGAAGCTTAATTATTCTTATTCGCTAGTTTTATATCCTATTTTAGTAGTTAATGATTTCATTAGCCATTAAATTCTTACACTTAGATGACCTTACATTGGTATTATTAATTTATGTGATTAATTGTGCCTAATTCAATTTGAGATGTGTATTAAGGCTTAGAGAAGTTTCACTGCTTATATCATCAATTGCTTATGTCACCGCTTATGTTATCAATTACTTATGTTACCGCTTATGTCACCGCTTATGTCATCCATTACATGTGCCCATTTTTCATACTTATACTCTTATGTATTATACAGATAGGTTATATATACATATACTTCTAATGTACTAGTATGTATACTTACATATATACTTATACACATACCATATTTATACCCATATATATATATGGTTACATACGTATTTTTTCGTCTACCTTGTATATTCCTTTAAGAAATCTTCACAAAATCCATATTTTTGCACTTTATGGGCTTATTTAGTAAGGTATAAGTATTTATAGTTAGTATATTCCTTCTTTTTGGTTATATACATAAAGGATATGTATGTATAAAAGTATCTATACATGCGTACATCAAGTGTATTCTTTTATACACGTACTTAAACATATGTATATATGCTCCTTCTCTATTTATCTAAGGATTTCCTACACTTGCATTAAAGATTTCACAAAAACCCTCACACATACACTTCACACGAACTCACTTATTGTATGTACATACGTATTTCTACATATATCCCTAAGTATTTATACACTCTTAAGCTTAGGTATGGAGCTTTCTACCTTCAACAACACATAAGTACATAATACACAAAGCTTTTACACTATCCTAACTTATACAACTAATTACTAATTAAGATAAGAAATCATATAAAAACATACATTTTTCTACTTTATAATATGAAAAAGAAGACAAGTATATATGGTATGTTAGTTTATGGTAGTAGTTAAAGTTGTGTTAAAATTGTGAAAAAGGCAAGGAAAGT
This sequence comes from Lumnitzera racemosa, assembly GCA_024138005.1. Classification (NCBI taxonomy): domain Eukaryota; kingdom Viridiplantae; phylum Streptophyta; class Magnoliopsida; order Myrtales; family Combretaceae; genus Lumnitzera; species Lumnitzera racemosa. The sequence continues at coordinate 50,494,095 of JAMXBC010000008.1, read as the reverse complement.
TTACGGTTTGGAAGTGGAGGAGAAAAGATTGTTTTTGTGTCTTCAATTGTGTTTTAAAAATAAAAACAAGTGGGGTCTAGATGTGGGGAAAAGATGGACGGCAAGAAGGGGCAAAATTGGGATAAGATTACATGTGTAAATGTATAGAAAGTTAAAGAAGATAAGAGAAAATTCTAGATGACAATGACATTTTGTTGACTTGATCAAATGTCGACTTAGTTAACTCTCTTAAAAACATGTAATTTGAATGCACTTAATGGGGTAATTGAGGATAATTGCAAGAAAAATTAAGGAAATGAAAGGAAATATAAGATTAAATAAAATAATTAGTGAAAGTAATTATTAAAATCTCATTCTAGGTATTTATATCCTATATACATCATTTAGTAGGCTACTTAATGTGATTGTTATGAAAAGAGTCATTTAGGGTACTAATACCTACTATATGTAGTATAAGCATCAACTAAACACTTAACTCCTTATAATACTAACCTAATTATATAATTAGAAGATGAATATGATCTATAATGCAATATACTAGTTTTTAGTAAATTATTTTAGTATTATATACATTTATGAATAATTGAAAGTTATCTTGATCTTTTGCTAATGATTTAGCATGATTTAATTATATCCTTAAAGTTATAGTTCTAGGGTTTTTATCACTTTTAGGTGCAATTTCTAATGTTTTTATGCATTTAGGGCTTAATATGTTCATATGCGTTAAGTTTTCGATTATTATTTTTGGTTTTCATCTTATTTAGTCTTGTTGACTTTTATGGTTGTCTAGTATACTTGAATCTAATATAAGACTAAGGTAAAAAATTTTAGAGGTTTACACTAACCTATATAATAAATCCTAAGTCTTAATTAGCTCAACATAAATCAGATAAAAATCTACTTTATATTGGATTGGACTAAAAAATATTTTAATGAAGCCTGATCCTTTTAACAACTTAGAATTTATTAAATTGAATGCATACCATTATCCAATTAGATCCTAAATAACTCGTCTTGACTCAATACGACTTGACACTTTATTATTTATTATTTTTTCAATTTTCTTTTTTTTTTAATTATATATATTTTTATTTTTATATTTTCAAACCTGACCCAATAAAAATACTAAAATAAAAAGGGCAAAAATGTGGTGTTTACAGTTGCTCCTCTATATATAAAGTTCAATTAGAAATTCACTACAAAGACAAAAGAAATACCTATTTTTGCCAATCTCTACTTTAAACTAATAGAGTGAGGATTACTGACTTGAATGGTCAACTAAGCTAAGCTAAACTATGCTTTATCTTGAATAAGGATATCAACTTGAATGGTCGATGTAAATAATAAACAACTTAGCTTTAAAGGATGGGCAAAGGAATGGGAAATCTGTCTTGAAAAGATAGGGCAAAGGAATAGGAAGTCCATCTTAAAAGGACGGTGCAAAGGGAGCTTGTCTTGAAAGGATAGGGCAAAAGATCAGGCGAGCTATCTTGAAAGAATAGGGCTAAAGATTTAACAGGACTATTGTTAAAAGGATAGGGCAAGTGACTAGGAGGCCTATCTTGAAAAGATGGGAGCAAAAGAAAGCCTGCCTTAAAAGGATAAGGTAAAAGGTTAAGAGGCCTATCTTGAAAGGATATGGCTAATGATTTAAAGGGCCTATCTTGAAAGGATATGGCTAATGATTTAAAGGGCCTATCTTGAAAGGATATGGAAAACGATTAAGGTGCTTACCTTGAAAGGATAAGGTGTCTATCTTGAAAGGATGGGGCAAATAATTAAGGTGTTTATCTTAAAAGGATAAGGCAAAAAATTAAGGTGCTTATCTTGAAAGGATAAGGCAAAAGGATTAAGAGGGCCCACCTTGAATGGACGGGGCAAAAAGGGAGCTTGTCTTGAAACTATAGGGAAAAAGATAAGGTGCTTATCTTGAAAGGATAAGATAAAAAATAGGGTACCTATCTTTAAAGGATAGGGCAAAACCACTGAGGGTTAATTAACTTATTTTGGTTTGATGGATAATCCTAAGAGGATAGATCTCTTCAAGATTTTCAAAAAACTTCTAAATTCTCCTAAATATCTCTTTCAAATACTTTCGAATCATTTTACCTTGGAATGAGGAATTTCGCAGATAGCAACCAATTGACATACCTCACATTAACTCCCAATATTCACTCATTTAGATAGCAAAATATGACTGAAGTATTTCCTTAAGATTGTGCTTACTTCTTTCTTCTTCTCCTTTTTTTTTTTCTTAAGATAAGGTTTTGTTCATGATTGAAACTTTGCTAATAAGTCTTTTAGTTGTACTATGCTCATGTCTTGACTCTTCTTTTGTCAATACCAAGTCTCAATTTCCACCTCTCTATGATTCTTGAAAAATGAATCTATTTTCGAAAAAAAAAAATTAAATCTTAAGAACATTCGACTTCAATTTATTTGGTGACTCAAATTCATTGGTAAGTGTTTGGTGTTTAAGTGTATGAGGCTAAGAAATACAATATATAAGGATTTATTAGTGAAGTGTTTGTTGGTCGATGACTATCCAAATTCGAAAACATTCATAGATATCAACTTTACTTATAAGATGAAAGACTAACCATAAACAATTCTCAAGAAAAATTAGAATCTTCATTGAACTCAATTTTCATGGATAATACAATTTAACAGCATCTCAATTCACAAACCCTCTTAATTTCGGGCCATCTATTTCTATCAATACTAATGTACCTCTCAATAATAACCTTTTCACCACATAAGGGCCTTCATAATTCAAAACAAACTTGCTCTTAAGGTCTTTTACATTCAGTAATACTTTCTTTAACACCAAATCTCCTTCCTTAAAGTACCTTAGGCGCATTTTCTTGTTAAAGCTCCAAATCATCCTTGTTGTTGGTGAATTTTGGGGTGAGGAAATTGTCCTACAAAAGAGAGTAAAATACTTAGTACTAAGGCTAGTCCAGTGTAGCTATTCCAATGCCTAAGTTAGAATGGCGTTTTAGTATAGTAAGTATGTGAATAAGAAGTGTCCGAGAGCTCTTACAGAGTTTCTTTTAGGTATTTATAGACGATTGTTGTGGCTAAGGCAGTTGTCAAGGTAATTATTAAGACACGTGGAGACCTCTTGACTTGACATCCCCCTAATATGAAGGGATAGCAAGCGGTTGTAAAATATAACCATGCTTATGATAACTATTCAAGACATAGATTTGAATTTAAACTAGGAGTGTTTCTTGTACTTGGCATAAGTGCCATGTGTCTTTTATAGAGAGCGGATGTCGAGAGAGTCGATTACTTGGCATCTCGGCCAACAAAAAGATGAGTGTAAGTTGAGCGAAAATTGACTATCAACATTTGGCCCCCAACTTCCGTGTTAGAATAGTTGACAAAGGGAGTGATGTATATATATATATATATATATTGCAACAAAAGCTAAGTGGGAGGGATTCTTTGGATTCATGCTAGGTAACATGGGAAGTAAGATGGATCACATCCCAGCTAAAACGTCACCATTTCAAAATTCTAACCCGTTCAGGAAACCAAAAAGTTTTAGGCACGATATTTGTCACCTAGGTCATCATTTTGTTGCAGACTTAATAACTGTCAGAAAGTTTTCAGCCGTTAGATTTCTATTATGAGACATGTGTCAACAATTTGTGGGATTATCATATCAGCACATTAATACTATCAAAAGAAAATTTACAGTTATGAGAATGGATTGTCTATATATAAGGTATTATTCATAATCAGATTTCACTTCTCTGGTTATACCTAAAGTTTTTTATTTGTTTTCCAATCTTCAAAATCTCATTCTTTGACTTTTGTTATTTCATTTCATATAACTATCCAGTATGGTTTGTAAAGTTGCTCGTTGACTCGTTTTATCCGATTCTGAGGCAATGGAAATTGAGGCTACTCTTCCCCCCCAAAATAAGAGCTAGGCGACATGTTCTTCGGGCGGTTCGGCCTATAGTATGGAACCAAGGTAGGATAAACTTGCTCAGATTAGCGAGCTTCTTGTGGATAATTATCCTGAAGATAAGGAAGAGAGGTCTTCAGCAAAATATCTATACAACACAGTAGCCTACTTTTGCGATTCTCTTGATAGGACCACTAGTTCTATTGACAGAGTTCTTGTCACAAAATACAATCAGTATTGGCGAGGTCTTCCTAAAACATGGAACTTGAGGAGGTCGAGAGACAAGGAGGGAGTATGCTTTCTACGGTAGCTCGAGTTCGATATATACTTGAAGTATTTGGATTTTAGGCTACACTTCCCTTTCTTGGCTTTTGTTCAGGGCTTCTTCAACTACTTTAGAGTAGTGTTGAGTATGTTCTCACCCAACACATATCGGTTTCTGGTAGCTTTTGAGATAATATATGAAAAAGTTAAGGTTAGGGCTACACCTCAGCTGTTTAGATTTTTCTTCATTATACGTAGGTTGCCTGACAGGTGGTACTTCATTGCTACAAGGCATAGGCATAAGTTCATAGACGGGTTAGAATCTAAGATTCACAAGTGGCATGATAAGTTCGTGTCAATAGTGTTTGATGAGGACATAGACTTCTAGACTTAATAGACAAAACCGATACATACAAAGGATGTAAATTTGATGCCGAATGATGCTACAACAGTGAAGAAGATTCAAGAGAGGAGGAGAAATAAAATGTTCTTCTAGGACGCTGAAATAATTATACAGCATCATGAAAATGGTGAACCAATATTTTCTGAAAAAGAAGGTATATTGATGTGTTACCACCATGCCAAGTATAGTTACGAGGAAAGCTGTTCTCGAGACTGGGGAAGAGAGTGACCTTTAAGCCTTACTTGGCACGAAATATGTAAGTTCATATTTTTCCCCTATTTATATTAATTGATTTGCTCGTCTTGTAGATATGGGTGCCAGAGAGGTGAATCTTGCAAAGTTACTTGCTCAAGCCTAAGCTAAGAAGTGTAAGATTGATAGGAAGGGGACCACCTTAGTAGTTACTACATGGCCTGCTATTACAAAGAGACTAGAAAAGGAAGCTGTAGCAAAGCAGACAGCTGCATAGATCTCTCGTCCTGCCGAGAGAGTGAAGGAGAATGAAAATATATAGCTGACTGAGGTTTGTTCTAAGGAGCCTCTAGTTATGATTATTCAAACTTCTATCGAGCCAAGGAATAGCAAGCATCGAGAGACATACCTCAATGAGGAGGATGAAAATGCCATTGCCACAGAAGGCTCCTCATAGGTGATTGTGGTGGCTTTAAGTAGTGAAAAAAGATCAAGGAAGGAACTTACCGACTAATCACCTAGCAAGAAGTCCAAAGGCTTAGATGAAAGGACGAAGGAGGCAATGCATTCTAAAGCTTTTGGCATCACTAACATCGAATTCTTTCCAAACAAAAAGGTTGGTGAGTACTTCATCCCTTGCTGGAGGCATTGGATTTTGGACATTAACTCGGCCTTAGAAGATAGGATGAAATCTTTGGCTTTAATAAAAGGGGTCATTCTTCCGAAAGACAAAGATATCGCCAAGAAAGATGTCGACAAGGTTGCAATAAGGCCTATGTCGCAGCCAAATTGTATGATGTGAGTATCCATAAACATTGCTTTTAATTATCAAGCTTGTTCAAGTAATTAACACAATTTTCTCTTTTCAGATGAGTAGCTACATTCTTACAGCTTTAGATGAGGTCAACAAAAAGGCAAAGAAGGTAATATCTTCAATTATATCTGTGTAATATTCAATCATTATTGATTATAATAACTAAATTTGCTGTAGAAAGTTGAAGATGCATACAATGCATCAAAGGCCCAAATTGCTACGGTTGAGAATGCGACGATTAGGGTTGAGATGGTGGTGAGAAAGCTTAAGGCGGAACTTGCTGCCGAGAAATTGGCACAAGACATCGCCGTTGATGAAATCTCTAGCCTGAAGACCAAAATAGAAGAACAGTATAAAGAGTCTAAAAGCCTGAAAGAGGAGTTGCAGAAGAAAAAGGAAGAGTACTGGGCTTGGGTCGAACTATTTGCACGATGAGCAACGATGAAGACAAGCTTAGGATGCAAATAAAGGAGTTAGAGACCAACAACTCGAACTTACAAAGCCATATTGCCGGGTTGGAGGAGATTGTGAGAAGGGGGCCATCTGTTGAAGAGGCTCTTGACATAGTTACTCCAAGTCGGTAATACGAGAAGCTTCTACGTAAAAAGTTGTTGAAGGGAGTTCAAACGGTAAGAGAAGAGGTATTGAAGCTTCATCCCAATTATGATCTCTCATGTCTCGACTTTGCTGACGTCAATGACAAAGTTAGTTATGCCGATGAACATGAAGGCGACGAGACGGGTGTCGAAAGTATCAATCAAAGTGATAATGAAGCTCATGCCGAAGAAGTTGCCTACTCTGAGAACTTAGCTATTAAGGAAGCCCTAGCCAAAGATTTAAGAATCACTTATGTTGAATCTGAGAATAGGCCATAAGACTTGTTGTATTAGCGTATTGCATTCTCGTGTAATTAATGATTAGAATTTAATCAAGGCAATGCCGAGTGCTTATGACTTTTTTCACGTAACTGTGCTTTCACGATTTGTATGGTTTATGCATGTTGTTTCACGCTCTCATTAGTCGGCATGCCTTAATTCATTCCATTTGTTTCTCGGCATGTTTTATTTCACACACCCTGCTATCTTTCGACCTGTTTCGTTTCATAAGCTCGTTGCTTTTATGCATGTTTTATTTCACATGCCCTGCTATCTTTCGACCTGTTTTGTTTCACAAGCCCATCATTTTAGGCATGTTTTATTTCATATGCCCATTATTTCTTGGCATGTTTTATTTCACACGCCTATTTTTCCTTGGTATTTTTTTTTTCATACGTTAGTTGTTTATCGACATGTTTTATTTCACACGCCCATTATTTTATACTGTTTGTTAACTATTTGAGGTGTGGACTAGCCGCATTACTCAGCCAAATAGTTTATTTGTATAGTTCTTTTACCACGTTAAGCTAGAACTTAGATCAGTTCGTTTGCTGTGCAGCTTGGAACTCATTTATTCGGTAATTATAACCAAAACACAATGAGACTTCAAATATATAATTGTCATAAATAGGTCTTACAAGCATGTTGGTTGCCACCAAATGAGTGACGACAGAAGTCATCTAACATTAATTGAAATAAAATTTTAGATTATCAATGTTTCAAGCTCAAGAGATGATGAATCCATCCAACTTTTTTAGTCGATAGGCCCCCTCACTAATAACTTCCCGCATCCTGATAAGATCTTTCCAATTTGCGCCAAGCTTTTCTTGATTTGCTTGTATGCCTATTGCTTCCATCTTACGACAAACCAGATCGTTAAGTTGGAAAACCTTGTATTTAACTTTCTGATTGTAGTATCTTGTTACTCTATGCTGGTATGCCGCGACCTTAGCTTTTGCAACATTTTGAATTTCCTCAATAGTGTCCAGATTCACTATTAATCTGACTTGATTAAGCATAACGTCAAAATTATGTGTATGCAGATTAGGCAAGTCCAACTCAATTAGCAATACGGCTTCAATACCATATGCTAACTTAAATGGTGTCTCTCCTATTGAGGTTCTGTGAGTGATTTTGTATTCCCATAGGATGTTCGGTAGTTCATCAGCCTACTTCCCTATGACTTAATCCACTTTCCGTTTCAGGCTGTTCAGTATGATCTTGTTTATGGCTTTAACTTGTCCATTTGTTTGAGGGTATGCTATGGACGTATAGTTGAGCTGAATGCCGTACCTTTTGCAAAATGTTCAAAGCCTATTATTTTCAAACTATGAACCATTGTCTGTAATTATCATGTAAGGAACTTCGAATCTTAATATGATGGCGTTGAAGACGAAAGCTTCCACTTTCTGCTTCGTGATTTTTGCCACAACCTTAGCCTTAGCCCATTTGGTAAAGTAGTTCACAGTGATAATGATGAATTGTCGCTAGGCGGTAGACTTGGGAAAGGGACCGAGAATATCTAGCCCCTACTGGGTGAAAGGTTAAGGGCTAGTTAGGCTACATAATTCACTTACAGGTGCTTTACTCGACAACTCATGCTTTTGGCATTAAGGATACCGCTGGACAATGTCTTTCACATCATCTTTCATAGTCGGCTAATAATAGTCAAGTCATAGTACTTGAATATACAGTGTTTGCACTTTCACATAATTGCTGCATATGCCACCATGAAGTTTAGATAATACCCTTTGGGCATCCTTCGGGCGCAGGCATTGAAGGTAGGGTTTAGATATGTTATGCGTCTACAGCTAACCATCAATCAGCGTGTAGTTCTCAGCTTGGTAAGCCAATCTTTGTACCTCCCTTTTTTCGTCAGGGATAGTACCTTCTTTTAGATAATTCACTAGGGAATCCATCCACGATTCTTCTTTTGGGCAAGGAGCTAACTCACAGCTCTACGAGAGATTGGATAAGCTTTTATCTAGAGAAATTTGATGAAAAGTTTCTTGGTTAGCTCAAGGAATGCCATACTGGCCAACTTTGACAACTTGTCGGTAACAATATTCTTACTTCTCGGAATTTTATGAATAGAGAAAGATAAGAATTCTTCTACGAGTGTTTGTACCACCAATAGGTACTTGCTCATCTCTTCTTCTCTTGCCACATAACTTTTGGTGACCTGATTTACCACCAACTAATTAGAGAACACTTCGAGTTTCTCAGCACCAATTTCTTTTACTAGTTTTAGTCTGATGATTAGAGCTTCGTACTTTGCTTCATTGTTATTAGTGGGGAATCCAAACTTCAGAGCATAATGAACTTTGACATTATGGGGGCCTTGAAGAACTAGGCCTACACCACTTCCTTCTTATATTGAAGAACCATCGACATAGAGAAACCAGATAGCTTTCTCAGCAATCTCCACATAGTCTTTGTCTCCAATAAATTTAGCTACAAAATCCATTAGTACTTGGGCCTTTAGTGCCATTCTGGGTTTATATTGTACACTATGAGCACTAAGCTCTAAGGTGTATTTTATCATCTTCCCCGAGGAGTCAGGCTACTGCAATGGTTGTCGCAATGGTTGATTGGTAAGGATAATAATATAGTGAGATTCAAAGTACGGCTTTAACTTTCTTATCGAGAGAACCACTGCCAATACAAATTTTTGTATCATTGTGTGTCAAAGCTCTGCCCCTTGCAAAACATGACTTACTTAATAAACGGGTCTATGCTCTTTGCTGTCAATTCAAACCAATACAGAGAATAGTGCTTGGAAACTGATTGATAGATACAAGTATAAATTTTCTTTTGGAACGGGTATCGAGATTATTAGGGGCGATATAAGAAATTCCTTGAGCTCATTGAAGGCTCTTTTGCAATCTTTAGTCTAGTTGAATTCCTTTGGATTCTTCAAAATTTTAAAGAATTCTATGCACCTATCGTACTTCTCGACATGAATCTGTTGAGGACGGTAATTCGCCCGATGAGTTCCTGTACCTCTTCAACCGTATGATGTGATTTCATATTCCTTATGGCTTCAATCTTTCTCAGATTGGCCTTGATGCCACGTTATGTGACCATATACTTGAGAAATTTCCCTCATGTTGCACTAAAAATGCACTCTGTGGGTTGAGTTTCATATAATATCTCCGTAATGTAGCAAAAGTCTCTTCTAAATTTGCGAGATGTTGATCTTCCTTCATGCTCTTTACAATCATATCATCTACATATACTTCAACATTCCAACATATTTGAGATTTGAACATCTTTGTTACTAATCTCTAGTATGCGGAACCTACTTTTTTCAGCCCAAAGGTGATCACCGTATAACAGTACGTTCCAAAATTTGTAATAAAAGATGTGTAGACTTCATCTACTTTGTCCATCCTAATTTGATTGTAACCAGAGAAAGCGTCCATAAAAAAAAGCAACGTATGTCCTGTGGTTGCATCTACCATCTAATCGATTTTTAGCAGTGGGAAACAATCCTTAGAACAGGCCTTGTTGAGATCCATAAAGGCTATGCACATTTGCTACTTGCCATTAGACTTCTTGGCTAACATACAATTTGCTAGCCAAGTCGGATACGGCTCTTCCTGGATGAATCTTGCCTTCAATAATTTCTGGGCCTCTTCTTCTATTGTCGTTTATCCCTTTAGTGCAAAATGTCTCTCTTTTTTGTTGGACCACCTTTACATTCGGGTCAATCTGGAGCTTATGTACTGTAACATCTCTCGAAATACCAGGCATGTCTAATGGTGACCACGCGAACACGTTAGCATTGGCTTGTAGGAAGTCAATCAAACTTTGTTGGACATCTGCTGACGTAGGTTTTCCTATCCTTGTTGTCTTCTTAGGATCATTTCCCAAAGGAATTTCCTTTGTATCATTCTCAACATTCTCTATGTTGACAAATGTGCCTTTTAGGCAAGTCTTAACCTAAAACACTTCTTCTCACCTCAAAGCCCTTATATATAATGAGTATGCTAATTGCTGATCCCCTCTACACACACCGACCCCTGTAGGAGTGGAAAACTTGGCTTTTCAATGTGCTGATGAAGGGACAATGCCTAATAAATGTTAGCATGTCCGTCTCATTATCATGTTGTAAGGGGACTAACATTTGATGACGAGAAAATCCATTTTATCCTTTGTAACATGCTCATCATCGTTGATTTGTATCTACAATGAGATAACACTGACTACTTGGATGGGTTGATTATTGAAAGCATAGAAGTCATACTTGTAAGGCCATAGGTGCGCTTTGATCTTGAGCCTCATTTGATCAAAGGTATGCTGAAAAATGATATCAGCAGTACTTCTCGTATCAACAAGAATCTTCTTGACCTCAAAGTTGGCGACTATCGCATTGATGACAAGTGCATCATCGTACGGCCTCTATATGCCTTCAAAATCCTCTTCCCCAAAAGATATTGTATTGTCAATCCTGACCTTTTTTCTGTGAATATTGCAAACGTAATTCCTGGCGTTAACTGAGTTTGAAGAACTCGAATGGCCTATACTAAGTCCACCGACAATTGTTTTAATTACTTCATTGGGTGCTCTATTGGGATTAACATCCCTTACATCTCTTACGACCATTGTTGGCCGAATGTCATCCTCATTTTCTTCTCTTCTCCTCTGAGACGGTCTTTTGATTCTTTTAGCAACATGCGCTAGAAATTTTTACAGGTGCCTACGTTGTATTGCATCTTTAATTACATTTTTGAGTTGAATGCACTTATCCATATTGTGACCCTTGCAATGGTAGAAGTCACAATACTTGTTTGAATTTATTCTTGAGGGAATCCCTCACATTCTTTCCAGCCAATGGAGGACACCTTTCTCTCCATGGACCTCTATCAAAATATTTAAGATTGAAGGTTGATAGGTGTGTAGTTAGAGAATGTCAAGATCTTTGGTCTCTTCCTATCCTTAGCTTTTTTTCGTTTGTCTTTCTTTCCATCTCCTTTGCTTTGATTAACCTCTTGTTATGCCTTTATGTTGTCTTTTTGTCAAATGTATGAGGTGGCATTAATTTTAAACTAAGCGAAAGTTTTTGGCTTGTTCTTTGCAAGAGACTTAAAAAAGTCTCCATGAAGCTTAACTTCGTTGATTACAGTGTTAAGGGCCACACTCATATCTAGTTTTGGGATTTGGACCATTTCGGCCTTATATTTGGCCAAATAGTCTCTAATTGACTCATCAAATCTTTGTTTGATGGTGCTCAAGATTGAAGAAACACTTCTACTAATTCATTGAAACATCAAATGGTCTTTGGCTTCAGGTGTTTAAGCCATGTGTTGGCTGCATTCCTCAAGGTTGAGGGAAAGGCTTAACAGGCCATTGCATCTCTTAAACCATGCAACTTAGCCAGTGTTCGGCAGTACTCTAAGTAGTCTTCAAGGTCCTTCGTCCTATCATATGTTTCGAATTGAGGTAACTTAATGTGCCAGGGTATTACTTCTTCCAAAATCTTTAGGAAGAAAGGACTTTTCTTGATTTGGGATTGTTTGGTCACTGAAACGAGGGTGTTGACATGCAAGGGTCCTACATGATCCACATGTTGTGTTTGCTTGCCCTTATCAATTTTTTTGAAAGTAAGAGCTGTGGGTTGTGCTGGAACCTCAACTTGCTTTTTTGGCAATTCAAGTGAATAAATGGAATCACCGATACTATTAGCATCATGATCGCCATGCTCTTTTTCCTAATTCGGGTGAAAACTTTTGTAGAGAAGGTTAAGGATTTGTTCGTGTTTTTTGTTTAACTAGGAAACTCTTTGGTTAAATCGAGACAAAGTTACTCGAGTCGAGCCAATCGTTGTTCATCAGCATGCCAACTCCCTCCTTCAGGGTGTTAGGAGGAAGTACTAGCACCTATACTTTATATCATCCTAATTCTAGCCATGTAGTTGTGTTTAAAGAAAAACAAACTGTGTTAAATGTTGTTAGTAAATTTTGGGGTGAGGAAATAGTCCTACAAAAGAGAGTAAAATACTTGGTTTAATGCTTAAGTTGGAATGATGATTTACTATAGTAAGTATGTGAATAAGAAGTGTCCAAAAACTCTTATAGAGTTTCTTTTCGATATTTATAGATGGTTGTTATGTCTAAGACAATTGTCGAGGTAACTGTTAGATACGTGGAGACCTCTTGACTTGACATCTCCACCGTGCTTATGATAACTATTTGCGCCACATATTTGAATTCAAACTAGGAGTGTTTCTTATACTTGGTATAAGTGCCATGTGTCTTCTATAGAGAGTAGATACCAAGAGAGTCGATTACCTGGCATCTCGGCCGATGAAAGGACGAGTGTAAGTTGAGCGAAAACTAACTATCAACAATCCTCTATTGGTAACACTAACCATAATATATTGCAACAAGCCTCCTTTCATCTAAGAGGTTCAAATACTCTATTCGTTTCTTCACCCACTCTGCTTCATTAACTTAGATTTCTGCTTATACTTGGAACAAAGGTATTTCTACTTCTATTGATAATATCGCTTCGGTTCCATATACCAATAAATAAGGTATTGCACCTATAGAGGTTCTAATTGAGGATTTGTAAGCTATGAGAGCAAAAGGGAATATCTCATACTAGTCTCTATAAGTGATTGCCATCTTCTTAACGATTCTCTTGATGTTCTTATTAGTGGCTTCAAGTAACCCTTTCATCTGAAGTCGATACGGAGTTAAATTTCTGTGATTGGTCTTAAATTGGTTGCATACTTCAGGCATCAGCTTATTGTTCAAATTTGACTCATTGTTCATAATAATAGACTCGAGTGCACCATATCTTGCAATGATGTCTCTTCTTAGAAATCTAACTACTACTCCTTTAGTCACCATAGCATACAACATTGCTTTTACCCACTTACTAAAATAATCGATCGCAACTAGAATGAATTTGTGCCCATTTGAAGCCATTGGCCAAATTGGACTAATCATATCCATTCTCTACATTGAGAAAGGCCAAGGAGTTGATAATACATATAATTCTTGGGGAAGAGCATTGATTTTATTAGCGTATACCTGATACAGGTAACAATGCCTTACGTGCTTGATATGGTCTAATTCTATTGTCATCCAAAAATATCCCATCTTCATGATTTTCCTAGCTAACATATACCCATTCATATAAGGATGACAGATTCCTTTACATACTTCTTTCATTAATTTCTCAACTTCTTCTTCATCTATACATCTTACAATGTTGTATTAGGTAATCTTTTGTACAACGTTGCTCCACTTAACTGGAAATGAGCAGCCAATCTCCTTAAAGCTTTCCTATATTTTCTATTAGCTTCATCAGGAACACACCTGTTGGAAGTAACCTTTTGATATCATAATACCAGGGCTTCTTTGGTTCCTTCTCTTCAATGGTTAAGCAAAAAGCCAGTCCTTCCTCTACCTTAATCTTCAAGGGTTGAATTTCTATCCTATCTGTAACTTTCACCATTGATGCTAACATGAAGAATGCATCAACAAATTGATTTTGGGCTCTTGGAATGCAAGTGAATGAAATTTCTTGAAATCTTTTAATTAGCTTTCCTAAATGCTCATGATAAGGTATCAACTTCTTTTCTTTCGTCTTATATTCTCCAAGGATTTGGAGAATTATAAGAGAAGAATCTCCATACACTTCAAGTCTTTGTATTCCCATATCTAGCACCATTTTAAGCCCCAAAATGTAACTTTCGTATTTTGTTATGTTTTTCGTTTATGGAAATGCTAACCTTGCTACCATAGGGAAATGATTACCCTTAAGTGATACCAATATTGCTCCTATCCCACATTCGAACACATTAGCTGCTCCATTAAAATACATTCTCCATTTTGATTTCTCACCACTCAGTTCATTTGCTACAATCACATTTTCATTAGGAAACTAAGCTTCTAGACCATTTTCTTCCTCTTCTAGTAGGTATTTTACTAATTGATCAGCCACTACCTACCCTTTGACTAAACTCTAACTTACATATTTTATATCAAACTCAGAAAGCAACATCTTCCATTTTGATATTCTCCCAATCAATGCCAGCTTTTCTGATAAATACTTCAACGAGTCATGTTTTGTCAACAACTCTACTAATTAATAGAGAGTATATTACCTGAGCCTGTGCATTACCCATACTCAGCCAACATGTTCTTTCCACCTCTGAGTATTTCTGTTTGCCTTTTGTAAATTTCTTGCTTAAGTAATATATAGGATGCTCTTTTCTACCTATTTCATCTTTTTGCCCCAACATACATCCCATCGATTTAGGAGAGATCGTCAAGTAGAGAATCAATGGCCATCCCAGTGTAAGAGTTACTAGTATTGGAGAATTCATGAGATACTCCTTGATTTTAGCAAATGCTTGCTCACACTCTTCGTCCCATTCTATGGTTGCATTCTTCCTCAAGAGTTTGAATAACAACTTGCATTTATTGATTAGTTGCGATACAAATCGAGCAATGTAATTCAACCTCCTTAACAATCCCCAAACTTCTTTTATAGTCTTTGGTGTAGGCATGTTTACAATTGCCTTGAGTTTGTTTAGGTCCACTTTGATTCTTTTTCTACTGACTACAAAACCCAGCAATTTGCTTGAGGTTACTCCAAAAGGTACACTTTTCTAAATTTAGCTTCAATTGAAACTTTCTTAACTGCTCAAATAATTTACACAAAACATCAACATGATTCTCATCCTCCTTGGATTTGGCGATCATATCATCTACATATACTTCAATTTCCTGATGCATCATATCATGAAACAGAGCTACCATAGTATGTTGATAAGTTGCCCCAACGTTCTTCAACCCCAAAAGGCATTACACGATAACAAAATGTTCCCCAAGTGGTAATGAAGGTGTTTTTGATTTTATCTTCTTTTGCCATCTTGATTTGATTATATCCTAAGAAACCATCCATAAATGAGAAAAGATGATTTCCAGCCGTATTGTCAACCAATATGTCAATATACGGTAAATGGAAGTTATCCTTAGGTGTAACCTGGTTTAAATCACGGAAGTCCACACATACCCTAATTTTCCCATTTTTCTTTAGCACCGACACTGCATTGGCTACCCATTTGGGGTAATTTGACGCTTTTATGAACCCAACTTCTAGTATTTTCTTCACTTCTTCTTTTATTTTAAGGAATATGTCTGGCTTAAACCATATAAGCGTTTGTCTTTTAGGTTTAATATCTTCTCTTGCCAGCAACTTATGAACTATGATTGACAAATCCAAATTGGGCATGTCCTCATAAGATTAAGCAAATATATCTAAGTAGTCCGATAATAAACATGACAACTCCTATTTTTGATCATTTGCTGGATTTCTCCCAATTTTCAAGTTTCGTGGATTCTCTTCTATCTCCAAATTAATCACAACTATCGGTTCATCAATAATCACTCTCCCTAGTTTAAATCCACACCAACTCTCTTGTATTTCACTTGAAGTCTCAATATCATCTTTGACATTGGACCCAGTAAAGTCGAAGGTAATATTGGTACTTTCATTATTTACAGGCGTGAGATATCAATTATGTTTATCGTTTTTATCAGATTTGAAGAGTAAAGGAAAAGGTAAAAGGATAACAAGTAAATAACAAGGAAGAATTGAAAGAAAGGAACTAATTTTATTGAATGAATTCAAATTGTCTAAAATAAAAGCTTAACTAATAAGACTAATTATTGAATTGAATGCTCCTAATTGATTTAATATTGCTTTCTTGAGAGACCTATTAACAGGAATGGAAAACCAGTTGCATAAGGAAATTAGGATGCCAATATCTTTCTTCTTGTCTGGACTAATGTTGTATTGCTGAGCCAAAGCCTTGGATAAACTAGCTAATTTGGGTTCTTGAACACATGCTGGTATTGGGAATGTCTAACGGATGTCTGGAAAATCCATATGAGCATGGTATAGGTGATCTCCTCTCTTTCCTTTGGTTTCTTCATTTCTTGGATTTCTTCTTTAGTGGGCTCATATCCAAGCCCAAATGTTCCAATCTGTTGCTTAGGTTGTTCTGAACAACTCCATACCCTTTGTCTTGCTACTTCAATCATGTTAACCTCAACAAAAATCTGCAATCTAGGTTCTTCTAATTCTTCACTCCTGATATACGGAATGGCCGTCTCTTTGTAAATCTTGTAATCTTGCTCCCCAAAAATAGTAACCAACTGCCCATCAGCTATGAATTTCACCTTTTGATGTAGACTAGATGGAATTGCTCCTATTAAATGAATCTATGGCCTTCTTAATAGAAGATTAAAAGTTCAAGGTATATCCTAGACTTGAAATGGAATAGTGAACATCTGTGGACTGATCTTAACCTGTAGCCCAATTTCTCCAAGTATCTCCCTCTTTGATCCATCAAAAGCCCTTACTAAAATCGAGCTAGGCTTTATCTTAGTCAAATCTACTCCGAGCAAATTTAGCGTTGCCAGTGGACACACATTCAGTAAAGACCCATTATCAATCAATACCCAAGCAAAGACTTTCCTTATACACTTGACCACTATGAAAAGAGGTTTTGTGTGCTAGTCTCCTTCTTAGCTTAGCTCATCTAGTGAGAATGAAATCTAATCCATTGTGAATATTGAATTAACCACCAATCTTAGCTTTTTAAAGCTTCTCGGTAAGTATCAGATGAGAATAGTAAGCCTATTAAGGAGATCTAGGTGGGTACTTTGGCTAGCTGATCCATAATCTTGTAATCACTAGCTTTTATTATCTTCTTGGCAACGTTATGATCTTTCTCATCCATATCTTCAAAGATTCTTTGAGAAGTCTCTTCTACAGTAGTCTTCCTCTTGGCCTCTTCATTCTAGTCATATATTCGTCTCGAGTGAGTAAGCCCACCAACCATAGATGATAAGGACCTGGCTATCTAATTCACCATTTAGTAATTCAGAGGGGATGCTTTATAATTATTTGGAGCTATTGGGACATTAAAAACTATTTTCTTAGGTTTACCCAATTCTTCAACCTTTTTAGTCTTCCTGTAGTACTAAAAAACCAATGGTTTAAGCTTACCTCCAATCATGCTAACCATCTCAGTTGTCTTCTTGGCTTTTGAAATAAGCTTGTCTTTTTCCTCAAATTCGGAACCCCATCTAGTGGGTGGTTCGTCAGCATATACTACGGGTGAACCAGAGTAATTGACTAAGTACTTAAACTTTCCTGATGGCTCTCCTAGGGTATCGACTGTTAGATCTCTAGCTTTATACCTTTCTCTAAGCTCCTTCTGAGTACATCTCTTTCATGGTTTTGGAACCATCATAGCCATAATGTTAGCTGTCTTTATCTTCCCATCCTTCAGCAATTGATATATTGCTAGTCTAGTTCGGGTTCTATCTTTGAGATTCACATTCTATAAGTGTCCGGCTTACCTTAGATTCTAAGCTACCTCTTCAATAGTGATGGGGAGACTATTTAGATCAATTCTTGGTTTAAACACTTCAACGATGATCATGTTGATTGAGCGTCCATGATCCGATAAAGGATTATTATCCACGTTGGGAGTAGGAGTCTGAATGAAGTCCAATTACACCATCTTAACATCAATAAGATCTTGGATCTTATGTCTGAGTCTCTAGCACTAGTCCGTAGAATGTCCCATTTGCCCTAAATGATAATCATAATGGAGCTCTGGGTTGTAGTCTCTCAGTCTTTATCCTTCCTTTGGTATTTCAAAAGTTAAGAGATTCTCTTTCCTTAGTTGTATAAGAACCTAACTTAGAGAAATGGGGATTTAAATAAATTGTCTCCTTTGTAAGTAGTTATTCTAATTTGGATTCAATAGGGGATTAGATCCTCCTGATATGGCTATCGGGGTTGTAAGTCTAATAAGGTTGTCGGTATTGATAATGCTTACAATAACTTCTTTGGCATTGTTAGAAAATCCCACGGGAGGCGTCTTCTTCTCAACTACTTTAAGATTTGGAAGCCTTTTAATAGCGATAGCTTCCTCAAATTGGCATCTTGAGGCCACAATCTCTGCAAAGTTAGAGGCAAGGTAATCTACTAAATGTTGGTAGTATGGGCTTTCGAGTGTATTGATAAAAGCAAAAGTCAATCCTTTTCTACTAAGGGTGGAGTCATCCTAGTTACCATGCCCCTCTATATTTGAGCATACTCCTTAAAGTTTTCATTGGCCTTCTTTTGCAAATTATTTAAATCTTACATGGATGGGGCTACCTTGATATTGAACTTGTACCAGTTGTAGAAAGCTTAGGCTAACTTATCCTATGTATCCATCTCATTCAAGTCCAGTTGGGCATACTAAGTTAAGGCAGGCTTAGTTAAGCTATCTCAAAAGGTTTAGACCATCACCTTATCACACTTTGTGTATTTTCCCATCTTTTTGATGTACAACCTAATGTGGATCTTTAGGTAGCTAATCCTATCATATTTCTTAAACTCCAAAATTTTAAACTGTTTTGGGAAATCATCATCTTCATATGTCAATAAATTGATCGTTCTAATCTACTCAAGCCTACTAACCATTTTTAAGGTTTTCATCTTCTCAGTCAACTTCTGCATAAACTTCCTTTCCATCTCTTGGTGTTTTTCTCAATCTCTTTCCTCCATGTCTCAACATTGGGGATTGATTCTACATCTTCCAGTTCAAGGGAGGGGTCACTTTTGTATTTCGATTCAAGTTGACTTGAGATGCTTGCCACTCATTGAGAATTCTAATAGCTCGAGTGAGAGCCTAAATTTGTTCGGCCATCTTGTTCATGTTTTCTTCCAGGATTACGACTTTCAGGTTAGACTTGGTTTGACTGATGTTTCTAATACCTTAAGTTGGTATTCTTGCTTTAGAACAAGTGAATATTGGGCTTCTAACTGAGTTTACTCGCTTGGGTGCTATCTTTAGAATCCTACAAAGACCCAAGTTTAGACATTTTTGTGGACCAAAATTTCTTGTTGTTTTTTTTTTTTCTTTTTCTTTTTGTTATTTCATCATTTTTATTTTATTTTCTTTTTGTTTAAAAAGGCAACTAAAAAAAAGAGCAAAAGACTGTGCAATCAATAAAAGTTTTCATTTAATGAAGCAACAAATTTATTAATAATCATAAAATCTAACCTATACAATGGACAAACTCTTGACTAATCTTTTTAAAAAAACTCAAATCGTATATCCATAAGAGCTAACAAATCTAGCTAAGATGGGCTTCATCAACTTCTCTCTTCAGCCTTCGGACTGTAACATCTCTTTCTCGAATCTTACTCCTTAAGAATTGATTTTCTTCTAGCAACCTCTCATTTTCTATTCTTAATTCTTCAATGATTCTTTTACATTGTTGGAGTTGGGCTTCAACTTTGGCCCGTATGGTGTCTAGGTAAGCTTGTCCGGTAGGTGAGAGGTATTTTAGCTTTGATTCATATTTGAATACATCTAGAGCTTCATACCATATCTTTTCAGTCTTCTTTAGTTGATCATAAATAAATTGCTTGGTGGTCTAGTATTCTCCCACTTTGCCCCTCAAAGTTCCTACTTGAACTACCTTCTTAACTTCCCTCCATTCCTACAGCTTTACAAGTTCTACTAGTTGTTGAATCAAAGTAGTGGTGGGTAAACAAGGATCTTGATAATTCAATGTAACATCTTCTAAGGAGTTTCTATATGCTATCACTTGAAGCAGACCTAGTTATCGGGGTGACGTAAGCCAAAAAATACCTTATACAACCCATAATGCCGATAAGAGGGACCTTTGCATAATCGACACACCCTAGGATGGCTTGAATGTAGTTACTCCACCTGACTGTCCATATAAAATCCACTAGCTACATCTTGCTTATAACTAATACCCATCCTTTAAATTGAGCTTCTTTTGGTACCTTAAGGTAATGAGCAAAGTCATCAATTAGATTCATATGTTCAGTTAAAGAAGCTTTGAGAAGATTCCCTCTATATCCTATGTGTGATTGAGAAACCATACAATAAAGATTGTAGGGTTGGCGGTGAAGTACCTATGCCCCTACTTCCTTAAGTGGGTGAGTGTCCCGAATTGCTTTGCTAATAATGCTGGTACGTAGGATTTGTTAGCTAAAAGTTGCATTACTAGCTCCACTACCCTATAATGGACTGGACTGTAGTTGATGGGAAATGGTATTGTCCCAAATACTGCTATGATAAAGGCATTTACCCTCTTCTTAGCCCATGATTCATATCCCCCA
Source organism: Lumnitzera racemosa (assembly GCA_024138005.1). Lineage (NCBI taxonomy): Eukaryota > Viridiplantae > Streptophyta > Magnoliopsida > Myrtales > Combretaceae > Lumnitzera > Lumnitzera racemosa. The sequence goes on along the minus strand of JAMXBC010000008.1, from coordinate 50,473,444 downwards.
TAAAAGATCTGACGATGTTTCTAATAAGCATTTAGGCTTGAAAACCATTCTACTAGCCTTAAGATGCTGAGACATTTCTTGCCCTCTGAAGATAAGAACAGTGCTAAGGCTGCCTTTTTTACTCCCAACAAAGTCATGAAGGCTTTTTCGGGCTAGACTTTGAGATCTGGGATGGTTATGCATGCTTCAAGAGGCAGAGCACTAAGTAATTGTGAACATTTTTATAGAGTGGGGGTCAACACATGTGGGCCGAACTTAAAAGATGCAAATTTTGGATCCCAATAATAGATAAGGACTTGAATTAGAGGCCAGTGAAACTGGATCCGCATGAGAGATATGATACCCCAATCTTCTTGCAAATGTGATCTTGCTTGGTACGCAGAAGCTGATTGAACCAATCCTTCAATATAGCTTTAGGGAAAGAATACTTATCCAACTAGACCTCATGGATGGACGTGGGACTGATACTACCCTGACTTTTCATATCTATGTTACATAAAACATGAAATGATGCAATTATTTAGAACGAAGCTATTAAATTTACAAAAAGGTTGTCTATGATATTAATAATTTTGTAGCTTCTTCAAATTTTTAGATTACGCAGCCTTTTACTCACTAGGAGACAATAAAAATAAGACACATATAATACAAGAAATAAAAATGATTAAATAGAAACAAGCATTAGCAAAAATAAAATAAAATACAAAAAATACAATATGCTACACATGCATGTAATGCAAGAGGGGCAAGAAATTAATAAATTATAGGAATTATTATGAACCTACAGTTAAAGAATACCCTTAAACATAAGTAGATCTAACATAAGATTTAAAAAGAAATGAAGCTCTTAAGTACTTATATTGTTGTTGGTGAATTTTTGGAGTTAGAAATATCCTATAAAGATAAGAGAAATCCTTAGTACTAGAGCCAGTCTGGTATGGCCATTTTGATGCTTAAGTTGATAAGCAGGAATGAGAAGTAAAATAAAAGGGTTAAAAGTTATCAGATTTCTCTTATAAAGTTTCTTTCTCGTTTTTATAGAAGATTGTCATGGCTGAAGGAGCAGTTATTGGAATAACTATCGAAATACGGAAAAGCTTCTTGATTAGATACCTTTCCTGAAATGTAAGGATAGTAAGCAGTTATGTAATATAACCGTACTTGTGATAACTGTTCGTACCATGAACTTGAATTCAAATCAATAGTAGATCTGTGTTACTGGGCGGAATATTGAATGTTGAGAATGTTGATTACCTGGCTTATCGACACTTAAATGGATGAGAAAGTGAAGTTAATGCCTATTAAGCCGGCTGGACAAAAATTGACTATCAACATGTACCCCCTAACTCTTTTGTTCAAGGATTCAACAAAGGGAGTAATACAAAATGTACTAGAAGCTAAGTGGGGACCAGTTCTATAGACGTTGAGAAAGGTGGGCAGCAAGACGGTTCACGTCCTAATTAAAAAGTCGCAACTTTCAAACTCCTTCCTGCTCGAGAAACCAAAAGGTAAGAGGCATGACAGCTATCGCCTTAGTCATCATTACGCCATAGGCTTAATAACTGTCAGATTTTTGTCTTGAAACACGCATCAACAATCTGCACCACTATCAAATCAACGCATCATTACTGTTAGAAAAAAATTTGCAGTTACTAAGGTGAGTTGTTCGTATTTAAAGGATTGTTCACAATCAAAATACATTTCTCTAGTTGCATCTTAGACTTTTGTTGGCTTTCTTGTCTTCAATCTTACATTCTTCAACTCCTATGATATCATTACCTATAATCATTCAGGTATGGTTTGCAATGTAGTCTGTCAACTTGTCTTCTTTGATTCCAAAGCAACAAAAACTGAGGCCACTTATCCCCTCCAAATAAGGAGTGAAGCAGCGTGTTCTTCTAGTAGTTCAACCGACAATATTAAGGGAAGGTGAGATAAACTTACCTAGATAAATGCTCTTGCTATGGATAATTATCCCGAGAATAAAGAAGAGAGATCCTCGGTAAGATATTTATATAACAACATAGCTTACTTCCACGACTCTCTAGATAGAACTGCCAGTTTTGTTGATAAAGTTCTTGTTACGAAATACAACCAGTACTGGCAAGATCTTCTTTGAACATGGAGTATGAGGAGGCCGAGAGAAGAGATAAGAATATGTTTTCTAAGGGAATGCGAATTTCGCATATACTTGATGTAAACCCTATATAGTTAGTGGTTTAAGCCCTAAATTAGATCTGAATGCTTTAAATAATGTCATGAGTTGATAAGGTTAGGTAAGATAAAAATTTTATTAAATTGTGAAATTGAATATAGTATCAGTCATAAAAACCTTAAGAATTTGATCGAAACCTTAATCGCATACAAAAAACCCTAAATCCTATGTACGCATAAATACTCAAAATCAAAATCGAAATTGAACTTGAACTTGACGAAAATCTTAAAACTATAACTTTAAGCTTATAAAATGGATAAATATAACTTAATAGTAATAAAACCTTAGTTGAATATAATTATAGACTAAAATGTGTAATTGCGTAAAACTTTTAACGAACATGTTGAAATAACATGTACATATTATAAATGTAATGGGTAATAATTAAATTAATAATTATTTTTTATAAAATTTCAATATTATTTTATAAATACTAAATTTATAATTTTTGTATTTGGAAAAAAACCTAATATTTTTATTTTTATTTTCCTTTTTCCGTCTTTTCCCTCTCTTTTCTTTTTCTTTTTTTTCTTTCCCTCATTTTCCCCATTGCCACATTAGTTCTAGATTTTTGTTATAGTAGCCCATGTGATTTTGTTAAACTCCTTAGGTGTCTCACTAAGAGAAAAGAAACAAAAAGAATAAAGCAAAAGTCTTGTCTTATTAATGACATATCTTACTTGATCTTGTTTTCTTCTTCAATAGAATTCTTCTTATCTATTTACCCATTACAATTGGTTACATCTATTAGAGCTATAGGTACTTCATTTGTTTTCTTTTCAAAGTCAACTAAACACAAGAAAAAAAAATTACAAATCTCCTTCCTTTTCTTTTTTTTTTTCTTTAAAATGTACCTTCCTTCTTCTTTCTTTTATTATTGCCTTTGAATTTCAACTTTAATAAGAAAATCAAGAAGGAGAAGAAGCTATATCCTATTCATTTCTCAAGTATTAAGGAAAAGTAGTATGTATTTTGTATATTTATTTTGTACTAATTATTTTGTGTATTTTTTTACATACATGTATCTTAGAATTTATATATAGTTTTAGTATTTTCCTTATATATGTATGCTCATATATGTCTATATACTAAAATATATTTACATGTATAGATATGTAACATTGGATTTTATAAAATGTTAGTATAAGAAATTTATGTATATGTACATATATGTATGCGCCTATAATATATATATATATATATAGTATGTATTTTCCTTACTTATGTACATAAATACATATGTATGCGTGAATATATATATATATATATATATATACCTAGTATTTTTATTGTATAATATATATGTATGCACATGTATTCTATAAGTGTATTTAGGATTGTATAATTTTTATAACATGTATAGTATATATATATATGGAACTGAAATATGTATATATAATTAAAAAATACAAAATACTAGTATAATATAATATGTGTATAATAGAGGGTATATGTATTCAGTATGTATAAGTGCATACCGTAGTGTATTTATGTTGTATTTTTATTGTATAGATTGTATATATATATATATATCTATGGATGTAATGTATATGTATATGTATTTATGTATAATACTATTTATATCAAGTATTTTAGTATATATATATGTAATATAACCGTATATGTATGTGTATGTATACAATACAATTACATGTATATATATACCCATACGTATAGTATATATAATATATTTAAGGTTATGTTATTATAGTATATATATCACGATCTAAGGAGGCTAGTCGTAAGAGTCGTCGTATACCATACAAAGGATTGCAGATTGAATTCTCTTACAATCGATGACCCTTTTATATGATACACAAGGCTATAGCTCCTACTAACTACCAAGAGTGTACAAGCTTAAGCAATATCATTTCATGATAAATAATAAAAATATAACACATAGTCTATTTGTATAAAGCTTCATAAATACGAAGTCTGAAACATATCTTAAGTTAAACCAGTATATTAATTATATATTCAGATCTATAACTTATCAGAAATACTCTTTGATCTCATTCAGCTCCCATACTAACCCGGTGTAGAAAACTAACCTCGGTCATGCGACGGCCCGACTCCACAAAAAGGTTGGCCTGCAAAAGAAGACTACAAGGGTATAAGCCTACTAGCTTAGTGAGATAATTTCCCTCAACCATACAGCAATCAAGTTATACAATAGTTAAGTTCAACCAAATGAATGCATGACAAAAAGTATACCAAACAAGTAATGCAGATGACCGAATACTGCATGCAACTCAGATTTAATGCCCTTCGAAGTCAGGGTTGAAGATTCATCGGTACAATTAGATCCGGGTATCTTATTAGAACTTATTTCATAATGAAACTCCGTATTTCGTATTTAAAATGTAATGGTACATCCATTACCAGCTTTATCAAAATGAGTTCTACATATGATTATGAGTAAGTTCACGCAGCCCTCACTCACCCTTAAACAAACGCCTCTAGACTCGACCCTTAACCAGGCAATTGGTGCCTCTAACGCTTAGTCATTCTGCGGGCCAGGGTAAGGTCATATCGTACGTGTGCACCGTACGAAATCAATAACAAACAATAATCAACCCACATATGGCCTCTCGATACCTCCGTATAATGTGACTATTGGAATTAGTTATGTAGTGCATGATTAATGCATAATCCAAGTTAACTTTTGGTAGTCGAATAAAATTAATTCTTATTTATTTAGTAATCATTCCAAGTCACAAACAATCAATTCTAATGAATCTACTATGCAACAATCATTATATTATTGAAGTTTAAAGTAAATTCACCATCAATAACAATTATCATGCACAAGTATAACCCAACCCCATACACATTCATTTAAAAATCATAATTTATATTCACTAACTACAAACATAAACAAGTATGGAATCATTAGGAAAAACTCACTCGATCATAGCTAACTTAGAGGTCGTAGTAGTTTGGTGTCAGCTCAAGGTCTATATCGAAATCACTTGAGAATAATAAAAATTTTGTAAGTTTAGGACTTTAAAGCTAACTAGTGTTATAATTTATAAGGTCTACTTCACTTAGTTACTTAAAATCTTCAATTCGAGCTTTTTATCGAATCATGTATAATTTTTTCGTTTTAGCTCGGATCGTTATAAACTTATAGTCCATTTTGATCGTTTTCGAGCGTATTTTCTCATAACGAGGTTCCTTTTGGATGTTGTGACTCGTAGTTTAAATTGTGTTATAAAAATATCACAAAAATTACTATTTAAGTTTAAAAATTGTAAAATATTAATTTTCGCTTTTTCTTAATATATTTATGATTTAATAATTATTTAAATCATATATTCAATATTTTTATTGTTTTGAGCATACTTTTCCTATTCTTGAGATTTTTAGCTTTATTATGATTATTATTATTATTATCATTATTATTATTATTATTGCCTTTATTATTTTTATTATTTCTCATTTTCTTATTATTTATATATTTTACGATTTATACATACATATATATACTTATAATATATTTTATAAATTTATAATTTTACCTTATTAAAAAACTCTTAATTTACAGTAATATATATATATATACCTACTCCTTACATAATTATAGATTTATTTTAGTTTATAGATATTATTATATTACATATATATTTTCGGTATACTACATATATATAATATATGTTATACGCTATATGTATGTATATACTTATTTTATGAAAACAAACATACTCTTATGTACATATATATATTCATGTATTGTATTTATACATATAAATATACTTATATAATTTCAAATACATAGATATATATAAATAATCTCCAAAAAATATTCTTGTATTATATATTCGGTATATATATTTATATAGTATTTGTTATAAAATATGTATACTCTATATTATACATATATTTTATGATATATGCGGTATACCGCAATATATACTCTATATTATACATATATATATATGTCCTATATACATATATTATTACTTATGGAAATATATGACTACATATATATACTATACAATTACATATATATATATATATATATACGAAAATAATTATATATGTATACATAACTATTTTTTACATTTCACGGTTACATACACACACACACACACACACACACATATATATATATATATATATACTATAGTTATTTAATAAAAATATTTAATACTAATTATATGTATTCTTAAAAAATACATAATACATACTCTTCTGTGTAATATACCTATGTACATACATGTATACATACATAGCCTAATACATGCATATATAATTCAATTTATGTATTTATGTACACATACATGTAATAGTAGTGTTATAAAAAAAATAAAATACAAATAATACATTTATACATGTATATACTATATAATATACATATGTACTACTAAAACACTTTTACTTACCTATTATTTTTAGTTTTTCTTCTTCTTTTCTTCCTCTTTTCTTCTTCTTTTCTTCCTTCTTTTCTTTACGTTCTTGCTTCCAGGATTTCGGTTTGTTTCTAGATTTTTTTCTTTTTCCAGATTTTTATTTCCTCGTTTTGTTCACGTGATTAGCAAGCTTAGAATATAAGCTAAGATATTATCCAATCTTTTACATTAATGAGGATATGGCAAAATTAATCATTTCCATTTTTCTTTTATTTTACACTCAACACATGGCAATTTATTTCCTCACAAGGGCTACCATTTGATTTCCATTTCTAGAATGTGGTAATTGAAGAAAAAGAAGAAAAGAAAGAAAAGAGAAAAAAAAAAGAAAAAGAAAGAGAAGGAAAATAAAAATTAATAATAAATATATGTAATTTTTCGAAACATATAAATTATAACAATACTTATTGCAAATTAATTTTTAAATTTTTGTGAAAATTTATCAATTTAATTGGTATCCGTTACAATTATAATTTTTTACAAGTTATTATAGCGATTTCATTAAAATTTTACGTGAATAGACGATTTAGTCGAAAATTGTAATTGACTATAATTATATCTCTATTGAGTAATATTTAACTATTTTATAGGTTTATATTTATAATTTTAAGGTTTCGAACAAATTCAAATTCAATTTTGATTAATGGTGCATAAATCAGTTTTAGGGTTTTAGTACGTGATTTAGAGTTTTGATCAATTCTTAGGGTTTTGTTATTGGTGTTATATTTGATTTATTAAATTTCGTAATTTTTTTATTGTTATTAGCTTTATCGACTTATTATATAGTTTAGGACACTTGGACTTAAATTAGGATTCAACTACTGATTTCCTAAGATTTAAAATATAAGTATATTATACATATAAAAATACGTATATGAATAGTATGTTATAACTAGAAATACGGGTATATTTGAATAGTACATATGTAATATACTATAATATTAATTTAATAAATAAAATAAATTAGTAAATATGAGTATATATATATATATCGTAACTTTGAAAAAATTATTCGAAATAACTAATTTATAAAATTTAGTAAAATATAATTAAAATATTATTATAGATGTATATGACGTAAAATACAAAATAAGAAAATGTGGAAAAAGTACAAAAATTCAAAAGTGATACGTGGCATTTCCTTATACTGCTACATCATCACTTAGTTAAATTTAATTAAATTCGTAATTAAAAATAATAATGAAATAATTAATTAATTAGAAAATTAATAAAGTAAAAAAAATGAATTAAATAAGTTCTAAACCTTAAAATTAACCAAAATAGGTAATTATAGTAAAATGGACCTAAAAATAAGAAAATTAAAAAATATAAAATTTAAATATTTATTAAACCGTAATTATAGAAAGAAAAGTTTAAAATAATATTTTATAATTATTTAAGTTAAAATAATGAATATCGTAATATTTTTACATCATAGTCGAAACTACGGGTTACAATAACCAAAACGGACCCTACTACGAGAAAATACATCTGAAAACGATCAAAATAGACTATAAGTTCATAAAAATCCGAACTAATTTGAAAAAGTTATACACAATTAATAAAAAGCTCGAATCGATAATTTCATATAAACAAATAGCTAATTTAGGTAAATAATACTAAATATAATAATAGTTTAGCTATTTAATTCCAACACTTACTACTTTCCATATTCCCTTAATGTTAGGTGATCATGAGATTGATACTGACCTACCAGCTGATTACTATAATCCTTGACTTTAAGGATGGCTAAGTGAGTATTTCTAATGATTCTGTACATGCTTATGTATGTAGATAGTAAATATTAATTGTTATTAATAATTCAATGTTGTGTAGGGTTAGGTTTTGCTTGTGTATGATACTGCTTATTAATAGTAAATTTACTTTAAAGTATGATAATGTATTGTTTGCTGTATAGTAAATTTGATAAGAATTGATCTGTTTGCAATTTTGTTTGATCACTTAATAAAGGGACTTGATATTATCGAACTTGAATTAGATAAATTGAAACATGCATAATCATGTACTGCATAACTAATTCTGACCGTCACATTGCACAGAGATAGCAAAAGGCCATATGGAGGTTTCTTAGTTCTAATTATAGTGTTTTAATACGGTGCACACATATTATATGACTTTACCCTAGCCTACGAGAACATTAAGCGTTGGAGGCATCAACCGTCTGGCTAGGGGTCAAGTCTAGATGCCTCCGTTTAAGGGTAAATTAAGGTTACGAGAATCTACTCACAATCGTACTTAGAATTGATTTTTGATAAAAACTAAAAATTGATATATCATTGTGTTTTTTAATACGAAACGCGGAGTTTCGTTGCGATATAAGTTCTACTATAATACTAAGATCTGATTGGTGTTGTATATACTTCAACCCTGACTTTGGAGGGCGTTAAATCTGAGTTCATGCAGTACTTAGTTACATGCATGTATTTGTATGGCATACTTATTGTTCATGCATTCATTTGTTCAAAATTAATTTTTTTATAACTTGTTTGTTGTATGGTTGAGGGAATATCTCACTAAGTTAGTTAGCTTACACCCTCGTAATTTACTTGCGTAGGGAGACTTATTCGTAGATTCGGGCCATAAGATGCCTAAGGTTAGTGAACTATTGATGGGTTGGTGTGAGTGTGAGATTAGTGATGAGAGAGTATTTACACTATTGTAATTAGATCCTGAAACTTATTATGTGATATAATGTATTACTAATTTACAATCTAGTGTATTATAGACTTATTACCTATAAATGTCTATATATGTGTTATTTATAATTCAATAGTCTTATTATCATAAATATGTAATGATATTACTTGTCTTGTATAACTTTAGGTTGTTAATTGTAGCAGTAGCCTTATATATTGCATAAAGGGTAGTCAATTGAAAGGGAAACAAATCGATAATCCTTTATACGATATACGGCGCTTGCCACAATTAGCCCCTTCGGGTTATGACACCTAAAGTATTTGGATTTTAGGTTACACTTCCCTTTCTAGGCATTTGTGAAGGGCTTCTTCAACTACTTTAGAGTCACACCGAGTATGTTCTCACCAAACACATATCGACTTTTGGCGGCTTTCAAAATAGTTTGTAAAGAAGTTGAAGTCAGGGCAACGCCTCAACTATTTTGTTATTTCTTCATAATTAGGAAGCAACCTGATGAGTAGTATTTTATCGTTGTAAGGCACGGGCATAAGTTCATGGATGGGTTAAAGTCTAAGATCCACAAGTGGCATGACAAATTCGTGTCGATAGTATCCAACAAGGAGTTGGACTTCTAGACTCAATGGACTAAGTTAATGCACATAAAAGGTATAGAACTGATGCCAAATAACACCGTAGCAGAGAAGAAAATTCAAGAAAGGATGAAGAACAAAATATTCTTCTAAGATACCAAGAGAATTATACAGCGTTATGAAAGCAGAGACCCAATCTTTTCTGAAAAAGAAGGTATGCTAATGAGTTACCACTGTGCTGAGTATAACTACAAGAGGAAAGTTGTTCTCGCAACTTAGGGGGAAAATTGTTACCTTTGAGTCTTGCTCAACATAGAAAATGTAAGTTTATTCTTTTCCCTTGCGTTAATATTAATGTGTTTGCTCATATTGCAGATATGGGTGTTGGTGAGGTCAATCCTGCCAGGTTATTGGCTTAGACCAAAGCTAAGAAATCAAAAGCCGATAAAAGGGCTGCTACTATAGCAACTACCACTTAGCTTGCTGTCATGAGAAAAATGGAAAAGGAGAATACAGAAAAGCAGGCGGTAGCGTAAAAGAAAACCTCCCAACCAATTGAGAGGCGGAAAGAGAGTAAGAAGACAATGTTAACGGAGGTTACTCATTCTGGCGAGCCTTCGATTAAAAGTATTCATCCTGCTACCGAGCCAAGAAAGGTCTGCTGAGAGACCTAACCCCACAGTGAGGCCGATGATGCCACTGTTGTCAAGGGGTGGTTGTTGGTGTTAGAGACAACACCTAGTGCTGATAAGAGATCAGGGAAGGAACTCGCCAGCCAACCACTTGCTAAAAGGTCCAAAGGTTTGGATGAGAGGATGAAGGAGGCAATGTAGTCCAAAGTTCTCGACATCAGCTGCATTGAATTCATCCTCAACAAGGAGGTTAACGAATACTTCGTCCCATGTTAGAGCCAAAATGTTTTAGATACCAACTCGACCCTGAGCAATAAGATAAAATCTTTAGCCTTGATAGAAGGAATTATTCTTCCAAAGGACAAAGAGATTGCCAAGAAAGATGTCAACAGGGTCGGTGGTTGTAATAAGGCCCATATCGTAGCCAAGTTATATGACATGAGTATCTGTATCCATCTTTTTAACTGTTAAATTTACTCTGTTGCTAATATTCGATTTCCTTTTCAGATGAGTAGCCACATTTTGACGGCTTTAGATGAGGCCAATAAGGAAACTAAGAAGGTACAATTTATAATAGTCTTCATGTATTCTGTTGAGTCACTTCCAATATTCATCATATTAATTAAAATTGTTACATAAAATCGAGCATGCATATAATGCATCCAAAGCCCAAATTACTGTTGCTGAGAATGCAAGGATAAGGGCTGAGATGTAGGCTAGAAAATTAGCGCATACCCTTACTGTCGATGAAGTCTCAAGCTTGAAGGCTAAAATTGAAGAGCAATATAAAGAGTCTGAAGGCCTGGAGGAGTTATAGAAGAAGAAAGAAGAGTATTGGGGCTTGGATCGAACTCTTTGCACAATGAGCAATAAGGAAGATAAGCTCAGAATGCAAATTAAAGAGTTGGAGGCCAATAACTCAAACTTATAGAGCCGTGCTATCGACTTGGAGGAGACTGTGGGGGGAAGACCATCAATTGAAGAGACTCTCAATATAATTACTCCTAGTCAGCAGTATAAGAGACTTCTACAGAAGAAGTTGTTGGAAGGGGTTTAACCAACAGGAGAGTAGATGTAGCGACCTTAAGAGGGGCCTAGTAGTATTGTCTAAAATTTCCATATCACGTATGCACCCATGATAAGAAATCACCTTACAAGTTAGAGATTACAAAACTCTAAATAGTTATTTGCTAGAGTCTTCAATTTTAGTTCATTAACTCAATATATAATGTAAATAATTATGGATATCCATTTTTCCACAATTCCTCAAAACTGTAGAAAATCGGTATCCCCTACCAAAATAGTGAAATAAGATAGACACTTCTAGAAAATTCTAAACTTACTAAAGATAATAAACTTAATTAAGATAGTAGTTGTTTTTCGGAGCACTCCAAATTATCTACACAAGCTTTTCATCATACTAATCCAATGGTAGCACTCTGTACTCGATTCCTATCACATCCCCAACTATCAATCAACCTGCAAGGAAAAGAACTATTGAGGTTTAAGCTTACGCTTAGTGAGATAATTACCCTCATCAATACTGCATAATAGAAATTTATTAGATGCATAATCATATGAATGCATGAACAATCAGTATGCTAAACAACGCATGCAATGACCGAGGAACTGCATACGACTCAGAATTACGCCTCCTGTAGTCGAGGTTTGGAGTTAATTAACTGACCCAAACCAAAATTCGGGTTCTAGACTTTGGGTTTTATTTCATTTGCACTATTGTGCTTAAGCCAAAACAAAACTATATATATATATATATATGTATATACTTTCTTTATCGAATAACAAATCATATTTTTAAAATCCCAAGTCTAGCGATGTGGTGGCCTTCGCAATCCGCGAACACAAGCCCTAAGCAGAAGCCACAAGACTCAGCTCCTCGCTGACGGTTGGCATCTCCCGGCGCCTAGTAAGCCCATTAGCTTAGGATAGAGACTCAATATATATGATGACATAGCTAATGCCTAATCTTGCAGGAGGTATGTCCTCCTATTAGTCCCTTCCCATCTTCTGTGTGAAGCGGCAGTCAGTGTTATCCGTATACAATATGGGGAATGCATGATTCATTTTGATTTCTTAATCGTATGAGTGATTAACTCGATTTTCAAGGTGATCAAACAATTTCATTCCATACAATTTGCATGTATATATTAGTACAAACAATTCCCATTATTATATATAATTAGCAAGTCACCACATTCATCCATAAATTCATACACATGCATTTCCCATACCCCACAAGCATCCAAATTTATATATATAAGTTTAGGTGCATCTATTTTACAAGCAAAATCAAGTAAAGAGTTATCGGGAATTTACTCACTTAGCCATGCGGATCAATCAAAATAACCCAGGATAGGTCGTCTCCCCAAAGCTGGGTCCCCTGGACATCGCAAATATGATACTATAAGGATTTGAAATAAATCTAAAAAACTAAGCTAAAACCCTTTAGGTTATGCTTTTGACTTGGTTTCATAATTTTTTTCCCAATTTTACTTAAAAGTTCAATTTCTTATTTTAAATCCGATTTTTATGATCTTATAGTCAATCTTCATCATTTTTGAGTTTAATTTAACGTGGTGAGGTTATATTTTCATGATAAGGTATGCAAAACTGCCCATGGGCCAGAACAGTAGCGATCCTCATGTTTTGGAGTACTTTTGGGCCTTGTTTGGTAAATGGGCTTTTTGATAACTTATGAAATCCTTTGGGCTTAGTCTTAGGATTTTATCCTAAGCTAAAAATACTCTTTGAGATCAGATTTACAACTTTGATTTATACTCTTAAGGCTAACAACCACTTCATGGGCTCTTTAGTGGGCTTAAGTGCTGGTCAGAATTTTAAAGTGCTGGTCAGAATTTTAATGAAGGCCCAACTTAGAGTTATAAGCTCGTTTTGAGAGTTTTAGCCTCGGTTTTGTGTTTTAGGCTTTATATACTTACTATACTTGCTTTAGTTGATCTTTCCACTTTGTTCACTTACTTTTATCATATTTTTAAGTGTCTTTTACCTATGTTCCAGATCTGGTTATGATAATTCCAAGGGGTTCTCACTTGGTTTTTCAACTTGTTTCATCATTTCCTTGAGTTTAGGTGTTAGATTATGCACTTAAATTACTTGTATCTAAATCTTAACTTAACTTTTCTTCCGTAAGATGATTCTTTAACTCATGCTTCACAAAAAAAAAAGGAGATCTTACACTTATTACAACTTCCATATCATAGCTCATGTTATACATATTTGGTTTCTTCATAAAACTTTATGTGATGAATTTTTCCTCAACTTAAGTCTAGATTTAAGCATGTTTAGCTTGATGGAAATAAAATCAACATCCAAATGAATTTTGAATCCCCACGTCCAACATGCTCATCTTCCATTCAAGTTCTTATTTCAAGATTTTCTCAACTTAAAATCTTCCATTCAAAGTGTTAAACAAGTATCTTTACAAAACACCAACTTTACATGCTCATCTTTCAACTTCATGTAAGGGTTTCATGAGTTTGTTTCTTAGAAAGGTCTTTGGTGTTATAACAACTTAAAATCATACTCATATCTTCAAGAAATCAAAGTCTCCTAACATAAACACTAACCCACTAATCACAAGAAACGCTTACTCGTCCTTAAAGCGAAATATGGTGGTTGTGCACAAAGGTTCCACTTAAGCTCTTAACTTTGCTTCCTCCTTTTGCAACCTTTTGGAAACCTGAGTTATTTGATCCTTTGGGGTAGGGTTTGTGGAAGGTTATAATGGTTCTAAAAGAGCTTAAATGTTGGAAGAAAATGACACAAGAAAAAGAAAATGGGAGTACCGTGAGTGGGACTTAGAAGTGGCGGCCAAATGGAGGATTTTTTTGGGGTTGAATTCCTTCTTTTGATTTGTGTTTAAAGTGAGAGAAAATGAAGTGAAAATGAGAGTGAAAGAGGGAAAGAGTAGCATATTTTTGAATGGAAGAAAAAGTGTATGCAAAAATCTTTAATTGATTGTCTTGTAGTTTACACAAAAGTCAACAATTGCAACTATTGATGATGTAAGCATTAAGGAGTGAATAGTGGTATGTAAGAGAAAGTAATTGATGATTGAAAGATAAGAGTATGCCCCCCCCCCTTTTCTCCTTGTTCAAATCTACCATTTAGTGTCCTTAGAGGTCATGGAATGGTCTTGTCTCATTTAATGAAGTTAAGCATGTGAAATCTTATGAAAATCTGTCTATATGTATTATAAGTAAAGAGGTGATAAGGAAAATGTCTTATCACTAGATTTTGATAAGTTATCAATTGATAAATGATTCCAACTTTCAATTGATAAGTCATCTAAGGTGAATGGTTGGTTTACTTATTTATATGTAAGACTTAGACATGAAGATAAGGGCATAGTCTTATAGAAAATTGTTTTAAGATTTTCATCTTGCATTGTTTTGTACTTTATGATTCGATTCCTATAAAATTGTGAAATTTTATGAAGTTGAATGAAATTATTCAAATTAAATTATTGATTAATTAATTAGAGTTAAAATTCCTTAATTGTAGGGTTTAAGGTTTTAAGTGACTTTAGAGCTTGTAATTCTTCAAGCTTAGGTTTTCTCGATAATTGGTTTTTGAATCGGAAAATTTTAATTTGTATCTAAATGTAAACTTAAGTTCTCAGTTTTGTTGATCCTTAGGAACGTTCGAACAATACTTTTAATTGAATCATGGGCCCACTAAAAGTAAGGTTTATATTTATCAATTGATAAGTTATTTAGGATGATTGGTTGGTTTACTTATTTATGTACACAAATCTTATGCATGAAGATAAGGAGATTGTCTTATATGAAATTCTTTTAGAGTTTATCTCTTAAATTGATTTTTAAGTTATGATTTAATTCTTATAAAATTATGAAAATTTCTAGAGTTAAATAAAATTATTCAAATTAAATTCTTAATTAACCGCTTAGGGTTATAAGTCCTTAATTGTTTTAGGGTTTTGGGTTTAGAGTCTATGGTTCTCGTATTCGAGTTTTATCGATAATAGGGTTTTGAATTGGAAAATTATATTCGTTTTTAAATGTAAACTTGAATTCTTAGCTTAGTTTATCCTTGGGATAATTTGGGAAGTGTTCTTAGTTGAATCACAAGTCCGCTAAAAAGTACGGTTTACAACTTATCCATATATAACATGACTTATAAGTAAAAATAATGAAATTATCTTATATGAAATTTTTTTAGGGCTTGGTTCTCAAATTAATTTGTAGATTGTGATGCTTTTTAAGAAATTTTAGAGTTTTCTAAAGTTGAATAAAATTTATTGAAATTATATTTTTAATTATTTATTTAAGGCTATAAGTCCCTTATTATCCCAAGGTTTAGGGTTCGAGTGAGTTTAAGTATGTTTTTGGATTTTTCACCAACTTAGGACTAATTGACTTCTACTTAGGAGCTTAAAGTTCAATTGGCTTAATTGTTTAGGAACATCGCTTTATTAAGCAATATATATATATATATATATCATATGATAGATTAAGAAAAGAGAAGGAAATCGCTTAATAATATATTTATATATATACATATTGTGGGGCTATTTATGTACACAAGTAAAATAATTTTTGTAAATTTATTAATTTATTCCTTTAACTAGCTTAGTTTTGTTGTTTATTATTACTTGAAATAATCCTTGATTCGTTTGTTATCAATTTTATATGATTTCACAAAATTATTGATAATTTTATTGATTTACGGCTTTTTGAGCATTAAGATAATTTTATAAAGTTTTTAAAAATTTTTATGATTTGATATTTATGGTTTCTGTTAAGTTTAAGTTTATATTTTTAAAAGTCTGCGCATGTAAGGATTGAGGTTTTCTTGCATGATTAGGGTTTCCAAATCGTATAATAATGTCTTCCAAGTTCGTTTTAAGTTTTGAGTTTAAAATTTTAGTCGGTTTTCATTTTATATGGTCTTATCGACTTAGAGAAATATTTATGATACTCGATCCAACACCATGTTTAGAAGGTTAAATTTATAGAGTCTATAAGAGATATTGAAGTTTCACCTTAATTACGATCTCTCTTACCTCGACTTTGCTGACGTTGATGACAAAGTTGGCAATGTTGACAAGAACAATGATGATGAGGCAAGTGTCGAGATTGTTAATGAGGGTAATGATGAAGCTCATGTAGAGGACCTAGGGGAAGTTGAAGAACGTCTATCAAAAGAAATCCCCTATGTATGGAAAGAGAAATCTACCGGCTCTGAGAACCAAAGCACCGAGAAAGAAATTCACTTGGAGAAAGCCTCAACCTTCGATCCAAAAATTACTTCTACAGACTTTGAGGATAAGTCTTAGGATTTTCTTTGTATTCTTTGTTCATTGCTTTCTCTACTAAGCTAAGTGTTTATAATCAATATTTTATTGAATGAAAAGTATCTTTCATATTAACTGCTTTAAGTACGTTTTATTTCACGCTCCACACTTTTCCAGCATATATGATGTACATGTTTTATTTCATATGCTCTTATCCATTAGAATGTTTATATCATACGCTAAGTATTTTTCGGCATGTTTTATTTCACACACCTAATTGTTTCTTGACATGGTTTATTTCATATGCCCAATTATTTCTTAGCATGTTTTATTTCACATTACCAACTCGTGCTTCTTTATAGACTTTGTCCATTAACCATTTGAAGCAAGGACTAGCCGCATTACTCGGCTATAAGATTAATTTATGCAGTTTGTTAACCACGATAGGCTAAAACTTAGGTCAATTCCTTTGCTGTATAGTTTGAAACCCATTAACTCGGCAATCATAAAAAGAATAAGAAACATTATATGACTTAAAACATAATTCTTATAAAAAAGAACTGTAGTCTTACTAACAAGTAGGCTATCTCCTTACAAACAAGTAGAGATGAACATCATCCAACCAATCAATTGAAATATAATTTCAAATTCTTGGCGTTTCATGCTCAAGGGATGATAAATCCATCCAACCTTTCTAGTCGATAAGCCCCCTCGCCAACAACTTTCCTAATCCTAATAAGATCTTCCCAATTCGCACTAAGCTTCCCTTGACTCACTTACGATCCAATAGCTTCTATCTTTCGGCAAATTAGATCTCTAGATTGAAAAACCTTGTGCTTCACTTTCTGATTGTAAGACCTTACCACTTTATGCTGGTATGCTACAACCTTAACTCTTGCAATATCTTC
This sequence comes from Lumnitzera racemosa, assembly GCA_024138005.1. Classification (NCBI taxonomy): domain Eukaryota; kingdom Viridiplantae; phylum Streptophyta; class Magnoliopsida; order Myrtales; family Combretaceae; genus Lumnitzera; species Lumnitzera racemosa. The sequence continues at coordinate 50,455,731 of JAMXBC010000008.1, read as the reverse complement.
GATTTCATCAATGGTATCCAAATTCGCCATTAATCCAACTTGATTAACCACAACGTCAAAGTTCTATGTTTGTAGATTAGGAAAATCCAACTCAATTGATAATACAGCTTTTGTACTGTATGCTAACCTAAAGGCCATTTCCCCAGTTACAGTTTATGGGTTGTTCGATACCCCCATAAGACATTCGACAGTTCATTGGCCCATTTCCCTCTAACTTGATTTACTTTCCTTCTTAGGTCATGCAAAATGATCTTGTTTATGGCATCGACTTATCCATTCGTCTGAGGGTAAGCTACAGACATATAGTTGAGGTGAATGCCGTACTTCCCGCAAAATGCCCAAAAACTTATTATTATCAAACTATGGGATGTTATCTATGATTATCATGTAAGGAGCTCCAAATCTTGATATGATGGAACTAAAAATGAATCCTTCTACTTATTGCTTGGTGATCTTCGCTACTACCTCGACCTCTACCCATTTGGTAAAGCAATCTACAACAACAATGATGAATTGTTGCTGGGTGGTAGACTTTGGAAAGAGTCCAAGGTATCTAGCCTCCACTAGGCCAAGGGCTGGTTAGGCTACATAACTCAGTTGCAGGCACGTGACTTAGTGACTCTTGCTTTTAGCACTAAGGACAATGCTAGACAACTTCCTTTGCATCTTCACTTATGGTTTGCCAGTAATAGCTGAGTCACAATGCTTGAACATAGAGCGTCTGCGCTTTTACGTGGTTACTGCATACGCTATCATACAGCTTGGATAACACCCTCTAGGCATCTCTCGAAGGAAGGCATCGAAGATAAGGTTGTGATATGCCACATAAATACAGATGCCCATCAATCAGCATGTAGTTTACAACTTGGTAAGCTAATCTTCACACTCCTTTCTTGTCATCAAGAAGAATATCGTCTCTTAAATAATCCATTAAAGGACCTATCCATAATTCTTCTCTTAGGCAAGGAGCCAACTCACAACTCTACGAAAGAGTAGATAAACTCTTCTACGGAAGAAATTCAACAAAAAGTTTGTTGCTTAAATTGGGGAATGTCATACTAGCTAATTTTGATAACTTATCAGCCACAATGTTCTTGCTTCTTGAAATCTTGTGGATGGAAAAAGATTGAAATTTTTTGCAAGCGTTCATACCACCAATAGATACTTACTTATCTCTTCTTCCCTTACAGCATAACTTTTTGTGACCTGATTCACCACCTAATTGTGAATCAAAGAACACTTCAAGTTTCTTAGTGCCTATCTCTTTTGCCAGTTTCAGTTCGACAATTAAAGCTTCATACTCTGCCTCATTGTTGCTGGCTGGGAATCCGAATTTTCAAGCATAATGAACTTTGACAGTATAGGGGCTTCAAAAAACAAGGCTTGTACCACTTCCTTCTCTTGTCAAGAACCATCCACATAAAGGAAGCAAAGGTTTCTTGGTAAACTCTATACTATCTTCCTTACTAATGAATTTAGATACAAAATTTGCCAACACTTAGGCATTTTATGCTATTTTGGGTATTGTACACCATGGGCACTTAGCTTTACAGCGTATTTCATCATCCTCCAAGAGTAGTCAAGCCATTCTAATGCTTGTCGCAATGGCTAATCAGTAACTACTATGATTTGATAAGCCTTAAATACGACTTCAACTTCCTTATTGAGAGAATCACCGCTAAAACAAAATTTTCAATTTTTGTATACCAAAGCTTTGGCCTTTGTAAAACATGATTTACGTAATAAACAAGTTGATGCTTTTTGTCATCAATTTAGACTGATACAGAAGAAAGAGCTTGACAGCTGATTGATAGATATAGATATAAATTCTCTCCTGAAATGGGTTTTGAGAGTATTGGTGGTGACACAAGAAATTCTTTGAGATCGTTGAAAGCTCTCTCACAATCATCGAACCATTTGAATTCTTTTAGATTCTTTAAGATTTTAAAGAATTCCGTGCACCTATCTACACTTCTTAACACAAATCTGTTGAGGGCGGCTATTCATCCAGTGAGGTCCTACTCTTCCTTGACTGTGTAAGGGCATTTCATGTTCCTTATCGTCTTAATCTTTCTCAAGTTGGCCTTAATGTTGCGCCGAGTAACCATGTATCTTAAAAATTTTCTTGATGTTGCGCTATAGACGTATTTCTATGGGTTGAGATTCATGCTTTATCTCCTCAATGTAGCAAATGTCTCCTCAAGGTTGACAAGATGCCAATCCTCCTTTACACTCTTCACAATCATGTCGTCGACATATACTTTGAAGTTTCTATGAATCTGAGGTTTGAACATCTTGGTACCAAGTCTTTAGTAGGTTGTACCAGCGTTTTTCTACCCAAAAGGTATCACTGTATAACAATACGTTCCAAAATTGGTAACGAAAGACGTATGGACATCATCTTCCTTATCTATCTTAATTTGGTTGTAACTAAAGAAAGTATCTATAAAAGAAAGTAACACATGTCCAGCGGTTACATCTATCATCTGATCAATTTTCGACAATGGGAAACAATCCTTGGGATAGGCCTTGTTGAGATCTATGAAGTCTATTCATTTACACTTGTCGTTAGACTTCTTGACTAGCACACAATTAGCTAGCTAAGTCAAATAAGGCTCTTCCTGGATAAATCTTGCCTTCAATAACTTCTAAAATTCTTTCTTTATTGTTGCTTGTCTCTTTGGTGCAAAAGGCCTTTTCTTTTGTTGAACCACCTTCACATTCCGATTAATCTGGAGCTTGTGTACGATTACTACTGTCAAGATACCTAGCAGGTCCGAAGGGGACCATGTAAACACGTCCGAAGGGGACCATGTATAAGAAGTTAATCAAACTTTGCCGAATGTCTGCTAACAAGGGTTTTCCTATCCTCATTGTTTTTCTAAGGTCATCTCCTAAAAAAATTTCCTCAGTATCACTCTCGGCATTATTTATGTCGATCAACTTGCCTTCTAGACAAGTTTTTACCTGAAATACCTCCTCTTGTCTTATGGCTCTCATATATAAGTACCTTGCCAGTTGCTGATCTCCTTTATACATGCCAACTCTTGTAGGAGTAGGGAACTAAGCTTTAAGATGTGCAGTTAAAGGGACAATGTTGAATAGATGTTGACACAGGCATCCCATGATCATGTTGTATAGGGACTAACATTTGATGACGAGGAAGTCTACTTCATCCTCTACGACATACTCATCATTGCCAATCTGTATTAGTAAAGAAATTACTTCGGCTACTTAGACCGGTTGGTTGTTGAAGGCATATAGATCATACTTATAAGATCTTAGCTGTATTTTGATCTTGGGTCTCATCTAGTTGAACGCATGTTGAAAAATAATATCATCCGAGCTTCTTGTGTCAACAAGACTTCGAAGTTGGTGACTCTTGCACTGATAACCAATACGTTATGATGTGGTCTCTAGATGCCCTCAAAGTTATCCTCCGTAAAAGAAACTATGTTGTTGATCTTAACCTTCTTTCCTTAGATGTTGCATACGTAATTTTTGGCACTTGTCAAGCTTGAAGAGCTCGACTGGCCTATAATAGGTCTACTAACAATGGTATTGATCACTCCGTTGGGTGCTTTACTGGGATTTTCATCCCTTATATCTCTCTTGACCACAGTTAGTTAAGTGTCATTCTCTTGTTCCTTCCGTCTCCTTTAGGACGATCTCTCAATATTTTAGGCATCATGTGCTAGGAATTTCTACAAATGCCCACATTGAATCGCATCCTCAATCACATTCTTAAGCTGGATACACTCATCTATATTGTGATCCTTATTGCGGTGGAAGTCATGGTACTTGTTGGAATTTCTCCTTAAGGGATTTCCTCTCATTCTTACCAATCACAACAGAATGCCTCTCTACCTCTATTAATATGTCTGAAATTAGATGATTAACAGGTGTGTAGGATGAAAATATTGGAATCCTTAGTCTCTTTCTTTTAGCATTTGAACGTTGATCATCATCTGTACCAAGTCTGTCATTTGCACCTTTTATCTTATCATTTTTTCTGTCTCCTCTATTCTGATTAGCCTCTCACCAAACCTTTACGTTATCTTCCTAACAGATGTATGAGGTGGCTTTAACCTTAAACTCAATAAAAGTTTTCAGGTTGTTCTTTGCAAGAGACTTAAAAAAGTCCCTATGGGGCTTGACTTCATCGATTATAGTATTGAGAGCCATACTTATATCTAATTCTAGGATTTGAACCATCTCAGCCATAAACCTGGCTAAGTAGTCTCTAATTGACTCATCTGATTTTTGTTTAATTGTGTTAAGGATTAAGGAATACTTAATAGGAAGTTTGCTTACAAGGAAGTATTGAAGAAACACTTCTGCTAATTCATCGAAACAAGAAATGGTGTTTGGTTTTAAGTTTTTGAAGCATGTACTGGTTGCATTCCTCAAAGTTGAGGGAAAAGCTTAACAGGCCACTGCATCAGTCATACCATGTAACTTGGCCAAGGTACGGTAGTACTCCAGGTAGTCTTCGTAGTCCTTTATTCCGTCATAAGTTTCAAACTGTAGCAGCTTGATGTACCGAGATATGACTTCCTCCAAAATCTCTGGAATAAAGGGACTCTTCTTGATTTGGAATTGCTTGCTTATTGCAGTAAGAGTGTTGACATGCGAGGGGCTTACATGGTGCACCTGCTGCTGTTTTTTACCTTTGTAACTCTTTTTAAAAGCAGGACCCAAGGTTCCCATTGTGACCTCAACTTGCTTTTTCAACAACTCCAATGGATAAATTGAATCATCGCTAATATCGTCATCATGATCACCATGCTCTTTGTTTTGATTTGGATAAGTACTATTATGAAGGAGGTTAAGGATTTGTTCATGTTTTTTTCTTTAACTCTAAGTTTTCCTTAGCCAAATCAAGGCAAAGTTGCTCGAGTCTAGCTAGTCACTGCTCATTAGTATGCCGACTCCCCCCTTCATGGTGTTGGGAGGAAGTATCAACACTTACACTCTTGTTCATTCTAGTTTTAGCCATGTGGGTATGTTTAGGAAAAAACAGATAGGCGCCAAATGTTGTTGGTGAATTTTGGGAGTTGAAAATATCCTACAAAGATAAGAGAAATGCTTGGTAATGAGGCCAGTTAGGTACGACTACTCCGATGCCTAAGTTAGTAAGCAGGAATGAGGAGCAAAATAAAAAGGTCAAGAGTTATCGGATATCTCTAATAGAGTTTTTTTCTCGTATTTATAGGAGATTGTCATGTTTGAAGGAGCAGTTATCGAAATAACTATCAAAACAAGTGGAAGCTTCATGATTAGATACCTTCCCTGAAATGTAGGGAAAGCAGACAGTTATGTAATATAACCGTTCTTATGATAACTGTTTGTGTCATGAACTTAAATTCAAATCAAGAGCAGATCTATGTTACTCAATGGAATGCCAAATATTGAGTGTCAATTACTTGGTGGAATACTGAGAATGTCAATTACCCAACTTGTTAGCAGCCAAATGGATGAGTAACCGAAATTAACGGTTATCAAGCCAAGTAGACGAAAACTAACTATCAACATATATATACAAGGGTTACAAATTGTTTTTTAATTTCCCCCTTTTTTCTGAAAAATAACGCCTAATCAACCATAGATTAATCAGCCTTTTTCCTATAATTAAAAAAATGATTACCTAATTTTCAAAAAGAATGATGCAGAAGGGTAGGGTCTATGGGTGTCAAGCTCTATAATTTCAAGGATTTCTAGAGAAAAACCTAGTAAGGTACATCAAAGCCTAAGTGGGTGTCGAAGCCTGAGTAGGCTTAACAATCATTGCCAAGTAAGCGTAAAGATCCTAATGACCTAAGGGTTACACATCGACAACCTATCCTAAGTTCCTAAGGTGGCCCATGTCCGACCACATCTAAGTATGCAAATGATTATTAATAAATAAAACCTCCCAAATCCCTAATACGAGCCCATTAGGCCAATCTTTTTTCTTAAGGCCTACATCACTAAAAACCAATTAGTACAACTATAATATAATAAAAGAAAAATAATATAAAAAGCCCATCAATTAATTTTTAATTTTTACATGGCTAGCCTACTAGGTGTCCCTAGTAAAGTTGCCAATTCTATCAAGCCCTATTTTATTTTCCTTAATTTAATCTATATTTAGCCTAGCTCGTTTAATATAAATTACTCAACATTAAATTAAGGAAACATTTTTTTCTTTAAAAAAATTGTTTTGAAAAAATATTTAAAAAATTGGAGTCACTAACCAATTAATATTAATAAAAAGTGAAAATAGGGTTTTCGGGTGGGAAAACCCTAATTTAACTATTAGCTTACAGATATTCTTAAAAAATAATTTTAGAAAAGCAACAAGCAAAAACTAAGTTTGAGGGCTAACCTATTAAGACTAAATCACCATGTAAGAAAAAAATAATAATAATGGGCTTTACTTTTTTATAATTTTGCTAAAAATACTAAGATATATACAGATACGTAAAAATATAACTAAAATGAATTATTTTTATTACAAATTTTTAAGAAAAGAAATTTTCTTTTATTTTTTATATGGTTACCTTGGAGGTGCCTACGTACCCGCTAGTCGGGATTAAACCAATATAGTTCTTTTTTAGAAAAAGATTTAGTCGGTGGATTTTTTTTTAAATTTAAAAATTGAGCTAGATTTATGTTTATTTAGCAATTTGTTATTAAAAAAAAGGATAAAAAATCTAATTTCATGAATCTTAAAAAAACTTAACTAACTAAATCTTTTTTAAAAGACTTTGGTTAAGATTTTTTTTTTTTAAAAAAAAAATCACTACGTGTCAAAAAAATGTTTTTCCTAAATCGTACATGCAAAAGATATACTAAGATACATATCTTTTTTTGAAGATACGGATCTCACAAAAAAGATATACGATTTCTCAAAGAATGAAATCTTGGTTAAAAAATACAATTTAACTAAATTATAAAAATAATTCAAAATTATCTAAAAAATATAACAAACGATATGGCAACTATTATTAAAATATATAAAAAAACCTGCACTAAAAAAATTAATAAAATTAATTAATTAATGAAAAATAAAAAAAATGAATAATTAAAGAAAATAATAATTTCTTTTATCTAAACGAGTCAAGTCACGCGTGATCAGTGTGTTCGTATTGATCGTCTCGTAATTGTCTAGACTACATTTGCGTGCTCAATATGTATACTAGTCATGCATATGTGTGATATATCACGTATGTGTGTGTCGTGTTCAGTGCATGATCAAATTGCATGTATGTGTGGTGTTCAATGAATGAGTGTTCAATGATCATGCCAAGTGCGAGCTATGATTAAGTGCGTCAGTGTATGGTGCCATGTTTTGGGTGTGGGTGCTTAGTAGTGATCAAATAAGTGTGTATGTGTAAGATGGTGATTGCAAGTGTGTGTCGTGATTGAGAAAGTATGTATTCGTGTGGCAAAATGAGATGTTTGTATCAGTGTTCAAGTGTAGTATGTGGCGGTATGTAAGTGGAGTATAGCAGCTTGTATGTGTATATGGAGTGCTGTAAGCAAGTGTTGAGTGTGTATGGATTTGTGGCAGTGGGTCGATGAGTGAATGGCATGTGATGAACAAATGGTAAGGAGTATGTGCAGTAAGGAGTGAGTGCTGTCGTAGAGTGTATAAGTGAGTAATCAGTGAGCATTCATGCGTCAGCTATGATTGAGTGTTTGGTCCATGTATAAGACGTGATCAAGATTTGGTGAGCAGTGTTATGGGTATCAATATGTATTTGGTGTGTGTTAACTTCGATGAGCAGTGCTATTATGTTGTCATGTGAAGTATTGTGTACGGTCAACGAGTGTTTGATAAGTTGGACGATGAGCGTTAGGATCATGTGTGGGATAGTGGTGTATGACTGAATTGTTGACTGTACCTGGTATGTGTGGTCAAGTGTAAGTTGTCCTCAGTGTATGCAGTGTGATATAAGCAAGATGTGTCAGGTGTAATGTTGTGTTCTATGCATGGTAGTGCTCAGTGTATACAAGGGGTATCAGATCAATGTGCATACAGTTTGTGATCAAGAGGTATACAATGGAGATAATGTATGAAGTGAGTGTAGCAATCAGGTGTGGCTATGGGTGAATATGTGTTTGTGTGTTGTATCGTGAATGTGTTAATGTGTGTATTGTGAATATGTTTGTGAGTGTTGATAGAGAGTGATTATGAGTGATTGATGAATATGATTGTGAGTGATTGATGGAGAGTGATCATGAACAAATGTGTCCAAAATTTACCACTAAATTACTATTTATAAGCCACTCAATTGAATCTATTAGATCTTTTAAAGGAAGATTTTAATTTTAATAAATCCCAGATACGAAAGATACGATAATAACTTATTTGGATTTATTGAAGATTCATTAAAGATTCTAGAAACCCAATATGGATTTAGCCTTTTTATCTTTCAGCCCAACCCAATCCAACTTAATTTATCCCAAAACATACTAACCCGTTTAATAAATCTTAAGTCAGATTTAGCCCAGCATAAATCAAATAAAAATCTACTTTATATCAAATTGGACTAAAAAATATTTTAATGAAGCTCGATCCTTTTAATCACTTAGAATTTATTAAATTGAACATATACCATTATTCGATTCGACCCTAAATAACTCGTCTTGACTCAACTCAGCTTGACTTGACTTGATACGACTTAACACTTTATTTTTTATTATTTTTTCAAATTTTTTTAAAATTATATAAATTTTTATTTATATTTTTTCAAACTTAGCCCAATAAAAATACTAAAATAAAAATTTAAAAAATGAAGTGTCTACTATACATACTAAATACTTTCTTGGTAATGATTGTTATATAAGATCAATTGGAAGAATATTGTCATGAAAATATTGAAATAACGTAGTGTAAGATTAAAACTAAAAATTCAAAATTCAAACCTAATTCAACGGGAGTAAACCAAGCTTTTTGGTTTACATTGTATGGTTCTAGTTTAGATTAGACAATTTTGAAATAAAAATATTTATTTTTATTTAGACTTAAATGCTTTGAAAGAAAAAATAATATGAAATCCTTGTATGTATCTAAAGGGTTTAACCATTTGTATAAATGATTTTGTATATTCAATGTTGAAAAGAAGGTGGAATCCTCTAATAGTATTATCGAAAAGTAATACTAAAAAGTGTAAAAGGTTGGTAGGTATAATTTATTGCTAGAAAATACACAATATTACTAAAAAGTGAAATAAAACACATTGAATTTACACCTAATTTTTTGTTCCTTGCTAACAAAACTATTGATCAACAATATAATTATATTGACAAAAGTAATTTTTGGATATCTAAATCAAATGGATTTAAACAAAAAATATAATCTTAATTTATCCACATACGAAAAATATATCATACCTTATCAAGCTATTTTTGCTGCTTTTTCAATCTCCTTAGCTTTTTGGTATTGCAACTTGGAAAAGACAAAACAAAAAAGTCATGTGAAAAGGTGAAGGTAAAAAAGGAAGATGATAAGGCAAAGAGAGAGAGAGAGAGATAGACTAGAATAAAACAAGAAAGAGACGGCTATAAATAAAATAGAGAAGGACATAAAAAAAAAGTGAAGAGAGAAAATACATTGGCTGGTTGGCACAACAATGTGATGGACAAATAGCATAGAATAGCCTTTTATAGCCTTAAAAAAACCATATACAATTTTGAAAACGGTAAGTCACTTTCCTCCAAGATGAATGAAAATCACTAAACATGGGAAAAGATTTTCTTTTAGTCAGGATATGATTTTCCATTTAAAAGTATCTTTTTTGCATAACCAAACAGAGAAAATTATGAAAAGTAGTTTCATGAAAATATTATAGACCCAACGTGTAACGAATCTAAAGGGAGCCTGGTAAGATTATTTAAAATTTTCATATCATGTATGCACTCATGATACAAAAATTCCTTTACAAGTCAGAGATTTTAAGACTCTAACTAATTAATTGCTATGACTTTCAATGCATAATTTATTAATTTAACTTAAAATATAAATGATTATAGATACTTAATATTCCACGGTCTATTAGAACTGCAGAGATTTAGTATCCCTTATCAAATAATAAGATAAGGTATATTAATTTTATAAATTACAACACTTACTAAATATTGCAAAGCCTTAACATATAAATACTTTCTATTCCTAATTGTCCATTATTCTACTAGCTAGAATGCTCTACACTTGAGTCCTACCTCAAAGGTGTAAGCTACATCCAACTTAGTGAGATATTCCTTCTATTATACCTTTCAAACAAAAGCAAGCAAGTTAAGTTAATAACCATATGAATGTAGACAAATCGTATGTGATGCAACAACCATATATATACAGCCATTCGGAAATTGTATATAGCTCAGATTTCCACCCTCTATAGCCAAGGTTAGAGATGATGGTCTTCAAACCCAGGTTCCAGTCACTCCAACATCTAATCCACCAAATAACCTCATAAGATAATCAATATTTTTCTTTCTCTTATTTATTTATTTTTATTCAGCCTATGTCGTAAGTGTGGATGCGAGTAGCATACGTAGTCCACATACCCCTAAGTGGTTGACTTTAGGACTCAACCCATTGCTATGCGATTGGCATTTCTAGCGCCTAGTAAGCCTGTATGTTAGGGTAAGGCCATGTTACGCAAGTACATCATGCAAAAAACTTAAGTATAATAATGACGACCTCTACAAGACTCCTCCATCCCACATGCATAGTGTGACGGCCAATAAGTCCTTGCTTCTGCATGATATGCATGACTATTTAATTTAATGAGTCAAATATAGTTACGTCTAATTTACTTAAGTGACCAAACAGTCATCGTACGCAATCACCATACCAAAATGATACTATTAATTTATTACTCCATTCGGTTCATATATCTTATGATGTTTTGGCAAACAAGACAAGCAATAATCGATCACATGCATGATTCCTAATTCCCCATGCAACAATTAATAGTAGTTATACAAGTAAGTGCGACTAATTTATAAGCACAATTAAGTATAACAGTTGTCGAAATACTCACCTAATCAAGTCATCCTATAGTTGTAATAATCCAAGAGCAAGTTCGTATCAAGGTCGATATGACCTGATATTAATAGAGAAAAATACTAATAAGTGTTTGAATAACTACCTATTAAATTGCCTAAATTCGCCATAAATCCCGATTACTACTAAACTTGCTTTTATTATAACTTTCTTATTTTAACATCAATTTTTGTGTTCTTATAGTCTTTTTCCATCATTTTCGAATGTAGATTATTGTAGTGTGATCTATTTTGGTAGATTGAAATTAAAATTTTCGTTATTGGTCCAAAAAGTTACAAAACTCTTAATTGTTGGGCTTAATGGTTCCATTTTGCGTGATTTTAGTCTTTAAATCCTATTTCTCCAATTCTTAATGAGTTCTAAATTCTTATTCGGGCCTTGGGGTGTATTTAGGATGAATTCTTTTTGGGTTCATGTTTAATTATTGATCCAACTTTAGTCTTTTATTATTAATATCTCTTGGTTAGACTTTTGGGCCTTGTCGCTAAGGCCTCTTAAGTTAGGCTTTCTGTTTGCTCTTTTGGGTTTTTTAATTGGTTAAGTTAGGCCTTAAATATTATTTATAAAATTTGCAAACGCTGGTTTCCTAACTCTTTAAGTTCAAGTTTTATCGGCCTGGTTCGTTTTGTAGTTTTTAGCTTGTTTTAACCATCTAAGGCCTATGACCTAGGCCCATCATGCTTGTTTAGGTCTAAAAATTATTTGAACATGTTTTTAAGTAACTTTTCAAGTTGATTCTAGTTCTGTCCAAGATGCTTTTGAGGCTTCTTTGGGTCAGTTTTGGGCCCGTAACATGTTTTTGGCTCGGTTTTGCCTTTTAGTGTCTTTGTATGATAGTTACACTACTTTGGGGAGTCTTAAATCACTTTAATCTTTTCTAAAACATTATTATAAGTGAATATTAAAGTGTGGTTAGACTTTTAAGGGTTTTGTTAAGCTTCCAAATGGATTTTTTTTTTCCAAAATTTTTGTCTGAACAACATATATACTTACAAAAGAGACATGAGGCAACATTTCTAAGCTAAACTAACAAGGACAAGACTAAGGAACTTAGGATTGCCATTAAAATGTCCCACGTCCAGCAAACTTTTATGGGTGTGTTTAGTTCATTTTGATCCTCTTTTAAGTTACAAGCTCAAATCCTTACTAACACTTCATATGTTGGTTTTTCCCTCACAAAAGTTACTCTAAGGCGTGTAAAACTTAATAGAAGCAAAAGTAACATTTACACATGCTTCACACATGCTTCACACATGTCACAGTCAGCATTTCTTGAGTTGTTCATGCACTTGGTTTCATGGTTTTCTCAAGTCATAAAACCATACTCTAAGTGACAAACAAGTGTACTAAAAGGGAACTAAATCTAATCTACTAACACTTAAATGCATTTATTGAATTCCAAAGAAAGGAATTCCAGACTAATCTCCATTATCTTATTTCTCATGTTTTTTAGTAATTGTTACCAGAGATAAATGTCATTTATATGAGCAGTTAATATGACTCGTAATTTTACCCATTTCTTTATATGGCGCTACTGTAACTTCTTATACGTTGAACTAAGCTTATGGCCAAAAGATACATAGTCTTACTATTTTATTCTTGCTATTGATTTTATTATTTAGAATATACTTTTTTAAAAAATATTTTTTAATATTTAAAAATAGTGTAAAATTTTGAAAGAATTTGATAAATAATTTTTTAACTTAATTATTGTGTGGAGTCTATCAATATTGATTATCAAAGTCCTAAGATGTGGCATAAATCTCTGTATGTCTTCTTTTCATAAGAAAGAATATGAAGGGGAAAAAAATATCATAAGAAAGGATATAATTAATCAGTACATGAAATAATCCAAAATATGATTTAAAAGAGGAAATTACATCACAAATAAACCAACTATTATTGAGTAAATAACGCATGAAACCACCGATTAGGTATTTTGTAAAGCTTGCAAATACACATAATGGGGTAAAATTGAAAGATTCCTTAAAAAGGAAAACCTAAATTTCCTTGACAACAAAAGTATTACAAAATTTCTAAAAATTTCACAAATACCTTAATTTTTCACAATGATTTATATAGATGAAAACTCAGAAATAAAAATGGCTCAAAAATTTAGAAATAACCTTTTCTATGGCTTAAAAAAATTGTAAAAATTGCAAATACACATACAAAAACAACCCAAGAGCCCCGAGCACCACCATTTTGCAAAATAGAAACCCTTTCTTCAAACAAAATTAAACCTTTCTCAAAACCTTTACCTTGCATTGACTCTAATTCTTCGGCTTCCTCTTATTCTTCTTCCTCTACAAACCATATGCAACACCATGTCCTCATGCAAGTTCTCAAAATCGCTGACTTTACAAACCTTAGGTCACGATCACACATAATCATAATTGACCCATGATTCAAAAGCTTTAGAAATTGAAAGGGGAAAATCAAGGAATTCAAAACCCTCGACAAAATCGAGGTTTTTTCACATAAAGGTCAAAGAATTGGAAATGCCAAACCTTAGTACATGAAAAAATGAATTAGAAGGAAATTTAGTGCTTTTTAGTGGATTTGGAGGGGATTTGGGGTGAAAGATGGGTTTTTGAATTTTGAAGTTCATTAACTAATATTTGAGACACCTAAAAAGCTAAACGTGATGCTATGTTTCCATCACTAACATGAGTTGTTTTGAGGGTGAGGGAAGAGAGAGAGAGAGAAAGTGGACTGGGAGATGATGTACGGGATACTAGAGAGATTAGTGGGAGAAAAGTCAATGGAAGAGAACAATTTAGTGTTCTGAAAGAAGAAAAATTTACAAAATTTTTGAATTTGTCTATTTTATAAATTGTTCGTAATTTTATAAAAATAATTTTCATATTGATTTTTTTATTATTTAGTATTAGACCTTAGGCTTAAAATGTAAATTATAAAAAAAAAAAAACAGTTACTTAAGCCTTAAATACTTTAATAATATAAATAACTATTTGAAAAACCCACATAAAGCCTACATAAAAGTTTGAATTATTATCATAAAGCTTCTTTAGAAAACAAATATAAAATATATAAATATCCCTTTATAGTGAATGAATATTGTGCTAAATGTTTTATTTATTTATCTCTATAGAAGCAACTATATTTTTATAGTATGATGAATATGCAACAAAAGGAAAAAAAGTCAATGTAGTCTAATACAAATGGCCTATTCCATCTTCAATCTCTTTCCTATATTTTGAAGGTTTTTTTCATCAACGTTATTATAATCTTTATTGTTTTGTTCATATTTTTCCCTTAAAACCTACACAAAATAATAATAATAAAAAAGATAGCAATTCTTTGCTTAGTAAACATTTCAAGTCCATAGTAATTAATCAATAATATTTCATTTGTATTAACATAATGCATAAACAAATATATAAACACTTTGTCAATAACATTTTGTTGCATTCTTTCAATCAATTATAACAATTAGACTTAGAAAGGAAAATCACTTAAACAACCACAAAAAAAAAAACTACATGATAATTTAGAAAAGATGAGTTCATCTTTAATACAAACAATTACAAAATAAACATAAATAGTAAGTTTCAAAATAATCTTTGCCCCTCATGTATCTACTACCTAATCCATCTTGAAACTATTTTATGCTCCATGAAACAAAGGTTTCCATCTATTAAAGAGAACATTTTTTTCTTCCATGTAATAGAAGTGTACACATCAACTATATAAATAAATAGCCAAAAATAAAGGAAAAAAAGAAGATCAAAGTAAAGAATAAAAATATACATCAAACATTGGGAAATCATATCAGTATAATTAAACATGAATTAACATAAAAAGATCTAATGAAATATTAAAATAAATTATTAAAACTAAAAATTAAAACCAACAAATTCCAACTTTACCTCCAAAACCTTAATCCAAAATGGCAATGTGCTTCTATCATCGAAGACGCATACAACGATAAAAATAATACAATCAAAAGATAAAACAAACATGACAATTAAAAAAGATGAATAGGTTTTCAAAGTTAACAAATAGCCTGATAATAATTTAAAAAAAAAAAACGATAAAAGCGTGAAATGAAGTTAAGTGAGAGCCAAAGACTATCAATGACGTCAAAACACCAAGTGTATGCATCATTAGCAAATTCTCTTCATCTTTTTTAATAAAATACATAAATAAAAGATTGACAAAATTTTAAGAAATGATAGAGAGAAACGAAACAATAAAAAATATGTAGAAATTCTTTTAAGTGTATTGATATAGCATTTTAAAAGGTAATATATTAAAGAGTCATTAAATAGGGCATTATAATGATTTTAAATAGGGATGAACTCTTTTGTGGTCACTTTACAATTGAATGTGTCTAAGGAGACGCATTATTTCTTTTGCTTTGATTCTTTAGAGATTTGTATTTCTTATTGGATGCATCATTGCTTTTGTTGCTCTTGTTAGTTGATGAAGTTCTTATATAAGGTGCATATTATCTTATAAGATAAGAGTAAATCTACAAAAGAAGATATTATTTAAGATATTATTTAAGGATAAAAAGTGATAATAAGGTACTTATTCATAAAGTTAATAAATTTATAAAAGTATGCTAATAGTCTTCCAAAATAAATAGCTCTTATGTTACCTCGATTAGTATTCATAATCTTTCAGTTACTTAGGGTTTCTTCTTTTGCCTATATCAATGAACTTTGATGAAATGGGTTTATGAGCTAGTCTAAATATTTTTACTATAAAGTTTTGATCATCTTACTTATATCTATTCTCCTTTTATATTGATGTCTGTTGCATTAGTCCCTTCATATATTTTGACTTAGAGGTTTCAAAATTAAGTTGCTACTCTAATTTCACCAAATTAGAATTAGTACTTTTCTAAAAATAACATTTTAGATTTGTGTCTTCTCACTTTTATCCTCGAAATTTTGGATTTTTCTTCATTTTCCTTATTCCATGTATATTGCAAATCCTTTCTCTGATATTAGGATCTCCCAATTCCTTCTGTATCTAGACTTAGACCTCTAATTATAACCTTAGATTTTTCCCCAAATTATTCTCAAATTATATCTAATTCCATAGCTTAAAGTATAATCTTCTTATGCTTGTTCATTCTTAAATTCCAACTTTACTAACTTTACTCCATATTTATCATTTGCTTCCCTACAATACTCCACTTCAATTATCACAAACGAAAAGAAATGGGCTATACTCTTACCTACCATCACTTTTCTATAAATAGAATTATTGAATTTCATTTTTACAACTTAAGTTTGTTAATATGATGGTTTATTATCTTTAAGATTTGATACCTCATTTTCTTTTCTTTTTTTCTTTCGTACATCCTTATTTTTCACCATATTTATCATTATTATAATTACTACTTTTCTCGATTAGAGCCATTGTATTAGTATGGAAGCGCATGTTTGATTGCTTAGATATTCATTTTGTACGTAATCAATTGTCTTTTGGCTATTTGTTGGGTTTTATGTTAATTTATTTGTTTATTTTTTAATTTATTTCAACCTATGATTATTTCTTACTTTTGACTTTGATATTATAGAACTAATATTCCATACCACCTAGTAAGACTACTCATACAAATAAAGTTGGCAAATCAGACCTTTTTCAAACTAGAAATAACCAAAATTTAACCAACAGCTTAATAAGATTCGATACCACACAATACGAAGGAATATAACAACTTACAGGACTCAATAGATATGATATTAAACAAACAAAAATGAGGAGGGACCATACACTTGCCATCCCATCTTTTATGTATACGTGCAAAATACATAGTGAATATTTAGTTCTCTTCTTTCTCCTTTCAACTAAGTATTTCAATTGATTTTATGTTTTCTCTTTCCATCTCATATTTATTGCGCTTTTGTAAAAATAACATATTGATAGCTTTGAATGTAAAAATTTTGTCACCAATGGTATCGTTTTTTTATATTGTGTCACTATTTACTATGAAAATTTTAGTTAGATAGTTTTTTTGTTATAGGATTCTCTCCTTTTTTTTTTAATAGTGATCGTCATCGTTTGTTTTATGTTTTTGCTACTTTTACTATTGTTGAGTACTCATTATTTTGTTATCATGCTTTTTCTCACTTAAAGGGTCCAATAAGAAGTTATCTCATCTTTTGAAATATTCAATGATTAATATTAATAACCCTATTGGTATTGTAATGATTATTTATAGCTATTACTATTGTTTTAATATGATAGCGTCATTATCCTTTAGGGGAGACAATCTAAACAAACTTTAGCTTGTATACTAAAATTCGAAATATGTATGATTATTGTTCTCTTTTAATGATTTATATGAATCAGTAGGTGTTATGGGTACATCGTTAACCATGTAGGTGTTATGGTTAGTTTTTCTTGTGTATGGCTTAAATTTGTTTATTTTTATTCCTTCTTTTAATATTTTAATTTTCATGTCATGTTATCTCTTCATGCTTAAATAAGAATAATACTTATTTCCTTTTCTTTTTTTATTGGCCAAGTTTTAATTTTGGGTATTGTATTTTGCTAATGAAGGAAACTCTTGTAGGGCTTTATAATTAAATATTTATTACATTGTCTTATTACTCGTAATTACAATTTTTTTTCTTTAACCATGATTAATGTACAATTACAATTATTTAATAATCATTTAATCTTTATAAATATTCTTATTTTATACTTACTATTTTGTCATTATTATGATTTCTATTTTACTAATTATTAGCCAATCAGAGTTCTTTAGGTACTTATAGGTAGATATCTATGTCCTAAACTTATAAGTACCTTAGTGTCTCTTGCATTATCAAAAGGGTTAAATTATTATGACACTCTAATTTACCTCTAGTTTTATGTAACCATTTACTTCTTCATAAATGGTTTAATCCTATTCCCATTATCTATTATGTCCATATAACTAAATGAATATTCTAAAATAAAACTATCTCTAAAATAAATAAATAACTCCAAATAATGAATAACATCAAATAATATAATTCTATGCAAATCCAAATCATAAATTTACATGTAGGTTCAAACCTAACCCATATTCCACCCTCATCACCATCTTATCGTCCTGTTGATTGATTGCTTAACTTTTTATAAGGATTCATAACCTAAGCTCTTCTATATCAATTGGCTTAAGTTGTTTTACAGCTCATCGATCCTAATTTTTCTATGATCCATAAACCGAAGTTTTGATAATACCTTAATTTATAACTTCCCTAGACTCAAGAATGCCATAAACAACTACGTATCCTTAGTATCTATTAACACATCAAGCATAATCTTTTACTAAAATCTCGAACACATCTACAAAGTCTCCAAATAACTCATAAAGAATTTATTTCTCCTATTCAAATTAGAGTAGCAACTAAATAATTTAATTTAGTCCTTAGACAAGAAGTACTTAACATCAATTAAATTTTATCTAGCTTAGCTCAAAAGTTTTCTACATAATAGTAAAATTAATTGTCACTCCCCAACCTAATAATTCTTGGTTGAAATCTCTAAGTTCAATAATTCCTATAAATTTGACTTAAACACCTGCATTTGAAAAATAGTAAGAGATGAGTCGAAGCCTAGTGTGTAAACCCAGACATACATGTGAATGCCATACCATAAGCATAAGTTCACATTCATAATAATAATACAAGAGATATATCAACAACAGGTTCATTGTCTTTTATTTAGCTAGCAAACAACACAATCTTGGATCATTTACAACTAAACCTAAACTCGGAGTAACTCATCACTCCACTTGATAATTCCTAAGTTAAGATACTGGCATTGTAGCTCCCATCTAAATAGGCACCGAAACATTGGTACTACATCCTCTTGATGCTACCTAACCTAACTAATATTAAGACTTTAGTACTATGACCCCCAAATACCAACCCTACTTACCTTAGATCATTTTCGAAGGTGACTTGACTTGGGATGTTACTAAAGGATCACTAAGGTATCACATTGGGGACACTGGTGCTATGGCCTCTTGAGCTTAGTTAAACACAAGAAATAACCAATTTTCATGTCATAATTATTAGTCCAATTTATTGCCATCTATAACACATAAGCATAAGTCAACAAATAAGGGTAACACGTACTTCAAACAACAACAAAATGTTCAACTAACACTGAGTTCATCTCAACTTGTACACCTAAAGTTATTGTACAAAAATAAGCCTATTAGAATTCTATTTCTTAATTTCTATTAAGCTCTATTTTTATTCCTATGGATTCTTACTTTACTGTACATGTATAAGTTGATTAAGTTGCTAAGTTAGAATTTACTAACTAGGGTTTACTTAGAAATTCCTTAATAGCCTTTTTAATGTGGTTAATTGTCTAAATAATTTTATAGTTATTTATTTATTAACTTAATAATATAAAAGATATACAAATAGGGAAAAATTATTCAACACATAAAAATATGGAAAAGGATTTCAAACTTAAAACAATACATGGTGTATTGTGCATACCCAACATAATATACACGCATACATTTTTTTTTCACACATGTCTTACCTCATTGTATATGGCATGTGCTTTTAGTACATCCCATGTACCTCTTTCATACCCTTTTTTGTTTTCTTTCTCTTTTTTTGATTTTAGTTTAATTCCAACAATCCAATTCTTACTCCAACACTCAACCTCAACTCTTGGCTTCAACCTTTACTAGATCTAATCTAACCAAATTTGTACTCCAAATCTCTAGATACTCAGCCCTGACCATTCTTACCCTTCAATCTCTTCTTCTTTGATTTTAATCAACTAATATTATTAAAAACATTCCATTGTGTTTCCTAAAACAATAATCTAACAATAAACGTTAAAGATCATACCTTGATTTATCAAATCTTTGTGTACATTATACCCTTGATTAACAAACCCATAGATTGGAATGCTTTTGAATCCAAAACCCTTCATTCAATCTTTTCCTTCTAATACCTCTTTTACATGATATTAAAACTTACCTTCAAAGCAACAAATGTCCTTAAGAAGCTAATAAAAAGAATCAAAAGATGCTAAGAAGACTAGCCAACCATTTGTTACTTAGTAGATCCACACAACATAGAAGGTCTTTCGACATCATATTATTGAGATATATAGATAAGGAAGAAGCAAATGCCCTCATGAAAGAAGTACATGAAGAGGCAAGTAGTCCTCACATGAATAGGTACATGTTATCCCAAAAGATTATGAGAATGGGCTATTATTAGTTAACTATGAAAGCACATTACACTAGACATGTCAGGTAGTATCACTTATGCCAAATTTATGCTAACAAGGTGAATAACCCTCCTCGAGAGCTTCACGTGTTATCAAAAGCTTGGTCATTTTCCATGTAGGGAATTAATATAATAGGGCCAGCCACTCTAAAGGTTTCTAATGGACATTGTTTCATGTTGTTGTGATAGACTATTTTAACAAATGGGTTAAAGATGCTTCATATACCAATGTAATCAAAGGAGTTGTAGTCAAATTCATTAAGATATCATCACACAATATAGAACTCCTAAAATGATCATCAACAGTAATGGCACAAATCTCAACAATTCACTTATGACATCTCTATGCCAGTAATTTGGGATCAATTACAAGAATTCTACCCCATATTGACCTTGATTGAATGGGGCAGTGGAGGCATCCAACAAGAACATCATAAGAAACATTAGGAAAATGGCTATCACTTCAAAGACAAGCAATGGAAGCTACCTTTTGCACTCATGGCCTATGAAATTTCCATCAAAGTATCAATCGGAGCAACTCCATACTCCTTGTTATATAGAATCAAAGCAATGTTGCCAATTCTAGTGGAGATCCTATCACTTAGGTTTTCAAATGAGACTCGACTACATGAAGCTAAATAGGTTGGAAAGGGAAGTGAATAGTTAAACCTCATCAATGAAAAGAGGTTGATCACATTATGTCATAAATATTGTTATTCAAAAGAGAATGGCCTCAGCTTTCAATAAGAAGGTGTAACCTTGACATTTAAAGAAGAAGACCTAGTTTTGAGGAAGGTCCTCCTAAATGTTCGAGCCCCTTAAGGGAAAAACACCTTGAATTAGGAAAGACATAAGTTGTGCAATAAGTGTTGTCAAGGGGAGCTTTAATTTTGTCCTAAATGGATGGCCCTAACTTAAGAGATCATATAAACATTGATGCATTATACTATCCTAGATAAATTCAATAGACTTCTACCAAGGTCACATCAAATTTCTCATGATCTCCATATTCTCTATGGTTTAGTTTTTGTTTTTTACAAGCAAACTTGATATCCTTAATAGTCGTCAACATTGGTTATGTCATTAGCTAGACCCACCATACCTTTGATAAGTCTTTTAACCATGACTTTTCATTATTGTTTCACATACTTCTCCAAATGGATCCCAACACATGAAGAGAGAGAGAGAGAGAGAGAATACGAAGAAAAAGATTAAGATAGCAAATAAGAATCTTTAAATACTCTATAGTAATGTTGACTCTTTTTGGATAGGAAAACTTAGTCTATTTAAGGGGGCTAATCTAATTATGGGAGGTGAATGAGACTAATATTGAAAAGAAATGTAACCCATGAAGATTATCTCTCAAAAGTTACCTCAAGGAAGTCACTTAACATAGTATAACAATGGGTTGTTCCCGACAACAGCATGGAAAGATGTTAAATGAATATTGATCTTTCAAAAGGAGAAGTGCCTCTTGCCTGTAATAAAAAAATTAGGCAAAGTCCTCTACTTCACATGTAAAATAAATGATGCAGTAAAAGTTTTAATTTCTCTTATGATTATGTTAGCTTTACATTGAAAATGCAAATTGTCTTTTTTTCCTAAGTGGGCATCTTCACTTAGACCTTAATTACAAGAGTTCCTCTCAAAGAGCCACATTTAGATAGCATTTTGAAAAATTATAACTTAAAATAATCATGTGTTGGCTTTTGAGAAAGCACATCTTACTCAATCTTCCCCAATGGATCCCTTTGGATAGTTGTTGGCACTATCTTACCTTAATAGGATTGTTAACTCATCCAATAGGAGCCTTATCCCTTTTAGGATGGTTAGCTCGCAAATGAGCCTTTTCTACCCTTTACATAGTCATTAATACCATCTTACCCTTTTAATATTGTTAGCTTATCTAATAAGACCCTTATCCCCTTTAAGATAGTTAACTCGCAAAGTAGCCCTTTACACCCTTTTATACTTATGTTCTATTACCATTTTAGGATTTTTAGCTTATAAAGGAGCCATTTCCACCCTTTAGATAGTCATTAGAACCATCTTACCCATTAAGGATTTTTAACTCATAAAAAGGAGCCTTGTAATTAGTTCATTAAGGAGCCTTTTCCATTCTTTTGATAATTATGAGCACTATCACTTCTTTGTAGGATTGTTAGCTTATGAAATGGAGTCTTATCCCCTTTGAGGTAATTAGCTCATTAAGGAGCACTTCTCATGTTCAGATAGTTATTGTACCATATCTTTCTTGCAAATTTGTTAAATTGTATAAAGGATACCCCCTTTAAGGTAGCTAGCTCATTTAAAAGTCCATCTTTAAACAATCATCGATGCTACTTTCACCAATCTATTAGAGAGAGCCCTTCTCTTCCCATAGGATTTGTTAACTTAAATTCCAATAGTTCGTCTCTTTTGAGTAGTCAACTAGGGCGCTATCTTAATGTAAAAATGGTGTCTTTTTTTATCTTTATGGTAAAGTTTGTCTCAAACCTCATCACAAAAAGAGGGTAGTTGTAGATATGTCATTTTTGTCCTATCTAACCTAAAAAGCTATTTGTTAGAAGGTTCCTTCGTGAGAAGATACCCAAGAAAACAAAAAAGTATTAAAGAAAAGGAGATAAAAATTTGAAAATTGAAAAAACGAAAAAGGTACAAAGTAGAAAAATTGAACAGAGAAAGGAGAGGTTAAGAGTAGACACCCCATTTTGACCTACACACTTTCTCTTTTCAGAAACCCTTGTTTTAAGAAAAGGCCAATAAATGGAAAAATATTTTAAAAAATGGAAAAATTGAGAAAAGATTTAAAAAATGAAGAATAAAAAAATAGAGAAAAAAAATGAAAAAGAACTAAAAAGATTCAAAAAGAAGGGATAAAAACCAAAAAAACTAGAAAACTCGAAAATAAAAAATATGAAAAATCACAAAAATTATCATATAGCAATTTATTTAGGTCAATTCAAGGTAAAAATAAATTTTGAGGGTCATTAGCAATTTTTTAAGTCAAATTAGGCATATACAACTTGATAGAATCAATGCTTATTTATCAGAAATGAGCATTGTATTCAAAATTGATTTCCTAAACTACTTTCAGCTTGCTCATTCAAAGCATCATAGAAGTTGACATTTTAAATCAATTATGGCTTCAAATGGCACCTCAATCAAACTTAAAGTGCTCATTTTATGGTCCATTAAAAGTTTCGAGCAAAGTTAACAGCTAGAGGTAATTAAGCCCTTGATTCTATTTATTGAGCTATTTTTGAAAATTATTTTTCACATATGTCAAATAGATTTAATAATTGCTTGCCTTGAAAAATTAATTTGTTAAGACTCAAAAGGCTCAAGCTAATTTTTAAAGCCCGAATTTCATCGCGCCTTTTATTAAAGTTAACTCATAGTATGATAAATAAATCTTATTACGGCATAAGACTATGAACTGAGCTTAGCTTGGTAGGCCAGGGTATGGGCTAAAGACTAGAAGGTTGTAGTTTCGAGACCTCAATAGCAAACAGTGGTGTGCAATAATGCCTTCGCCATCTACTCTTCACTTTCGAGCCTTTGGCTCTTAGAACACCTTGGAAAAGGAAAGTAAGATATGTACCACATTCCTTTGTATTTTTGACTTGATTTTCTTACCTTTTTGCACATGAAAAGTCTAACAAAATAAGAAATTAAAAGTGCACATGGAATATTATCAAAATAACTCCAATTTCAAATCTTTCATTAAAGGAAAATACACCAAAAAATAATAACAAACTAATAAATTAAAGGAATGCACATATTACATCCAAACTTTAATTTGGAATTTAGAAACTTCTTATGCTTGTAAAGGACATAAAAATCAATGGAAACAAGCAAGGACATCTTCTAGAAAACTTGTGTACATTTAATTTTTGAAAAATCTTACAAAATAGTGATCAAATTGGCCAAAAATGGAAGTAACCTAAAAAAAAAACCATTGCCTATCGAATGTTTGATTTTTCTTCAAAAAGGATATTTCTTAGGCATTACTCAAGCTTCCACACTAAAATTAAGGCTCCATCCTCTTTTCATCACTCTTAAGCATTACAAACATCTCAATTATGTGCATTGCTCACTTTTTCTCTCTAAGGTCAAAAAACTAAAAACCTACTATTTCTTCAATTTCTCTCATTATGTGGCAAATCGAAGAGAAAAAAAAAGTAGGATATTCCTTGTTTTTCATGACCAAAGCATAGTAATAATTGCAGTCAACAAGGCTTAAATTCATTTGAATTTGGGTTTGAATCAAGAAGGATATTGTTAAGGTTTGTTCATCTCAAAGTTGAAGTTTTAGGTAAAATTAGAGGAAGTAAGCTTGAATTTTCTAGAAATTTGTTTGGAGATTTTGTAGAATAACCTCTTGAGAGTCAAGAGTTGCAAGTCCTACATTGAAAACTAGCCTAAATCAACCCGAAATGGCTGTTGGTTTGAAGTCTGTTAAGGTAGGTCTCCTTGTTTACTTCAACAAATGAATTGGCATTTTTGCTTTTTTTATGACCAGTTTTAATAAGTAATAAGCATGTTTACTTGGCTTTAATAAATAAATTTGCATGTTTTGACTAGTTTTAATTAAAAAAATAACATGTTTAATCTTAGTTGGCTTTAATAAATTAATTAGCATGTTCAATTTAACCTATTTTGACAGTAATTGTCAAGCCCTATTTTAATTTTTCTTAATTTAACCTATATTAAATTAAGCCTACTTAATATAGATTACTCAATATTAAACTAAGGAAGAACATTTTTCTTTAAAAAATGTTTAAAAATGCTTTTGAAAAAAATTTTTGAGTCACCTACCAGTAAAACTGGTGAAAAAGAAGACTAACCTATGAATTTTCTAAAAAAAAATCATTTTAAACAAAATTTACCTAAAGAATTGAATTTAGAGACTAATCTATTAAGACAAAGTCACTATATAGGATGTGAAAAAAAAAAAACAAAAAACTAATTAATGGGTCTTTTGTGTCACATCTCAAATAACAAAGGATACTACACCACATAAGTAAAACTTGCCAAAGATATACATATAACCTAAAGTTTCTAACAATGACTAGAAGTTTCTAACAATAATGTATAACTAGTGCTTTCAATGGAGTTCAACTACAACTTTCAAACTTTACTTACATACAACTTTTACATAGCTCAAAAGTTCATGTTTACAATCTAGTACTTTTTCCCCCCTTTCCTATACATTCTTCAAAATAGTACTAATCTTTAACTTAACTTCCAAAAGATTGCTAACTCTCTAATTGATAGGAATTAAACAACTAGACCTTTAACCTGAGCTCGAGCTCGAGGCCTTAAGGGACTGATGAGCAGATTCTATTATTCTAACCCTGTTAAGGCTTAGCTAATCCTCACTTCTAACCAACTCCACGTATTGAACCAAGTAACTTCTCATCTATCAATAATCAAGTGTTGACCTGAAATATGCTCTACTAACAACTTTGTCCTTTCACACGTCTACTTGGCTATGACCATGCTGATTGATAACTCGACAATATTAGTGTCGAGAATCCCAAAGCACATCAGAACCTACTCCTTAAAAGAACCCTTGGATCTACTTGGCACCTTTGCTTGGCAATTCCCAACCTGACCGTATAATTTGTTTGTTTATGCTAGTAGCATCCCTAGTGATAGCTCACCAAGTGTCTACCCCCCTTATGAAAGGATTGCCACACCAATCATCAATTTCTTTAAATTTTTATTTGTACCCTTTTATTATTCCTTATACATTATTTTTTTTAGATAATATCCTTTTTTTGCTTTTTTCATTTTTAAGTAGGATGCCCTAACTTTTCGAGTATAAATACCTTTTATAATATGTAGCCACAACAATCACATGATATGGAATATACTTCCCTTTCATGAGCTAGTGTACTTACTCCTTTTTTTTTTTTAAACTCTTATCCTAATCCTTAAGCAAGGCTAGGTGGCAAGTGACCTCACGAAACTGTTCCTACATCATATTAAGCTAGTTTTGTGAGTCCACAAAGTTTCCTTGGTGCATCACATCCTTAGAATTATTCATGTTTACCTGTTTATTTTGTCTACTTATGCTAGTTTTTTTCATTTCATCACCTTTCACTTCAAGCTTTCTGCAAGCTTAGACCCATCTAGATATATTTGTCCTTGTTTGCTCTTAATGTGGCATATCACTAACGCACTCCAAAAGTAACTCCCATTCGTTACTTGGCCCAACAACTACTTTAAAACCTAAGGATAAAACACTTATCCTCTCAACTTACTATAAGCTAAGTAAGAGTAGATTGCTAACAAACATTCAACATACATAAGTAACAACTGAAGGGTAAGATCACATCATAACCAGAAGTCAAATATACTCATAACATGATTATATAATATTAAAATATCATACTAATGCATGTGGCATGCATGGATATCAATATCTTAACCTAGCCCTAACCCTCATCTAGTTGATTGACTTCAATCTGAGCATTTAGAAATATTTACAGGAACTTAGCAACCCAACCTAGTAGTAACCATAGTTTTCGTTATAATCATTGGTTAGTGTAAATCTAAATGCACAAAAACCTAGTTTTTACTAAACAACTTGCTTGTTAAGTAAAATTCAGCTTTCCAATTGAACTCATCTCAGCAAACTTTAGAGCTTAGAAAATACGACCCATAAGTCACTTTTATGCCATGCCATAAATTCATTGACCATTAGTCATGTCAATACCAAGCAAGTTCAATTCTTAATCTAATTCTTTCCTTATATTCTCTTTAAATTCTAAAGCTTTGGTATCGGGTTCACTTAGGTGAACACCTTAGTAAGCTCTAACCCTGCTACTTTAAGGGATATTTAATTAACCAAGAGTATTTTTCAATCATTCCCAAAGATTAACTAAACTAAGAACTTAAAAATTTATTTAAAAATCAAACTTAATCTTTCAATTCAAAATCTCATTGTCGATAAAACCCTTAATACAAGAATAACATACCCTAAATCATCTAAAACCTTAAAACCTAGGATAAACTATGAACGCTTAAGGATTTTGAGTCCCTAAATGAATAATTGGGAAATTGAACTTAACCAATTTCACCCAACTCTAGAAAATCATAATTCCCTTTAAGAAGCAAATCATAATGTATATAAATTAATACAAGAAACAAACCCTAAAGGAACCATACATGTAAGATTTTCAACCAATCAATTAAATTCAATTTCAATTTTGAAATTATTAAAACTAAAGACAATAATGAGAATTAGATTGGCTTATCGTATGTCACTTCTCTATAAATTCAATATAAGTTAATTTCCTTCTTCCCTTTTAAGCTATGTCACTTATAGATAGGTGAATTAACTAATTACATTAAATAACTTATCAAATGAGAATTGGATTTGCTTACTATCTGATAATTCCTCAAAAGCCTATGATAAGACAATTTTCCTATCTTACCATAAGCTATACTATACATGAATAAGCTCTCTCATGACATTATCTAATTAAATTCAAATCAAGAAGACCGGACAAGGCCAAGCCCCTAAAAGACATTTGATGGTTGGTTGGGATAATAGGGAATAAGAGGCCATTCCTTGTCAATCAACCATCAATCCTAATGTCTTTCACATCTACTATTTGCCCAATATTGCTTACATCATCCAATCATTACTTTACAAGTTTAGAAGCAACAAGAAGAATTTGTTTGGAGATGCACAACACACCTCAACATAACAGGCCACTCTCCCTCAAGATCCTCTAATTTCTCACTCACTTTTCTTACACTTTAAATACGCAAACAAAAAGAATCAATCCCCATTCTTCTTTTCTCATCTTCATCACACACACATATACATTTACGGCACAAAGTACCTTTCTTGCTCCTCTATTTTAGTATACTTAAAAGATTACCTTAGGAAACTTGCACAACTTCATATAAGAGATCTTAGAACGCCCAAAATAAATCCTTAAACACTAAAGCTTTGACAATTTAAGGAGCTTACAAAAGGGAAGGGTTAGCGAAGAGCAAAGGAGGACACTAGGCATAAATCTACATTTCATACTCACTTGGAATAGTAATTTTTAAATTTGAGCACATTTAGGATACCATATGTCACTCCCTGAAGTAGTAGAGTCATAACAGTCTCGCCGTACAAACCATTGTAAGATAGAAGCTAACCATATAACTACTATCTTAGACCTAATTTGTACAAGGTGTCCATGACTAATCTGCTTTGAAGTAAACAATTCATAAATTAAATAAATTATTTACCTAAGAGAGTATGAAAATATTATAATTAATGTTTGCAAAGTTTCATTATATTAAATTACTTAAGTCATGCTTTATTTGAAAATGGAAGATTTTAAAGTACGACCTAAGATCTTAAAAATATATCTACTCTTCATATGTATTTTTTCACTCCCTAGGATCGAGTAGTTGCTAGCTTCAAGGTAAATATAGGCCACTTCCTAGTTAGTACCTACAGTAATGTCTATAGAGATGTAAACAACTAACAGCTCAGTAAGTTGGGATGGAGACTCAAAACTATACATCAAATACAAACCGGGTTATCAATTAAATTAGTTATATGCAATGCATGAACAAGTAAATGTCATCGCATGACGTTATCTGGTCCGTCATGAGATTAGAGAAATTACTTCCGCTCTAATTTAAGTTGAAGAGTTTCTATGTTATGCAACAATTCACTACCAAACCTAAGCTTATGCAATTGAGATATTACTTCTCCCGTAACTACCTTCGAACCATTGACTTCGCTTTTACCGCGACCACTTTACCTATCACTTAGTTTAACTAAGAATAAAGAGGGGACCCATTACGCTATCCAACACTATCCCTTTTGAAGGGGTTGATATTTGGTCAGAGAACCCTAAATATAGGCCGCTTCCTAACTAACATCTACAACAATATCTATAGGGATGTACGTAACCAACAGCTCAGTAAGTTGTAACGGAGACTTAAAACTATACATCAAACACAAATAAGGTTATTAATTAAATTAGTTATATGCAATGCATGTATAAGCAAATGTCATCGCACAATGTTGTTCGGTCCATCGTGAGCTTAGAGAAATTACACCCACTCTAATATGAGTTAAGGAGTTTCCATGTTAGAGCAGTAAGTTAAAATCATATCATCAAATTAAAAAACAAGCACATATATGCTTACATACAGTCAATTATCTAGTAAACACAACCAAGTATAATTTCAAGCCTTCAAGTACTATAAATTAGTACTCCAAAATACGGTAATGTATTAATCCCAATTTACTAGGAATCCCCACTTACTTACTTAAGGTATAAGTTGCACAAGCCATTGTCGGTAATCCCTATAATACAAATGTTTCTTTAGTCTTCATATAACTACCTTATATAAGCTCTATCCAGTATTTCTTTATGTTATCTTTAGCTTAGGGTTACCTAATCATTCATGTTTTTTTCTTTAAATATTTTACAATTATTCTTAATCTAGGCTAAGTTTTGATTTTATTTTGCAAATATGATTCCAATTTAGGTTCTAATTTAGTTCCAACAATGAGTATTATATGTAATCTTAAGATTTCATTTCAAACCATAATATGAAATTAATTACATTATGCTCGGGTATCCTAAATATCATATTTAGTCTTTAACTAGCATTCTAATCCATACATTACACTATATTTCTAATTTAACTACTGATTTAGCTCTTGATGTAAGAAAAATTCATATTTTTCATATAATTGTATAAATTTATATTTCGTATAAAATTTATTTTATATTAATATTATTATAATATTGTCAATTTCAACATAATATTTTCTACTTATTAATTTTCGATTTTTACACATTATGTGTTATTACATAATTCACTCGTAAATCACTTATTTAATACTTCTAACACTATATATATCATCATTCATCATCCAATTATACCTAATTACCCTAAATTACAAAATTAACTCAAATATACCCCTTTGCCTACATATTTAGTACATATTATCCATAAACGCTAGGTAAATATATAATAATTAGTATCCAGGGTCCATTAAAGCTACAGAAAATATATTATACTCAGTAAATTATGGTTGTTAGATTGTGATCATGAAAAGTATTAAGATAATTTAATATATATTATTTTCCATTATACTGATTTTAGGTTTGATTTTCTAAAAATTAGCTTAAATTAGGTAAATGACCAAATAAAATTATAATATTCAAACTAAATATTCCTAAAATCGTAACTAAGCTTTATAAGTCATTACAAATTAGATTCATTAAGAAATTAATTAAAAACCTATTATTTCTTTCATATGAAAAACTAGGCAGATTCAACAAAATAATTTTAATAAATACTAAACATATAATTTATCAAAAAAAAATTATTTAAATTAAATATATCATATAAGGAATATATACACCAAAAATTAGCTTAAAGTAACATTATTTACTAATTTTGAAAATTCATACAAAATTCATTGGAATTAGACCTATTCTTATGAAACTTATATAAGAACTTCTAATTTAAAAAAAAAAATTAGTTTAATATTCTTATTCTTAATGCAAAAATACCTAGGGAAACCAAATTTCATAATTTTTCATGCATATTTGATATTTTTAGTAAATTAAATAAATTTGGAAGGGAAATCAGAACTTACCAATTGAAGAGCCTCCAACCACTAGCAGTGACTCCATTATTGTCGGCACCACCAAGCAGTGGATTTGCTGTTAGGTGGTGGTGGCCATCCTTCTCTAGGTTAATGTGTCTCTAAGGTCATATACACGAAGAAACACCACAACAAACAAACTAAAAAGGAAACAGAAAAGAAACTAGTAAAACTTAGGCAGCTACTAAATGGATATGACTCACCACTCGATCCTACTCGACTTACAACCTATTGGATATGACACAGCAATCCAAATTGAAGGGTCACTCACCATTAGTCCTTGTTAAAGGGAATATATAAGAGTTACATGATAACGAGAATACTAAGGTTGCTCAAAGTGAGTAATTCTGTATTAGAAGCTAAATCTATGCATATAAGGAAAGTAAAGGTTTATATACTTATTCACTAGAGTTGTTTTACGTGTATGAAAAGACAATAGGGTATTCTACACTAGGTTATATAAGACATACTAAAAGGGGTATAAGAGACAAAGAATATGTAGTACGGAAAAGAAAGAATCATTCTAGAACATTGTGTCAGAAGATACATGTCACTTGGTGGCTGAACATCTAGGATATGATACAACATAGGCGGAAGCAGGAATGTGTTATAGTCAAAGGTTAACCTAATCTGGATCAATTCTGAAGCCAATTAGCTTAGCAAAAAGGTCAACTGTTTTGAAATCAGACACTAGTAAGTTAGGGCAGTAGCTTAGCTCAGCTAGTTCTAGGCTGTCTTTTGGATTAAGACTTCGTTGTTGGGCAGGAGCATGTTAAATACACATAAGGATTTAAGAAACAAGTCAGTAGGAGGTTGGATCAGGATAGGAGTCCCCATTTTGGCTATGGCTTAAAGCTAGTATTTTCCACACGAGCCCTTAAAGTCTTCTAGCTTGGCTTCTTGTGATCGGTCTAAGGGGTTGATTCTTATCATTTGCTTGGGGGTTAAAAAGATTCGTCCTCAAATCTGAAGCGATTTCTACTCATTCTTCTAGGGTGCTCATAGGGTCTTCTTCTGTTGGTTGATAGGGAATCAGATTAGACATATTGAAGGTGGAGGAGATACCATAGTCATCAGGCAACTCAATCTAGTAGGCGTTACAATTAATCTTCTTCAGGACCTTGAATGGGCTGCTAGCTCGAGGAGATAGTTTGCTTCGTCTTAAGTACGGGAATCGCTATCGACTAAGGTAAATCCATACTAAGTCTCCTGGCTGGAAAGAAATAGTTCGATGGCCTTAGCTGCCAATCTCTTGTTAGCTCTAATTGAACTTGGTGATCTTCTTCATAACAGATTGATGTAGCTCATGCAATTTTTAGGCTCAATCCACTTTGGATTTACTCCCTTCAAAAACTACTGGGGTACTGATCATATCCAGGGGAATGGTAGGGTTAATGCCATAGACTACCTCAAATGGGGTCTTCCTAGTAGTGCTATGGACAGTTTGGTTGTATGCGAACTCCACAACCAGTAGGTATAGATCCTAATTCCTTAGGTTCTTCCTTATAATAGCTTTGAGTAAGTTGCCTAGTGTCTTGTTTACCACTTCAGTTTAGGCATAGTTTGAGTGTGGCTACTAAAGCTGAACACTAGTTTAGTCCCAAGTCTCCTCTAAAGAGTCTTCTAGAAGTAGCTCAAAAATTTTGTGTCCTGATCGGAGACAATAGTCTTCGGTACTCCATGTAGTCAAATAATCTCCTGTAAAAACAAATCAGCAATATATAAGGCATCATTAGTTCAATAGCACGAAATGAAATGTGCCATCTTGCTAAAGAGGTCCACTACAACAAAGATAGAATCTTTTTCTCTAGATGTCCGAGGTAACCTTAGGATAAAGCCAGTAAAAATTCTCTTTCAACAGGTTAGCTATCTTGACTTCCCTAAAGTGGCCTAAAAGTCCACCGCTGTGAGCTTCTCAGACCAACAGTTCATATATGGAGCAGTTTGGAATACATAACCTGTAGTCCTTAAGTAAATAGCCATCCTTAAGATAATATCCTCTTACAACTAGTCCTTCGCGACACCGTTCAACAATGGAACCTGTAAACCCTAGGAAAAACAGTAGTTGAACCTTAACTCAAGTCCAAGTGTCCTAAACTGTACAATAAGTCGATAATGCTAATAATAATAAAAGAAAATGAAGTTTAATAAATCAAATATAACACCGATAACAAAACCTTCGAAATTTATCAAAACCCTGAATCACTTACTAAAACCCTAAAACTAGTCAATGCATCATTAATCGAAACTGAACTCAAAATTGCTCGAGACCCTAAAATCATAAACGTAAACCTAGAAAATAATTAAATATTACTCAATAGTAATAAACTATAGTCGATTGCAATTTTCGACTAAATACCCTGTTTTCATGAAATTATAACAAAATTACTATAATAACTGGTAAAAATTATAGTTATACCGGATACCGACTAAATTGATAAAATTTCACAAAAATTGAAAAATTAATTTACGATGAGATTTGTTATAATTTATATGAGTCGAAAAATTACATATATTTATTGTTAGTTTTCATTTTCCTTCTCTTTCATTTTCAATTTATCTCTTCTCTTTCTTTTCTTCTTTTTCCAACTTTACGTTCTGCAAATGGGAAATCAAATTGAAGCCGCCCACGTAAAGAAAAATTTGCTACGTGTTAAGTGGAAAAAAAAGAATGAAAATGAAAAATTTTTTGGATAATTAGTTAGCTTAAATTTTAAGCTAACTCACATGTATGAAAGGAAAAGAAAAAGAGAGAAAGAACGTCCTGTACATACTAAAAACTGAAAGGAGAGAAAAAGAGAAAGAAAGAAGAAAAGAAGAAGGAAAGAAGAAAGAAAAGAAGAAGAAAAATACAAATTAATTGGTAAGTGAATTATTTTAGAAAATATATATGTATATGATAGTATATATGTGTAGAATTATAGTATTTTTATGGTATTTTTATGATATTGTATGGTATTTGTACATATAATACTAATAGTATATGTTTATGTATATGAATACCTAAACTTAAGTATATGTATAAATATAAGATTAAGTATGTCTACATGTATGTACCAAGGTATATAATATGTATTATGTATTTTTTTAATACATCTAATTACTAATTTACATAATTATAGTATAAAGATATATGTATGTACCATAACTTGATATATATATATATATGGGTTACATATATGATTATATATATATGTGTAGTTGTATAGTATATAGTGGAGTATTTTTATAAGTATGTGTGTATATATAATAGTATATGGTATATTATGTATGAAATGTATAGTATATATATATATATTATGATAAATACTATATAAGCATATATATACCGAACATATATATATATATATGTATTTATAAGTATGTAGGCTGAATATATATATATATGTATTTATATGAATGTATGCTAAATATATATATTTATATAGATAGATATATGAATATGTGTATAAGAGTATGTTTTAAATAAATACATATACATATATCATACATATAATATATATAGTGTATATAGGTATATATGCTACCGTAATTTATGCTTTTACAATAACATAAACCATAAACTATATAATAAAAAAATAAAAAATAATAAAAATAAAAATAGGAAAATGAGAAAAATAGGAAAATATACCCAAAATAATAAAAATACTAAATGTATGATTTAAATAATTATTAAATTATAAATATGTTACGAAAAAGCGAAAATCAATATTTTATAATTTTTAAATTTAAATAATAATTTTTGTGATATTTTTGTATCATAATTTAAGTTACGAGTCACAATATCCAAAACAGACCTCGTTACGAGAAAATACGCTCGAAAACGATCAAAATGGACTATAAGTTCATAACGATCCGAGCTAAAATGAAAAAGTTACACGCGATTCGATAAAAAGCTCGAATCAACAATTTCACATAACTAAGTGAAATAAACCTTACACATTATAACTCTAGTTAGTTTTAAATTCCCTATCTTGCACATTTTCCTTATTCTCAAGTAATCTCGATATCGACCCTGAGTTGCCTACCAACTATTACGATCCCTGAACTAGCCATGGCCGAGTGAGTTTTTCCTTATGATTCCATACTTGTTTGTGCTTATAATTAGTGAATCTAAATTATGATTTATAAATGAATGTGTATGGGGTTGGGTTATGCTTGTGCACGATAATTGTTATGAATTGTGAATCTACTTTAAAGTTCAATGAGATAATGTTTGATGCATAGTAAATTCAATAGATTGATTGTTTGTGACTTGGAATGATCACTGATTAAATATGACTTAACTTTTATTCGACTAGAAAAGTTAACTTGGATCATTCATGAATCATGCACTGCATAACTAATTCCGAGCAGTCACATTACATAGAGGTAACGAGAGGCCATACTTGGGTTGATTATTGATTGTTATTGATTTCGTACGATGCACACGTATGATATGACCTTACCCTTACCCGCGAGATGACTAGGCGTTGGAGGCGCCAACTACCTAGCTATGGGTCGAGTCTAGAGGCCTTCGTTTAGGGGTGAGTGAGGTCTGCGTGAACCTACTCACAATCATATGTAGAACTCATTTTGATAAAGCTAGTAATGGATGTACCATTACATTTTAAATACGAAACGCGGAGTTTCGTTATGAAATAAGTTCTAATATGATACTCGAATCTGACTGTACCGATGAATCTCCAACCCTGACTTCAGAGGGCGTTAAATCTGAGTTACATGCAGTACCTGGTCACCTGCATGTATTTGTCTGGCATACTGCTTGTTCATGCATTCATTTGGTTGAACTTAACTGTAGTATAACTTGATTGCTGTATGGTTAAGGAAAAATATCTCACTAAGCTAGTAGGCTTATACCCTTGTAGACTCCTTTTGCAGGCCGACTTAATCGTGGAGTCAAGCCATTGTATGCCCGAGGTTAGCTTTCTCTACGGGATCAATATGGGAGCTATTTTGAAGATAGAGGGTACTTTTGACTAAATGTAGAGTTGAATATATAATTTTTATATTAGTCTGACTTTAGACATGTTTCAAACGATATATCTATAAACTTTTATACACATAA
Source organism: Lumnitzera racemosa (assembly GCA_024138005.1). Classification (NCBI taxonomy): domain Eukaryota; kingdom Viridiplantae; phylum Streptophyta; class Magnoliopsida; order Myrtales; family Combretaceae; genus Lumnitzera; species Lumnitzera racemosa. The sequence goes on along the minus strand of JAMXBC010000008.1, from coordinate 50,419,717 downwards.
ATTATGTGATATGTTTTCTATATTATTATTCGTCATGAAATGCTATTACTTAAGCTTGCGCACTTTTGGTAGTTAGTAGTAGTTGTAGCCTTGTGTATTGTATAAAAGGGTCGTCGATTGTAAGGGAACTCAATCTACAATCCTTTGTATAGCTTAGCATACTACTCAGTGATGAGTGAGAACCCCAATAGTTTTGTTTGCAAAGTGGTTAGTAAGGTTAGCCATCGTGACGGTAACCACATTTGTACTTCCCTTCTTGTGCGGAATGACATAGAGAAACCTTCCATGAACTTTAACCACTTAGCTTGTCTTTTCAAAAGCTTGTTCTGACTCCTAAGATGCTTCAATGATTCATAGTCAGTGTAAATAACAAACTTTCGTGGTAGCGGGTAGTGTTGCCAAAACGATAAAGGCTCGGAAAATGGAGTACAACTCCTTCTCGTACATAGAATAGTTAAGGGCTGGGCCAATCAATTTCTCATTGTGGTAAGCGACGAGCCGTCGTTCTTGCATTAAGACAGCACCAATTCCAATTCTCAATGCATCACATTTTAATTCAAAAGGGTTTGTCAAAATCTAGCAGCAATAGGACAAGTGGCGAGGTGAGTTTTTCTTTGATTTCTTTGAAGTTCTGTTCAGTTTGGTCGTTCCACCTGAATCCTTCACCCTTCTTTGTTAACTCGATCAATGAGACGGCTATTGTACTAAAGTCCTTAATAAATCACCTAAAGAAAGAAGCTAGGCTATGGAAACTTCAGACTTCAATGACATTCTTTGATGTCGACTATTCCAAAACAACTTGAATCTTCTCCTTATCTACTTAGATTCCTTGCCCTGATATTATAAACCCTAGAAAAATCACCTCACTCTGGCAGAACGTATACTTCTTCATATTCTTATACAACTTTTTTACTTGAAAAATGTCAAATACTTTACAAAGATGTTTAATTTGGTCATTCAAGTCGATACTGTATACTAATATGTCATCAAAGCACATGGCCACACATCTTCTAAGTAAAGGGTGCATCACATGGTTCATTAACCTCATGAATATACTCAATGCATTTGTAAGTCCGAATGGTATAACCAACCATTCGTAGAGTTCATGCCTAGTCTTAAAGGAAATCTTCCATTCATCACCCGACCTCATACGAATTTAGTAGTAGCCACTCCACAGATCTATCTTTGAAAATATCTTTGCATAATAAAGCTCATCCAACATGTCATCAACCCTCGGTATTGGTTATCTGTACTTGACAGTAAGTTGATTAATTACTCGATTGGTACTGCACATGTGCCATGAACCATCTTTCTTCGAAACGAGTAGAGCTGGTACAATGCAAGGGCTCATGCTCTCCCTTACATATCCTCGATCTATTAGCTCGTCTACTTATTTCTTCAACTCAACAACTTGCTCAAGGTTCATCCTGTATGCAAGTCGATTTAGCAAAGTGGTACCTGGCTACAGATCGATACAGTGCTCTATGCCTCAAATTAGTGGTAATCTTTTAGGTAGTTCTCCTAGAAATAGGTTGGAAAACTCTTTTAGCAAGCTTTGGATTTCTTTGGGGACTTCCGGTAATTCCCTCATCTCTATTAATCTTCTAACCAACAAGAACATGAGTCCATCAGCCTTCCCAATAGATCAGGGCTCTCTTTAGCTCATAACTAAGGCTTTCTTTTTATTGGCTTAGGTAAGTTGATTGTATATTTCATTTACTTGGGACAAGGTTAAGGGTTGCAACATAATCTTCTTTTTATCCTTGACAAAGGCATAGGTGTTCTTATATCCATCGTGAGTGATGCCGGTCAAATAACCAAGGTCATCTAAGCAGCAGATGTGAAGCTCCTATGAAGACAACATCACACACTACTTCATCCCTTTACATGTTCCTAACACTAAACGGTACGGTCACTTGTTCAGCTACATACAAAGCACTCTTATCATGAAGCCAATGCAACTTATAGGATTAGGGATGCTTTGAGGTTGGCAAACCTAACCTCTGTACAAAGGAATGTGCAACGACATTAGTATAACTTCCTCTATCCACGATGATTGTGTACAGTTGGCCTTTGATGATACACTTGGTATGGAACAAATTCTCTTTCTGATCCTCCTCAAAGTTTGGCAAGAAACTTAGGACTCGTTTTAGGACTAAGGTCATTACTTCTCCCTGGTTGGCATAGACATAAGTCTCCTCTTCCTTTTCCACTTGGGTTCTCTAACATTTTTTTCTTCCTCAGGGTCACTTTCGTCAATATTATCCATCATGTCTCCTCGGAGTACCATGACACGTCGATTCAGACATTTAACAGCCATGTGTCTAAAGCCTAAGCATTTAAAACACTTTACCTCGCTAGTCTTCAGTCTGAATGGCTGGCCTTTCTCATAAGTTCTCAGGGTCGACTTAGCTTCAGGTCGGTTCAATTGTCCTGCTCGACCTTGCTGTTCAACTCGATGTTCATCGGGTCAGTTATTCCTTTCCTTGGCTTGGTATGGCCTCCTTAGGTCAACTTGAATAGGTCGGCTCGATATAGGAGCTTAGGAGAATGTTTATCCAAGTCAGCTCGAAGCATTTCTTCTCTACTTTCAACCCTTTGCGCGATCTTGATCGCCTCTTCTAAGGTATAAAACCTCTATACTCCTACAATATTGTAAATCTCATACTTGGTCCCAAAAATGAACCTTGATATTGTACAGGATTCTAGTTCTTCCATGTCGGCTTGAATCATCAACATTTGGAACTCTCTGACATAGTCATCAATATATTAGTTTCCTTAGCGAAGCTCTTGCAATTTTGCAAATGTATCTTGCAGGTATGTCTCGGCCACAAATCTACCTCTTAATATCCTTTTCATCTCATCTTAGGTTTTAACACCTTGTCTTCCATCCCTTGCTTGAGCTGCATTCAAATTTTCCACCACATTGTCGCATACCTAGTAAATTCCAATGCAGTGAGTAGAACTTTGATAGTATCCATATACCCATAATAGTCAAACACCTTCTCACCTGTTCTTCTGACTCTAAGTATTCATTGGTATCTCCAAGGCGAAATTTGAACCTTGACATTGTTTAACCCTCGAGGGACTCGGTGTCATTGACCCTATGTTTGTTAATAATCAAATTCCTCTTCCTTACCAAACCCTTCAACATCTAGCTCCTCATTATCTTCCGCAATCTCCTCTAACTCTAGTCTTCACCTAACGGCTCCTCGACTTCAAGGAGGTTGAATTGGGTGATTGGTTCAATTGACTTGGCCATAGTATCTCTCAGGAGCACTATCCTGTAGGTTGTATTGTTGTACACCTTGGGGTTGTTGCCTATTGACTTACATTGCAGTGATTAGACTTTTAACAAGGTTTGTGAGTTTGTTAAGTTTGTCATCAACGAACCCTGGGGTGTTACTACCATTATGACTATAACTAAGTTGAGTACCATTGGCCTAATGACTAATAACTTCTCGAACACTTGAATTTGATATAGTATAATACTTTTTTGAATAAATTAACAAACTACTATCAACCTTAATACCTAATAGTTACTAAACAGAATAGAAATAAACTTACTCTATTTTCGTAATGAAGAACAGAGTAAGATAGAGTAATAATGAAACCACACTTACGAACACACAAGCACATTACAATAACTATGGAAGGAACATGGTAGCCATAAACAGTAAGGCAAACAAAAACTTCACTGCAACTTCACATACTCCCTTACGAAACTATGCTCTAATACCAGCGAAGCTTATGTGTCTCCGTCGTCGTACACACAGAGAAGCACCATAACGAACGAACCAAAAAGGAAGAAAAAAAGAAACTAGTAAAACCCAAGCAACTATTGAATGAATATGACTCACTACTCGATCTTACTCTACCTACAACCTGCCGGATGTGATATACTGATCTGAATTGAAGGGTTACTCACCACTAGTCCTTGCTAAAGGGAATAGATAAGAGTTGAATGATAACAAGAATACTAAGGTTGCTTAAAGTGAATAATTCTGTATTAGAAGTTGAATCTGTACATATAAGGAAAGTAAGGGTTTATATACCCATTCGCTAGAGTTGCTTTATATGTATAAAAAGACAAAAAGGTATTCTACACTAGGTTACATAAGACATACTAAAAGGGGTAAAAGAAACAAAGAATATACAGTGCGGAAAAGAAAGAATCATTCTAGAACATTGTGTTAGAAGATACATATCGCTTGGTGGCTGGACATATGGGATATGATACAACGTAGGCGGAAGCAGGAATGCATTACAAATAGGGGCCAACCTGATTTGGATTAAGTCAGGAGCTAATCAACCTAGCAAAAAGGTCAATTATCTTGAAGTGAGACACCAGTGGGTCAGGGCGGTAGCTCGGCTTGGGTCAACTAGTTTTAGGTTCTCTTTTAGATTAGGACTTCGCTGTTGGGCAGGAGTATATTGGACACATGTGAAGATCTAAGAGACAAGTTAACAGGAGGTCAAATCGGGGTAGGAGTCCCCGCCTCAGCTATGGCTTAAAGCTACTATTTTTCATGCGAGGCCTTGTAGTCCTCTAACTCGACTTCTTGTAATCGGTCCAGGGGGTTAATTCCTATCACAGCTGGTCATCAAGTATGGGTTCCCTTTATAAGCCATAAATGCACACTATTTTGTTATTTTTTTGTAAAAATACACTCTCCTCTCTTCTTAAGCTCTCTCTAATTTTTTTTTTTATTTCTAACTGACGAAATGAGGTTTGATAAGGGTTTCATGAATTTATAGAAGTATTCAAGGGTGTTCTTGCATTTTCCACTTGCCATATGTCCATTCTCTTTTCCTTTTTCACTTTCTAAATGGCTTAATCCCATTTGTTGAATTTCCATCTTCCATTTTTAGCTTAACACGCCTATGTTTTGGATAATTCCATGCTTTTCCATATTTTCTTTCTTTTTCTTTAATTATTTATGAATTTTCTTTAAATATTTTAGCATATTTCAAGTATTTTAAGTAATTTCATATGTTTTAACCTATATGCAAATACATATATGGTGCAAATAAATATTTCTAAATATTATTTATGTTATTTTATAACTTTTAGTGTGCATATAATTTATCTCTATCAATTCGTTAGTTATTGGAATTCAATTTACACGTTTCTGATAAATAATAGGAATTTACATATAATTCAATATTATCATAATTAATTATTTTATTATTTATTTCCTAAATCCAAATTCATGGGATCACTTTTACTAATATTCCTAACTTTGTCGTAAAATTTGAGTTTGATCGGACAATTTACTTGATTACCCTAAACTTTATAAATCGAACCCCAGATACCATATTACAAGACTTACACCATACCAAAGAGAGAATATATATATATATATTATGAGGATATTACCATGTATATAAAGTGATATTATATTAGTTACATTGGGTGTTAAGCTTATGAATCTTCTACATAAATAATGTTAGATTTAGTACAACATAAGACGCTTGCCTATCACTTAGAATAAAAGTTTATAACTTGAGAAAATTATGAAACAAGTACATAAATGATGGACAAACATGCTGTATGTGGCAAATTAGAAGGGTATTTAAGTGTCACTTTTACTTTTATTTGGTTTTACATGCTCAAAACTAGTTTTAGGTGAAGGAAAAACCATTACATGATGTTTTGATATAGAAATCAATTCCTAAAGATTTAAACTAAGGTGCAACACCTATGTGATCTATGAATTTTACTTAGAACTTTAGCTAAATAGTCTTCTTATAAAGAAGAAGTTAAGTTAGAACTAGAATACAAGTAGTGTGAACTCTTCATTTGTCACTTAGATTTAAGGAAATGATGAACCAAGTAGAGAAACCAAGTTGGATGCCTCACAAACCCAATTGACAAAATCTAGAACCACAAGAAAAAAAACACTTAAAAATAAAATAAAACAAAGTAAACAAAGTGAAAAAACCAATCAAGGTAAGTATGATAAGTGTTAAAGGCCTAAAACTCAAAATGGAGCCTAAAACAAACAAAACAAGCTTATAACTCCTAGTTAGGCCTTTATAAAATTTTTAACCAGCACGTTAACCATCCAAGAAATTTTTTTTTTGAAACCTACAAGAAGTCCTCATAAAGCTCCCTAAGCTCAACGAAGTCACTAACTTTAGTTTGAATAAAAACAAGCCCATTTTGACTACATAAGTTCACTTAAAAGTTCAAGAAATTTAGATAGTATCAAGGTCATGAAGGAAGGATAGAAATATGATCTTGATGAATGTTTTAAGCCTAGAGTAAAGTTCCAAGCCCAAGCCTAAAAGATTACACAAAGAAACCAAAAAGCCTAACAACCAAATTAAGCCCAAAAGAAAACCAAACCATGAGGAACACTATTGTTCTGACCCATGAACAAAATTGTAGATCCCATCTCAAAAATCTAATCATACCACGTTAAAGTACATTCAAAAGAGATTGAAAAAGAAAGTTATATGCGATTGAAGTTTAAGTACAATTAAGAAAAATATAAGAAATAAGTTAAAAATGTAACTTAGAAGATTTTAGGTTAGCCTTCTAATTTTGTTTCAAATTTTTATAATATCATATTTGCGATGTCTAGGGGACCCTACCGTTAGAGAAGGCTTACCCCTGGACTACAACGACTGATTTGCTATAGCCGAGTGAGTGATTCCTGATGACTTCATATGTAGATGCACTTAAATTTATATAATGAACTTGAATGCATGTAGGATATAGGAAATGAATGTGTGTGATATTCCGATTAAACTCCATGATTTGCTAATCAGATAAGAAACGGAGTTATTTGTGATGATAGATATGTATTGTTGTTATGGAATGCAATTATTTGATCATAATGAAAACTGGATTAAGTAATTATCCAATTAAGAGATTCAATGAGTCATGATTGCATCATAACTATACTAACTGCCACCTAACGCAAAAGGTAAGAAGGGACTCATAGGAATAGGGGCTCCTATAAGGATTAGACAACAATTATGCCATTTATATATATTATTAAGTCTCTACTCTAAGCTTTCAGGCTTACTAGGCGCCAGGGGACACTAATCGTTAACGAAAGGTCGTATCTTGTAACTTTCGCTTAGGGAGTGTAATTGTGGATTGTAAAGGCCACTACATCGCTAGACTTGGGAATTTTGACCTTAATTTTTGGCTTTTGAAAAAGGAAAGTATATTTTCCATATGAGAAATAAAGTTTGCATATGTTATACATATATATGTTTGAGTTGATTTGAACATGTTGATACAAGTAGAATAATAAAAAAAAAAACCTATGTGCTAAAACTCGATTAATAGTTTATGTCAGTTAATTATCTCTAACCCTGACTACAAGGGACGTAATTCTGAGTTGCACGCAACTCTTAAGTCACTACATGTATTGTCTAGTATTCTAAGTGTTTCATGCATTCATATGATTATGCATGTAACAAACTGTTTGTGTAACATGATGGAAGGTTTAGCTCACTAAGAGTAAGTTTACACCCCAATAGATGTCTTTTGATATAGGACCACTTTTTCGTCAATCCAAACCGAAGAATGCTCGAGGTGAGTCTTATGCCGGGATAAGGCTATGTGATTTAGAAAGTAAAGAGTGAATTTATGGTATTAGCAAGGAACTGTTATTTCTTTTAATTAGTATAATTCTATACGTAGATAGACTTAATGCAAACTAATATGTATTGTAATATTTTGTTATGGAATTCTACATTCCATGCTTTAACTCCATTACTTTCCATAATTAACTAATAGTTTCAGTTAATATGCTTAGTATTTCATGTCTACAAGCCTAATAGTAACATAGAATAAAAGGAACCTTATATATTGTATAGAAGGCCTATGATCAACAAGCGGGTTGATTGTAGATCTTTGTACGATGCACAACAATCTATCATGACAATGATACTATTGGGTCATGATAGAAGCTAAGTTAGCACCTAAGTCTTTAGTCAAGTTAGTACAAAAGCAAACATCATATCAATAAACAACAACCTAGCAACAACATGTGTTACATTCACAACACATGGGTCATTCAACAACACTTATATCCAGGGAATCAGAACTCATTTCAGTAACTCACCAATCATAACACAATCACATACAAGATCAATACATTCATTATAGTTAGATTAGATTAAGAATAGATAAAATCTACTTTGAAATATAAGCAATTCACTTACCAAGGCTACTTAGTGATTTCCTTCAAAACTTATCCTTGCACTTGAGGCTCCCCCTACCCGTTTCCTGTAAATAAAATGCATACAATATCTACAGTCAATATAAGTTAAGTATAAGCAAGAGTACTAACTAACTTACTTACACTTGAATTCTAAGTCTTAGGATTATTCTTTCTAAGATAACTTTGGTTTAGGGTACATTTTGACTCGGTTTCTAACCCAATTTCTAACTACTCCCTGTATTTAATGCCCTTCTAGCAAATTTTTTGATACAATTTCTAACTACTTCAACATTACATAGATATTTCTATATCTCCTTTCCTTAACACATTATTCTGATTTTCATATATAAACTTTAGTAAAACACTTATTAAATGTCTAATTTGTTATAATATACTAATTACGTTAACTACTTCTCTAACCGTACTTATAGAATGTTATTGTAAAAACACTTACACATATCTAAAATTCAATCCACCCCTATATCAATTTCTGACATATATTTTGCTCGTAAATTATTTCCCATACCCTTTCACTATATATTCTGATGAATCTTCTAACTTTCTTTCCAACTTGCCCATGACATACTTTGAATCCTCAAAGCACATAACTCTAGCATCCATACCCCTGCTTCCTTACTCTAACACTCTAACCCAATACTTTAAACCCCAAATACAACAATAAACTAGCACTTGAAGACCTAATTGCTCAATCAAACACCCATTTTAGGAAATTTTAGCTACATGCATGCTAGTTAGGAAAAACCCCAAAATTTAACATTTGACTTTTTGAATATTTTTTCATAGAATCAAAGTAGACATGACGAAATCTTTGTGCACTAATTTTGGGATCACAACAACATTATTTAGGCTATTGAAAATTGGAATTAAGGTTATTTTTTTACCTAGTTTGTTAAGGAACATATGTTTTGATTTAGAATTTGAAAAATCTAGTTGCATTTTTAGATTCTACACTAAAAAATACCTAGGGAAACCAAAATTCATAATTTTTAGAGTCTATTTGTTATTTTTAGAAAAATAGAATCACAATTGAGCAAAACTGAAACTCACCGCTACATACAACTCTGACTATCGTCTAGGGGTGGGGGTATGAGAGCCAGGAATGGCGCTACCTCCTCTATCTCTAGGTGGTTAGGTCAGCTTGCAAATGGTGGCTAACCCTAGGAACTCGAAATTTCACCAAATTTTCCCTTTTTCTTCTTATTTTTTATAAAGACCTTTGTGGACACTCCCAAAACCTTCCAATATTTTTTCCCATCACCAAACTATATAAATAAATTTCTAATTCAGTTTGGTGATTTTAGGAAACTACTTCTTGAGTTGATGAATTTTCTAAGTCTAAAACATTCTTTTTCCCTTATTTTTCTTTCATTGTTTGTACATGCAAAGTGTTTCCAAGCCTTTCACCACTTAGTGCCATTGCCTATAGCCATTTTGGGAAAGTGTCACAGCTATCCCATGCATAGCTTTATTTTATTAAACTTAATTATATCATAGTTTTAGATATTTTATATATTCTATGAGTATTTTTCTTATTTCAGGTGCACACTTAGATATGGGATGCTTATATTAGCTATTTTACTCTCAATTGACTTCAAATAATTATTTTTATAAGTTAAATAATTTTACTTTTAAGGTTTCACAATAATCCAGCCTTATGTTTTACAGATGCAATACTAATTTTTCACTATCGGTAAAAATATGTTTTCATTAAATTAAACTTAATTTTATAAAATAAACTTTACCGAAGTATTTCTTTTAACAATATGGACCTTATATTAAAATATTATTCAATTTAGATAATTTTTTCTAGTCACCGTAAATTGCATTAGTCTCTATCTACTAGGATCTCACATTTTATGATTTTTCTAAAAATGGAAAAATATGTGTGATGCATGAAAATGGTTTTTTTCAATTTTTATTATTAAAAATTCTCGCAACAAAAAATAGTTTTTCTCTTTTTATGGTCATTGTAGAAGTGTTTGCATACTTACGAGTAGGGATTAAACCAACAAAGTTTTGATTTTTTTTTTGGAAAACTTTAGTGTGTAGATTTATTTTATTTTTAAAAATGGGCAAATTTTGCATTTTTCTCCATTTTATGTTTATTTATAAAATCCTATAAAATAATTTAATTCCAAATTTTAAGAAAAATCTAAAAAACAGAATTTTTAAAAGCTCCTATTAGAGATTTTTTTTTATTTTTCTGAAAAGCCAATTACATGACAAAATGTTTTATTTTCTAAAAACCCTAAAACACCTAATCATTAAAAAAATGCAAATTTTCCATGAAAGATGGAAATTCTATAAAAATATGCTAATTTTATGAAAAGACACTAATATGCAATTATTATGGAAAAAGTGCAGCTTTATTAAAAATATGCAATTACTATGGAAAAGGTATAGTTTTATCGAAAATATGCAATTACTGTAGAAAATAATAAATATCTAATATTACAGGTCATGACTTAAAAAAAAAATCTAATAAACCTAATTTTCCAAAAAATTCCAATTAAAAATTTATTATTTTATGAATACCCACTAAGTGATAAAAGCATTTTTTATGGAAAAAGATGCCTAACTTTATCTAAAATCATGTAAATTTATGAAAATGTAATTTTATTTAAAAGTGCAACTTTTGTATGAAGAATGTACTAATTTTTATAAAAATATGCAAATCTTAACGAAGCAATGCAAATTATCAACAAAAAGATATGAATTTAAGCAAAGATGTAATTTTGTTTAACAAAAATATGCAATTTTTTTTTTAAATGCAAAAAGATGCCAAAAAAAAAATTGTAAGAGATGCAAAAGATACCAATCAATAGGAATCAACACAAAAAGACCTACAAAAAGTCTTGTTCATAAATAGATATTCTATGCAAAAACCTAATTATGCGAATTATTTGTTAACATATAAACACAAATAATATGCAAACAATATGCACTTTAATATGCAAATAATAAAATATAAATAAATAACTGTAAACCTTATGAAATTTTGGTAACCTAAAAGTAGAATTGGATGAAGGAATCCTCAGATACTCCCTGAAACCACCCCAAACATGATAATAATACCTAAGTAAAAAAATCAAATCCTAAGTGTTTAACCAAGACCCTAATGGAAGTAAGTCTTAAAAACTTCACTAAACAAGCTCGAACCTTAATACTTAAAAAACCCTAGAACGATGGTGAAATCCTAAAATAATCATCTAACCTTAAATAAGTGATCAAAAACCTTATTGTCACTAATAAACACTAATAGTAAGGTTGAATCAATTAATACAAGTGACTAGTAGTACTAAGCGATTCAAATCCTAACTTTCGAGCTCGTACGCAGATAAAATTACTATAAACGAGCATCAAACCCTAAGGAAACCCTAAGTACACGTATAAGGCATTTAGAATAGCTAAATTATAGTGTTAAAATCCAACCAAACCCTAAACACATCATAATTGCACTTAATTAGCCAAGTCATGCCTAATCACCACCAATTGCCTTAATCAAACCCTAATCCTTAACCAACCCCATTACATCTTAATTAGCTATAAGTCAAACATGATTGATGACCAAAAGAAAAACTCTTATCCCTTTTAAAATATCTTGTACCCTAAGAGGACTAGATCTTGCCCAAATTAGCGAAAAGCACATAAGATACATGGTCCCCATTTTGTACCTTATCCTTAATTTTTCAAACAATCAAAGCTTGTCACCCTCACCCTCTCTCACTTCCACGATCTGCCATCCTCATTTCCCACCCTTATTTTTGTTTTCTCAAACCCTAAACATACCCAAAAGCTCTCTCAAACTTCCTCTGAAAGATCAAGCCCTAAACTCCATCTTCTTCCTCTTTTTAGCCACCACCGACCACCTTAGCGCCAACTCTCATAACTTCACAACCACCACTCCAAATCACTCAAAACCAAGTCCCACACCTCACACATACATTCCCCTTGTTTATTGACACACTCACACCCTCTTATACACACCAAGGCTCACGAAACACAACCACAAAGGGAAGCCTTCTACACTTTGCTCCGGTAAAAACTTAGGTTAGGTTTTTCCTTAGATTTCTTGCAAAATAATGATAGATACTAATGTTTTCTTTCTTAAAACTTATTTTATAGAAAATCCATAGAATTTCTAAGGTATTTCAAGAAGGTCCACAAAGGTAAGTATAAGAAAAACCACCTTTAGTAGAAGTTATAATACAAATAGGCTAAGTTGTGTAAAGCAGTATAAGTATTAGTAGAAGATCTTCAAGTAGGTTGATGAGACTCTTGTCTTCCATGCTTGCCACCCCATATTTATCCCCTCATCACACTTCTACACTTATGAAATGATTATAGTTTTAGATTAGTAGAAACATAGGTTACTTAAACCAAAACACCATAAAAATCATGTGTTATAGGAAAATGAAAAGTTTAACCTTAGAAACTACTCTTGGCCGCCACTTTCATTAAACTACGAGATCTGGAACTTTTTGTTTAGTAGCTTAATAATATGTTTATTTAATGTTAAGTATGGTTTAAGACTTAATTAATCAAGTTAAGTAGGCTAAAGTATGGTTACGGCCATAAACTAGCTTAGTTAATGATTGTAGGCTTAAGAATGGTGTTAATAACTCCAAGAACCATGATGAACAGATCTGTAATCACATTAAAAATGGGCTAAACTTAAGTCCAAAAAGACAAGTAGGCTTGAGCCCAAGGCCTTAAATATTAAGCTAGATACAAAAAGCTCAAAGGAACCAATTTTGAAGCCCATGTAGCTAGGTGACTAGATATAAACCCTAAGATAAAAGGCTTAGGAAAAGTTACCTAAGAGACTCACTAAACCCAAAAGCCCATCCGAGATACCCCCCATAGGCTCTTTAGGGATCTAAAGTCATAAACTTAGTAAAAAGGCTCATTTAGACTCATAAGAGTATTACTGAGGCCCACTTTAAAATTTAAATGTGTTGGGTAGAAAAATCCCATTTAAAATACTTAAAAGAAGCCCAATATTAATAAACATAAAGCCTAAATCCAAAAACCAAGTCCAAGACTCAAAACTAGGCCCAAATCCTAAATAAACCCAACTCACCACTTGGGCTTACAATCTTGTAGGGCCCAAACTAAAAACTTATTGATTAAGAAACTTAAAAACAACTTCACCAAATGAAAGAACATTCGAAAATTATGAAAACAACTATAAGATTACCAAAAACGGAGTTAAAATAAAGAAGATATGCCCAAATTATGAAAACAACTAACTCTGGGATGGTGAGAGATAATCCTAGTTAATTAGTGCAAATAGAATACTCATAAAACCTAATTTTCTTCTTCAGGGGGATGAGGAGTTTGACTTGGACATAGTAGAGGATTATTGGGACCATTGGGTATCATGGCCGAGTAACTATACCACTCCCTGCTTTGTTTGTTTGTGCTTGTTGTTTATGGAATACTTAATTATATCCAATAACTAAAATTGTTGCATGTTGGGGAAAATGAGAAATTGCGTGTTTGATATGATTGACCTTGTTTGCAAGAATATCTTAAGTTGATATGAATATTATATGCTTACTACATTAGAGCTTGGGGTCTTAGAATGTCTGTATATAATGATTGGTCACCAATAAACTGGACTAATAAATACTTGACCACTAATTAAACCGGTTATGCATCACATCTTGTAACATGATAATAAGGGCATCAGCATCATACAGTAAAACGGAGGATTATGCCTAGAGGATCCATATTGTAAAGTGTGTATTGAAAGTTGTTATCATACGATTTTTTTCGTACGACATGTTCCCGCCTTAACCTTCGGGAACTACTTGACTTTAAAGAGTAACGCCTTCTACTTAAGGCCATGTCGTATCTACTACTGAAGGTGATAGTGATGACAAGAGACTTCGAATTGGACATGGATACCTGGATCCCGACGTGCCAAAAGACTTCCTAACCTAAGCAACAGTGGGCATCAAAACCGTGTTGTATATAGCTACCAATAGATTATATATACTGTTACATTGCATATGTTTGACCATGCATTCATACGCTTATTAAATAACTTGCTTGATATTGCTTGTTGTAAAGTAGGTAGGTTACTTACTAAGTAATTGAGCTTACTCCCCTATAGTTTATTGTTGCAATAGGACTTATGGTTGGAGTCGGGCTGTAGGATGCCCGAGGTCAGTAACACCAGTTGGGATTGGGATGTGAAGAAGTTAAGAGCTCGAGCAAACCATTTATTTATATATGTGGACTCTCTTTAACTTCCACTTATTAAGTACCTTTAGTTTGTTAAGTAGTATAGACTATTTATGGTGCTTGATCTCGAATCTTCATGTATTACATAGCGGTACAATCATGATTCGACTGCTCTCCGAGTTATGACAATAACACAAAATACTAAATACTAAAATTAAGAAATTGCATGGAAAACACGAACAAGTTAGTATGGATAACTAGTAAGAATAACTGTAAAAACTAAAAATTAATAAACTAATAAAATATTAATCAAAATAAATTAAAGAAAAAAGAACCAAACCACCTTAACTATTTAGATGCAAGTCGGAGTTGGGGAGAAGCATAAGACATATGCAAGTCAAATCCAGGTCAGATATAGGGCTCCAAACGGGCTCAAGTCAATGCTTCTTCGAGCAAAAAATGCAACAACAACATAGACTTCACCTAATGTTTTCTAGCCAACGAACCAAGTAGGAAATTGTAGTTTCATGAGAATTTTTTTAGTGAAACTCAGATTGGTGTACTTAACTTAGCTAGTTATGGTTATTTGGGTGGTTTTCGAAATTAAGTGATGGCGATAGTTGTTAGGTGTCGAGGCTAAGGGTAGCTCAATACACGAAAAGGGTATATTATGGGGTTTTTAGGTGTGTTGAACTCAACAGTGATATTAGTTTTGAGTAAGAAGTAGTGTTTGGGTAAGTTTTTAAAGGGAGCCAATGGTAGCGATTGGGGTTTGGTATGGATGTAACTAGGAGTAACGGTAATGCACAAGGGAAGTCAGGTTTGTTTGCTAGAGTGATGGTGAGTCTAATGTGGTGGTTGATTTATGTCAATTTGGTGTATGGAGGAATTATGAGCTAAAGAATGAATGGGGTCATTTAAAGAGAAAAGGTGATGGTTAAGTGATTTTATCCAATTTTTTTTAGGAAAATTAAAGGTTCAAAAGCTTTCCTTTGCCATTTATAATGATACAAATAGAATCAAATTCAAAGCACAAGATAACATCTAACAAGATTTGGGTCGACCATGGATAAAGCTTTAACTTAAATTGATTTCACTAGATCTATGGTTTGTGAATATCTTTGTAAATCTTTGTAAGATTTGGTGTTTTTAATAATAATTTGTTAAGTTTTCAGCCAAATCCACAAAAAATTAATAAAGACTTAGCCAATTGAAGATTCAATCAACCTTAAAGGATCGAACCTAGGACCATCTATCTCCTCCCATATGTTCTTACCAACCAAGCTATTACTCATTTTCCAACATTTTATATATTTGAATTGTATTTAAACTATTTAAGTTGGGCCCAAATTTAGTTTTATCTTGCAAACCCAAGCCCAATTTGCCTCAACTTGTTTTAAAATGATCTAAACACATCTAAATGGCTCAAAATATACATGCTAAGGATTTTTTTCAAAACAAATTTAATTTAATAAATTATGAGTCTTATTTTTTATTTTTCTAGATAAAATTTATCAATTTTCAAATTTTAAATTAAACAAAAGCCCACCTGTAGGAAACTAAATTTTTATTGAATTTTTCTAGAAAAAAAAATTCTAATGAAGCCCAATTTTCAAACATTCCAAATGTACTAAATTGCATGTATATATTTTCTTAAAATATTTGCTTGATCTAATCATAAATGACTAATTGACATCACTTAGACACTTTTGACACTTGTTCTCTCTCTCTCTCTCTCTCTCTCTCTCTCTCTCTCTCTTTTGCATGTTTTCATTATTTTTTATTTTTTGTATTTTTCTGTAAACTTGCCTAAAATAAATACAAAGATAAAGAAAAAAGGAAAAAATAAGGTATCTATAATAACTAGCATGTTTAACTTTGATAAATAAATTAGCATGTTGATTTTAATAAAATAAGTATATGGTTAGTTCTAATGAATAACGAAAATACTTTGGCATGTTAATTGGGAGTTTAAATAAATAATTTGCTTGATTAACAACTTACTTCATTGTTAAGTCTAGCTTCTAATAAATAATTTGCCTCTTAATTGAAAGACATGATAAATAATTATTGTTTGGCATGTTTAATTAATTGGTATATTTAATTGTTTAATAATAAATTTGCATGACAAGTGTATTATTTTCCATTTAATGCTTACATGATTTATGGCTTACTTATATGAATAATCTTATTAATTATGTGTCTTATTAATAGTCTTGTTAAATATAGGTACTTTGTTATATCTTGTTAATTATGTGTTTGCCATGTTTGCATGTTAGGAATGAAGAAATTTTCAAATAACATAGGCAACCCAAAAGTGATTTTCTCATAATAAAATGATTTTTGTAAAGAAAAAATTAAGTTAACCTTTTTTTTTTTTCAAATTTAGAGGTTTCATAAATTTTTCAAAAGTAGACTAAAATGTAATCTTCAAAACTTATAAAATGTAAGACTTAAAGTGATAAGAAGTGGCTCATATATTAAAGTTTTCATAAATTGAGAACTACTTGAGCTCGATCCCACTCCATTAATACATAGGCACTTCTGGAAATCCAAACAAATAAATAACCCATTCCTCCTCCTTCCCCCAACCCCTACCCTCCTTCTTCCCTCTTCTTTTTCTAAGTCCTCTCCATTTTTTATTTACTTTAGTTTTCCTTTAATTAAAAGATTCATTTTATTATTATATGGATTTCTTTTATAGAAATTTTCAAGTTTTAATAAGATAGCCTTTGAGCCCACTTAATCTCTGGTTTTTATTTTCTAAAGGTGCTTTTTAACCATAGGCAAGTAGTCAAAATTAGGGCCCATCCGCCTATGAGCCCTAATTTCACTCTTTTCCTATTTCGATTAGGTGGCGAATCCTTTTCCAAAATTGTTTTAAAAACTAAAACTTTTTCTTAACTTGGTTGAGAAGTTTTTGTTAAGTGAGATGGATTTAATGTAAATCAGGTTAAGAAAAGAAAAAGCGAATTTCAGCTTAAGAGATTTAGCAACTCTACCAGGGACCATGTATGATATCCATAAAAAGAGTTCATAAACCAATTAACTAAGCCTTTGGTTTTGAATAAATTGGGCTTTTTCCTATTCCTTTACTAAAACACCTCAGTCAAGTTACTTTAGCAATTTATTTAAGTAGTAAAAATTCTTTTAGATCGTATCGCTAGAAATCACATTTTAATAGAAAATTTTCTCAATTTATTAACCTTTAAATAATTTCAAATTTAATCTAAAGTGTATCATATATAATAGATGTCAAATTTAAGGTTCCGATTATATTTTTTTAAAACTCTATTTTACGTACACAGTGTAAATATTTTATTAGTATTATATATATATATCTTATAATATTTTTATACATAACTTATTTTTCTAAATACTATTTATTCTCATTTTAGCTAATTCTTTATTTTCTTATCTTAATTATAAACATACCCTATATTCTAGAACACTCTAAACCCTATCCTAAATCCTACCCTTTTTTTCTTTTATCTCTTCAGCCGCCATCAACTTATTATTTATTTTTTTTCTCTCGTCCCTTGTTCATTCTCTCCCTTGTACCCTTCCTCATTATCTCTTACTCTTTCCCTTGCTCTCGCTTCTTAACATCTCAAAAACAGTATCATCCCCTTCTTTTACCTTCATCTCACCTCTCTATATTATTGAACATTGGCTCCTCATCCTGAACTGCAATGAGATACTAGGATGTCAAACTTCCAACAACTCATCTTCTTCTTCTTCCTCTTAGGTGAGCATCATCATAAAATCCTTATCTTTCACCGTACACTATTAGAGATGTCTCCTTGCGCTTTTCAGCATAGATTCATGTCTTTCTGATGAACTTCACAACCCTTTTCTTTGATGATGTACTAATAAGTGAAGAAACTTTATCATCACAACCTTTATCCATAATTCTGAGTTTCTTCATCTTCCAACGAATCGTGTGGTCATCTTAGCAAGTGTTATTTTTTAGGTATCTCTTATCCTTGAATCCAGTGAGTCCTAGCCACTTTGAATCCTTTTTCTTCTTCTCGCACTGGAAGTTCCATTGGTTATTCTTAATGGAAGAATGTTAGCTTTACTCTAAAAATAATATAATACTATGAATATTATATGAATTGTTCATGATATGTATTCTATGTATTCTATGTATTCAGTCATTGAATGAATGATATATATATATATATATTGACTATAAGATAGAAATTAAAAAGTTCCCTCCCTCCATCAGAAGGTATATGATGAATCATCTATATATGTCCTCATAAACATGTAATAATAATGGTGACTTGATGCAAGAAAACTTTCATTTTAGTAATTATGGATTCCAAGATTTACAAATAATAATCTACACATCATTTAAAAGACTACCCATATTTGTGGTACTAATATAGGAAGTCAAAGGAGAGAAATTTGACAAAACTTGTGAGTTTTAGCCTTAGCATAGATTGCATGCATGCTTCATCATAATTAATCATAAATTGAACATAAGTTGTAGTCAATTTTGCGTTTGGAATCCAGTAGTTATACTCGACATTCTGGTAAACAAGAAGGGAATAATAGTGAACAAGATATTTAGTAATGTATAATGATTTGTAGTAGACCAATATATTAATGACATAATGACATCAATTATTATTAAAGTTCATTTAAGGCAAAATAGTTTTGGGTCGAATCTTTTTTTTTTTATTGAACCAATTTAATTAATCATTTTATTTGGAACATTTCACTAATAAAAAATTATTATAGCAATACATAGTAAATTAATAAAAGATTCATGCATAATTGTTAGATAAGGACTTATTTAAGCATTACCCAAAGGTTAATATATACACTTATTCTCAATTTCAAATAGATTCGTGCTGGTTATCGAATTCCTTCCTTATGGAGGTTTAAGTTGTTGTTTGAGATTTGTGAATTTGAGTTATTTTAGTTGTTGTGAAGTAATTCTAGGTACATGGTGCTTGTTTATATGGTTGGGCATATTAAGACCTAGAATGTAACTGGATTAATGTATATACTGCCTAAATGGCCTTGATTGTTGGTTGTGCTTGACCAACTTGCTATAAGGGCGTACAGTAGCAAATCCCTAAAGGAGCAACTGCTAATTATATGTGAGGATTCCTTAGTAGACTTTCATATGGGATGACACAGCTAGAATTCTAGGTTTTATGGTCTCTAGACTCTAAACTCTGAGTATAAAGGACTTAAGGAAAAACTTATATTATATCTACCTATGTATGTGGACTAGATCATGGTGTTGCAGGGTCATAAGTACTCTTTTGTTGATTGTTGGCCTAAATTAAAGATAATTAAACTATTGTATACTTATATTCTGTTATCATTGCATTATATGCAAGTAAATGATTTAGCCTTAGCATTCGTGCGTGTTTGAGCACCCGTACTAAGCTTCGGCTCACTCTTCTATTTTTACAACTGCAGGTTGATTCAATAAAATTACAAGCATGGAAATGGTTATTGTCAGGTTGGGAAAGAGAGGCAATTAGTTTTGTCCATCATAGAAAATCAAGATTTAGTTGTTTTGTATGTTTGGGGCTAAAATGACTTACATGTAAGTAACTCGAATTGTTGTATCTGGAGAATTGTTGTTTTGTACTTGATAAGGAGTTATTAGAAGTGATTATAAAGATTGAAGTTAGTTTTAGAGCCTTAACATATTCATGGATGATAGAAATATGTAGTGGGTTATAGTGCCCTTAGGTTTTGGGGCATTACATTTACTCATTTTAGATTCTTTTAATGTGAAACTTCGATCTTCAACCAACTATCATAGACCCGGGATAATGAGTTATTGTTATCATACATAAGACATAACGGGTATAACTTGGGAACCAGGAAAATAAATTTATTAAGGAAAGATTTAAAAACGAGTTTCGTTGTGAGATAAGACCTTATTTGCTTGGAACCAATACAATTTAAGGCTTTCGAAAATTGTTTGTCGAATTAAGTCAAGCAATAGGATAAGGTCATAACGTTAGAAGAAGTAACAATTGTTTTACGAAATAAAGCCTATAGAATATTTAATTTAATAAAAAGTAATTTTATTAGTATTACACATTATATATCGAAAAATCAAAATTTGAGCTCTAAGATATAATGAGATCTTAGACATAAATTATTTGACTTATAAAAAAATAATATTTTAGAGTCAAATAACATGTAGTGTAATTATATAGTCATATTACATATACTATATGTACCAGATATGTAGACATACAGGTATAATATCCTTAATATTGATTAATTATGTATTAAATAATTGAAAAATAAAAAATAAAATAAAATAAACAACAACAGTAGTTAGCATCAAGCGTGGCGAGTAGAGATAGACTTAAAATATAGCAAGTAGGATGTGGCAACTCAATATGTTAGCAAATATATTATGTGCATGTGTCAAATTGAGAAACTAACAATTGGACTTATGATTTACTCCCCACTAACCTGGATAGTATAAAAAGGAGTAAAGTTGCTATTTTATATTATTTGTGAGACTTAGGTACTCAAGACCAATACGATTTAAGGTATCAAGAAAAAGTTCTTTTGAAATAATAAAGTTAGTAAAAATACTTTGGTAAAATTTATTTTGTAAAATGAAGTTAGCAAAATATTTAAATTAATAAAAATGTATTTTTATTAGTATTAAAATATTTACGCCATACACTCAGAATGTGAGACCGAATTACAACAAGATCCTAAAAATAAAATTACCTAACCTATAAAAATAATTATTTAGGGCAAATTGAGAATAAAAGAGCTAGTATACGCATTCCATGTACAAGTATATACATAAATTAGGAAAAATAATTATATATATTATGTAATATACCTAAAGTTACATTATAATTAAGTTAAATAAATTAAATTTTTACATGGAATAGTTTTAGGACTTCCCTAACACAAATGTGGGGTATGGCAACTACAAGTACAAGTTAGGAATGCTTCTACAAGTGATTAAGTAACTAACAATGGAAGAAAAATAAGAGGAAAAGAGTATGTTGGCCTAGGAAATATCACCAACAACTTGGAGGAGCTCCATAAAATCATCAAATTGATTCTAGAAATTTACTTACATAATATAGGATCTAGGAAAAATATAAGGAAGCCTTGGAAGCATTAATGAGAGATTTTACAAAAAAATAAATAAATAAGAAGAAAAAGGGAAAATTTGGAGGAATTACGAGTTTCTTAGGCTAGAGACTATCTGGAAGTGAACCAAACCACATGGAGATAAAGGAGGTGGTGCCAACTTGGGCCAACACACCTTTACCCCTAGATGGTGGTCAGAGTTTCAAGTAGTGGTGAGTTTTAGTTTTGCCAGTTTTTTATTCTAGTCTTTAAAAATAGAAAACGAGTTCAAAAAATTATGATTTTTGGTTTTCCTAAATAATTTTTCAAGTAGAATCCAAAAATATTACCATATTTTTCAAATTCAAAGTCAAAATATGTATTCCTTAAGAAATTAGGCCAAAAACGAATTTTTAATCAAATTTTCCAAAGCCTAAAAATGCTGTTTTGACCTTAAAATTTTAGCGCAATTACTCATAAGTGTCTATTTTGATTCTATGAAAAGAGTTTTGAAAAATTCAGAAGTTGAATTTTTGGGTATCTTTCATTCACATTACATGTGTTGGAATTTCTTAAAGAAAGTGTATCATTGAGTAATTTGGATACCAAGTGCTAGCATATATTCATATTTGGAATTTAAAGTGTAGGGTCAAAGTGATGAAGTGAGGAAATAGGGATATGGATGCCGGAGTTGCATGATTTGATGATATAAAGAATGTTTTATGCAAGTTAGAATGTGAATCAAAAGATGCATTAGAATGTATACTAGAAGGTAATGTAAAAATAGTTTATGCATAAGGTGTCTGTCAGAAACTGATGTAGGGGTTGATTAATTTCTAGAAATGTATATGTGTTTGTACAATAATTTTCTATGTCACTTAAGCACAGTGAGCAAAATAGTTAATTTAATTGGTATATAAATGATACTATTGCAAATTGGACTTATAACAAGTGTTTTACTAAAGTTTTAGATATTAGAATCAAAATAGTGTAGTAAAGAAAGGAGATATAATAATATCTATGTAATATTAAAGGAGTCTGAAACTATAGCAGAAAGTATGCTATAAGGACCTCATGTACAAAGGATAGTTAGAAACTAAGTTAAAATGTATCCAAGACCAAAGTTATCTAAAAACAATAATACTATGACCTAAACCTCAAGGGTAAGTAAGTTAGTACTCTTGCTTATGGTTGATATTGACTCTAGATGTTATACCCGTTTGTTAAGTGAAACAAGTGAGGAGGAGCTTCAAGAGCAAGGATAAACTTTTGAAGGAAATCACTAAGTAGCTCTGGTAAGTGGATTGCTTATGCTTTAGAGTATATTTTATCTACTTTTAACCTATCTAACTATAATAAATGTGTTTGATCTTATATATAAATGTGATATGTTTGTCGATTTGCTAAAATGATTTTTGATTTTCTAGATGCAAGTGCTGCTAAATGGCTCATGTGTTGTAAATGTATCACATGCTATTGCTGGGCTGTTGTTGATGTGATGATGCTTAGTTCTATACTAACTTAGCTAAAAGAATTACATATTAACCCAAATTCTTAAGGTGTTCACTTAAGTGAATCTGACATTGAAGCTTTAGAATTTAAAGGAAGCATAAGTAAAATCTTGGATTAAGAATTGAACATGCTTAGTATTGATGTGACAAATTGTTGATGCATTCATGATAAAAAAACAAAAAGTGACCTATGGGTCGTGTTTTCAAAACTTTAAAGTTTGCAAGGCTGAGTTTAATTGAAATGCTAAATTTTACTTGACAAGCAAATTGTTTAGTAAAAACTGGGTTTTCATGCATATAGATTTGCATTGACCAATAATTGTAACGACAACTATAGTTATTACTAGGCTAGGTTACTATGTTCTTAGAAGTCTTTCCAAATACCTAAATTGAAGTTAACCAACTAGAAAAGGGCTAGGGCTGAGTTAAGATACCGATACCGATACCGATGTATGTCACATTCATTAGCATGGCATTCCATTATTGCACAATCATATTATGAGTGCATTTGACTTCATGTTGTGATATGATCTTGTTATTAGGTTTGCTACTTATGAATATTGTATTTCTATTTAGTAATCCAATCTCACTTAACTTACAATAAGCTAAGGGGATAAAGTGTTTTATTCTTAGGTTTTGAAGCAGATGCTGGGCCAAGTAATTAATGGGAGCTACTTTTAGAGTGTACCATAAGAGTTAGCAAACTTTTGGGAAATGTTTCAAGTTGAAGTGTAGTACTATTTTGAATAATTTGTAGGAAATAAAAAAGAAAAAGTACTAGTTTGTAAGTATCATCTTTAGAAATATGTAAAAGTTGTACATAAGTAAAGCCTGAAAGTTTATAGTCGAACTCTAGTGAAAGCACTGGTTATATATTGTTTGTTAGAAACTTCACTTATATGTAAATTTTTAGCAAGTTTTACTTGTGTAGTGTAGCATCCTTTGTTATTCGAGATGTGACATTATTTTTGCAATTCGAACCTAATAAAACTCTCTTAGGAAAATACATATTTCATACAAAATAGACATTAGGAAAAATATAGGAAAATACCAAGAAATTCATAAGAATTAGAGTTCACATGGTTATGGACAACCTAACATTATGTGGCTTGGGGGTTGGAAGTCTAACACCGGAAGATTGATTTCCAACTACAGGGTCGCAATCGATGGAGCTTTGGTGACTAAGGAACCTAAAACACGTGATTTTTCACATATAAGTTTCTATTTTTATTAAAAAAACCAAATGTTGTTCAAAAATTATGAGACTTGGTGTTCCTATGTATTTTTGCATGTAAAATCATAAAATCAAATTAGATTTTTGAAATTAGAAGCACTTATATGGGTTCCTTAAAAAACTGTTCTATTATAAAGAATTTTGTATTAATTTTTTTAAAAAGTAAACAGTATTTTTTTAAGCTAATTTTTATGTATATGTTCATCATATGATATATTTAATTTACATAATAGAATTTTTAAAAAACCATATATTTAGTATTTATTAAAATTATTTTATCAAATCTGCTTTATTTTTCATAGTGAAGGAATAATGGGTTTTTAATTAAACTTCTTAATAAATCTAATTTATAATGACTTATGGAGTTTTGTTATAATTAAAAAAGTATTTAGTTTGGATCTTGTAATTTTATTTGGTTATTTACTCAATATAAGCTAATTTTTAGTGAAATTGTGCTTAAAATCAATATTTTGGAAAATATATGTAATAGTCGTATGTAAGCTTTGCCATTATCAGATCTTAAACTAAATAAAAGTAAAAGTAAGTTAATAATGAGTAGGAATATATGTTTATAAGTTGACTTTAGTGCGACTGTAAACCCTACTTTTAGTGGGCCTAAGACTTGATTAAGAGTACCTTCCGAACGTTCCTAAAGATCAACTAAACCAAAAACTTAAGTTTATATTTAGAAACGAATTAAATTTTTACAATTCAAAAGCCAATTGTTGATAAAACCCAAGCTTGAAGAACTGCAAGCTCTAAAGTTACTTAAAACCCTAAACCTTAAAACCATTAAGGAATTTTAACCATAAGTGATTAATAAATAATTTAATTTTAATAATATCATTCAACTTTAGAAAATTTCACAATTTTATAAAAATCAAATCATAAATTACAAAACAATGTGAGATGAAAACCTAAAACCAATTTCCTATAAGGCTATACCCTTATCTTCATGTACAAGCCTTATACATAAATAAATAGACCAACCAAACACCTTAGATAACTTATCAATTGAGAGTTGGAATCATTTATCAATTGATAACTTATCAAAATCTAGTAATCAGATAATTTCCTTATCACCTCTTCACTTATACTACATATGGACAATTTTTCACAAGATTTCATAAGCTTAACTTTAATAAATGAGACAAGGCCACTCCATGGCCTAAAAAGAATTTAAATGGCAGATCTAAAAATGGGATAAAGGGGGGCCATGCTCTTGTCTTTCAACCATCAATCACTTTCTCTTACACATCACTATTCACCCCTTAATGCTTACATCATCAATAGTTGCAATTGTTGACTTTTATGTAAGCTACAAGATAATCAATTAAAGCTTCTTGTACACACTTCTTTCCTCATTCAAAATATGCCACTCTCTCCCTCTTTCACTCCCATTTTCACTTCCTTTTATCTCACTTTAAACACAAATCAAAAGAAGAAATCAAACTCCACAAATTCCCATTTTTGCTTCCATACTCACGGCAATTTATCTTCTTATTTTTGTGTCATTTTCTTTCACCATCTAAGATCTTTTATAACCATTAAAACCTTCCATAAACCCCATTCCAAAAGACCAAAAGATTGGGTTCCAAAAGGTTGCAAAAGAGGAAGCAAAGTTATGAGCTTAAGTAGAACCTTTATGCACAACCACCATAATTTGCTTTAAGGACGAGTAAGTATTTTTTGTGATTATGGGTTAGTGTTTATGATTAGGAGACTTTGATTTCTTGAAGATATAAGTAAGGTTTAAGTTGTTATAACACCAAAAATCGTTTTAAGAAACAAACCATGAAACCTTTACATGAAGTTGAAGCATGAGCATGTAAAGTTGGTATTTTGTAAAGACACTTGTTCAACACTTTGAATGAAAGATTTTAAGTTGAGAAAATCTTGACACAAGAACTTGAATGGGAGATGAACATACTGGACGTGAGGGTTCAAAGGTCATTTGAATGTTGATTTTATTTCCGTTAAGTTAAACATGCTCAAAACTAGACTTAAGTTAAGGAAAAATCCATCACATGAAGTTTTATGAAGAAACCAACTTTTTATGACATGAGCTATGATATGGAGGTTATATTAAGTATAAAATCTTTTATTTTTTTTTGTGGAGCATGAGTTAAAGGATCATCTTATTGAAGAAAACTTAAGTTAAGATTTGGATACAAGTAGTTTAAGTGCACAATCTACTACCTAAACTTAAGGAAATGATGAAACAAGTTGAAAAACTAAGTAAGGACCCTTTCGAACCATCATGAACAGATCTGGAACGTGGGGGAAAGACGCCTAAAAATATGATAAAAGTGAATAAACAAAGTAAAAAGATTAACCAAAGCAAGTATGGCAAGCATACAAAGTCTAAAACTCAAAACCGAGCCTAAAACTCAAAACCGAACCTAAAACTCTCAAAACGAGCCTAGAACTCTAAGTTGGGCCTTGAAGGAAATTCTGACTAGCACCTTAAAGTACCAAGAGAGGTTGTTTTGAAGCCTATAAGAAATCCACCTAAGGCCTCATAAGCCCACCAAAGTCACTAACTTTAGCTTGGACCAAAAACAAGCCCATTTGACAACTTAAGCCCACTAAAGGGCCCATGAAGTGGTTGTTAGCCTTAGGAATATAAATCAAAGTTGTAAATCTGATCTCAAGGAGTATTTTAAGCTTAGGATAAAATCTTAAGACCAAGCCCAAAGAATTTCTTAAGTTATTAAAAAGCCCATTTACCAAACAAGGCCCAAAAACACTCCAACACATGAGGAACGCTACTGTTCTGACCCATGGATAGAATTACATACCTCATTTCGAAAATATAACCTTATCATGTTAAATTACACTCGAAAACGATGAATATTGACTATAAGATCATAAAAATCGGATTTAAAACGAAAAAGTTATACGCGATTGAACTTTAGGTAAAAACCGGAAAAAATTACGAAAACTAGTCAAGAATATAACTTAAGGAAAAATTACTTAATTTCTTAAGTTTGTTTCAATTCCTTATAAAAATTATTTCAATGACCAAGGGACACTGTTTACGAAGACGACTTGCCTCCGGATTACTTTGATTGACCTACATGGCAAAGTGAGTAAATTCCCAATGACTCTTTACTTGATTGTGCTTGTAGAATAGATGTACCTAAACTATATATATAAATTTGGATGCTTGTGGGATATGGGAGATGCATGTGTTTGAATTTATGGATGAATGCGATGACTTTTTTTTAATTATATATAATAATGGGAATTGTTTGTAATGCATATATATATATATATGTGAATTATATGAAATGAAATTGTTTGGTCACTCTAAAAATCAAGTTAATTACTTGTGTGATTAAGAACTCAAAATGAATCATGCATTCCCCATATTGCATACGGATAACACCGACTGCCGCTTCACGTAGAAGATGGGAGGGGACTCACAGGAATACGAGTTTCCTGCAGGATTGGGCACTAGCTATGCCATCATATATATTGAGTCTTTGACCTAAGCTGATGGGATTACTAGGCGCTGGAAGACGCCAATCGTCGGTGAGGGGCCGAGTCTTGTGGCTTCTGCTTAAGGGGTGTATTTGTGGATTGCGGAGGCCACCACACCGCTAGACTTGGGATTTTAAAAGATATGATTTGATTTTGGTAAAGGAAGTATACATATATATATAGAGAGAGAGAGAGAGAAAGAGTTTTGTTTTGACATGAGCACGATAGTGCAAATGAAATAAAACCCAAGGTCTAGAACCCGGATTTCTGTTTGGGTTGGTTAATTATCTCCAAACCCCAACTTCAGGGGGTGTAATTCTGAGTCATATGCAGTTCCTAGGTTACTGCATATGTTGTTTGGCATACTGATTGTTCATGCATTCATATGATTGTACATTTAATAAATTTCTGTTATGCGGTATTGATGAGGGTAATTATCTCACTAAGCGTAAGCTTACACCCCAACAGTTCTTTTCCTTACAGGTTAATCGATAGTTAGGAATGGGATAGGAATCGAGTGCAGAGTGCTACCATTGAATCAATATGATGAAAAGCTTGTTTAGTTAATTCGGAATGCTCTAAAAAATGACTAATGTCTCAATTAAGTTTAATATCTTTAATAAGTTTAGAATTTTCTAGAATTGTCTATCTTATTTCACTATTTTGGTAGGGGATACCGATTCTCTACGGTTTTGAGGAACTGTGGAAAAATGGATATCCATAATTATTTATATTATATAATGAGCTAATGAACTATGATTGAAAACTCTAGCAAATAACTATTTAAAGTCTTGCAATCTCTGACTTGCAAGGTAATTTTCTTATCATAAGTGCATACGTGATATGGAAATTTTAGGCAATACTACTAGGCCCCTCCTAGGGTCGCTACAGCTACATATCCTTATTAGGTGAAATAGTTGAAGAAGAACCCTGTGTTGATGCGTAACATTGGAACGATCAGTAAGTCTAAGTAAGTGAATATTTGTGTGCCTCAAGTAGTTTGTGTCTACTCCTAACTTTGTGTGACCTTAGTATTCTGGCTTAGTTAAGCTTGGTTGCAAGTTTAGATATGCTACTTAATGAGTCATGTAGTGCTTCTTTTTAAAATTATTACTGGCTTAGATGCACTTTGATACTGGACTTAGTTACTATAGTTATGTTGCTTGTTGTTTATGTGACATTTGCTAGGATTTGCACTGATTTAGAAAAAAATTTAGGGACTAACTCTACCTCTTAAGATGTTCACTTCAGTGAATATGATACCAAAGTTTCTAAATGAGAAAGAAATAAGAAAATACAGTAATGGCTTGGTTAAACTTAATGATGTTTCTTAAGTAATGGGAAGTTATGCTTGATATTGTTTGGAACTCTATTTGTTGCATCCAGGGCATGGTATGAAAAGGACTTTTAGGTTAGGTTTTACTTGAAAAGCTTGGTTTATTAAGAAAACACTTTGGTTTGTAAAGTTTGGTTTCTAAAACATACGGAATTCCATTTGCTCAAGCAACCTGACTTCTCCTTGTGGTTTGATGAGTAATATTAGATTTCGAAGGTCGTACTCCTAAGTAACTCCTTGCTGCCCTTTAGCTTCTTGAACAAAACATCTAGATGCTTAGGGATGTCAACTAACTAGATGTGCGCTAAGCTAGATTATGATATTAGTATTGATGCATGTCACATATATGATCATGGCATACATTATCTGCATTGATTGTTTGGTTAGAATATAAGATATTATAACTAACTAACTACCTATTGATGTGCTTGTAGTATTAACTATTCTTGTTGTTGTGTGTTTCTCCATTCTCGCTTAGAGGAAGCTGAGGGGATGGGTTATCTCATCCTTAAATTAAGCATGAGTTAGGTAGGACATCGTAGCATAGTGGCAAAGAGACTTCAGAATGCTAGTTGGGTTTTTGGAAGAAGCCATTAATTATAAGACATGGTTAAAGTTCTTGGAAGCAATTTTTTAAGGAAAACTACAACGTTATCTTATAAAGGACTGGTTATAGCAATTGTAGTCGAATATGTATGCTTATGAAGGAATCATATAATATAAAGGAATGTACGGTTATGATACTCTATATAGGGCTCACTAATGTACAGATTTCCGCTGTTGTTATTTGATGGGAAAAGAAAAGATTTGAGATTTAAATGTTTTATTAAATGAAAGAGTAGGTTGGATACTAATCTTGTCTTATTCCTAACTTGGGGATGGCATAACAAACCATCTTCAGATACCAAAGATTTTGAAAAAAAAAAAAAAAGCAAACACCCAAAAGGTGGGCCATTACATGTAACAGTTGTACGAATTTGGGTACTAGTATTCTAAGAAAAAACTCAAAAGATGAGGGTGCTAATTTAGGTTGTAGTGTACTGAAGGGTACTTTTAGGGGATGGGTTAGTTTGTTTAAATGAAATGTATACTATATATGGTTAAATACAAGTAGTCTTAGGACCTATAAGAAGAGAGCCATCGTATAAGTTTTAAAGAGTTGTGAAAAACCACCTCTTAAGATTGATTAAGCTTTCATACTCAAGTTTTGACGTAGCCTAGACCTATCTCTTGAAAAAGTTATAAGGCCACAAAACTTCAGGACATTTATAACCCACCCATTTGCATTCACGACCATTCATAAGTTGACCTATAATCCATAATGTGGCAAACCCAAAAGAAATCACAATCTTATGGAGTTTCTTTACAATTTGGTCCTTTGTAAATGTAATATATCTAGTTCATTTTGTAGCTTCTTTGTAATCTTTTAGTGTAATTTTCCATGTAAATTTGTAGATGGATAGTTAGTCCAGTTCAAAATCCTTTTGAAGGAGATTCACATTTATGAGCCCATGCACAACAAGTACTTGATGGATGGTTCAGATTCTTCAACCCTATCCAGTAAGAAATCATCAAAAGAAAGTTAGGGCCCATCTAGACCCTATCTTTAATCAACATCAACATCACCATAGTACAAGCCCTTATCTACCTTTAGAGCCTAGAGGCAATAGCACTTTGTTTTGGTATTATCATCAATTAAGCCTAACAATTGAAGAGTATACTGAATTGAAAAAGGCCCTATCCAATATGGATAACAAAAATGTCCTTAATCTTGAAGCTGGCTCAGCTAAGACTTATTAGCAAGTTGTTAGATGTTCGAAAAATTGAGGTAAATAAGGCCTTACCAAAGTGTAGAGGGACTTGCATAAAGATATATGATGTAATGAAATGGTTCATAACCCAGTCTAATTTTCATGAGAAACATAATCTTTACTGTAAAAGATATGAAGCTTACCAACAAATTGTATTCATGCTTCCATACATGCAGTATTTGGAGTTGTACTGTTCCTAAAAGGTATGCACCACATCCACTTTTTGGTTATTGAGTTAGTTGCACGATTCTCAAAAGGAAAACCATAAGTTCCCATACTCTTAGCTAAATAAATCCAGTCACTTAATCACCTCAAAAAGGAAGAAATATGGAGATTTAAAGACTAATATGGCTTTGATTATGACATTGTTTATTAGCCATATGTGGGGTTATCGGCTTCACTTTACTAAAGGAGAGTTTGCTAGT
Source organism: Lumnitzera racemosa (assembly GCA_024138005.1). Taxonomy (NCBI): domain Eukaryota; kingdom Viridiplantae; phylum Streptophyta; class Magnoliopsida; order Myrtales; family Combretaceae; genus Lumnitzera; species Lumnitzera racemosa. The sequence continues at coordinate 50,388,429 of JAMXBC010000008.1, read as the reverse complement.
ATATTGATCATGTTCAGCCTTTTGTCTCCTAGGTCAAGCTATTAAAGTATATTTCTACACACAACTAGGTGAAAGTGCTCCAAATTGTTGTGCTAAAGATATATTATGGGCTATTAGATGGTACTCTACCTCTCTTATGATATGGGCCTACAAAGGCTTTAAGTCAATCCCCTTAATTGGTTTACATTGGTGTACAGGTTACTTTCCAACTACTTTGATTTGTCGAGCTAGCTCAATCCAAACCATAGTTCACAAGCACTCACTTGAGATAACCATACTTAATTAGCAGAACCCTTGCATCTTGATCTTAGACAAGACAACCAAATTGCTAAATTCAAACCTTATGGAGAGAGAATTGTAAGCTTAACCTTCTAACATGATGGCCTATAAGGAAGAGTGGAAAAGGATCGAGCCACCAAAGATTTCATTTTCTACCCCATTAAGGAAGTGAGTAAGAGGTAATACAAGGCTTTAGATGTACTTTAACCTACACTAGCTAGCAACAATCTTGAGATAGACACAAGCCTAGTTTGAAGTCATTATGGACCATACTAAAAGCATAAAGAAGGCATAACTAAACCAGTGTAAGGAATCTATCTAATAGGCCTAAGCTTTAGAAGCTCAATTAAGGAAGGCCTAAAAAAGAATTAAGAAGTTAAGGGCTTCTTCAAAACCTAACAAGACAAAAAGAAAGAAGCAAGACGCTAGAGAAGAAGGAAGACCTAGAAATCATATTTAAAAGATTTATAACTTTCATTTCATGTTTAGAAATTTATGTCAGGATAAGTGTAGTTCGATTTATGTAATTGAACTTCAAAAGTTGCAATATTAATGAAATAAATTGAATTTTGCTCTATTGTGGATTTTTTGCCTGCCCAACCTTACATTTGTGTGCTTTTATCATGTTATTTGTTCATGTATGTTTGTGCTACTCTTCTTTCATACAAAAAGAGTTATGAAACATGTAAATAAATTTTGCCTTGTAAAATTGTCATCAATTTAGGAAAATTTGTAAGAATATGTAAAAGTGAACTATTAACCCAATAAACAACTATAACATAAAGGTATTTAAATGAAAAAAAAAATTAGCTTTAGTTACTTATAAACTTGTTTTACAACTGTCCTTTTAAGTTACTACCCTACTTAATCTTTGCAATGTAGTTCCCTACCTTATAAACTAAAGTTTGAAATAATCAAAATTAAAATAAGAAAAGAGGATTTTGCTAACAAGTACAAGATTCCTGTAAAGTTTTGAAAAGGCTTATAGGTGATTTAGCCCTACTTACTCCTAAGATGTCTAAAGTTATTAGCTCCAAAAATATTGCCTCCCTAAAATAAGCTATGCACTAGGTGAAAGAATAAGTCCAAACTCGTGATCAACTTGACATTAGACTTAAGAGTAAGCTAGAAATGAAACAACCAGAGGGATCTTACAATGGAAGCTTATGATGAACTCCTAAAGAAAGAAGTTGAGAAAGATACAGAGAATAAGCTCATGAAGAAATATGGGGACAAATTCAAAGACCTTGAGGGCATTGATAAACCAAAAAAGTTGGGCCTTCTATAATTGCCCAACTATTCGAAAGAGAATTTTCTCAAAAAATTCAAAATGCCCAATTTAAGAAGTACAATGGAACTGGGTGGCCATTGTTACACACAAGACTCTATGGTCAAAATATGGCCCAATTCGCCAAGAATAACTAGCTCATGATCAATACTTTTCAAGATAGCCATACTGGCCTGGCCTTCATGTAGTATGCACAATTGGATTTAGCTAAATTTGAAACCTATGAGAAGCTAGCTTAAGCTTTCTACAAATAATATGAGTTTAATGTAGAGTTTATCCCTTCCTTAATTGATTTATGTCAAATGTCTATGAAGTCAACTAAGACCTTTAAAGAGTATACCCAAAGATGGAGCTATGGTAAATTGGCTCACAACACCATTACTTAAGAAAAATCTACTTGACATGTTCATTAACACCTTAGGAAGTCCTTCTCTAATTGTCTTTTGGGCCACATAACCTTTTCTTTTATAGATGTGGTTACGATTGGAAATCATACTAAAGAAGCCATAAGGATAGGGACGTTGGCAGTAACAAAAACGGCTCTATCGGGTTAGGAAGCTGTCAAGAACCCAGTGGGCCCTAAGCACTTGATTGCAATGCCTATGACTCATGCTTAATCCATACAAACTAAATAAGGCCTGAAGAAACTTAGAAGAAAGTTCACTCACATCTTAATCCTAATATCTTATGTTTACAAATGCTTAATGGGAGAGAACATGTTGCTTCCTAAGACACTAATGCCTAGATATAGGCTGTAAAAGTATGATCCTAATACACAATGTGAATACCCAATTGGTCAGTAAGGACATGGCATTGATAATTGCTATGAGCTAAAGAATAAGGTTCAGGACGTAATAGATGCAAAAATGATCCGATTAGAATTCATTAAGTCCAAAGACAACACTACAGATGGCCTACAATGAACATATTGGATATGGTGGAAATGCATTGGTCCAATAACATAGAAGAATTACCTATGCCTGTTGAATAAGTAGCTCATAAATTAAAGTAAGCCAATTACAAGAGATTAATCTAAATAATCTAGTCCAAGTTTGAGCAAAGTGCAAAAATTGATAGTAACTAGGTTGACTAGGAAACAAATAAAAGAAGAGCCTTATGATTAATCAAAACAAGCATGCTAAAACAAAAACTTGGAAGAAAGAGTTGTAGCCGTTGAAATAACCATAGATTTTATGCTCGAGAATCTCCAACTAAGCACCATCTTGAGATCAAAAAGGAGTTGTCAAAACCTAATATTAAGACTAGGCTAAATTACAAAAATCTAAGAGTAAGCTTATTAAGCCTAGAAATAAGAAGCTAAGACAAACTCGTTCAACAAAGCTAAAGGAGACAGCATACACTATTCGAGATCCCGATAGCCTAAGTTTTTAAGCATTTGAGAGAAGCATGCATACTAACATATGAAGTCCTTATGAAAGGATACAAACCAAGAAACTACAATCCTAAAGCTAGCTTAAGTGGGTCGTGCAAGGGGAAACTGTTAGAGGTTGAAGAATAAGGTTCAAGATTTGATCGATGAAAAGCTTATTTAGTCAAATCTCTTGGTGCCTAATGGAAATCCTACCACATTAGCTCTTTCCTAAGCCATAAGGGGACCTCAAGCAAACTTTTGCAAATGTTAAGAGTCTATTGTTGCCATTCGAGAATGTAGCTCATCATTTAAAGCAATTAGGCTCATCTCCATAGAACCATTGCAACTAAGTAAAGCAAGACCAAGAAGACCGATCTAACTGTAGCAAGAGTAACCAAGAGAACCTTAAGGTTTAGCACGAGTGATTTCTTCAAATAAATGTAATCTCAGATCGCTTCTAATTTAGTAATAAACTCATTTATTGCAAATCTCTTTTCTCTAAGTTATTGTTGTAGGCTGGGGGGAATTCGATTAAGGTTAGTGTAAGGATTTTCCATAAGGCCATCACTAGACATAGTTGATAAAGGGACACCTCTCTAAGGTTTGGGGAAAATAGAGATCAAGCATCACTAATTGAAAATTTTTTTTCTTAAAGGTATCCCATTAACTGAAGGGTTTAGGATGAAAAAGGACAAACGAAGTCCCAAACATTAACCCTAAACATACTTGAGAGTTAAGTGACATCAATGCAAAGAAAAAGAATTAGGACCATTCCTTAAATAAGGCTTGTCTTGAAATTGATACATAGGTTAAAATGATAATAGGCACTCATTTCTCTATCTAAGGCATGTAATCCTTTACCAATTCCGTTGAGCCTTTTAAAGAAGTGATTTCAAAAATTAAATATTATCAAGAACTACCCTACATTGGAGCAATTAGGAGGTTATAAACATAATTAGGAGCAAAGGATAAACTTACATATGTTTACCTTAGTCACACCAATGTAATACTCCAGGATTTCAAGCCAATACGATAACCCTATGATCCAAGCCCCTAAATTTAGGGCATTAGGTAATATTTTCTGTTTTAATTTAAACTTTACAGTAAAGCTAGAAAAATTAGATGAAGTATTTTAATAAAGTCAATTTCTCAAAATAAGCTATATAAAAGAATTAATTTGATTAGAATATCTTTGATTAGAATATCAATTTATCAATATAGCTAATAAGCTATCAAAATGTGAAATTCAAGCTTTTAGATATAGTAAGATATTAGAGATAAGTTATTTAACTTATAAAAATAATAAATGAAGTGAATTGTATATAATATACATGTATTTACACATGATATATATTGTATGTATCAAATATATACATATAATAATAAATTATAAAAAATAAGGTAAATTAAAATAAAATAATGGAAAATTAATTAAAAAATGAATGTATGAGTCACCAAATAATGTAGCAATATGGGGATAACTTAAAAACATGAGTCATCGCAAGATTAACAAGGAATTGACACATGGCACCTAATGGACACTTAGGAAAATAAGGAAATGACATGTGTCAATCTACTTTTTGACATGCAAAAATCCTAAACCCTATAAATAGATCTCTAAACCTCATTTGCAATGTTTTAGAAACCTAAAATCAGAAGAACAAAATTTTAGAAAATTAGGAAAAATTATAAAAAAAAATAAAAGAAAATAGTGGGAAAATATGGTAAATTACAATTCATAAGGTTGCAAGCAACCTAACAAGAAGCCACTTAGGACTTAAACTTGTGGTAGAGAGAGAAAGTGGGCCAACATAGGGTGGTGGCCAAAGGGAAGCCGAAGCATTGTATGCCAATTAGTCAAATTTTTGTACCTAATTTTCATTAATTTCCTAAGAATATCAAATTAGCTTAGAAAATTATAGAATTTGGTTTCCCTAAGTTATTTTATATGTACTTTCATATAGCAGTTGTATTTTCTTGAAATAAGATTGATTTAGGTTACTTTCTTAAGAATGTGTCCAATCTTAGTGAATTTTAAGTAAATTTTTGAAAATATTAAATAATGTTATTTTAGTATGAAAATTTTTATATAACACACTTATATAATGTATTAAACTATAGTAGCAAGAATGTTTGAAAATAAGTAAGTTTACTATTTATTATAATTATTTTGGGAAAATTGGCAATTTTGCTATTTTATTGGATTAATTAGTTTACAATAAAATCAATATATAAACCCTATTTATTCTGACTTCTGGAAGTTTATGATGATATTTGGAGCACTTAATTTTTTTCTCACACATAAATTTGTTTATTTTCTCTAATTTTCCATAATTTCAAGCTAAAATTGCTATTTCAGTAAAAATATATAATAGCTCATTTAGTGTAATTGATGATCAATAATTAAACTATATATTTTTGTGATTCTATAGGATTTTTCATGGAATTAATCAAGCTCATATATTATTTATCACGTATTTTTCTAATATAAGCTTATATATTGACCTAATATGTAACATAGTAATGATACTATTATAATAATTGACAAGATAGTACAAGATCAATATTTTAGGTATAAAATAGATGTCGTTCGAGTTTGAAAAGTATAATCTTAAGGGTTTTTAGTTTAAAACTAAAGCTTATTCGGATTAATTATAGAGTTATGATAACGTATGATCAAGTCGATAGTGAGAAAATGTATTTTCGGGCTTGTAATCATATTGATCAGTCTTGTTTTTTAAGATATATTTATATTACTCAAAACAACAAGTGTGACTATATAAAGTTTACTGAATTGGATAAGAAATTAGAAAGATATGGTCAAATGAAGTTTTAAAAAGCAGTATTGAAAATTTATAAAAGTTCAAATTCAACTTGTAGTTAATTTAGAGACTTTCTTTATATGTTCTTAGGTGTGATAAGTAAGGAAGGACTACGTTACGAAGTTTAAGATTTTGCACTAGTATTAAAGCTAGGTAAGTAGATATAACCTATGCTTAGAGTATATATATTGCTACTCATTATATTGTATGCTATTTGATGTTGTATTGATTGAATATGACTATATCTTAGGTAAACTGACATTCTACTATAGTGGATGCTGATGTGATGATTTTGAATGATGGTAACTATACCTTGGTTATGCTACTATGTTAGGTCTTGATGTGGTGTTTACGAATAATTGTATTAAAAGTTAAGTGATTACTAACCCAATCTTTTGGGTGTTCACCTAAGTGAATCCTAAATGAGATGCTAGATTTCCATTAGGGAGAGTTTGAAAACTAGAAGCAGATAACTAAGTTGAATAAAACTTCAAGACTTATTGTGCTGAATGATATATTTAAGTTGTTATTGCAAATCATTACATGGCATAAAAAGGGACCTACAAGTCAAAATTTTTAGAATAAGGCTTCCAAGTGATCAAGAAAAATCATGGCTTTATGAACTCAGTTTTTGGAAGCATATAGATTTGCATTACCTGAACATCTTAACTATTTTGATAATATGATTTGTTAAACTATAGTATGTAGTCTAATTTTTTAAAACATAGTTGAGGGTCCTTTTCCCAAGTAATTCCTTATTACCTTTTTGATTTAGTAAGCTATAATGTATAGTCCAATTTGGTTGGGAATCCTACTCCCAAGCAACTCATTGTAGCCCCAAGTTTCTGAACGTTGTATCCAAATGTCTAATTATGTCAACTAACCGAATGAGGATATTGGAAAGGTATAGGATATTTATATCGATGCATGCTACGTGTATGAGCATAACATGCTACATTACTAGTAATAAATGCCTAGTTGGGCTAATTAATGTGTGAAGCAGAACCTACTAATTATGATTGAAATGTTTTAGTTATAATATTACCCATATTATATTGTTTGTTATCCACTCTCATGCAACTTCATTAGTTGAGGGGATAAAATATTTTATCCTCAGGTTAACTGCATCGTGAAGGCCCCAACAGTAGGGGGGATGTATACTGAAAGCATAAGTTGGAGTCAACAACTTTTGGGTGAAACCTATACTAAGTCGGGAATCCTACTATTTTGAAGATGAAAAAAGAAAAGGATTGTTTATGTTTTGATATAAATATTAGGCTGTACATATAAGTTGTAACCAAATGTCCAACTAAACTCTTATGTAGCAACCCTATTATGATATAAATAAAGTTTTCTTTTAATGAATAAGCAGGTTGAGTTAAGTTTTAGCAAGTATTCCTATATGATGGCACATAATGTGTTATGTCAGGATGAGACAACCAGTTCATGTGTAATAGTTGCCGTTGATAATTAATTTCCCTCAAAGGGAAGAAACGACTCAATTCTAGAAGATTCATATACTTTAAGCTATAAGTATCAAAGAAAAGCTAGAAGAAGTAATCACCTCAAGACCATTAAAAGCTTAAAAAAGGAGAAGAAAACAAAAAAAAAAACAAGAGAAGAAATCATTTGAGGAAAAGAGAAGAAAAAAGAAAAAAGAGAAAGGAAAAAAAAAGGAAGAAGAAAAAAGAGAAGAAAGAGCAAAAGAAAGAATGATACCCCATGGATAAAGTAAAATAAATGAAAATCCAAGAGAAATAAGCCTAAAGGGAGTGCCCAAAGACCATGCCATTCTTGAAGCACAAAGAAGTTCGAGCATAACAAAAAGCAAAACTTACAGCTCAAAGACTAAAGACCATGCCATTCTTGAATCATGAGCCCTCCCATACTACTACCCTCAAGAAGCTCTTCTGATTAAAGGAAATAGATTATCTCACAGCAAAAATTGCTCATGAAAATGGGTTAAGCCCATTTTAGTTCTCTCTAAGGATTACTAGCTTGTAAGTAAACCCTAATGGAATAAGTACTTCTTTCAAAATAAGCCCATTCATTAATCCATTTTGAAACCATTAACCTAAAGCCCATATTATATTACAAGTAAAAAAAAAAAGAATTAGATTAACCAAGGTATATTACTTACAAGATAGACTACAATTTTTAGAATTTGACGTTGATAACAAAATGTAAACCAAGAGAATGAGGAAGTCCGACAATTCAATAAGCAGGATACTTAGAAATTGGTAAGGACTTGGGACTAATGAAAAACCAAATTGTTTCCCTAAAGGCAACATGAGCATTCACCCCAAACCTAGAGCAAGTCCTGCAACATTGGAAGCCCAACAAAAATTAAACTTAATAAATGAGTCCTAAAAGGTTTAGACATACCAGAGAACGTCAAGCAACCTAAGAGGCCAATCTAGCCTAGTTATACAACCTCAAGCATAAGCTTATATAATCACATAGGTGAAATCATGATTTTGACAACTATGATAAACTGCACAAGAACCTTATCCTTCTTTTGATTACTTCAACACACCCTCTTCTCTAAGAAAAGTTATATCATTAAAGGGCCTCTTTAAGACCTAAGTACCTCATAAGACCTTCTCTCAGAAGCTCTTGCCCCAAGTGCATTTTCCCATAAAGGGAAAAAATTATGTCTCTTTTATTTTTATGGTAAAAATTTTACCAAACTTTACACAAAAGATGACAACTGTAGACACTCCATTTTTACTGCACAATTTCTCTCTTTTTAGAAACCCCTATTTCAAGAAAAGGCTAATGAATGAAAAAATTTAAAAAAATGGAAAAAAACCTAGAAAAGACAAAAAAAATTTTAAAAAAAATATCAAAAAGAAGGAAAAAAAACCGAAAAACTAAAAAACCTGAAAATAAAAAAAATGAAAAAACCACAAAAATTGTCACTTGACGGTTCAGTTGGGGCAATTCAGGGTAAAAACAACTTTTGTGAGTCAACTATTATTTTTTAAGTCAAATTAGACACTTACCATTTGATAGAATTAGAGTTTATTTATAAAAAAACGAGCATCTTATTCAAAATCAATTTCTCAATGACCAAAAGTAATTGGGCTATTTTTGAAAATTATTTTTCACATATGCCTAATAGACTTAATAATTGCCTAATGGGAAAAATTAATTTGTTGCAACTCAAAAGGCTCTGGTCGATTTTTAAGGCCCAAAGTTCATTAGGCCTTTTATTAAAGTCAAGCCACAACAGGATAAATAAATCTCATTGCGACATAAGGCCAAGAACAGAGTTTAGCTCAATTGGTCAAGGTAAAGGTAAGACACTAAAAGGGTCACAAGTTTGAGACCTTAGTAGCGAACAATAGTGTGCTTTTAATTTTGAGGTATGCATGTGTAATACACATGTACGCAGGCAACACATGGCAAGTGTCTAACACGTACTCAATATGTCCTACACCCCTTTATATTTTTTACATAATTTTCTTACCTTTTTTATCACAAAAATTCTAAAAAGAAAAAGAAATTAAAAGTGCATATGGAATATTATCAAAATAACTCCAATTTCAAATCTTTCATTAGAGGAAAATGACCAAAAAAATAATAAAATCCGAGCAAAATAAAGGCCTGCACATACTACGCTCAAAGTTTAATTTGGAATTTGAAAACTTCTTATGCTTGAAAATCATGCAAAAGTCAATGGAAAAAAGTAAGGACATCTTCAATAATGCTTATGTACATTTAATTTCCAAAATTCTTGCAAAATCATGATCAAATAAACAAAAATGGGAGTGAACAAAAAAAAAACTCATTTTTTTCAAAGTTTTGAGTTTTCTTCAAAAAGGATATTTCTTCAACAATACTTGAGGAGTTCTATTATGTTCATTCAATCAATCCTAAGCATTACAACACCCCAATTGCGTACATTGCTCACTTTTTCTCTCTAGATTTGGAAAATTAGAAACCTACACTTTCTCTTCAATTTGTCTCATTTATAAGGCAAATCAATTAGAAACAAAATTAGTGGGATATTCCTTATATCTCATAGATCAAAGCTTAGTAGCTAATTGCAATCAACAAAGCTTAAATTTTTGTGAATTTGGACTTGAATCAAGAAGGGTATTGATAGGATTTATTCATCTCAAAGTTGAAGTTCCAAATGAAATTGGCAGAATTAAGCTTAAGTTTTCTAGAAATTTGTTTAGGGATTTCATAGAACAGCCTCTTGTAAAGTTTAAGAGTTGTGAGTCCTATACCAAGAACTGATCCAAACCAATCATTGGTTTGAAGTCTACTGAAGTAGGCCTCCTTACCCCATTTGTTTACTTTCATTCATGAAGAATAAAATATATATATATGTATGTATATGTATAAATGAAAAATGAATAAATATAGGTCTTAAGTTTTTATGGTTTTAAATGCTGTTAAAAGATAATAATATGTTGTTATGCATGAATAATTAATTCTATATGTTTGCATAAATGTAGGATTATGTGAAATAATTAGCATGTTTAATTGATTTAGGTTTAATAAATACACTAGTTAAAACCCCATGCAATGCATTGGATTTACTTTATGAAAATAATAATTTATGTCACACCCCAAACAGGTAGAGTCGTAATAGTTCCGTCATGTGAGCCATCCTAAGATAAAAACTGAACTTACAATTGCTATCTTAGACTTAGTTTACACCAAGCGAACTCGACTCTACCTCTTTAAAGCATCAAATTCGATATCTATTTTGATATAAACTTATGGAATAATCTTTAAAATTAAACTCAAAATTTGACTTTGCAAAAGATTGATAGTAAATCCCACAAGTACCTATTATTTCATATACTAACTAAAGTAATGAAAACTACTAAGGCCTTTAAAAAGACTTATGTAGTTTTCCTTAGAAGTTAAGATAGTCAATACTAAAGACCATAACCAACCATTCCATGTTATGCCTCACTTCCCATCCTAATTTGCTAATGCATTGGTTTTTGGTAGGTACTTGTAATCCATTCGTAACCTGCAAAACAAACTATAGGGGAATAAATAACAACTTGCTCAATAAGTGGGGTAGAGATAGAAACATGTATTAGGCACAACACAATTAAGGTTTTCAACCAAGTTGGTCAAATGCAATGCATATACAAGCAAACACCATTGCACGATGTTATCTACTCCATCATGAGATTAAAGAAATTGCGTTAGCTCTAATCTGAGTTAAGGAGCTCGACATCACATACTCGCAAATCGAAACCAAACTGAGGCTTGTGTAATAGAGAACGCTCTTCTCCTATAACTACATTTGAACCACAACCCCCAATCTTACCGTGACCTCCTCTCCTATCACTTAGTTTGGCTAAGGGTAGGGAAAAGACAATTTCGACTATCCTCATCAAAGGGAGTTTATGTTTAGCTCGAGAATCCTAGTCGTTACCCTCAGTAGGTTGCTGTAAACTCGATAATTTCGAAGTAATAAATTAAGTAGACGGAAATGCCCTTTTATTTATTCTTGAGAATCAACCAAACTAAGAATCAAACTTAAAATGAAAGTCATACTCATAAATGTTGACTTCATAGTTACAATTCAACCTGAGAACTCTAAAGTTGATATAGATCCTAGTAGTACCCAAAACCCATAAAAATAGTAAAATACTTTCGAGCTTATGAAAACCTTAAAAGAACCTTAATACGAACTTAAGCATTGGAAACCCTAAAACGTAACAACAAACCTTAACTTACAAAGAACCCTAAACCCTAATATGTAATGAAGACTTGCAAGTTTATTGAAACCTTAAAGGATCGATAAAAAATTTAACTATTAAGTCAAACACGTAAGAACCTTACATCAAAAGCCTAGACTTGACTAAGCTCGAATCGATCCTAAGTTACTTATAACATAGTAAGAAAAGTAAGTTGAAGCGAGGAACATTTACGAATTAAACCTTAGCTTAGTCACTTGCATAAGGCAGTTAATTAGGTCAATCGAGGGTAGCAATTAGAGGGTTACATGGGAATGCTAGAACAAACCCTCCTTAATCTAATTTCCCATTCAAAGTCAAGAGTGTGAAATTAGTTGACTTATACACTTAGCAAACTCCCATGTGTAGATAAGACAATTTCCAATCTCTATAAGTTATACCATTTAAAGAAAAAGGTGACTCACCTATTTTTGGATTAACTAAAGGCTAGATGACAAGACAATACCCCATCCCCTATAACCACCCTAGATCGCCAATTGTAAGAGGGAGGATTTGACATGCTATCTTCCATTTTTCACTCTTTTACTCACTTGTTAAGTCACATTTAATAGCCACATAAAAACATAAGCAAACTAGCACATCACTTACACTTACAGCACATAAACACTTACTCACTTATTCCCTCTCTTTTCAAGACACACTCCATTTGAACACCAAGGAAGAAAAACTCTCAACACAAACAACTTTCACCACTCCAACATATACTAAGTCCATGCTACATACGGACACCTTGTTGGCGCCACTTTTTTCCATCCAAGAAGACCCACTAGAACCTACACACACAACCATTGAGGGAGCTTTGAGGACCCCCACAAACACTTAAGAGACATAGGCTTCAAGGAGCTAAGTTTACCAAAGGAGAAGGACAAAAACAAGGAGCCAAGAGGGACTTAAAGAGGTACCACAATCATCCATTTCAACCAAGTGAAGTGAGCCTCATTTCCAAATGTCTTTAGGATACCATGATTAGGATGTCATTTCTTGTTTATATAAGGTCATCATGTACCTTAGAACTTACCTTAGCTAGGTTAAGTGTTAGCTTCTTGAAATTTTCTCATGAATATTAGAACATGAGTAGCTTAGATTTTATTTCCTCTTAGTATACATGTTTCTTACCCAAAGTATGGCCTTGTGACTTAAGAAAATCACAAAACCAAGTGCATGAACATCCCATAAGATGCTGGGCGTAGCATGTTTAAAGCATATCTAAATGTTATTTTGCTCATCTTAAGTTTCACATGCTTTAAAGTAGCCTTTAGTAAAGGAAAAATTAATATATGAAGTGTTAGTAAGGAAAGCCACTACTTAGAAGCTTAACTCAAACCTTCCACCTAAAAGAGTGGTTATGTTCTATATCTTCCACTCAATATTATGACATAGTGATCCACTTACAAAGAATAAACTAAGTAGGAGTTAGAGCGCAAGTAAGTGTAAAGCCTTGATTTAGTACTTAAGTTTAAGAAAACTAAGAGTCAAGTTGAAAAATGGAATTAGGAGCTACTAAACCCATACTAATTGAATCTATAAGTTATAGTTAATCCACTTAAACATACATAAAAATGAAGCAAACAAAGTAAAAAGGCCCATCAAAACAAGGAAGATAAGTGTTGAGGGCCTAAAACTCTTAAGATAAGCCCAAAACATTCAACTGGACTTTACATAAAATTTTAACCCACACCTTTAGCTTAAGAAAAAGATGATATAAGGTTAATATGAAGCCTACATTAAAACTCCCTAAGCCCAACAAAGATATAAGCATAAGTAAATACATGAAACAAACCCATCTCTAGCTACACAAGCTACTTAGAAGTTCAAGAATTGCAAGATAGTAATAAGGCTAAAAATAATAAATGAAATCTAACCTTGGGAAAATATTTAAGTCTAAAATGAAGTTCTCAGTCTAAGCCTTAAATATTTCACAAAGTAGAAAAAAGCCTAACAACAATTTCAAGCCCAAAAGAAGACTGAAACTCTAGGGGCGCTATTGTTCTAATCATTAGAAAAAATTGCAGGCCTCATCCTCCAAATCTAACCATACCACACGAAATTACACTAAAAAACGATGGAAATTGACTATAAGGTCATGAAAATCGAATTTAAAACGAGAAAGTTATGTACGATTGAAGATTTAACCTAACCGAGAAGATTTAGTGTTAAGTCAAAAGTATAATTTTAATAAAACTTTAGAGTAACATTATATTACATCAAATCCTTATGTTATTACTCTTACATTGTTTAGGAGACTTTGATCTTAAGGATGACTTACTTCCATATTACTATGATAGTAGCTATGGTAGAGTGGGTGACTCCCGATGACCTCATGTTTGCTTTTGATTGTAGTTTAGTTGCACTAAATAATGATATAATTAAATTGGTTGCATAGGGGGGTATAGCAACTGCTTGTGTATGGATTCTTGATTGTTTACACGACTTAATGGTACTATATGAATTGGAAGTGCTTATATGACTAATTCGTATATTGTTGTTATGGTATAAAACTACTTGATCACTTAAGTAACTAGACATAAGTTATCATTTAGCTATGAATATTAAAATGAGTCATGCATGGCACGACATCGCATCATAACTTATACCGATTGCCACCTCATACGAAAGGTGGGAAGGGGTTAACAAGAGCAGGAGCTCTTGAAGGATATTATTTTAGGCACATTTGCCATCTTATTAAGCCTCTGTCTTGGCTGACGAGCTTACTAAGTGCCAGGGGACGCTAACCATTTGGCTAAGGGATGTGTCTTGTGAATTTCGCTTAAGGTGTATAATTGTGGCTTGTGAGGGCTACCATACCGCTAGACCTAGGAATTTTCAGAAGAGCCTTGTTTTGTATTTAGTAAAGTATATTTATGTATATAGATGATTTAAACTCTATAGGTGCAATTTCGGATAAGACCTAGGTGCTAGGACCCGGTTAATGGTTTATATAGGTTAATAATCTCCAACTCCAACTATAGAGGGCAAAATTTCTAAGTTGCATGCGGCTCCTAAGCTATTGCATGCATTGTTTGGCGTATTGTTTATTACATGCATTCATATGATTAATTAAATATATATATTGCTTATAAGGCATGATGGATGGATTAGCTCACTATGTATAAGCTTACACCCCCTCAGATTCCTTTTGCTACAGGGTCATCTCTTCATTGAGCCAGGCTGCGGGATGCTCGAAGTTAGTCTCAAGCTTGAATGGGACTATGAGATAATATAAAGTGAAGGAGAGAACTACTTAGTACTGATTAGGAATTTTATAGATTTCTTTATACTAAGTAACTAGACCTATAGTAGCCATTTCAACTACCTAGTTCTGTTATTATTATTTTGGGAATGTTAAGTTCCATACTTTTAATTTGATATTATATATAATCTACCAGTAAAGATAAATGTTATGCTACAATACTATTTATCTATGTGACCAATAGTAGCTAGGAGTGGAGAAAGCCTTATACATCGTATAAAAGGCCAATGATCAATAAGGTGGTTACTCGTCGACCTTTGTAAGGCATACGACAATCTACTACGATGAAGGTACTATCTAGGTCGTAATAAATTTAAATGGTATCAAAGCGTTAGGTTTAAAACAAGGAAGAAATAAGGAAAAATCCGACCCTAAATGCTAGGACAACTTACTAGGTAAGGTTAAGAGGGGTAGAACTAAATAAGAATTCTTATTCACTAAAGTTAACAAGAAAATCTTAACTAGAAATTCTTAATAAAAGCACTTAAGAAAATATTTACGTTGATTGAGGAAATGCACTTGTAGTTTGCCACAATTGGGTATTGTTCCAGATGCATGAGGGCGAAACTTTCATAGCTCTCTATCGTAGACTCCAAATCCTCTGTGATGGCATTGATCAAAAGGCTATGTAGGATCCAGGACGTTTAGATCTCATGGAGAGCTGCTCTGAGCCTTTACTGGAGACACCGCTATAGAGATACCTTAATTCATACACCTAAGCTAACTTTATCTAATGTAGAGCTCACGTACATCACGAAACGGGAAGAAGGAGCTAGGATTGAGGCAGAGGTAGTATTCTTAGTCCAGGATGGCTAAAGATTGTGATAGGGATCAAGGATCAATTACACACTCCCAAACCTGAGGCCTATCTTAGGTAGTCCATTAAATTATTTAAGGTAAGCTAAGTACCGAAGAGTAGTACTTGCCCCAATCCAATCTACCGAGCTACTTTGTTCTCTATGCTATCCAAGATGTTACCAAGGTGATCAACCAGCATGCTAAGTCGAACCCTCCACTAAACTATAGTCCAAGCACTAAATCTAAATGCAGCAATCCTCACTGTGCCAAAGCCGAGCAAAATTGTTAAGAGTCGACCATCTGAAGCCAACCCAATGTGAGTCGTCCCCGATCCAACCATGGTCTAGCCCTTTCTAATGCTGAACAAGCCTGAATAGAGGCCCACCTCTACTTGAACCACAATACTGTCAAAATCATAATAAAAACACGTATGCACTATCCTTTACTGACATCCATACTGTCTTTTCTGACAAAGGACATTCGCATTCCTTATTTTGCATGATTTCATATTTTCCTTGTAAATTATTCTCTTTCGTTTTTAGCAAATAAGGACCATTCTTTTAT
This sequence comes from Lumnitzera racemosa, assembly GCA_024138005.1. Lineage (NCBI taxonomy): Eukaryota > Viridiplantae > Streptophyta > Magnoliopsida > Myrtales > Combretaceae > Lumnitzera > Lumnitzera racemosa. The sequence goes on along the minus strand of JAMXBC010000008.1, from coordinate 50,372,321 downwards.
AATTTTTATAACTTAAGATTTGCCCTAACAAGATGATATAAATACCGTCATATTGTAAAAGTTAATAATCATATCAAAATACAGATAAATACACTAAACTTTTTCACTCTCGATTAAGTGTTCCTCTTACTCTTTGAGTTACTCTTATCTAGCCCATTCGAGCGTAGACTAGTGCGAATGACCTCCAACCATACTTATATGTCATATCAAGTGTAACCTAAGCTCGTGTGAGGCATTAATACATCATATCCTTCGTCAGTGTACAGGAACCCCCTGTTCAACCTTCGACTATCATTTACCTTTCAAGCTGTCTTGCAACTTAAACCTACCCTTTTGGTTATGCATGATAGAGGGTTAGTGTGTTCATCCACGAGTCCATATCAAATTGGATGCCTCAAACTTCATGCATTGGCATAAGGTTGGGTAAGGGTTTACCCTTGCCCAAGATGTGAGAGCTAATTATCCCAAGATCATCCAGCGAGACAAGCAACTCAATGTTCCCCCACTAATTATGCCAATGGATATTTTTCTACCAGTAGAGCTTGAAGCAATTGAGATATCCTCGAACAACCCAGAAGATGATGATGTTGAGATGTTACCACCGTCGCCTTCGGTTAAGGACTTAGAGTGGATGCAAGTAAATCCTAAACTTCCACCTATTGTACTAGTCAGAAGAGGTCCAAGAGAAAAGCTGACCATCTGACCCAAACCCCTAGATTACTGGTTGTCTAAAGAGTAGTTTCAATGGGCTTCTAGCCTGGATTCCTCATCCAGCTCAAGTATGGGATCTTCTTCTATAGTCCTGATGTAGAGGGCTCGACGAGTAGGATGGTTAGATGATGATAAGGTAAGACCTTCCACCAAATGTCGCTAGATGAGCTGTTCCTGATCTACAGATGTTAGCTTCAGTTGATCTATCTTTTTTGTAATTGTATTTTAAGGGAAAACCATGTAGTAAGGTTTCCATGTATTTTGTTGTTTGTTGTATGTTGAGCAGAAATTGTAGTGACGATTGGTGTACTATTTTGAAAGTTTTTAGGTAGCAGAAGAAAGCTTTGTATTCTAACTTTCTATGTACTTTTGAAAACTCATTGTACACCAAACTACTTATAAAATTTCATTTATTATACGCTCATTGGAAGCAATTAATTATGAATAGTACACTTTGATTTATAACTTGAAGTCATATCATTGTAAAAATTTAAAGTGGCATTGACAATTTACCATTAACAAAGAGATTAAAAAGGGAATCACAATATGAATTTCTACGTTGAGCTTAACTTAAAATTTGGTTGTAGTGGATAGAGGCATAGAGGACGACCTCCAGTTGTAGACATCCAATTTTTGCCCCCCATCCCCCCTAATTTTATTTTAATAGGATAAAGGATCTTAAATCAGGAAAAAACATAAAAAGTAGAATAATTAAAGAAAATCTAAAATATTAGAAATTTAGAAAAAAGAAGAAGTTTAGAAAAATACAAGAAAAAATAGGAAAACAGGAAAAAGCATTAAAAAAATAAGAAATTTAGAAAAAATACAAAAAAATGGAAAAATTTAGAAAAGTCACAAAAAATAGACTTTAGAAAATAATAAATTAATAGAATAAATTTTAATTTTAATAAATTGAGGAAGGGGACTGTTGGGCTTGGGTTTAGGTTTGAATCTAGCTTAAGTTGACCTAGTTCATATTTACAATTTTGCACATATGGACAAAGTATAAGCCAACGACTTAACGGATAAATACTTAAACTTAGTCTTGGGATAAACTTAGAGGTCAGGGGTTTGAATTTTACTAAAGGCAAAACAGCCTATTTTTTTTTTCCTCCCACAACACTTACTGTAATATCAAATCAGGAACTACCACGTATCAGGATCTCATTATACTACATATCCTAACATATAGCTGCATCGAGTTGGACAACTGATGCTGACGTGACGCCACATGGCATGCTATGGTTGGTCGAATCGAATAACATGGCACCACGTCAACCGACTTTCCTTCTTTTTCTCCCTTCTTCCCTCGTTTTCTCTAAGACTTCCGTACTTTCCTCCATTTTCCCCAGCCAAAACAGACCCGACCCCTTTACTTTTGCCTCAATTTCTGCACAAATTCCACATGCACATGCATGATTTCATACTCTGATCTTGTTCTCTACTAAGCCTACTTCGAATAGAACCAAAGAATGCATCCCATTTTAGTTAAACCACATTCAAATCAAGATCCAAAAAGTTAGAAAATTTTGAATTTTTAAACATTGTCATTTAACACGATTCGAGCTTTCCTTGCTTACTGGGTTAATTTCATGTATAAAAGGGGCTTTGGGGCTCACTAAACATGATACACAATTACACACGAGCTTCACAAAACCACTTATAAGCTCTCCCTCTCTTCCCGTTCACTCTCTCTCTCTAGCTACCTTCGGCCAAGCTCACCACTACAGTCGAACTCCCTATACCTCAAAACCCTACACCATATTCCTCATTCAAACCCAACAAACACCACCTGACCACTACATCAACCATCGCTGGCTATTACAACTAAACACCACCCAAATGACCATCCCAAGCTGCAGCACTTTCTCTACCCCCCATAACCCCAACAAGAAACACACAAAACACTCCACACTCACTCGTTTTGGTGGCTAAAGCAAGCCGAACCACTCTGCCAGAGCTGCTACTACCATTGAGCACCTTAGAGCTCGAAACCAGTGAAGCTCGACCCGAGATCCGACTGCGCATTCCCCCCTTAGTCCAACCCTATTATCCATTCGATTTGTTTATTTTCTTTTGTTTTGTTTATTCGGTTTTGTAATTTTTTATTTATTTATGTACATGTAAATTATAAAGTTAAAAAAAATAAAAAGAAAAAAAAAGTAGTTCATTTATTTATTTATTTTTTAGTTTAATAAAAATAAAAATAAATTGAATAAAAAACAAGATAATATAAAAAAAATAAGTAGATAAGTTAATGAATAAAATTGTTTTAACATTAAGAAAAATAAGGTTTTTTTTTTAATAAATAAAAAATAACTTGGAATTTTTCCAAATTAGGGCTCTTTAGAACTTTCCAAAATCTAAAATTTCCAATTTAGGACTTTCTTTTTTAGAAATTTTCTTAAATAAATCAAAATACATTAAAAAACGTTAATCTAATGTATTTTCAAATTAAAATAAACTCAACCTACTTAAAGTTTTCATAGAAAGAACTAAGTACGTCTAATCCTAAATAGCAGGTACGTATGCACCTACGGAGTAATAATAAAAAATAAAAAACCTATTTTTCCCTTTATTTTTAGTCTGGATTACTTCAGTTATCCAATTAGAATAACTAATAATTGAGTTCTGTTTCATAGATTTGAAAGGTCATTTTTAAGGATAAAATTAAATTTGGAAAGTTAGTGATACCCGTATGGGTTTAAAATTCCTAACCCCCAGATCTAGATCTCTGGTTTCAAAAACCATTTTATAAAATTAGTTGAATTGATAGACCAATAGCTAAGTTATAACCAATTCACCCAATTGGTTATAACTTAACTCTTTTTCTCGACCCTGATCGAATAGTAACTCCAAAGTGGTTTTCAATATATTTACAAAAAAAAAAAAAAAACCTATTTTTTTTTAAACCCAAATTGAGGGTTAGTATTAAACGGGTAAAGGTTTAGTACTGATTGGTTTAAAAAATACTTAATTTGTATAAAAACCGAGAGGCAAAAAACCAAGCTCAACATTAGTAAACCAAGCGGCCCCACTACAAATTATAAGCCATAATGTACCAGCTGATCATACCAAAGAGGTATTTGTAGCCATACAAGCGAACAATGAGTTGCTACAGACTTTTTTGGAAAGGAATTAGACACCTTCACCACCACTAGTGTCGCCCGAGCCTGTGCCTCATATGCATGCTCCGCCACTAATAGTAGTGGCCGAACCACTAGCATCACCATTACCTCCTCCACCGCCACCTCTACCTCCACCACTGATGGGGCCAGTTAGAGATCCCTATCCAGCTCCGCATAAGTCCCAACCCTAGAAGAATTCACTACCAGAGTTTCTAAAGTACAACCGATATTTTGATGGAAAAACCAATCAACTCGATGAGGCCAAGGATTGTCTGTTACGAGTAGAGAGATCTTTTAAGGCTTTTGAAGTACCATACCATCTAAGGTTAACATACGGCACTTACTTGCTCAAGCTAAGAGCAAGGACATGGTGGGAGACCAAGAGGGGAAATTTGAGGCACCCCATTACTTGGGGAGTATTCAGAGAAGAGTTTATAGAGCACTATTTTCCTGAAAGCTTACAAGTTAAGTACAGTGATGAGTTGTTTAGGATTAGAAAGGGGACTCGTGCCATCGAGCAATATGAGGCAAATTTTACTTGCCTACTTCAGTTTGCCCCACAAATTACCATAATAGTGATCAGATGAAGAAACAAATCTTTGTAAGGGGACTTAACCTACAATTAAAGAGGAAAGTTCTAGATTCCAGTCGAGAACCTATACAAAAATGGTAGAAAAGGCAAAAGACGTAGACAATGCCAAGAGGCAAGGGGAAGAAGCAATAAAACCTAGAATTTCTGTTTTTAGGAAAAGACCATTCGATAGACTAAGGAGCTCAAGTACTAAGATAAGAAAAGTTCTGAAGCTATACAAGGTGATTCATAAGAAGAATGGTAACGAAAATGAGAAGCCCACATGCTAGAAATGCTGGGGAAATCATTATCTCCAAGACTATTATCAACTCAAGAACAAATGTTATTTTTGTGGAGACGATAGTCATGTAGTGGCAAATTGTCTAAAGAAAGCCACTACCACCTACTTTATTTGCAAATGAGTTAGACATTTCTCTACCATGTGCTCTTAGTACTAAGGTACAACAGCACAGGCTACAAGATGACCCGGGATAGGGAAGATAGTTAGAAGAGTGGGCCAATGCCCAAGAGTGGTGAATGCCACCTAAGTTTACAATTTAGAGGCAGGATAGGACTTTAAGGAGTACCTAAAGGAAGAAGTAGTTTACTATGAAGAGGTAGAGGACACTACAGACACAAATTGATCACAAGTATATATCTTAACCCCTCCTTAAGACTAACTTATTTTGTTAAGTTTACCCTCATAATAAGGAGCTAGAATGGTTAACCTAGAAATGGAAAAATTATAAGGGCCAATATACATAACTTATAAGACTTAACTTGAAATCGATCCAAGGAATGTTGACACAAAAGGGCACTCAGTATATGCTTTGTTTGATACTAGAACGACTCATTCCTTTATTGCACCCAAAGTGGCAAAAAGAGTGGAGTAGCCCACAACTATCTCAAAGTTGAGTTTCAGTGTAAAAACCCCTACAAGAAGTGTATTTATGACCAAAGAGACGGTAAAGAAGTGCCTACTCAACATACAAGGCCATAACAGCATGGTAGATCCGATTATCATCAGTTAGGAAAATATGAAATGATTTTAGGAATGAATTGGATGGCAACCTTTGGGGTTATGGTCGATTGTAAGAAAAAGAAGGCACTTTTTAAGGATATGAATAGAGCTAAGGTAGAATTTCAAGAAGAATCGACAGTAATTGGAGCATACAAGTTAAGCTCCTTTGAACTAATATTGGAGCTAAGTTAGTTAAACACTACTAAGGTAGAATAAAAAAAGCCAAGGATAGAAGACATTTAATGGTGAATGAATTTCTTGATGTATTCCTAAAAGAACTACTAGGATTGCCACTAAAGAAGGAGATAGACTTTGCTATCGATTTAGTGCTAGGGACTAAGCCGATTTCTAAGGTGCCCTATAAGATGGCCTCAATAGACTTGAAGGAACTAAAGAAACAATTACAAGAATTGTTGGAACAAGGATTTATCATATTAAATGTTTTGCCTTGGGGGGGCACCTATACAATTCATAAAGAAAAAAGATGGTTATCTTAGACTTTAAATTGATTATAGAGAGCTAAACCAAGTTACTATAATGAATAAGTACCCTCTACCCCATATTGATGACTTATTCGATCAATTGCAAGGTACTAGTGTATTTTCTCGCATCGATTTGAGGTCTGGATGTCACTAGCTAAAGATTAAGCTAGAGGATGTTCCTAAGACAGCATTAAAGATAAGGTACGGACATTATAAGTTCCTAGTAATGCCATTTGAATTGACGAATGCACCTGCAATGTTCATGGATTTGATGAATAAGGTATTTGAGACATACTTGGATAAGTACGTGATAGTATTCATTGATGATATCTTAGTGTATTCTGTATCTCCAACCCAACACCAAAAGCATTTGAGGCAAGTGTTACAAACCTTAAGAGAGAACAAACTTTATGCTAAATTATCAAAGTATGACTTTTGGTTAACGGAGGTGTCTTTTCTTAAACATGTAGTTTCAGGAGTTGGGATAACGGTAGACCTAAAAAAGATAAAGGCTATCATTGATTGGAAGAGACTTGAGAACGTTACTGAACTACGGAGTTTCCTCGATGGCTTGGAATTATAGGAAGTTTGTGACGGACTTTTAAAAGATAGCTAGACCACGCACTCAATTAACACAAAAGAATGAAAACTGTGATTAGAATAAGAAAAGGGAGGAAAGTATTTAAGAATTAAAGAAGAGGTTGGTAACAATACTAGTTTTGGTCTTACCTAACAACGAGGAACCCTTTTAAGTTTACAGTGATACTTCAAAGAATGGCCTCAGGTATGTATTGATGCAAAATGGAAAAGTAATATCTTATGCTTCATGGCAATTAAGGCTACATGAGCGGAACTATCTTACCCATGACCTAAAGTTAGTAGTTGTAATATTTGCACTAAAGTTATGGAGGCATTACTTATATGGTGCTAGGTGTGAAATTTATACTGACCATAAGAGTTTGAAATACCTATTCACTCAGAAGGAACTAAATATGAGGTAGTGAAGATGGCTAGAATTGACAGAAGATTACGATTTTGGCATCAATTACTACCCAAGAAGAGTAAATGCTTTTGTAGATGCCTTGAGTCGTAAAAATTACACTAAGCTTGCATCTCTTCTCACAGAGCAAAAAGAATTGATTAAGGAGTTTAAAAGGATGAACTTAGAATTCTTATGGCATGAAGTAGATGTTGAGTTATCAAACTTAGTCTTAAAGCCAACATTACAAGAAAGGATAAGGGAAGCACAACAGGTTGACCTTGCTCTATTACATGTAAAGGAGCAAATGATACTTAAACGTACACCGATTTCAATCAAAATGAGGACGATATGATCCAAATGAAAGGATGAATATGTATACCAATAGTACTAAGCTTTAGAAGAAAATGTTGAAGGAAGCGTACTATTCTGGATACACTATACATCCTAGAGGGACTAAGATGTACCAAGACCTTAGGAAGAATTTTTTGTGGAGTGGGATGAAGTAAGATGTAGCGAAAGTACGATACCTGTTAGAGAGTCAAGGTAGAACACCAGCGACTATGAGGATTATTGAAACCCTTGACTGTACCTAAATGGAAGCAAGACCAAATCACTATGGCTTTCATATGCGGGCTACCTAAGACAGTAGAAAGTCATGATGCTGTATGGGTAGTTATGGATTGACTTACTAAGTCAATACGTTTTCTACCTATCAATATGACATATTCCCTAAAAAGACCAACTCGAATATATGTGAGGGAAATAGTATGCCAAAACGGAATGCTAACTAGGATAGTGTCAGATAAAGACCCCAAGTTTATCTCTAAGTTTTAAGGAAGTCTACAGAAAGTGTTGAGGATAAATTTAAAGTTTATTATAGCATATTACCACCAGACAATAGACAATTAAAGAGAACAATTTAAACCTTGGAAGACATGCTTTAGGCTTATGTTATTGAGTTTAAAAGAAATTGGGACTCTCATTTGCCTTTAGTCGAGTTTGCATACAATAATAGCTACCATTCTTCTATTCAAATGCACCGTATGAGGCCTTATATGGAAGAAAGTGTTGATCCCCATTATTCTCAAATGATGTAGAGAAAGCAACAGTAGGGCCAGAATTGGTTCAAGAAGTAGCAAATAAGGTCATTATCATTAAACGAAAGATGAAGGAAACCCAAGATAGACAAAAGAGTTAGGCCAACTTGAAAAGAAAGGAGTTGGAGTTGACCGTCGAAGAACATGTATATTTAAAGGTAAGCTCAATCAAGAGCATACATTAAGTAAGAACCAAGGAAAGCTAAGCCTATGGTATATTAGACCCTTTGAGATTTTCGAAAGGGTGGGGAATCTTGCATACCAATTGGCATTACCTCCAAACATGATCAAAATACATAATGTGTTTCATGTGTCAGTATTGAGGAAACATGTCCCTGATTCAAATCGCATCGTTGAATTAGAGCCTATACAACTCAGGAAAAACCTGACATATGAGGAAAATCCAATCCGTATCACAAATCGAAAGGTTCAAAAATTAAGGAACAAGGAAACACGATATGTGAGGCTACTCTAGAGAAATCACGAAAGGGAAGATGCTACTTAGGAGGCAGGGGAAGAAGTAAGATGTAAGTACCCCCAGTTGTTTGAAGAACCAAGTACATCTCTAAGTTTAGAGAACAAAACTTATTTTAAGGAGGGAAGGATATAAACCCTACAATTTCTGAGTGACAAATTAAGTAGATGAAAATTACCTTTTTATTTATTCCTAAAGATCAACTAAACTAAGAATCAAACTTAATATGAAAGTTGTACTCATAAATGTTGACTTCATAATTATGATTCAACTTAAGAACTCTAAAGTTGTCATCAATCCTATAAGATGCCCAAAACCCCTAAATATAGTAGAATACTTCCGAGCTTATGAAAACCCTAAAAGAACCTTAATACTTACTCAAGCATTGGTGTAATATTCCAGGATTTCGAACCTATATGATTATCTTAGGATTCGAGCCCGTAAATTTAGGACGCCGAGCTATGTTATCCATTTTATTTCGAACTTTACAAAAAAGTTAGAAAAGTTAGATGAAGTAATTCAAGTAAAGTTAATTTCTCAAAAAAAGGTATATAAAAATATTAATTTAAAAAAACGTCAATTTATCGATAAAGCTGATAAATACCAAAAACGTGAAATTTGAACTTTTAAATATAGTGAGATATCAAGATAAGTTATTTAACTTATAAAAATAATAAATGAAGTTGAATTATATGTAATAAACATGTATTAACATAGAATATTCATTATATGAATTAAATACATATATATAATAAGAAATTATTATTAAAATAAGGTAAATTAATATAAAATAATGGAAAATTAATAAAAAAAATGAAAGAATGAGTCATCCAATGATGTGAAACCTAGGATTAATTGGAAATGATGAGACAAAAGGTAAAATATAAGAAATTGACACCTCATGCTTTAAAAAATAAAAAAAAATGACATGTTTATACTGCATATCTAATTTTCATTAATTCTAATCTATTTGGAAATTATAAATAGGGCATGCACACTTCAAAAAACAACATTTCGGAAGTCTAAAAATACAAGAAAATTTCGAGAAAAAATTAGAATAAAAACAAAGCACAAATTTGGTCCAAGCTGGTTCAATAAATTGTTGGTGTCATATTGTGGTAGCCATTTGAGGTCAAAAAAAGGACCACTAAAGGAGGTGTTCTAATAAGTAACCAGAGGCGGCCGGTTTAGGTAAACCAAATTTTTGATTGAAACTTTGTAAATTTTCTAAAAATAACAAATGATATTATTTAATTATGAAATTTGGTTTACTAGAGTCATTTTATGTATAGATTAATTTAGTAATTTTATTTTGGTTAAATAATTATTGGGCATATAAGGTCCTTTAGAAATGGCTCTATTTGGACGAAAATTGGAATAAATTTTAGAAATATTAAATAATATCCTCTTAAGCTGAAATTTTGTACATAATATACTTAATATATGTATTTAATTGCAATAATAAGAATTTTTTTAAATAATCATGTTTACTATTTATTGCAATTATTTTGGATAAAACTAACAATTTTGCTGTTTTATTAAATTAATTAGTTTTGACAAAATTAAACTATGAGCCTTATGTATTATGATTTCTAAAAGTTCATAATGATGTTTGGAACTCTTTATTTTTATCTTATGATTAAATTCATTTATTTGTTCGATTTTCACTAATTTTGACCTGAAACAGCTATTTTTGTAAAAATAGATAATGGCTAGTTTAGTATAATTTGTTGTTAATAATTAAACTACATGTTTTTGTGAGTTTAGGATTTTTCCTAGAATGAATCGGGCTCGTATACTATTTATTATGTATTTTCACATTATAAACCTATACGTTAGCCTAATATATAATATAGTAATTAGTCCTAGTAAGATATTTGTAAAAGACTAATATTTTGGAAACATAATAGGTGTTGTTCGATTTGGGAAATATGGAATTTTAGGATTTTTAATTTAGATTTAGGGCTTATTTGAGTTAATTATGAAATTATAATAATGTACAGTCAAATCAATAATACAAAAGGGTATTTTTGAACTTTTGACAATATTAATTAGTTTTTATTCTTAAGATATCTTCATAGTACTCAAAATAACGATCATAACAACGTAAAGTTTATTAAAATCAAATAAGAAATAAATAAGATACGATCAGAATAAGCTTAGGGAAAAAATAATAAAAGCTTGTAAGAGTTTAGTGTCGACCCATACTTTACTTAAGGTCTATGTATATTATCCTAGGTATGATAGATAAGGAAAGACCACATCGTAAAGCTTAAGATTTTATGCTACTATTAAGCTCAGGTAAGTGGATATTTCTGTTTTCGTATAAGTAGACTTATATCTACTTGACTTTGAGTCACTTGTGTTGTGAATTGTAATGACGTATTGGATTGATTGGATACACGATTATATTGCATGTATGTTGATTAAGTGAAATGTTTCCTTATGTATGACTGATTCATCAATATGTAATTCTGTTTAGAAATTTTGGAAACTAAATGGTCTTTTGGGAGTTCACCTAAGTGAACCCTATGTGAAGGAATGTATTATAAAGTTAAGAAATAAAGTTGAAGTTGCGAATTGTTTATGATGTGGAACTTAAGATTCATGCTTGTTACTGGGTTATTGTATAATCTACTATATTCATGGCACAGCACAAAAGATACCTATGGGTTGAGTTACTGAGTTGGCTTTTGAGCATATAGAACTGCATTGCTCAACTTATTCAAGCCACAATGTGTAACCGACTATATATTGGATTTTCAAACCATAATAAGTGGTTTTGTTGGGGGTCACACTCTCAAGTTGCTCCTTGTTGCCCTAAGTTCCTGGACATAGTACCTAAATGCCCGGGTATGTCGACTAACTGGATGAAGAATTGGAAAAGTATAAGATATCGTTACAGATGCATGTCACATACATGAGCATAGCACGAATTTCCTATATAAACAGTTTGTATTGATAACTTGAAATATGAAATTGAATATATTATAGTATTGATCTAGGTGAATATGTATTGTGCTTATTTTGTGTTTCGTTTTATCCACTCTCACTTAGCTCACAAAAAGTTGAGGGGATACTTATGTATTCTCCGGTTATGAAGAGAATTGATGGGGCAACATTAATTGGGGGGAAAAGTCTTTTGAGAGTGTGTAAGACAAAGTCAACCACTTTTGAAGAGCTCTTATTGTATTTTGGCCTTAGTTCAATGAAGGATCAATACATATGAAGAAAAAAAGTACTTGATTTTAAGTTTAGTTAAGTTTGATAGATGTAATCTTTTATATAAACAAGTGTTAAGCCGAACTCCAATGTAGCACTCTTTTGTTATTAATAGAAATTTTGTTAAATATAAACAAGTATTCCTATGTGATGGTAATAAGGCCAAAAATAATAAATGAAAATCTAATCTTAAGAGAGTATTTATGTCTAAAATGAAGTCTTAAGCCTACGCCCTAAATATTTCACAAAGTAGTGAAAAGCCCAACAACAATGTTAAGCCCAAAAGAAGACCTAAACTTTAAGGGCGCTACTATTCAGACCAATAGAGAAAATCATAGGCCTTATCCCCCAAATCTAACCAAACCACACAAAAGTATACGAAAAAACGATAAAAATTGACTATAAAATCACAAAAATTGAATTTAAAACTAGAAGGTTATGCGCGATTGAAAATTTAACCTAATCGAGAAGATTTAGTGTTAAGTCAAAAGTATAATTTTAGTAAAACTTTAGAGTAACATAATGATACATCAAATCCCTATGTTATTACTCTTATATTATTCAAGGGACTTTAATCTTGGAGATGACTTGCCTCTAGATTACTACGACTAGCAGCTATGATAGACTCCCGATGACTTCACGCTTGCTTTTGATTGTAGCTTAGTTACACTAAATGATGATATATTAAATTGGTTGCATATGGGGCATGGGAGCTGCTTGTGTATGGATTCTTGATTGTTTACATGACTTAATGATACTATATGAACTGGAAGTGCTTGTATGATTGACTCGTATATTGTTGTTATGGTATGAAACCGCTTGATCACTTTAGTAACCAAACATAATTTATCATTTGGCTATGAATATTAAAATGACTCATATATGGCACGACATTGTATCATAACTTATACCAACTACCACCTTACGTAAAAAGTGGAAAGGGGTTTACAAGAGCATGAACTCCTGAAGGGTATTATTGTAAGCACATTTGCCATGTTATTGAGCCTTTTTCCTGACCAACGAGCTTACTAAGCACTAGGAGATGCTAACCGTTTCGCTAAGGGCCATATCTTGTGACTTCCAGTTAAGGCATATGGTTGTAGACCACAAAGGCCACTACACCAGTAGACCTAGGAATTTTCAAAAAAGCCTTGTTTTGTATTTAGTAAAGTATATTTATGTCTATACAAGTATGTGTATATAAGTTGATTTGAGCACTATAGATGTGATTCTAGATAGAACCCAAGTGCTAGGACTCGATAGATGGTTTATATCAATTAATAATCTCTAACCTTGACTTCAGAAAGGTGAAATTTCTGAGTTGCATGCAATTCTTAGGCCAGTACATGTATTGTTTAGTATGTTGTTTGTTACATGTATTCATATGATTGATTAAATATATATTGCTTATAAGGCGTGATGGAGGAATTAACTCACTAAGCATAACCTTACACCTTCTCAAATTCCTTTTATTGCAAGGTCATCTCTTCATTAAGTCAGGCTATGGAATGCCTGAAGTTAGTCTCAAGCTTAGACGAGACTATGAGATAATGTAGAGTAAAGGAAAGAACCTCTTAGTACTAATTAGGAATTTTATAAATTTCTTTATACTGAATAGCTAGACCTACAAAAGCCATTTAGATTACCTAGTTCTATTATTATTATCTTAGGAACATTAAGTTCCATACTTTTAATTTGATATTATATCTAATCTACTAGTAAAGATAAATGTTATGCTATGATACTATTTGTCTATGTAACCAACAGTAGCTAGGAGTAAAGGAAGGCTTATGCATCGTATGGAAGGCCAATGATCAACAAAGGGGGTTGCTCATTGACCTTTATACGATATATAGCGATCTACTATGATGAAGGTACTATTTAGGTCGTGATAGTTGCAATGCATATCAAGTTAAGTATTAAGCCAAGTTTTAAGTTAATTCATTTTTAGGGTAATCAATCAAGCTCAAACAATTTAAGCATAATATTCATAGAACAACCATAACATGGAGCTCAGCTCTCATCATAGAAAATTGAATCTCAAACACAAGCATTATATGCTCATAAATAGATAACTATAATCACAAGTAGATACATACCAAAGTTTTCATATACTCTGAAATAATACCCAAAATATTATAAAGCATTGATCCCACTTACTTATCCTGACACTCACTTTAAAAGACTCGAGCTATCAACACCTTGTTCACTAGGAGACCCTATATATATATATATGAAGTCTATATTTAGTTTTCTTAAGAGTTACAAAAACATTAGGGTTATATCTATTTGTATTTCGCTAAATAGTTATATATATATATAAATATATAGATATTTAAAGTATATTATTATTTTCCTTGTATAATGAAACATAGTTTTTATTATATAAGTTAAGTTATTAAGTATCGATAATATACACAGTTATACTTTAATCAATTAAATTACGTTTCACTTACGGTAAGGTTATCGTAGTTCATAAATTCTCGTAATAGTATAGAGATATAGGTTATATTACCTACGATTATTCAATTTTAGTAAAAGTAGTGTTATTGGGTTCATATATACCTAACGATACATATTATAGTTTCTATTTTCTAGAGATGACTTTTAAAGGATATTTTGAGTTTCTGATATACCCATATGTGCCTATAATAAATATTATTATATTATACTCATTTTATGTAATTGGAATATGTTTTATATAATTTGCAAATATAACTTAATAATTTAAGTATTATTTATCCTTAATATGTATATATTTTAACTTGGTCGTAAAACTATTATTAAATATATTAAAATTTTATTTTACCAAATATGACCAGCTTATCTCTGTATATTTTTTATTTCTATGTTTATTACATTTTAGCTTATTATTACTATAAATGTGCCTCAATTGGTAATTTAAGCTATTTTACTACATAAATTAGTAATAAATAGCTCGAGTCACCAAATAATTCCCAAAAAATTTCTCTATACTCCTAAAAATATGAGAAATTCGATCATTACTTGGTTTCTTGCTTATCAGTTTATCACCTATATGCTTGAAATTACAATTTTACCCCTAAATTGCATTTAACTAATCAAATATTATCCTTTTCATACAAAATTATTTTCAATATATTCTAACATCACTAAAATTCACTAGAAGTTATATCTATCATTTCCATCAATTAACTTCATAAAAACTTATTTATTTCATCATTTTATCCTATTTTTAGGGCTAAAAATTACATTAAATATCAAAAACACCTAAATTAAAAATATGGCTACATAGAAATTAAATAAATACCATATGTCTCCTACACAAAAAAATTGAGCTAGAAACTACATAATTTAATATATTTAATTTAAAAGTCAAAATTCGGATGAATAGTTACTTACTTAAGCAACTACCTAAAATATTCTAAATTTTACAAAAAAATAACACATGAAATTATATCTAACAAAATATAAATTTTTCTATATTTTTTCTGGTGAATTTAATATTTTTTAAAATTAAAAGAAAAACAAGGCAGAAGTTTGATTTGCCCGTTCATCGGAGCTCTAGTGGCTACGGAGTAGTAGCTATTTGTCGGAACAACTAGGTGTTGGTGGTTCTCTATGGTAGTGGAAGAGTTTTACAGCAGAACATATGGAGGTTAGGTAATTAGGTTAGGTTTGGTCGCTCTATTTTTTGAAATTTTTCTTCAATTTTCTGTTGATTTTTATTCTATTTTTCTTGGACTGCATTTGGTTCCTAAAGTGTTTAATTAAAATTTCAAAGTCCTATTTATAAGAATTTGGGGTCAATTGATTTTTCCTTAATCTTTAAGAAAATTTTTTTCAATTTTTCTTTATCCAATTAAGTAAGAAGTGTCATAAATTGAGAGAATTCTCTATTGATTCATCATGTTGCTGTCGCTGGAATGTGCCATTGCACTTTGCTGAAATTCCCATACAATTTAGATAAGTTTTACAAATACTTTAGTATAATTTAAGCAATTTAGGGATATTATGTTAATATTTAGTTACTTTATTAATATACTAATATATATATTTCACGTATATATCACATGTAACATGTGCTCGTACTCATATAATTATATTTCTAACATATCTTTTATTTTTAAGATATATTTCTTACTTATCTTTATGAGTTTATCGCTTATTATCTATAATTATATAACTCGGGTTAATTTACAAGTATAGTTATTATTTATACCAGGTAGCTCATAAAAATACGTATATGCTCATATAGTATATTATACTATATTATTTCCTTTTATAGTCTAATCAACTTATCTCTAAGTCCACATCACATTTCAAGCTTAATTTTAGGGGGTTTAATATTTTTACTCTATATCGAATAATCACACTTTTAAAGCTAAAATTAGGATTTTTTGTCATTATTTTTTAAATCTAATTTCACCGAGTCACTTCAATTGATTTTTCTAACTTAGTTGTAAATTTTGAGTACAATCGGATAAGTTTTCTCAAAAGCCCTAAATTTAGATACAATTACCCTAAATGCAATTTTAAAAGCTCATATAAAAGAAATCCTCACTATTTTGATTATATTCAAGCTAAAATTGAGATTTTTGTCATTATTTTTTAAATCTAATTTCACCAAGTCACTTCAACTAATTTTTCTAACTCAGTTGTAAATTTTGGGCGTAATCAGATAAGTTTCCTCAAAAGCCTTAAAACTGGATACGATTACTCTGGATACGATTACCCTAAATACAATTTTAGAAACTCATATAAAGTAAATCCTCACTATTTTGATTGTATTCTTGATATCTTATTATATTTTTTCTTTCAAGCATCCGGAAATTCCTCGATTAGGATTATCATATTTTTCATATAATTTTAGCCTAATTAGTTTACTTTCCCGAACATCTAAATTAACTATTGACCTTAATCGTGCAAGAATAGGACTTTACCCAAATACTCAAATGTCCATGTCCTGATTGCTAAATTGTAAGATATCACATTTATGTAAAAAATTGTCGTAATTTATTTGTCAATAACTTTATATTTAAAACATTATGTAAGCACAATAATTTAATTATTTATCAAGTTCTAACTACTCATGAATAAAAAGTTCAAAGAAGGATTGTATATCTAAGCAATAAGTTATTTGGAAATCAATATAGATATTAATATAATGTATTGATAATCAGCCTTAAAAATACATATAAAATTTTAACAAAAAATGTAATTTTTCTTTACTTTTTATTTAGAAAAAAATTATAGTTTGAATACGTTATGCTAGGTTTTAACAATAAAGGGATTTCTTTATCTGCACTAATAAATGAATTTCATAAAGTTAAAGTAAATGTTTCTAGTTACCTTTTAAATTATTGCATATAAGATACTAATGGCATACTTTTTATATAGTTGCTTCATGTCATTAAAATTATAAGAAAAAAACTAAAGTCAAGTTTGTTCCCGAAATACACATAATATCATTAATTTTAAAGCAATATATAATCAAGGATATATTGGTTAATGCTTAAGAGCACCCATGACAAATGGTGCAAATTAATATTACAGGTGAATTCATAGATTAGTAAAATTCTCTTTTTATTATAAAAAAAAAACTCTTTGATCATTTCCAACCACTTAAAAAAAATTAATAAAAGTAGTTTAAGTGGAAGCAAAATAAAAAGGAAATGAACATTGTGCAACTAGTAAAGATAAAATTTATTTAATCAATCTTATTTATTGGCATTTTCTTTTTATTTCATTGAAAGGTCATAATTAAAAATTTTACTATATTTATAGATATAAAAGATATAAGGACACAATAACATTGCAAAGTGTAAAAAGATGCATTGTAATGATGTATAAATGATAGAAGTTCAAGTGTAGAAAAAGAAATGCAAAGGCCATTAAAAAAAATTAAGGAAAAAGAAAAAGAAAAACCATTTTCATATTAAATCTGAAAAGATACATTGTAATAAGCTTTATCTATTGTTATTAAGAGAATTGATATTAGTAAAAAACAATGTATTTTAAATTCCTAAATGTTATTAGTGATAACAATATATAAATGGAAAAAGGTTTCTAAATATTTATATAAATGATATCTAAAAAAATCTAATATTCAACAATTCTACTAATTGACAACATAAAAAAGTAGAACTTTTGTGTAAAGATATAGCTAATAAAACCTAGACGGTATTACTATATGAATAAGTTATGATAGACAGTAGAACTAAAAACTTCCCACAAATAATTACCTATGACATTTGTACTTATGCATATTATACACTAATGGACTACATGTTCAAATTTATTATATATATATATATATTTATATAGGGATTTTTCTACAATCTCATTCTTATTTTTTACAGGATCAGTATCGCCCTCCACCTTATCCTTATTTTGGATTTATTTAAATCTCAATTATTGAATGAATTGTGAATTCAATGGTTGAGATGTAAAATAAAGTGAATGAGTATTACAATGAAGAATAGGACCGATCCCATAAAAAATAGGGATGAGACTGTAAAATCTCTCATTTATATAGAAAATTGAAAAACTATGGTTTCTATATAGTTTTTATAAATTGTACATATAATTTACACATAACTTTTCATGACCCTAAAGGGAACCTAGTAGGATTGCCTAAAATTTTCATATCATGTGTGCACTCATGATCAGAAAATCATCTTGCAAGTTAGAGGTTGCAAGATTCTAAATAATTAGTCACTAAAGTTTTTATTTAATTAACTTACGACCACATATATGTGACTATAGACATCCGATAAGCCACAGTCCAATAAAACCTCAGAGAATCGGTATCTCCTACCAAAAAATAAGATTCGGTAGTAAAGTTCTAAAACTCAAACTTACTAAAGTTACAAAATTTAAATATAATATATAAGAATTCCAATGAACCATATAGTTTGTTCTTAGAATTTAACGTCTATTCATCTCATCTCGACATTGACACTCAACCCTCAGTTCTTAACCCATGCCCGATTGTCTAGCAACCTGCAAGAGAAAACTGTTGGGACATAAGCTACAAGAGCTTAGTGAGTTAATTTCCCTCAACCACACAGCAATCAAGTCATATAATAGTTAGGTTCAACCAAATGAATGCATAGCAAATAGTATGCCAAACAAATACATGCAGGTGACCAGGTACTGCATGTAACTCAAATTTAACACCTTCCGAAGTCAGGGCTGAAGATTCATCAGTATAGTCAGATCCGGGTATCATATTAGAATTTATTTCATAATAAAACTCTGCGTTTTGTATTTAAAATGTAATGGTACATCCATTACCAGCTTTATCAAAACGAGTTCTACATATGATTGTGAGTAGGTTCACGCAGCCCTCATTCACCCCTAAACGAAGGCTTCTGAACTCGATCCATAGCCAGGCGATTGGCGCCTCCAACGCCTAGTCATCTCACGGGCAAAGGTAAGGTCATATCGTACATGTGCACCGTACGAAATCCATAACAATCAATAATCAACCCAAGTATGGCCTTTCGCTACCTCCGTGTAATGTGACTGGCCGGAATTAGTTATGCTGTGCATGATTTATAAATGATCCAAGTTAACTTTTGTAGTCGAATAAAAGTTAATTCATATTTAATCAATGATCATTCCAAGTCACAAACAATCAATCTATTGAATCTACTATGCAACAAACATTATATAATTGACATCTAAAGTAAATTCACCATTCACAACAATTATCATGCACAAGCATAACCCAAACCCATACACATTCATTTATAAATCATAATTTAGATTCACTAATTACAAGTACAAACAAGTATGGAATTATAAGGAAAAACTCACTCGACCATGATTAGCTCAGGGATTGTAGTAGTCCAAAGGTAAGTCGATCTCGATCTCAAGATCACCTAACATTAGGAACATAGGGAAAGTAATGAGTTTAGGGATTTAAATACCTAAACCAGCATGCTAAACCATACTGTTTACTTAAATCGGTTATTGTTTTACGTCAAATCATCGATTCTAGCTTTTTAACGAATCACGTGTAGCTTTTCATTTTAGCTCCGATCATTATGAACCTATAGTTCATTTTGATCGTTTTCGACTGTATTTTCTCGTAACGAGGTCTGTTTTAGACGTTGTGTCTCCTAGTATAAAGTGTGATATAAAAATATCACAAAAATTATTATTTAAGTTTAAAACTTATAACATATTAATTTTCACTTTTTCTTAACATATTTATGCTTTAATAATTATTCAAATCATATATTTTATATTTTTATTATTTTGAGTATATTTTCCTATTTTTGAGATTTTTACTTTATTATGATTATTATTATTACCTTTATTATTTTTACTATTTTTCATTTTCTTATTTATTATTTCTCTTATGTACTTCACGATTATACATATAATATATATTTTATAATTTATTTTATTGAAAAAAATCTTAAATTACGATATCATATATATATATATATATACACATATACACCTTACATATTTACAAATTTAGTAAATATATTATATGTGCTAATACATATTTGGTACTTATATTATACATTATACGTATTATATATGTATATGTATTTATTGAAAATAAACATACTCCTATATACCTATTCATGTATTTATGTATTGGTATTTATTTAAATATAAGTTTTACATAAGTTTTACATATGTACATAAGTATAAATACATACATATATATTCGGTATATACATATAATTACCACTATTGAGGTATACTACTATATATATATACATATATACCACACGATTATATATAGATATATATATATGTATTCTAAAGTAATTATACATGGATATACATATACATATATATTTACGGTACACACATATACATAGATATACTTATAATTATTTGTTGAAATCTATAATACTAATTATATGTATTCTTAAAAAAAATATATAATACATACTCTTCTATATACCTATGTACATACATGTATACATACACAGTATGCATATATAACTCAATTTATGTGTTTATGCACATATACATGGACTTAGTAATGTTATATGTACAAAATACCATACAAATACTATATTTATACATTTATATACTATATAATATACATCTACACTAGAAAAATAAATTACTTACCTATTGATTTTTGTATTTTTCTTCTTCTTTTCCTTCCTTCTTTCTCTCTTTTCCTTCTTTCTTTTTCTTTCTTTTTCTCACAGTTTGCTTTGCAAGTTTCGGTGCAGAAATTTTTTCTTTTTCTTTTTCCAAATTTTTTTTTCCTTTTATTCAAATAAGGTTAGCTTAGAATTTAAGCTAAGATCTTATCTTATCTTTTGCATTAATGAGAATAAAATAAAAATAATTACACGTGTTACTTTTATTCCTCACGTGGCTGCCAAATTCTTTTTCTTTTCTTCTAATTGTGGTTTCCACGTTTTATGCAGGATAGAAACATGAAAGTAGAAATGGAAGAAGAAAAAGAGATAAATTGGAAATAGAAGAGAAGGAAAACGAAAATTATTAACAAATATGTGTAATTTTTCGAATTATATAAATTATAATGAATCTCCTCGTAGATTAGCTTTCAAAATTTTGTGAAATTTTATCAATTTAATCGGTACCTGGTATAACTATAATTTTTACCAGTTATTATAGCGATTTCGTTATAATTTCATGCAAATAGGGTATTTAGTCGAAAATTACAATCGACTATAATTTTATCACTATTGAAATTTAATTATTTTATAGGTTTATATTTATTATTTTAGCATTTCAAACAAGTTCGGGTTCAATTTTGATTAATGATGTGTAAGTCAGTTTTTAGGATTTTAGTATGCGATTTAGGGTTTTGATCAATTTCTAAGGTTTTTACTATTTATAATATATTTAGATTTATGATTTATTAAATTATTATCTTACTCGGCTTTGATGACTCTTCAAGTCATCTATAGTCTTAGGATTCAATCCTTCTTTTAAATAGCTAAATTTGCGAGGTTTACATAACTTACTGTAAAAGTAAGCTTACAATGGTTGATATAAATAATATAACATTGGTGGTCATATATATAATGGCATAGAGGAAGTATATAAGTAAACATAATGTAAACATTAAGAGAAAAGATAAACCTTCACTATTAAGATTAAACATAAAAGACCCATAAAAGCAAATATAAAAATATGATAAAAAGGTACAAAGGAGAAGAACAATGGAAAATAGACAAATGCTTTAAGGAGGAGAGTAGAATAATTAATTTTATGAAAAAGAAATAAAAGCACCAAGAAAGAGAGTAAAATAAATGGTTTTACCCAAAAAGAGTGGTTAAGAGTAATAAGAGAAAAAATTAAAAAAGAAGAGTTATTATTGAAAAATTTAATATTAAAAAGTATCATGCTAACGAGGTTAAATTGAAATATATGATAAATTGAATAGACGTAACTATTGAAAAAGCTTCCGAAATTTTATATTATAATATGATTGGCATGTTTGATTTTGTTAAATAATTGATATGATTAGTTTTAATAAATAATTAGTATACAAACAGTTTCTAAGAGACTCTGATTTTGATACCAAAACTTCAAGACCTTAGAAAATGAAATTTGATCAACAAACTAATCAAGTAATTCGATGATGAAAGGTTTTTTTTTTTAAAATCCTTTTGCAAAATATGTTATAACTTTTCTTTTGTATTAGCTTCCCAATAGTTTGTTTAATATCAAGTTATTCACTAAGTGTTAGATTTAGATCTACAACTATTTACTTAGATAATCGATTTTATAATGGAGTAGATTAATTTGCTCGTTTACTTTATTAATAAGTTCTTTATTCCTATTAATGGAATCTTTGAAGTTTTTCATTATAAAACATAATAAGAGATTTGAAAACAAAACTTCGAGAATTTTATAAATACATATATATATATATATGTATAAGGTTACAATAAGGGAACTTACAATTTGAACAAAAGAATCTTTGATATAAATTTTAAATAAACTATAGGTAGCTTACAGAGATATTGAATAGGCTATAGAAATTTACAATAAAAAGAAAAAAAAAGTAGTGGAGGAATGAGAATGGTAATGAGGATAGTGATGATAATCTAATGTTTACATGAGGACGAGTAAAAACGGTCAATGCCTTCCTCTCCTCAAAACTATTCTACTTATAATTAAGTAAAGGAATCCTTCTTTGAACTAAGCTGCAGAATATGTATCCTTGAGATGTTATCTTTAAATAAAGCTAAGTAGAATCTGTATTGAAGATTTATTTTCTTAATAAAAGCTAAAGGAATCTGACATTAAATAAAGCCACAAATAACTTTTAGTAAAGCTGTTTAAGCAAAGGAATCTTTACTATAGATTTTTTATATTGATATACTGGTGCTTTTGAAAAAACTATCATGTTTAAACAATAATTTTGAACAATCCTATTTTTTCTAAATGACTTTATTGAACAAAAAAATTTTATTGATTAAACGATGACACACTTTACGCTCTTTATCTCACCTTACTAAACAAGTTAAATTTTGAACAATCACTCATAATGAGAATAATATTAAGAAATGTCAAATTTCATAGTAATCATCCTTATTTTAATTGAGGTTATTACTATCGAAACTAGCTTCATCCTCAAACATCTTGGAGGTTAGTTGAATTATTCTTCTCTTATATTCAATAGAGTTTGAGATCCTCGCCAAGTTCACCGAAACTTACCCTTGTCTTTTAAAAATTCACTATTTTGAACAATGTTCTTCTTTGATTAATCTACATATGCTCAAACCATTCTGTCATCTGCCATTAATACATCGAACTTTTCACACCATTTGATACAGAAAACTCTTTTAATAAATAATTGTTCATAGGACCTACTTCTATGGAATAAGTCTATGTCATGATCCATCCAAGATTGAATATTGCTATTAATAATAAAAATTTTAAAAAAAAGTAATTGATAACATTATCTGCAAAATATTTAAAATCCTTGATGAATTTCTATTAGCAATATCTTTTCATCTTGACTAAAGTAATTGAAACAATTTGCAAACTACATTAAGATTTCACTTTAAGTAGTCTAAAATTGAATAAATCAAGAATAGGAATAATTTTTTACAAAGAAGACGTTTTCCCATACATTGATATAATCATAATAATCGTATGCAAATAGAATAAAAGTTTGAGAAAACATCTTAGCAATCCAAGGCTATTGATTCCATTACTTGAGTGTCAGGACTCTCTTAATCTTGCATTTGCAATAAGTGACTTATCTACCTTTTCCTGACTCATAAGTTGATTCTATGCTATTAGTACTTACAATAATAAATTCATGAAAGACACAATTCTTCCTTAGATCAGTGGGATAGAAATGAAAATCTTTTGAAAAATATTTTTTAACTATTTCAAATGAAGCTTTTTGTGGGAAGTTTTTAGAGAATTCAATCTTGATTGGAAATAATTCTTGACAAAGTTTCTTTTGCAAATAATCTTTAACTTAAACATAGGGTAGTTGAGTTACATAGGTTAGATTAAGTGCATGAAAATGGCTTTGATATTGAATTGAAAAATTAATCATAGATACAAAGAAGGAGCTTTCTACTACACCTAAATAAGTTTTTGGAACAAGAGGTCGGGTTGTTGATTTTGATGAAGTTGATGGAGAAAATTTGATGGCACAACCAGCTTTAGTTTTTTGCTACAACATTCTTTCTTTGAAGAAATTCTCTTGAAAGGAAATCAGTAAGAGAGTTGGATTTCCCTTTGATAAAGTCTTCAAAGTCAAGAATTTCTTAATTAATAGATATCGATATAATTTCAAAATCAAAAGCAAATCAAATGACTTACAATCTAGCAAACATTTGCTTTGACATAATAAGATTTTTAACATATTTAAGTAAAATTTCTTTAACTAGATTACAATATACTCAAATTAAAATTTTCTTTTCAAAAAAGATCATCTTGAAATTTTAAAACACATAAAATTATTGATAAAACTTTCTTCTTAACAATTGAATAATGAGTTTAAGCAATTTACCATATTCCCAAATAATACTTGACAACTTATTCTTGATTACTGAGCAATTGTTTTAATATTCCATCAAATCCTATATCTGACACATTAGTTTCAACTATAAATTTAGCATTTTGATTAATTTTTCCAAGAGAAGGTAGATTTTTTAACTCTTATTTGGTTTCTTGAATAATTTTAGTCATCTTGTTATTCCAAGGTGGAGGATTCTTCTTTAATCTCTAGAATATGAGTTTCACTTTGGTTTTAAGTTTTGAATAAAATCTAAGAAATAATTTAGACATCTTAAGAATCTTTTCAATTACTTTTTTATCTTTCATTTCATTAGGAAATTTTTTAGTAAATTTTGTAGATTTATTTATAGGCTTGATTAGTCATTTGTAAATATCATGGTTTAAAAACCCAGTTTTAGTTTGAAATAATTTTATCTTTTTTTAGAAACTACTAAACCATTCCTTTTGACTATGTTGAAAAGCGTGTTTAGATGTTTAAAATATTAATCTATATTTCTTGAAAAGATTAAAACACCATCTACATAAACTATTAAAAACTTGAGTATGGTGTAAAGATTTCATTCATAATATTTTAAAACTTAGAAGGAGCATTCTTGAATTCGAATGACATTACATTCCACTTGTAATGACCAAAAGGGACCAGGAAAGCAGTTTTATATCTATCCTCCTCACTTATTTGGATTCAAGATTTCCTAGAATCCTGAATTCATATTAAATTTTGAAAAAATCTTCACATCTGTTAATATATTTAGCAAGTCTCTCTTATTAAGTATTGGATAGCTAATCCATTTGAGAACTGAATTTAATGGTTTGTAATTGATAACTGATCTTAGAGCACCTCTTTCTAATTCTAATTGATAACTAGTCTTGATTTGTAATTGATAATTGTACTTGATACCTTATTAAGCTGAGCAAGATCAAGGTGATTTGGATTTTGTAATTAATTATTTATTTAATAAAACTTAAATTTGCTTTTTACAAAATTTTAATAATTCTTGATGCATTTGAATAGGCCTTACCTTTGTAGAGATCTTATCTTTGATAAATCCTTCTACATAAGGTAAATTTACTATGTGCTTTTTTCTTAACCAAAAGACATTAGGAATTTCAAAGCAAATTTCCTTTTCAAATTTTTGTTGTAATATTTTTCTTTTTGTTTAAATTTCCTTTTGATTAAGCTGTGAATTTATTCTTTCTTTTTCTATTTCTTCTTTAAAAAAATTAATATGTTTTAATTATCTTTCGATTTGACTAATCATGTTTTCATTTAAGAAATTGACTTCTTTTTCTCTCATAAGGTAAACAAGTTTGAAAAATATTTCTTTATCTTTAACTTTTGTTTTTGATCCATCACATCTTATTGAAAAAATAAAGTTCCTAGCAGTACTAAATTATTAATATTTTTTACTAAAATAAATGAAGATTTAAAATTAATGCCTTCTTGAATGATCTTGGCATTGGATAATTTATAATTAATATTTAATTTAAATCCATTCGCAGAAACAAATCTTTTTTTATTGTTTTTGATGAAAATTTATTGGGATTAAATCTTCTTAAATGCAGTTTTGATCAACACTTAAATCTCACAAAGCCATTACTTCCATATTAAAATTATTTTTATGCGGCTATTGTTATTTTGACATACAATTTTTGAATATTTATTTTATTAATTAAATTAACATACTCTTCAACCTCTTGATCATTTTCTTTTTCTTCTTCTAATTATTCTTCACCCAAATCTTGAATATTTTGTATTTTTTGTTATTTTTTTATCTAATCTTTTAAATGCATAAACTTAAATTTTAAGTCTTTTCTTACTTTTTCGTGGCATTTATTTCTTCTTGAAGACTCTTTATTGTTACATGCTGTTCCTTCTTTGAAAATCTATCATAAATCTTTTGTAATGAATATCTTTTATTTTTATCTTGACCTTTTTCTTCTTGCAAAGTTATTTCTCTAATTTTGAGCAAATATTCTCTTTATTTTTTTGAATCTTTTATTTAATCAATCATTTCTAATAAAAAATTTTCCTCACTAGTGACAACATTTATTTTTTTATATGAACAAACTTTTTCAAAATAACAATTCAAATCTTCATTGAGTGAATTATCAGAATCACTTTTAATTTCTTGAATACAATCATAATCTTCCCCACTTGATATACTATTTTTAGAATTACTATCATTTTATTATTTTAAGTGTCTCATCTTTAACTTCTTCTTCTGAATCTAGGTTATTAATTTTCTTTAATTTTGAATGCTTAGGAGCGATGTGTCCTTTTATGCCACACTTATAACCTTTTATATCTTTTTTAAAATTTTTATTTTCTGCTTTATAATTTCTATATCTTTTTTAATTTCTATTTTCTCAAATTGTCTTTGATTTTTATGTTTTTTAGTTTTTCTTTTGACTCTTGATAAAGGGGATTGAATTTTTTTAAAACCATATTGATAACAAAACTTTCCTAATTTTCACTTAAGACTATCTTTTTCTTTCTTTATTTTTTATTTTAGTTTTAAATCATTACATAAACT
Organism: Lumnitzera racemosa; assembly: GCA_024138005.1. NCBI lineage: Eukaryota > Viridiplantae > Streptophyta > Magnoliopsida > Myrtales > Combretaceae > Lumnitzera > Lumnitzera racemosa. Next base: position 50,345,114 of record JAMXBC010000008.1, on the reverse strand, counting down.
TAGATCTTCTAAATTGACAATATTGATGAGTTCTCCAAAAGATATGTTTTAGTAATATGAAGTAATATTATATTCTTTAAAAATCTTTTGTTGGACTTTATTTACAAATAGCATTGGAAGGTCACCATGAAGCACTCTTTCCAAAAACTTCCATTACAATCTTGTCTTGAAAAAACCTTAGTAAGAAAAACATCTTTATACCATCCAGAGTCATTTAGAGTTGGACATCTTAAATTTTGAAGAATTTCTCCATTTTTTTCCCAACTCAGTAAGATTTCCTATTAAGTATTTAGTGATTACATAAATTAAAGTTAAACAACATCTTTCATTGACATTGACGCATTATTGATCATTAAATCCTTTTTTACATTAAAGATATATTGTCTTTCATTAATTTTCCCACCATCCTTTAAGCATTCTCGTAAATTCATATACTAAAATTCTTGCTATCTGATTATCGGTATTATTTTGTTATTTGAATGAATTTGATGCAATAATCATTTGATTAAGTATATTTAAGACTTCATGTTTTGCCATCTTGTCTATATTTCACTCATAAATTGCTTCTTCATAATATCTAGCTAAATCTATGTATAGTTTGTCGTTGTACATAGAATTTGAAGGAGAGGGTATTAAATACCATAACCTTTGATTTGAAGCAGTTATGAACCTTTGGAGGTTATTAATTTTATTAATAGTAAGCTTTTGAGAAAATTGTCCTAATAATTCTTCTATGTCTTTATCAATGGTATTGATTACATCTTTACTTTTTATTTCTAATTTACTTAATCTATTTGAAATTTCTTAATTATTTATCTCTTTTCTAAACTTAAAATTTTCAATATCTAGAATGATCATTGGTGGATAAATAGGTTTTGAGATTTTTTAGCATAGACTGTTTTGAATACAGACTTTCCTTTATCTTATTTATCAATTAGCATATTTTCAATTCTATCAATCTGTTGACTAATGGTATAAAGAACTTGATTAGTGTAATTATTTTGAGCTTCTATATCATTTAAGTCTTAATTTTCTTCAATCGTTTTCTTAAATGGAGAAGCTTTGATTGACTCATCCCGAATTTCAATATCTACTTTTTTAAGCAGGGGATGGATTCTTATAATAGGAACCTTTTGTGTTTCTCACTTTTGAGTTGATTTGTTTAAACTTTGAAAAAAATACATCTTATCTAAATGAAAGTTTTCTTTAAGCCATTTCAAAAAAGGTTCATTTCTTCGCAATATAGTTTCCATATCAGAATACCACATCACTCTTATTACATAAGTTTCTTCCTTAGCATATTTCTTGAAATATTTTAACCCATTTTCTTTTTTCTTCTAATAGAAAATTTTCTCTTAAAACATCTTTATTGATTTTAAAGGGCTCTTTTGAGTTCATATTTAATTCATCAATTTGAGAATAAATTCAAGAGTAGGGTTGATAAACTAGTTAAGGAACCTAACATTGGAAGTTTATACCCTAAGCCTAACCGATTCATTATTTGACCTAGGACCTCTGGTTCTCCTTCTTGAGTTTGACTATTTTGAACAAGGGGTATTTGATCCATATTTAATCTCCTAAGGCAGTCTTCCTTCCTAAGAGTAGTAGGTCTCTTGTTTGCAGTTTTAGGAAATTGAATTCTAATGCTTTCTATAAACCCTGTAAATTTTACATTCTAGACTTAAAATAGAATTTGAAGAACCAATATTATTCCCTAGCCTTAATCAAATTGAAGAAATTAAAATCGAGAAAATTTTCAATCGAAACCTTAAAAACAAACTCAAAAAAAAACTAAAGATAAAGTTCTATGAATCCTAATAGCGTACAAAGACTCTAAACCCAAGTACGCATGACCATAAATTAAAAATCCAAATTAAATAAAACTCTAAACCATAAACCCTAGAGCCGTAAAACCTTATATTAAACTTCAAATGCAATGAAAACCCTATATTGAAACATTTCACTTGAATTACGTAAATCACATAAACTCTATAACGAATAGTAGGAGAAATCTACAAATGATAATGATCAATCAAATTAAGTCAATTGAGGTAATAAATTAATAAAATTACTAATTTACCTCAAATTATATATTTCCTCTAAAAGTAATACTAAAATTGTAAGCATACCTTCAAAGCCCTCAAACCCTCATAAACCCCTAAAACGAGAGAAGCCTTAAAATGAATTAGAAACTATAATTTAGTGTCAAAAGCTCTAATTTAATTAATAAATCCTAATTATATAGCCATATATTAAGTAAGTACTAATAATTCACTAAATTGTTAAAATAGCCTTAATTTGCCTTCTAAAATCGTAATTGATTAGTGATAATCAATTCCAACCCTTAAAAACCCTAAATTAATTAGATAAAATAATCTAATAGGCTTGATTAACTTAATTAAAAATGAAAAACCCTAAACTATGTTTAACTATGGTCATCTACATTAGTAATTAGAGTTATAAACTTAAATTGCATTCTAATCATCTACAAGCATCATAATTAGCTAAAGATAATCACAATTAACTATATAGGACAAGATAATTAATTAGGAAAACAAGGGACCACTTACTTTTAGTAGAAAAACTATTGCCTCGATTGGTAAAAATCATAAAAAGCAAATCGATCCCTTCTTATGCTTGTACCATGCAACCAAGAATGGGAGGGATTTGTTCCCTACTACACTCACTCACAATCAACCCCTTTTTAACCCCTCCATCTACATTTTACTCCATCTTCTTCCCTAAAATAAATCCTAGAAACACTCTTTAACACACAATTCAAAAACAAAAGAAAAACAAGAAGGAAGGAAACAAGAGTAAGCTTCTTGGACCTGGCTGCACACCCAAAGGCCCCAAGCTATAACTCTCAACCACCACCTTCAAACAATACAAAACCACTTGCATTTAAATCCTCTTTCATCCCCCTTTCTCTTTAACAAACATCTTTCACCAAAGGAGTTTGTTTCGTTTTCCAAAAACGAAGTGCAATGAAACCCTTCGAATTTCCACTAAGGTAAACTTGCATCTTTTCAACTTTCCTTCTAATTTGAGTTTATGAGCATGGTTCCTAAGCTTAACAACTAAGGGAAAAATTATTAAAATGCCACCTTTGTTTACCATTACATTCCCATACATGTGCATTTTCTTAGATTTTTAGTATAATAAACATGTTACATATAACTTTAGAAGCACATAAGTTGTAATAAGATGATAAGTTGAAGAAAATTAGAAGAATCATCATCATTTCTTCATTCCCATACTTTGGCCAATACATATGTATGAATTTCCTACTATATTTTTTATTTCTCATGTTGATTTTGGTAGGAAATGGTTTTAAGTACATTTTAGTGGCTGTTTCTTACATGTTCTAATAAGTTAAGTACATGATACGTAAAAAGCCCTCAAAAATCATCTTAAACTACCCTAAACATGTTAAAACACAAGCTATAAAAATGTTTATTAATGAGTTAATCACATAATTAATTAAAGATAATTAAGATTTATGACTTAATCTTACAAGATAAAAGGCTAAACAAGATTTATAGTGAGTAATTAAGCTTAAAATGGATATTAGGTTTAGAAAAAACCCACTTGAGACCCAACGAATCATTAGTATCAGATTTGGAAATCATGATAAAATGGGTCATTTAATCATTTTTGTAAACTATTAAGCCCATTGGATTAGGATAAAGTTAAGATATGAGCCCTAAGACATGAATTAGGCCTAAATTTAACTAAAAGGCCTACAAATCGAGCCTTAGGACCACTTAATCACTCATGATCAAATCTGTAACTTTGTGAAAAGTGGATTAAACTTAGGGCCAATGATGGGCTTAAGTCTAAAAAGACAAGTAGGATTGAGCCTAAAGCCTTAAATTGCAAAATGAACCTAAAGAGCCTTAAGAAAACCAAAATACAAGCCTAAATAATACATGACCAGATCCAAACCTAACTTTAAAAGACTCAAATGAAGATATTCAAAAGGCTTATTGAAGTCTAAGGCCCATCCAAGACATCCACTATAGGCCTCCTAATGAGTTGAAGCCTTAAACTTAAGAAAAGAGCTCATTTAAACCCATAAGAGCAACATCAAGGCCTCAAATGAAAATTTAAAGTGTTGGGTATAAAAATTTCACTTACTTAAAAGGAAGCCTAAAATATCAAGTGTAAAAGGCCAAGATAAAAAATTAAGCCCAATGCCTAAAATTAGGCCCAAACCCTAAAGTGACCAAACTTACTTTTTTGAGTACATGAATTTATAAGGCCCAAATTGAAAGTTTCCTAACCCTCAAGGCAAAAATGACCTTACCAAATGAAAGAACACTAAAAAACGATGAAATCAACTATAAGAATACGAAAAATAGACTTAAAATAAAGAAGTTAGAGCAAAAACAAGTTTTAACTGTACTTGGGAATTAAGGCGAGCTTTGGTAATTGGGTAAACTTTTAGGTTTCTGAAGAAACCCTCTTCCAATTACTTACATATACATTATTATTATGTTTTAGGTGGCTTAATTTCTAATTCAAAAGCCCCGAAGTTCAAGATAAGTAAGCAGCGAGGTAAGGGAGTTTCGACAAATTGCCACTTGCTTATATTTGATAATTGTTTGATGTTCCATTACTTGCCCTTGGTTGTCTGTTGAGTGACTGGTTGTTTTGTATGCCAACGTCCATGTAATTACCTTATTAAAATTGGTAACTTTAAATATTTTACCAAATTAACTGAATATACCTGTCACATGTCTATAACCCATTAGTTATGGATTCTAATGTTTATAGCTTGGCTAAGTTTTCTGAAAATTTTGCGAAAAAAGAATTTTGAAATGCATTACAATTCAAAGAAAGATTTATCAACTTAGTGAGTACTCATAGAAATCTCTTGTAACATTTTACTTGTTGAGGCAAAGCTAATAAACCATCTTCAGTTGATTAATAGTGAGTAGCTTGAGTTAGAACTTGCATGGTTTAGCTCGTAAGGCATTGTATGGATTTGTTGATAGTAAGCCCGTGGGGCATTGTATTGATTGTTGATAGTGAATATCCCTAGATAAGATCCACCTAATTGATTAGTATGGTATTCTTGACTAGGGTAAGAGTTAAGTTATATCTATTAGGACAGTACCCACAAATAGCCTCATGTAAGTAAGGTGAGGTACTCCGAGCGATTATGTATGAGGGATAATCGATGTGTAGGCAATATAAATCTACACCTTCCATAGTTTCAGAGCCCCATGGATGTATTACTTACATTCACTGCGTGTACATTCATTTTGTATATAGTTAAACTGCATGTTTGTTAATAACGCTTGATAACTTACTTGAACGGTAGTAGTGAGAGATAAACTTACTGAGCTGTGGTATGTTTAGCCCCCAGCAGTTCCTTTTTGCAGGTAACCAAAAGTTAGGAATGGGCTAAGATCAGAGTGTGGAATGTTCTTATAACAGCTGGATTAGACAGATAAGATTACTTTAGTAGGCTATATTAGTAAAGCTGGATCTTTATAATATTTAGTAACTCTTGATGTTGTAAAAGTTTAATTATCCCATCTTATTGTTTAGTAACTAATTCTGACTCTCCACAGTCTTGATAGACTATGGATTGTTGGGTTACCTTACTTGCTTATATAAATAAGTAAATGTAAGTAAAATAAATAAATACCCTTGGAAACTTAATAGTTAGAGTCTTATAACCTCTTACTTGTAAGGCATTCTTCATATCATGGGTATATACGTAATATAAAAATTTTAAGAAAGACTACGAGGCCCCCTTATGAGGTGTTACACTTTCATTATTAACTCATTAAGTAAGGAAAAGTTTTAATTGAGAAATGCTAGGCCTTACTTCTTTCAAAGTCCATTATTTTGGAAGCGAAACCAAAGCGTAATTGTCCTACTTAAGGTTTGGTTTGTACAAAAAGGGAAAGAGTATTTTGGAGGTTAATACTAACAAGGGAAGAGCTGAGTTAAAATATACTAATGCAGTTCTTATCCCTATTATTATCACTATTAAAAGCCCACAAGGGTTAAGCTAAAAGGCTTAAGTATTGAGCTAGGCTAAGAGCTTAAAATAAATGAAGCCTGGAAGTTATATTCAAATAGATTATGATAGTATAGTGCACTAGCATCATAGGACAATAGCATAGGATGATATCATATAACTAACTTATAGGTAACACATGGATACCTCACATGAATATTCCACTGGCGTATGGGAATGTATTACTATATAAATATTAAAATTCCATTTACAAAATACAAAATGAAAAACACAAAAATATTCATTCCTCCCACAATTCTTGCATTCAAGAATTATCTCCTTCCTACATTCGAGAATTAAGCTTTCTACTTGTTATAATTGGTATCAAAGACTCCTAGGTTGGAGGCCATGGCAACACTTAGCCAAGGTACTGTAGAGGAAAGTTTAAAGGCAATATAGGATACATTGAAGTGCTATAAGATTGTGTATCCAAATAAAATAAAGATATCGTTGAGCTAAAGTCTCAACAAGTTTAGAAGACTGATGCTTTGGCCACTACAACATTGGAGCCAGGAAAAACACCCATGACTGCTATTCCATTGAAGTTAGTATCATTAACATGTTACCAAAAGCACCTATCGAGGCAATAGCTCCAAAGGTGGAATTTCCTACATTCAATGGAGATAACATCAAAGACTAGGTTTACAAAGCAGAACAGTATTTTGCTATCAAAATGACATCAAAGAATTAGAAAGGAAAGATTGCATCCATGTACTTAGAAGAAAGAGCACTTAAGTAGTATTATTACTATACTCGAAATCATGCTGACCCGTCTAATCTTGGTTAGGATGAGTTAGTTAAGGTTATGCAATCTACGTGTGGGGACAAAGCATACGAGGATTTGATGGTTAAACTTAAAGAGCTCAGGTAGAAGGGTAGTTTATAGGAGTACATGGAGGATTTTGAACATTTGACTACCATGATTCAATTACTCGAACCCTACCTTAGCAGTTGGTTCATTGCTAGTCTTAATACCAACATACAATTCCTTATCTGAATGTTTAATCCACAAACCCTACAACAAGCATTTACTTTAGCAAAACTTCAAGAAGCCAACTTACTTTCATCTAACCAAAACTTGAAAACCACTAAAACCCTTTCCACACCAACCACCTATATACAGAAGACCCCATTCACCTATAAATTTACACTTTAACCTATAACTAAGTACGACCTACTTACCTACAATCTTCATCCTCCTTACCTTCACTCCAAAAGCCCAACCAAAAAAATATCAAATATACTCGTAGAATTACTCCTAATGAGCTAGAAGAAAAAAGGAGGAAAACACTATGTTTTTGGTGTGATGAACCTTTTAGACCCAGCCATCGATGTAAAAATGTTAGTGGTGGAACCAAAAGAAGAGGAAGAAGTATCTATTGAGGTGGAGAAGTTAACTGGTGAGCTAGAAACGAATTTGTCCAAACTTACTCTGTGCTCTATGGCAAATAGGAGTATAGATGAAGCTAGATGCAAGAGAATCATTGGCCAATACAAGAAATAAAGTCTTAACATTTTAATAGATACTGAAAGCTCCTTGAATTTCTTAAATTTAAGTTTAGTGAAGAGTTTAAGTTGTACATTCACAATTGTGGCGCCACTTAAGGTTTCCTTGGCGGATGGCGAGACCATGTTATGCTAAGCCAAGGTAGAAGGATTCACATAGATTATGCAAGGATTGACTTTCATGGCTGATGTTCATTTGTTATCATTAACTGGATATGATTTAATTTCAGGAGTGTCGTGGTTAATGGCACTTAGCACAATTCAGTGGAATTTTAAGGCTCTCTCAATGGAGTTTAAATGGAAGCAATAATGGTGTAAGCTTACTGGGGACAAGGAGCATATACGACCTATAGCAAGTGTTACACCCCGAAGTTATAGAGTCGCAACAGTCCCGCCGTATAAACCATTTTATAATAGTAACTGGCCTCACAGTACCTGCCATAGATATGATCTACATAAAGCGTCGATAACTCCTCGCTTTGAAGTAAATAGTCCCATTTAAGTGTTTAACTACAAATATAATAATTATCACAAATTTTTTAATAAACATACATAATTATATATAAAGTCCACAGAACTTCTTAAGAAATTCTACATAAACATAACGGTTCACTAATTTACATAACAACTATCAGCCTTCCAATCTTAAACTACAAAGGATACTCTAGCTACATATCTACTGCTAAGCAAATTGATCCTCACACCCCTACCTTCAAAAAAACTAACATCTGCATAGTTGTAAAGCAGCATAATACTTGAAGTATTCAAAAATCAGGACCTACAAAAGGTTCTATAAAGGTATGAGCAACTACAGCTCAGTAAGTTGAATTGGAGACTCATAAAAGTATACAAACAAAAACAAGATTATTAAGTAATTATTTTAATGCAATGCAACAATTAAATGTTATCACACAACGTAGTTCAGTCTATAGCGAAATCAGAGAAATTTCACTCACTCTAATCTGGGTTGAGGAGTTTTCATATTATACAACAGCTCACAACCAAACCTAGGCTTGTGCAATGAAGACACCACTCCTCCCGCGACTGTCCTCAACCCATTGACTTCACCCTCGCTGCGAGCTCCTCTCCTATCACTTAGTTTGACTAAGGATGAAGAAGGGACCATTATGCAATCTTGCGCTATCCCTTTTGAAGGGGTCGGTATTTGGTTGGAGAATCCTAATGATCTCTTAACGGGTTGCAATGCATGACATTTTTGGTCATTAGAGTTGAATAAGATTAAATTTCATTTACAGTGTTCAAACAATTTCACACCAATTTAATCATAACATAAAATCAATCACATTACAAATTTTAGCATGAATTCAGATACATCAAACACATGCGTAAACTACTTACAATCATAACCATATAAAATCCTAAGTCTTCATATGCCATAAAATAGCACTCTAATACAGTAAGTAATAACCCAATTTACTTAGAATTTCTTAATCACCCAATCACTTAATTGCAAGCCCATTCATCTCTGGGTATCCAATAATACAAATAGATCTTTTTAGTACTTATACTTTAATCATTCATATTCTAAGTTATAATTTAACTCATTTTTCCATGTATACCTATTATTTACTAATGATTCATTCTACCTTATTTCAAGGTTCAGTTTCTAAATTAGATTCTAGTTCTGATTCTGGAATTTTAAATATACTCAAATCCTAATGTGAAATTAATCATATTAAGCTCGAGTATTCTAATATCATATTAGGTCTTAATTTAGTGCTCTAAACTGTTCGGTATACGCTAATCCTAATTAGGGTATCGGATTTATTCTCGATGTGAAAAAATCTTACATTTTTTACAATTACCGAAAATTAAATTTTGTTTTAGATTTACTATATTTTGATTTTTATTATTATATTATCTAATTAAATCTAATTTTTCATATTTCCAATTCTACACGTTCCTAATTTACTACAATTACTACATAATTCCTTCATTAATTACACTTAACACTCCAAAGGCTAGGATTAGGTTTCCACATCAAAGATTAACATCCCTAACCATTTAATTACTATCTAAATCAGTAATTAATGTCTTAATCACCTAATTAACCTAAAATTACCCAATTTTTCTATCATTTTAAGGATAAAAATTTACCTTAAATTTTCAAAAATTAAATTTAAAAAAATGGCTTCATAACATTGTTCTATATCACTTAAGCATTCTATAGAAAAAATTTGAGCTCCAAACTACACTCCTAAGCCTATTTATTTCTAATCCTAATCATGCTCGGTTTTACTTAATTTCTTAAGAACCCTATATTTTCAAATGTGATTACACTTAATCACCCATTTTCCTTAAATCTACATACAATAAAACCTCAGAATAATAAATTTCATAATTTTCTAGGCAAATTAAATAATTTTATGAAATTATACAAAATTGGAGCAGATGAGTGACTCATCCTGTCCGATGACTTTTGGCCTTCCAACCCCGATCCAGGAGTATCGACCGGTCCAGGCAGTGGGTCTGGAGTGGGGTAGTGATTGTGGCTCAATCCCAAGTGGTGGTGGCATGTGGGTTCGGCTAGTTCGCACCTACTGTACAGATTTCTTTCTCTTTTTTTTAACCTTAATTTTTCTCTTGAATATTCGATACTCTCTATTTTTTTCTGATTTCTAACTGTCTAAAGGAGCTCTGTGATTTTTTTCCTATTTATAAAGCTTTGTAGTAATTAATGTGCATTTAATTGGACAAAACATTACCCAAACCCTTAATTTTTACCTTTTGTGTTGCTTAATTTTGATTGGGTAATTTTTATTCTTCACTTCTTGACTTACCACAACCAAATCTACCTTATTCCTGATTCCTCTATTTTTTTTTTCTTAATTAATTAATAATTTTCTTTAATTATTTAATAAGTTTTTAGACAATTTAAGTAATTTCGCGTATTTTTATCTACATGTAAATGCATGTGAAGTACATATGAACATTCCTAATTATTATTGAAGTCATTCTATGATTTTTAGTATACATATAATCTATCTCTAATAATTTATTAGTTATTAGATTACACTTTTTGCCTTTTCGATAATTAACAATTATTATACTTAAAATTTAAAAATTTTATAGTTTTCTATTTTATTACTTATTTTCTCAAATTCAAGTTTACAAGGTCATTTTTACTAATATTTCTATCTATAGTTTATAATTTGGGTTTGATCGGATCCTTTAACCGATCGCCCTAAAGTTTGTATTCTAAGTTCAATCCTAAGATCACTTTACTTAACTTTAGGGCTTATAGCAAGTAAGACTTTTTCAAAAATCTTGAATACTGAAACTACATTACGGTTTCAACGTAGGGTAGTTTGCTGTCATAAGATTGATGATAATAGAGTTTTTGGTTAATATTTGTAGCTTGAACCATTTAATCTATTAAAGGAATATCATGATCTCTTTAAAGATTCTAGGGTTTTGCTTCCTCTAATGTTTTATATTCTTTAATTTACTTACCCATTTTCTTGCCTTTGTCTTGTTCTTAGTTTTTGTGATATCTAAATTCTTATCAATCTTTTCTAGGTTCTCACTCATATTCCTATTATGTATCTCTTAAAGTTCTTTCAACTTCTACAAGTATTCTTTCTCTAAAATGGCATTTGTAATATAACTTCTAGCTCCCTTTTTCCAATATCTTTCATTGATCTACCAATTATAAGGTACATTTTGTGATATGTATTTATGTTCTTACCAAGAGTATGGAAAATCCTCTAATTAATCTTGTTATTCCATAATAGTTAGTCTTCAAGTTTACCATAATTGTCCACTAAATCCTCTAAGTCAGATTCTATTATATCCTCTGAGTCAAGTCATACTCTACTTTTTTATTATCATAAGCTTAACCAATCCGTACTTTACCATTAAACCATAACTATATCCTCGATTTTAGTTGCACCCTAACTCTCATCCTAATCCTTCTAAACGTACATGTTATCAGAGCATTGTCAATCTTTGCTAAGCTTCATAAAGTATACATCCTTCAATTTCACCATAATATAGTAGCACAACAAATAATTTATTATCACTTGACTCTATAGTTCTTAATAATTCATAAATCTCTATGTGCATTATAACGAGAGCATAGAAGTGCTCCTACATCCTTCAATTTCACCATAAATTTGTTTAAACTTAATGACTACTATTTAAATATGTGATATAATCATAAGCACTAAACCTACCTTCAATAGCTAAGATTCACTAAGTGCTCCTATAGCCTTCAAACATTACTACTAACATTACCACTTTGATTACTTTTAGTAGTAATGTTAGCAATTATATCATTGAAACCTCCACAATTGTAACCTCCTTATTTATCAAATACCGTCTTCACCACAGCAACAGTAGTAATACAAATTTCTACTTATCCTTTAGTACTCCCAATCATCCAACATGTACATTATAATTCACTTAATACATATACGAATTTCATATAATTTCACCAAAACATAGGGTAACACTCAATCAATCCATATCAAGACAATTCCCATAAATAAACCTTACAATCCATAAACATTTCATCACCAAACACAAAGAAGTTAATGATTCAGAACTTAAAGGTATACACAACATAAGAGAGATTAGCATTTACCTGTTACTCGTTATGGCTTTTCATTATATACTATCTCATATATATAGATATATGTATGTATGTATGTATGTATATAGTCTAAGTCTTTTACATACTACTTATTTTCCCTACTTTCAATGTCCTTAAAGTATTCTACTCATTTTAACTATAATGTCTTAAGGTTAGTTCAAGTTAGTTCATATGAGTCGTGCTATAAGCGGATTTCCGAGGACCATGCTCTAATACCATCTTGAACTGTCACACCTCAAACTAGAGAATCGTAACACCCCTACAGTGTAAACCAACCTAAGCTAGAAGATAGCCACTAACATAGGTATAGTTTACACCAAGCTTCTACCACTCCGCAACTTTTAATCATCCAATTCAATATCTTTTTGGTATCAACCTATGATGTAGCTTTCTAAAATAACTTTTGAAAGAGACTCCGTAGTATATAAGTTTGAGAAGAAAACAAGTTTTATAAATAACTTTAGAAAAATGTCACGATAAGGGTTTATAAAAGTCCATAGGATTACAAAACATAGTATCAATAACTACAATGGAAAACTAAAGGGTCACTTGAGGAAAACCTATTAGTTTTCTTAAGGGTTAGTAAAGTCAATCAACAAAATAAGAATCTAACAAATTGGTCTTGTATCTCATTCCCTGACCCTGTTCTCTAATCTTCCAAAACTTAGAGTAATACCAGTAATTTTACTGGGAAGGCTGCAAAATAGCTATAGGAGTATGAGTAACAACTTGCTCATTAAGTGGGTAAAAGACAATAGTACATATCCACTATCAAACAACCAAGGTTTTCAAGCAAGGTTAATCAAATGCAATGCATTTTCAAGCAAATGTCATCAAATGACGTTAACCAGTCATTGTAAGATCAAGGAATTGCACCCATTCTAATATGGGTTTCAAGGAGTTTATCATCACACACTTCGTAAATCAAAACCAAATTGAGGCTTATACAATAGAGAAACATGCTCCACTTGAGAGTTCACTTTGAAGCACGGTCTCTAATCTTGTTGCGACCTCTTTTACTAGCACTTCGTTCAACCATAGGTAAGGAAAAGACACTTTTTACTATCCTCATCGAATAATCTGTGTTTAGCTCGAGAATCCTAGTCTGTCCCTTATTAAGTTGTGATGTAAGTTCGGTTACAAGTTAAGTCCAGTTTGAATTAGCTTGCCTCTTAAGGTGATTAAGCAATTTTTACATAATTCAATCAACATAATACCATGAGGCAACCAATACATAAAATCTAACACTACATAACAACAATAGAATACCCAAGCACATGCACTGCACATAAACAAGATAATAACTTACAATCACAAACATAACACATACTAAAGTCTCTAAGTATTCTTAAATAATACTCCAAAGTATGATGAAATATTGATTCCGCTTACCTAAAAATCAATCGCTTGCTAACTTGATTGTTCACTTGTCCTTGTAGGTAATCCCTTGATGTTTATCTTGAGGTAATACTTTATTCTGTATATAATTTAGGAAATATTGCTAATTTACTCGTTTATAATTGAATTAGGTCGATTAGTTGTTGGTTCATAGCTTACACCCTAAGTATTGGAAGTTTAAAAAAGTACTATAAGTTTATGTTACCTTTCCTTAAAATATTTAGTGGAAAAGCTTATGAGATATCCTTTACTCTACTTAGGTATTGAAGTTCACCATAGATTCATCCTCTATGTCAATCTCTAAGGTTAGTAGATCTCTAAGATTTTCAATAAACACTATTTGAGCTAAGTTTTAAGTTGAGTAGTCATTAAAGTTCTTAAACTAGAAGCTTCTGAGTTATTTTTTGACTAAGTTGTTGAATCTACTAGAATTTAAATTTCTTAACAAAAACCCTCTAAAATATCATTTGAGTTCAATTAGCTTCATAATTTCAAGGAATTTACCTTCTTAACTTTCCTTAGAGACCCACAACTTAAAGGTTCCTACAAATATTCCCTTTAACTTAACCTCTAAGGTTCCCCTATTTCATCATTCGCTCATACTCTTGCTTCTAATTTAGCTTCTGAGTGAATATCTAATAGAACATATGGCCCCTTACTTCTTCTAACATGCCTTCTAACTTTGTTATTTATAGAGTTTTTAATAAAATCATCCTCCGCTTCCCTTATTTTTACCTTTTAGTTATCATTTTTCCTTTTAACCTACTCTTTGAGTATCAATCTAGTACAAAACTCATTTCCATAATCCTCTGAGTTATCATTTTCTCTTAACCAACTTCATATATTTAATTGATTTATTCATATCTCTCCTAAGTTTTAGTTACAAGGACTTATTTTATACCTCATTTAGCATCCCCCTGCTTCATTATTCCTCAAAATTCTCATCTAACACATCAACATTCCTCAATTCCCTAATTCTCATACTACGAAGTTATGCATATAAGATGCATATCCTTGATTTTTTTAACTTCCTTCGATAAAACCCCTTTTAAAAATATCCATATACTACAAAATACATCAAAAATCAATGAAGCTTAAAATCTAAGTGAGGTGGTTAAAGAAAATTCCATCAATTTCATTAAAAATGCCATTTTATTTATAATTTAGGGGCCTAAAAATTATGAGAAATATGGGAAATATGTTTGTTGCAAAACTTTACATAGTGATGTAATATAAATATAAGGTAGTTTATAGATAAATTTTAAGATCGAAGCTACATTGTTCGACTCATTTATTTTGATATCAAAAATATCTCTATTTCTTAAGAGTGTATACTGTAGTTACTAAATTTTTACATAACAATATTTTTCCTAGATTCTATACATAAAAAAAATATGTAAGAATAAATTTTTGTATAGTTTTCTAGGTGGAATTTATATTTTCAATAATTTAACAAAATTCGAACTAAAATACAACCCTCCTCAAAAACCTTAGCTCTGGCCACCAATGGATAGTCTAAGTGTGTCAGTTAACCTAAATGATGAATCTACTATCACAGAGTAGTGGTCACTTGTTCCTAATACCTCCCTATCCATACCTACTCCATCAAGCTTAGACTACTTCCAATTTTTCTACATTTTTCCTAAATTCCTTTTTGTGTCTTTTAATCTTCAACTTATTTTCCCTAACTTCTTACTTACATATGAATTATGATTGAAAGCTTCCTGGAATTTTTTGAAGCTTTTTTAAGTGGGTTTTATATTTTTTATTCTCTCTCTTCTTTGATATTGAGTATATATATTACATGTTTTGCTTTATTAGATCACCCACACCAATCTTCATTCTTCTACACATCCAATCTAGGAGATAACCAGCTATCTTATAAATGTTCATGAAATTTTATTATTTTTCTTTATTTATTTTACCTTAATTTAAGCTTAATCGGGTAATTTAGATAATTATAGGTACATATTATTATATAAAAATTACATACGAGATATATATAATTACTCTACATGTCATTTTATGTCCGTAATATTTTTATTGCATATATAATTTATCTCTAAATATTTATGTAAGCCTCTAAAAATCGTAGTTAGGACAACCGAGCCTAAATTTAGGACCATCAAGGAAAAATTATCTGATTGAGCCCAAACTTTACAACTAAGATAGAAAAATTAGTTAAAGTGACTCGGTAAAATTAGATTTTGAAAATAACAACCCAAAATTCCAATTATAATACTAAAAGTATGGTTTTTTAATACAGTACCAAATTACTAGAAACCACTAAAATCATACTCGAAATATGACAAGAACTTAGAGATAAGTTAATTAAATCATCAAATGAGATAATATAGTATAATTTACTATATGAACATATATAATATTTATGAATATACTCAATATAAATAATAATTATACTCGCAAGTTAACCCTAAATTACTTAAATGAATATATTATGTGTTGGATTATGAAAATAACTAAGAAATATCTATTAAAAATAAAAGTGATGTTGGAAACATAATTATACAAGTATAGTTATATACTAAACCTGATATATACATAGGATATATATACTCATATATTAATAAAATCACTAAATATTAACGTATATATAGAATAATAATCTATTAAATTAAAATATCTACACAAACTCATCTATATGGCTAAATCATACCTAGATTTGATTAGAGAAAAACGTGGCATCACCAATTCAAATACATAAGCTAAATCAAAAGCCAAAAACCTAGGATGATGACACCACCTACTAAAGAATTTATAAGATAAGTATGCATTTACAGAGGAAAAAATTCTGGCCACCCCTAACTAGTATAAAATTAGTTTCAAGACATAACTTAAATACTTTAGAACCTAAAGCATCTAAAGAAAATCAAAGGAAAAAAATTTTAGAAAATCAAAACATTTTAGAAAAATTATTCAAAAACAGAGCTGGAACTGAGTTAAGATAGAAACCGAACCTACCATAAATCAACTTTGGAACTCAACTAGCCACCACCAGTCCATACTACACCTTGGTCATCCAATAAACCCCCACCACCCCACGGCTACCAGAGCACCTAAGAAGAGCTAAATTAAATTTATGCTGTGTTTTTCGATTATTTTAAAAAAATAGTAAAATCACCCAAAAAAATTATGGAAAAATTTGTATTTAAATTATTTCATGCATTCTTTTGTGTGATATTTTTATTTTTGAAAAAAATTGTAATATTTAATATACTTACTTAAGGAAATCACTATTCATCCAAATTTTAACTTTCAAAATAAATATATCAAATTATGTTGATCCTAGCTTAAATTTTTTATGTAAGATATACATGATATATAGATAATTTCTATGTAGCCTGGTTTTCTATTTGAATATATTTATTGCATTTTTCAGCCTGAAAATAGCTATAAATTAAGATGAAAATGTAAAATAAATAGGATTTATGAAATTAAATGGTGAAATTGACCTAACTAATTTCTAATGAAGTATAATGATGTTAGGATAGGTTGAAAATAATTTTGTACAAAAAAATCATATTTGGGTAATTAAGTGTAAGTTAGGGTTAAAATCGTAATTTTGAATATATAGGCGATGAATTGATAGCACGAAACTAAGGGATGGCTAAATTCCTCATATTTTTAGGAGTCTATAGAAATTTTTTAGAATTATTTAATAACCCAAGCTATTTATTACGAATTTATGTACTAAAATGGCTTAAATAATGAACCAATACCTAATTCTAGTAATAATAAGTTAAAATATGATAACTAGTTGAATAAAAACTATTTATATGTGTATTGGTCAGATTGGATAAAAAGTATATTTCTAATATATTTAATTATATTTTAATAACTAGGATACGTTATAAGAGCATCAGGGTTAGATAATACCTATATTACAAAAATATATTAACAAATTAGGCAAAATATAATTTAATAACTTAAAGTGCATATAGTACGATAATATTTATTTAAATGCTATAAGTGTGCTAAAAACTCGAATTACCCATTAAAAGTCATCTTTAAAAATGAAACCCATAATAAGTTTCGTTAGATTTGTACAAACCCAAAGAAACTATTTTTACTAAAATCGAAAAATCTTAAATAATATAACGTATAACTCTATAATATTACTAGAATGTACGTATTACGATAACTTTATCAGAATTGAAACGTAATTTAACCAATTAAAAGTACATTTTGATACAATCAAAATAATATATTATATGTAATAGTATAATTACGTATATTATTAATAATTAAAAACTTAACACGATATATATAATATAATAAAACTATATATTATTATGATAATATACTATATATATATATATAACCATTTTAGATAAAACCTTAATATTTTCGTAACTATTACGAAAATTAAATTTAGGTTTTATGTATATAGGATTCTCTAGTGGTTAAACTGTTAACAACCCGAGTTTTTCGTAATAAACATCTAAATAGGTAAGTTGGGATTATAGCTTTATCGCTTGTTGGAATACCATATTAAAGTATTTGGAGACTCGAGAGTACTACTATTTGTGCTTATAATTAGTTGTTTATGTGCATGCCATGCGTGTATGTGATATTCAATTATGATAGGAGTTGCACTCCTTAGTATACTGTTTTGGATAGTCACATTGTTTCTGCATTGTATGAACTTGCTTAGTCATCCTTGGTTACAACTAATGATTATTTGACTACAATGAAATTGAGCATGCATAACACCCCTTAGGGAAAACGATTAAGAGTGCTAAGCCAAATATCGACTTTCTTCGATGATGATAGCTAAAATGGTCATTTTCCCATCGTTAGTCGAACTAAATGACAAGCGAGGAGGTCGCAACAAAGGTGGGTGTTGTGGTTCTAAGGCAGTCACGAGAGAAGAGTATTCTTCATTACATAAGCTCGAGTTTAGTCTAGTTTGAGTTGTGATAAAACTCCTCAATCTGGGTTAGAGCAAATGTAATTTCTCTAATCTTAGAATGGACCGAATAACATTGTACGATGTTAATAACCTTGCTTGTGAGTGTTTGGTATTCTTTTAACTCCATCCCGCTTATTAAACTAGTTGTGTTTATACCCCCGTAGACTCTTTTATAGGTATTGAATGAAAATTAAGATGTTCAGATACCGTCACCTTAAAGTTATTGTGCTATTGATTAGGAAAGTAGGGAATGAATAATCAACTAAACTTAGGCTTTTAACTTTTCTTTTAAATTTTGAGGAAACCAATTAGGAATTCCCTAGAATGCGTACTAATTTCCTAACTTATTTAGATAGTTTGCAAAACCTGTGATTTTTGGTAAACTCTGATTGTAAGTTATAACTCTGATATGAGACGTTTATATAAGTACCATTGTATTATGAGACAATAGGTTATATAGAACAAGTATTCTATAAAGCTATACTACATGTTTAATTACTCATAGGTATCAAAACAGATACTTCAAGCTGATTGAGTCGTATACACCTTGTGTGAACTATATCTATGATAGCAGCTCTGAGGTTAGATGAGCCTATTTAATGCGACTCTGATAAATATTACATAATATAATTAAATTGCACTAATTTAGCCATATTGTTATTATATTATTACATTTTTAGTATGCGAGTCCACAAGGCATCTTCAACTAATGTTTCAAATCTATTTGTAAATTTTTAGGTCATTTAGATTAATTTCACTAATGCCCTAAATTACTAACTTAAACAATTATGTGAAATTACAAGGCTAACATATACAGCCTTATAGATATTCGACATTAAAAAAAAATGTGCTAGTAGATATGATAAAAGAAATGTTAGATAGTGGAGTAATATAGCCTAGCCATAGTCCATTTGCTTCACCGGTTGTACTAGTGAAGAAAAAAGACAGCACTTGGTAAATGTGCGTAAACTATTGTAAGCTTAACAAGTACACTATCAAGGACCGTTTTCCTATTCCCATCATTGAGGACCTTTTTAATGAGTTAAGTGGTACTAGCTATTTTACCAAATTATATTTGTGTTTCAAGTTATCATCAAATTAAAATGTACACTGAGGATGTTTACAAAATTGCTTTTAAAACACATGAAGGGCATTATGAGTTTGTAGTTATACTGTCATGTCCCAAAACAGTAGAGTCATAATAGTTCCACCATGTAAACCGTTCTAGGATAAAAGTTAACCTTACAGTTGTTCTTAGACCTAATTTATACAAAGCGTCTACAAGTAACCCGTTTTAAAGTAAATAGTTTATAAATTAAACATATTATTAACTTACGAAAATATAAAATTATACATACTAAGATTTAATAATCTAATTTTACTTATTCAAGTAATTCATTAATTGATATCAAAAGATTTAAAGATAAGGCCCAAACTTTGAGAGTGTAACTAATCCTTAGTTTTATAACTTCATTCCCTAAGATTTAGTAGTTACTAGCTTCAAAGTAATTAGAAACTGCTTCCTAACTAGTACTTACAACAACATTTATAAGGATGTAAGCAATCAACCACTCAATAAGTAAGGACGGAGACTTAAAACTATGCATCAAACACAAACAAGATTATCAACCAGTTATTTTAATGCAATACAACAAATAAATGCCATCACATAACGTTTTCTAATCCATCGTGAGATTAGAGAAATTGCACTCGCTTTAATCTAGTTGAGGAGTTTAGCATACATTTCAACAACTCATGACCAAACCTAGACTTATGCAATAGAGACATTACTCTTCCTATGACTACCTTCAAACCATTGACTTTATCCTTACTGCGACCTTCTCTCCTGTCACTTAGTTTGACTAAGGATGAAAAAGACACCAATTATGTTATCCAGCACTATCTCTTTCGAAAGGATCGGTATTTAGTTGGTGAACCCTAAACGTTTCTCTAAATCGATTGAAATGCTTGATCAGTTAATTTTGTAAGCCATATATTATTAAGTCAAGTTAAGGTGATTGGTCCATATCACATGATATAAAACAATTGCAAACCAATACAACAAGCCAATAATACACAGTACATTCAAGAATACATATACACAGGCATGCGTACATTCAAGCTATTTAACAAACACAATCAAATATAATCATAAGCCTTCAAGTACTATAAAACAGTACTCCAAAATACAGTAATGTATTGATCCCAAACTTACCTAAAGTCCTCGATTTGCTCACTCAAGTCCGATGTGAGTCATATTATCGCTACTCGCTCTTATAATATGAATATCGTTTTTAGTATTTATACCCTTATTACTTATAAGCTTTAAACCATTATTTTTAATTTAAATTTATAATCTTGTTACTTTGTTGTTTAGGTTTCATATTACATATAATCATAATTTTATTAAATATATTTATCATTCTATTATATATATGCATGTTGAATATATATCATCATTTCTATATTACTTATCGTATAACCCTTGTTATATATAATAATTGTAACATAATGCTATTAGTGAAAGTATCATTTAATAAGTAATATATGTCTATAACGTATATGTGTGTGTATTTTTCAAATAGAACTAACTATATTTTAAATATTATACAATATGTAATTTATCTTATACGTGAAATCATCATACTGTGCCATACGTACTAACAGTGGGATTAATTAGACACCTTCTGGAATGTATCATTGATATATTTATGTGTGTATGTGAGAAAAATAATTCATACAAATATATATATTTAACTAACTCTTTTTATAAGTTATTAAATGAAAACAGTAAAAATTTAACTATCACACCTCGTTTAGTTCACTAAATAAAATAAGGAAGAATAGAATTACAAGTATGTGAGAATAGAATGGATGTGTAATACATATGAGAAAGGGTATTACAGTGTTTAGTTGAGTGTTAAATTGATCGGTAATAATAGATGAATAGAAGCTAAAATACCTAAACTAACCCTACTAAGATGAATAAGAAAAACATAAATAACAAATTATTGAAAAAAAAAACAATAGTGACTTTCTAGAAAATCTAAACTTCACATCACCATTCTAAACTAGAACCTAAGCAAAGCATTTCTAGAAACCTTAATCCCAAAGTTACAACACTACGCCAATTTGCAATGAAATCACTACGTATGCCATCTAAATGACCATTAGCTACTACCATCCGTCATTGATAGTAAGTGATGAACTTGGCGAAGCACGTTGACATGATAC
Organism: Lumnitzera racemosa; assembly: GCA_024138005.1. NCBI lineage: Eukaryota > Viridiplantae > Streptophyta > Magnoliopsida > Myrtales > Combretaceae > Lumnitzera > Lumnitzera racemosa. The sequence continues at coordinate 50,323,391 of JAMXBC010000008.1, read as the reverse complement.
TTTATGGAGCATCAGAAAAGTGACGTATGTGATTCGAAAAATTCATGTGATTTGTTTTTGTTATGTGAGAGATGTATGCATAAGTGGATCTTCTTCTTTGATAAAGGTCGACACATTAGGGGGGTGAGATAGTTGACATTGTCGATGTACTCGAAAGGGTTCTTCCACAGAGTCAGATTTTGTTCTTCCTCGATCTGCGGTTCCGATGTTGTAAATGGAGAAAAGGGTCTGACTTCAATATTTACATTTGGATTGTGTTTTGTTTACTAAGGGTAGTTATTGTAATTTTGATTGTTATTTTAGGGCAGTGAAGGGAAAAAAACAAAGAAAATATACTGAATTGTGATGTAAAGATTTCAGGTGAGAATGAGGATTTGACAATTACCTGCAATAGAATTTCCTTTCAATCCTAATCCGGTGTGGCAATAGTTAACTAAACATGAGAATAAAGGTCCTGTAAGGAATGAAGCAGGAATGGAGAATCTATTTCCCCAAGCGAACGAAGCAGCAATATCTTAAGTTTAAAATTCGAAGAAAAAAAATTTATGAAATTGTACAGATAAAATACTCCATTTAGAAAAACAATGGGATTATCGATATATATTTTCTATGACTATTAAATATCGATTAAAAGAAACAATATTTAAAATTATGAAAACAAAGTTACTTCAAAATATTGAACACTAAAAAAATTAAATCTTCTATTCTCTTTTCTTCTTCTTCTTCCTTCTCTTCTTTCTTTTTCTTTTCTTCATTTGTTTCTTTTTTCTCTTTTCTTTCTTCTTTTTGTCTCTCTTCCTTTCTCTTCACTCTTCTTTCTCCTTGTCTCTCTTACTCACCTCCTTCCTTTTCTCTTTCTCATTTATATTTATAGCATGCTTCACCACCTTATTCAAGGTGGTTAAAGTATTATATATTTTTTTTTTTATTTGTCCAATTTTACATGACCTTTCGAATATAATTTTATCATGATTTATTATTTATAAATTTTTATAATATATTTTAAAAATAGTAAGACATTATATTATACATCTAATTTAAATTTTCTATTCTAGACTAATTAAAATTTAACTCGATAAACTTTACTTTATAATCTATATATTGATTGTATTTCACCTTATTTTTTAAATCTGAATTTACAACACTATTCCTTATAACTTTTGGATAACCTATATGATCATTTGATCTTATTTAGAACTAATTTTTGCCGGTCTTATGCTCTAAGGTAAAGCCTTAATTGCACTTTTCCTTAATATATGATATATATAGAGAGAGAGTGTAAACCCTACTTTTAGTAGGCCTAAGACTTGTTTAGGAGTACCTCCCGAACGTTCCTAAAGATCAACTAAACCAAAAAAACTTAAGTTTATATTTAGGAACAAATTAAATTTTTACAATTCAAAAGCCAATTGTCAATTCAAAAGCTAATTGTCGATAAAACCCGAGCTTGAAGAACTGCGAGCTCTAAAGCTACTTAAAACCCTAAACCTTAAGACCATTAAGGAATTTTAACCATAAATAATTAATCGATAATTTAGTTTGAATAATTTTATTCAACTTTATAAAATTTCACAATTCTACAAAAATCAAATCATAAATCACAAAACAATGTAAGATGAAAATCCTAAAACAATTTTCTATAAGGCTATGCCCTTATCTTCATGCATAAGCCTTACACCATAAATAAGTAGATCAACCAATCACCTTAGATAACTTATCAATTGAGAGTTGGAATCATTTATCAATTGATAACTTATCAAAATCTAGTGATAAGACAATTTCCTTATCACCTCTTCACTTATACTACATATGGACAAATTTTCACAAGAAATCATGAGCTTAACTTTAATAAAGGTGACAAGACCACTCCATGCCATTAAAAGACTTCCCATGGCAGATCTAAAAAGGGGAGAAAGGGGGGCCATGCATTTGTCATTCACCCATCAATCACTTCCTCTTACACATCACTATTCATCCCTTAATGCTTACATCATCAAGAGTTGCAATTGTTGACTTTTTGTAAGCTTTAAGACAATACTTTCAAGGCATTTAAACACTCCTTCTCTCTTCATTCCAACCGGCTGCACTCCTCCCCATTTCTCTTACTTTTAATCTCACTTTCACTTCATCTTTCTCTCTTTTAAAACAAACATAAAAAGGGGAAACAACTTTACCCCACAAAATCCATTTTCTTCCATTTTGAAGCTTCAACTCACGGCATTTTTTTTCTTTGTTCATGTGCCATTTTCTTTCATCATTTAAGATCATCTAAGACCATTAGAATCTTTCATAAACCCCTTTCCAAAAGACCAAAGAATTCGGGTTTCAAAAAGGTAAGCAAAAAGGAGGAAGCAAAGTTAAAGGCTTAAGAGGAACCTTAGTGCACAACCACCAAACTTTGCGTTAAGGACGAGTAAGTGATTCTTGTGATGTGTGGATTAATATTTATGTTAGAAGACTTGGATTTTTTGAAGATATGAGTAAAGTTTGAGTTGTTATAGCACAAAAATTCGTTTTAAGAAACAAACCCTAAAACCATTACATGAAGTTGAAATATGAGCATGTAAAGTTGGTGTTTTGTATGGACATTTGTTTAATGCTTTGAATGGAAGATTTTAAGCTAAGGAAATCTTGAAATGAGAACTTTGATGAAGGGTAAGCATGCTGGACGTGAAGGTTCCATGATCATTTGAATGTTGATTTTGTTTCCATTTAGTTAAACATGCTCAAAACTAGACTTAAGTTAAGGAAAAATCCATCACATGAAGTTTTATGAAGAAATCAACCTTGTATGGCATGAGCTATGATATGGAGGTTTTATGAAGTATAAGATCTTTTATTTCTTTATGTGGAGCATGAGTTAAAGGATCATTTGATGGAAGGGAACTTAAGTTAAGATTTATACACAAGTAGTTAAGTGCATAATCTATCACCTACACTTAAGGAAATGATGAAACAAGTTGAAAAACCAAGTAAGGACCCCTTAGGACCAACATGAACAGATCTGGAACATGGGTAAATGAGGCCTAAAAATATGATAAAAGTGAAAGAACAAAGTGAAAGGATTAACCAAAGCAAGTATGATTAGCATACACCTAAAACTCAAAACCGGGCCTAAAACTCTCAAAACAAGCTTAGAACTCTAAGATGGGCCTTCAACAAAAATCTGACCAGCAACTTAAAGAACCAAGAGAAGTTGTTTTGAAGCCCATAATAAATCCACCTAAGGCCCCATAAGCCCACCAAAGTCATTAACCTTAGTTGAACCAAAAACAAGCCCATTTGATAACTTAAGCTCACTAAAGGGCCCAAGAAGTGGTTGTTAGCCTTAGGAATATAAATCAAAATTGTAAATCTGATCTCAAGGAGTATTTTAAGCTTAGGATAAAATCTAAAGACCAAGCCCAAAGGATTCCTCAAGCTATCAAAAGCCCATTTACCAAACAAGGCCCAAAAACACTCCAACACATGAGGAACGCTACTGTTCTGACCCATGGACAGAATTTCATACCTCATTTCGAAAATCTAATCTTACCACGTTAAAGTACACTCGAAAACGATGAAGATTGACTATAAGATCATAAAAATCGGATTTAAAACGAAAAAGTTATACGCGATTGAACTTTAGGTAAAAACCGGAAAAATTCCGAGAACTAGCTAAGAATATAACTTAAGAAAAATTTACATAGTTTCTTAAGTTTGCTTCAATTCCTTATAAAAATTATTTCAATGACCAGGGGACACTGTTTTCGGAGACGACTTACCTCCAGACTACTTTGATTGAACCACATGGCAGAGTGAGTAAATTCCCGATGACTCTTTACTTGATTGTGCTTGTAAAGTAGATGTACCTAATCTTATATTTATAAATTTGGATGCTTGTGGGATATGGGAGATGCATGTGTATGAAATTATGGATGAGTGTGATGACTTGTTAATTATATATAATAATTGGGAATTGTTTGCATGAATATATACTTGTGAATTGTATGGAATGAAATTGGTTGATCACCCTGAAAATCAAGTTAATCACTTATATGATTAAGAACTCAAAATGAATCATGCATTCCCCATATTGCATACGGATAACACCGACTGCCGCTTCACGCAGAAGATGGGAAGGGACTCACAGGAATACGAGTTTCCTGCAGGATTGGGCACTAGCTATGCCATCATATATATTGAGTCTCTGTCTTAAGCCGATGGGCTTACTAGGCGCTAGGAGACGCCAACCGTCGGCGAGGGGCCGAGTCTTGTGGCTTCTGCTTAGGGCGTGTGTTTGTGGACTGCGGGGGCCACCACACCGCTAGACTTGGGATTTTTAAAGGATATGATTTGATTTTGATAAAGGAAGTATATATATATATGTATATATGTAGAGTTTTGTTTTGGTATGAGCACGATAGTGCAAATGAAATAAAACCCAAGGTCTAGAACCCGGATTTTGGTTTGGGTTGGTTAATTATCTCCAAACCCCGACTTCAGGGGGCGAAATTCTGAGTCGTATGCAGTTCCTAGGTCACTGCATGCGTTGTATGGCATACCGTTTGTTCATGCATTCATATGATTGTGCATCTAATAAATTTCTGTCGTGTGGTACTGATGAGGGTATTTATCTCACTAAGCGTAAGCTTACTCCCCTATAGATTTCTGTTGGTGCAGGAGAACCTCTTCGTCAATCCGGGCCGAGGCATGCCCGTGGTAAATCTCGGGTAGAGACGGGTTGGAGCGATCAGAGAGCGAAGAGGACATTTTGTAATAGATTATAGATATTTAGATACTTTATATATATTTATGCATAACTTAGATTTTATGCAGTTCCGTTATGAATTGCATTCGTTTGTAATATTGTTTTGGTGTGGTTCTCATGAGCCCATACAATTAGTTAATTTATAACATAGAAGTAATTTTAGTTAAATTGCTCTATATTACTTTTCTATGGGCCTAGTGGTAACGTAGAGTGGAAGGAGCCTTGTGTATCGTATGAAAGGCCTATGATCAGCAAGGGGGTTGATAATAGACCTTTATACGGTACACGGCGACCTATCACGACAACGATACTGTTGGGTCGTTATAGAGAGAGAGAGATAGGTTCCATAAATTATTTGGAACTTATTCACATGCATCTTATATATGATTTTACTCAATAATATTAATTATTAAGATCACGTAATTGATTTCAAATTATTTATCATAAGCAATATCTAAAATTACAAAGTTCTACGTTACAACAATTAAACTTGATAAACTTAATACTTTTAAGAAAATTGTATATAAATGAGCTTAATTTGAAATATTAAAACTATATAGTTACTTCTTTTAATTGTTAGTACATTTGTCATGAGGGTTTAACTTAATTCTAGGAACGTTGATTTAATTTATAATTTCTAAAGTATGTCTTAAGCAATAAATTTTTCATCTTATTTTTTATTAATTTATATAATTGCATATAATTTACCTGCAATTATTCATTAATTATCGAAACTTGTTTTACGTGTTTTTGATAAATAACGAGTACTATATGTATAACTTAATATTATAATATTTTATTATTTATGTTCCTAAATCCAAACTTATAAGATCACTTTTACTAATATTTCTAATTTTTTAATAAAAATTTAGGTTCAATCAAATAATTTACATGATCGTCCTAAATTTTATGATCCGTTTCCAAACTGACCAATTGTGAAGTATTTACCAGTTTTTATAGGGTCTCACATATACCCTTTGGCTTAACTAGTGCTCCTACATTTCAAGGGTTAATGAATCACACTTTTAAGGAGTATATGAGGAAGTTTATTTTATTATTTCTTAACTACATTTTGGTCTATAGTAGTAACCTAACCGAGTTTGTATAACATCTAAAAAAGGTCTTTAATCTGCTACGTTGTGAGAAACTTCATCTCAAATGCAGTAAATGTGTGTTTGGTGCCAAAGAGACAGAATATTTGGGCCATATAATTACGAAGGAAGGTATTGCTATTGACCCCAAAAAGATTGAAGTGGTTATGAAGTAGCCTATACCAAAAATTGTACATGAGTTAAAGGGCTTCTTATGACTTGTTAGTAATTACCGGCATTTCATGTAAGGATTTAGAATGATTACTAAACCCTTAACTTTGCTACTCAAGAAGGGATAGTTTAAATGGAGTATTGAAGCTACTGATTCTTATAAAAAATTAAAGAAAGCACTTATTAGCTCTCTTGTCCTTAGATTGCCAGATTATACAAAAGGCTTTATGATTGAGACGGATGCTTTTAGAGATGGAGTTAAGGCGATTCTTTTGTAAGAAAACCACCTTATTGCTTAAGTAAAACTCTTTCCCCAAGACAGTAAGGGTTATCTACATATGAAAAGGATCTTCTAACTTTGGTTCATGCAATGGAAAAATGGCGTAATTATTTGTTGGGGAAGAAGTTCACTATAAGAGCAAATCAACATAGCCTTAAGTACTTGTTAAAACAACAGTTGGTAACCCATGCCAACAAAAATGGTTGACAAAACTATTAGGGATGGGTTATGATATACAATTTTAGAGTAGGAAGAACAACTTAGCAGCCAACGCTCTCTCAAAGGCTACCAATCACAATCTGCAAGCTATGAGATTTAAGGTAATTGTACCTAAAATTTAAGAGACAATAGAAGGTAGTTAAGAAATGGCCTACGGATGCCAAGATATTCCTAAGAAACTACAGCAGGGCCAAGATAGTGGAAATTTTACCTTAAATCGTAGCTTACTTAAGAGGAAGGGAAGATTTGTGGTTAAACCTAACCCAAAATTAAAGAAGAAGTTGCTGGGTACCTACCATGATGGAGCAGTTGAAGGACATTTGGGTTCTCAAGCAACCTACAAAAGTTTGAGCTATCTCTACTATTGGCCTAAAATGGAGAGGGAGGTTAGACAATATGTAAGGAATTGTATCATTTGTCAAGAGTAAAAAGGGGGAAAATGTGGCTAGATCGAGTTTATTACAACCCTTGCTAATTCCTCAAGAGTGTTGGATGGATCTAAGTATAGATTCTGTTAAAGGCTTACCTAAATCCAATGGTAAAGATGTGATCATGGTTATTGTTGACTGATTGAGTAAATAAGGGCATTTTATTGGATTATCACCCTTTTACAATCAGATAATATCAATAACCTATATGTACGACATGTTCAAACTACATAAACTACCTAAAAATGTGGTTAGTAACCAAAACCCACTATTCTTAAGTCATTTTTAGCAATAACTTTTTTTAAATTGCAAGGGGTGGAGCTTCACTACTTAATAATTTACCATCCTCAAAGTGATGGTCAAACAAAGATTATTATCAAATGCACACTTGAACATTCCTTTTGAGTAAGGATATTCTTAAAGCTTACTCTCCAGATTATCGAGTATCGATTAAACTCTTTAATCCCTCTCGTATTCTTATTAATCTTGACCTTAAGTTTTCGGTGAACCCTTCATTTAGGCGAGTTAATGACTCATATTTAACCTCTCATTTAGAAACCTAAGTGATATTTAGTATTTGTGAGTCATATCGAACCTTATTTCGAGCTCAGTTACTAATTGTGTTTATGTCTTGGTATGTGATATCTATACGCATTTACTATCAAAACCCATTTTCACTTTTTGTTCATTGGTCTCATTCGAACCTCAAGGACCTCATTCGTGGTTTTCAAGGCTTGCTGCATATTGGCATTAGTATATAAATATTACAATTCCATGTACAAAAAGCAAAATCAAAATTGCAAAAATATCCATTCCTCCTACAGTTCTTGCATTTGAGAATTGTTTCCTTCCTGCATTCAAGAATTAAGTTTTTAACTTATTATAAAAAACTCCTCCTTACTTAACTTCTTAAGAGTATATATCAAAGAATTTTTAGTATTTGCTTCTAGAAGAATAGTTTCTCTTTTTAAAGACTCCTCTTGGCTTTTGGAGATATACTTAAACTCATACATTTATAGTAAATTTTAAAAATGAGAGCCATAGTTTTTGTTCCTTTAACAAAGTTATGGTTTTGAGATTGAATATATAATACTAAACTATCTAGAGATTTTGGATCATCTAGTCCTATTGTAAAGTTTAGAAAACATTGAGTAAACCATGGACCACTATGTAAATTTATCTGAAACAGAGAAAGGGTTATTTAAAAAAAATCAGTATATCTTGCATCCCTTAGCTATATTAGGACTGGATTTTTTATGCCTAATCTATGTAAGGGTTTTATTGAAACTTGAATAAACTTTATATGTAAATATTTATACTTCTTTTTATGTTCTTGAATAGTAGATTTAGAAAGTAATTTGATTACTTCTCGTTTTTATGATAGAAATATAGTTTTCTCTATCATTCTAATTATATAATTTTATTTTAAACTAAAACTTCTTATTTCATAAATTCCTTTAGTTTTTTCTTTTTTTTTTTTAGGAATAGACCAATCGTGTAATCTTATTCTATTTGAGAAATCTTTATTTTTTATTGATTAAGAGTATCCTGGTTTAAAGCACTAAATTAAGCGTCTATAGAAAATAAGCTTCTCTCAAATTTATTACTAGATGAGGAAATGGTACATCTTAATATATCCATTTTGACCTATTAATTTCTTTAATAATTTTGCTTAACAAATTGTTTAACTTATCATTGTGGGAGGTGATCAACAGTCTCACTACCCCAACTACAATGGGACTTATTATCGGGACCACAATTGCGGCTTACCAACATAGTTAGGGAAATTGTTTATAACAAAATATTAATTGAAATTAACAAATCTCCTGAATTATATGACTAACCTCCTTCATTTAATAAGTAATCAGCATGTTCAATTGGTTTGGCTTTAATAAATAAATTAGCATGTTTGATTTTAATAAAACAATTGTAATTGGTTTTAATGAATAATGGACATATTTTGGTTTGTTAATTGGTTGATTTAATAAATAATTTACTTGATTAATAACTTACTTGATTATTAGGTTTAGTTTCTAATAAATGATTTTCTTGTTAATTAGAAGGAAAAATAAATAATTAGTGGTTGCATAGCATGTTTATTTGATTAGCATATTAATTGGTACACTTAATTGATCAATAATAAATTTGCATGACAAGTGTATAGAATTGGTTTTTCATATAATGCTTACATGTATAGTTTGTTTATGTAAATAACCTTATTGATTATGTGTGCCTTATTACTAGTCTTGTTTATTATGGATGCTTTGTTATGTCATGTTAATTATATGCATTTTTCCATGTTTACATGTTATAAATAAAGGGGTTTTCAAATAATATGAGTATTTACCCAAAATTGATTTTCTCATGCAAAAGGATTTTCATAAATCAAAAATTAAATTGACTTTTTTTCCAAATTTAGAAGTTTTTAGATTTTTTAAAAGTGAATAAAGATGCAATTTTTAAAACTAAAATATAAGAATTTAAAGTGATAAGAAGTTTTCGATAAATAAAATTTGCCCTTATACTAAAATTTTCATAAATTAAGAATTATATGGATTTGATCTTACTTCATAGGTATGTTGGTACTTTTGATAGCCTAAACAAATAAATAATTCATTTTCCCCCTCCTTTTCTAAATCCTTTCCAATTTTCAAATAAATTAAAGCCCATTTTACTGGAACTTCCCTTTAAATAAAAGGTCTATTTGATTATTATGTAGATTTCTAAAAGTGCTTTTTAGAAAACCACATGCAAGTAGTTGAAATTAGGGCTCATTTGCCTATAAGCCCTAATTTCACTCTTTTCTTAATTTTAATCAGGTAGTGACTTCTTTTCTAAAATCATTTTAAAAACTAAAACTTTTTATTAACCTAGTCGAAAGGTTTATGTTAAGTAGGTCAAATTTAATATAAATAAGTTTAGGAAATGAGAGAAACTGAATTTTTAGTTCGACATAAAGAAAAAGAAAAAATAAATTAAAGGATAATTTTAAAAGAAATAAGGTCTTAAGTAGGTTCAGTAGTTTTAGGTAACGTTTAGTTGTACAATTTTTGTAATATTGAACTGGACAAAAATTTTTATCTTATGTTTAGTTTGTAAAGTTGCTTGGTAACTAGATAAAAATTAAGCTAAAAAACTAGATAAAATGCTTAAATTTTATCCCATCTAAACTATGGTACAAAAATAAAATTCATTAGACAAAAACAAAAAATATTTTGTATTCCCAAAAATATCTCTTTACGTTATAATATTAAGTTAATGAACATTATTTTTATTCAATATGACAAAAATTATTTATTTCATAATATGAATAATTAATTTTTTAATATAAATTTTGTATCTAATACTGTATAAACCAAATATAGTATAATAAGTTTATATTGTCTAGTCCTCCTTATATTTGTCATGTCTAATTCTCTTTGTCCAATCTAGTTTTTCCAACCAAATATTACATTTAAGGTCTATTTTTTATAAAACAGGCTACTTAGGAGTTGCTTAGGCTTGGGCTTGAGCCACATTCAATTATTGAATTTGGCCTAGGTTACCTCAGTTCATAAATGCAATTAATTGCATATATGGATGAGGATCAAGCCAATAACCTAATGGTTAATAACAAAATGCATAGGTTTAAGGTTTAATCCATATTAAGGTTGTACGTACCTTTTCTTTTCTCTCTCTCTCTCTCTATAGACTAAAAATGTAAGTTTAAGACATGTTTTGTGTTGTTTTCTTCACCCCTAAACTAGTGCACTTAACCATTTTGGCCAGGCCATTTCCCTTCCTTTTTTTCTTTATGATTTTACCAAATTAATAGTGGAATCATGAAGATCTCAGGGCATTCTATTTAATCAACCCCATAGCTTATCTAAGTTCTTATATTTATAAGATCAAATCGGTAAAAAGTTAAAAATATGATATTTAAGCTTCTTTTTAATCTGGTAAAATCCATTGGAATGGAAATTAAAGTTCATTTTCTTTACTGAAGGCAAGAATGTCACATCTACAACTTATAGTCTTGAGAATTAAGTTTTTTTTTTCCTCAATTTGAAGATCATCTGAGTTGTAAATTCATGTTTGAATTAGCCATTAATGACTATTTCCTTACTTGCTTTAGCTTATGTAAATATAAATAAAGCTCCCTTATGGTCATTTGATCATCGCTTAACAATAAAACACACAAAAATCATTCATACTTAAGCTCTCTTTCTCTAACCGATTCCTCATTCTCTCTCTCTAAGTTTTCTTTTGCTATAGTATTAGTTAAAGAAAACTATTGCCATAATAAGCTTGCCCAAGCTCTTAACTTTTGATTGCCCCTACTCTTAAGCCCTGCCTTAGTTTCCAACTACTTCTAATAGCACCGAGGGTTCAGCTAAAAACCTTACCCAATTGGCAATCCTAACTCTACCTTTCTTCAGCTAAAGCTATCGCTGTTACCACCATTAGTATGAGCTTAACCATCCCTAAAAACTCTTAACCACAACTCTCTCACTTTAAGCAATCACTACATGAATTGCATATTATCATTATCCTTAGCCTAGCTCCGACCACCTCTAAAATGACTACCAATCATTATGGCACTATAACCAATTGCTCTCTCACCAATGCAAAGCAAATGAAAGTGCTTTTAATCACTTAAAAAGCAGCTAGAACCACCGGAATCATCCCTAATTATTACTTTTTGCTTCTCTTACACATGTACATACAGGTCACGCATGACTTGAAGTCAAACCTATAACCCCAACCCTACTCTGATCTAGATTTACATCTCGACTCGATTATAAACCATGTTAGTTGTTTTTTTCTATTCCTTTTACTTTTTTTTTCCTCATTAATTTTGTATAAAACCATAAAAAATTCTTCTTTTCTTTTTTCCTTCCCTTTAAAAACAAAATGAGCATTTTTTCTAAAAAAGTAGGTTTCTTTCCACCTTTTTTAGGAATGATTATTTTCTTAAAAAAAAAGATACATATATGTGCTTTCTTTGGTAAATTTTTTTAAATAAAATTCAGAAAATAAAAAAAAATACCACTTAGAAAAACATATTTGCAAAAATTGAAAGAAATAATAAATACTTTTCAAATTTAAGGCCTCTTTTAGAAACATCATAAACTCTTTTAGAATTTTTCTTAAATAAAAATTAAATGGATTTAAAAACGTAAACATGATTGTTGCATAAAATTAAAAGAAACTAACTAACTAAGTTTTCTAAAATGAATTATGAAAGCTTGATCCCAAATAATGAGTATGTAAAAACCTACGAGGTGACTTAAAAACCATAAAATTTTCTTTTCTTTTCTTTTCTTTTTCTTTTTATAAATAAGTTTGATTTTCACTTCTTCTTTTTTTACTTGTAAATTAGATCATATTTTTAAATAAAAAGGTATTCTAAAGGATAACTACTAAATTCATAAAGTTAAAGTGGTACAATTCGAGGTTTAATAGAATAGCCTCCAAATTTAAGTCTCTAGTTTTCACTTTTAGACTTGACTTTCTCATAGACTAATAGCTAAGGTAAAGCTAATTCACCAAACTTGTTATAACCTTACCTTTTTTCTGACTTTAGTTGGGTGGTACTCTAAAAGTTTTTCAAACTCTTTTGAAAATCATTTTTTTTTTTCTCAATCCCTAGTTGAGGGTTAACATCAAAATGGGTTAAGGTTTGGTGTTAATTGAACTAAGGAAAATAAAAACAAAAATTAGGCTCGACAAGCTTTGTTTATAAATAGCCAACCAAGTCCCTAATTAATCTCTCTTTACCACTTTTATTAGTTATTTGCATATTATGCAAACACTTCAAATACTTTGTTGTTTTGGAGATCAAAAGCCTATTCTAAGCTAATTATGAAGTTTAGGTGACAACAATATTAAATGTATGTTATATATTAAGGGTATGCATATTATTATGTTTTATATGGTACCTACTCGTATTTTACCTAATTTAATAGCATTTAGGTTAAATGGTACGATCCCGTCTAGTTTTTTTTTTTTTTTTTTTAACTTGCTCTAGATAAGGTACAAGGTGTACCTATACTAATCAAGGTATAAGGGGCACAGGTTTCAATGTACATAGTATTCATCTTTTAAAAATTATTATATTATATTAATAAATGAATAATAATAATTATATTATATCTTTTGACCAATAAATATTTTAGTATAAAACAAAAAAAGGAGCCAACCTATAAGTTAATAACCCTAAGCAGCCTAAATCTAATGCTACCCCTTTTACTTTATGTCTTTCATACTTTATCTTATTCTTCCATAGTTTTCTCTTAAACTTTATATTTTCCATTACTTTTCCTTATTCTTTTTTATTTATCGAGTAGTAAGACCACATAAACTCGAAATAATGTAAGTAGAAAAAAATATTTTTTTTAGTTTAAGAAATTTTGCTATATATTTTATAAGTTTTTATAAATAAATTATTTATAATATCATGTATAGTTTACTTTTTTGATATTAGATATATGTAAAATTTATAGGAAAAAAATTTTCAATTCCATAGGCGAGCAATAGGTGTATTTATCCCTTTAGGGCAAATTGTATTTAAAAAAAGACTTTTTACAAAAGTAATTTGAGGAATACAATCTAAAAATCGCATTTTAGGAATATGATTTTACTTTTCAACCAAATTTGACCACGTGTTAAGGAAACGTAGAGAAAAAGCTAAAAATCACATAATAATCATGCAATTTGCAAATCCCAAGACAAAGACGAAATTTTCAAATTGCATTACAAAGATGCAATTTTGAAATTGCAAAAATAACATGCGATTTTATGTCAACTATCTACTAATAGCATATCTTGATAGAGCATCTTACAAATAAATAGACACGGCACGACTAAGTTAAAAAAGACTATACAATTCTGAAATATAACTCGAAACATAAACTCAAACTCTAATTCCACACTTCAAATAAGTAACTCCAAGTGCTAAATAACCAAAGTAACAATAAAGGGTATATTGAAACAATTATAAAGGAAGAAATAGTCGACCGCACATTTTTGCAAATAGTATTTACATACCTTTAAAGTTTTAGCACTATTCTCGTTGCCATACAACATGATACGATCTAATAAAGCAAACATGTGATATCTCTCTCTATCCTATAGCATTATGCCTCTACTTATATTATGCTTCCCTACATTGCGTCAAGGTCTTTATAGGATGTGAAGATGAGCCCAGTCCCTTATCCTGTTAAATATGACGGGATTAACCCGGAGTAATCATCAATGAAGGGGTCAGAGCAGTAGGCAGGAGTAACAAATGCCATGACATTTTACTGTAGCTAGGATAAGTCCATAAGAAGTAGATCTCCGTACTAGGGTGACCTATGATGTAATGGAGAGTAGTTTAGCTCTAGTTAGTTTGGAGTAGGAGTAGGAGATTAAGCCGATGGTAGAGAAGGAAACCTATTCGCAGGTGGCTGCTAACTACCACCTTTAGTACGGCCATGGTTACAACCCTATCCTCTAGCGTATATTGATTAAGGAGGAAGATCTGCTGGCTCCTTTTGATGGCTTAGAGGGTACAATGTGACATTACCAGATCCCCTAAGGAGTTGTCTTGTAGACTAAACGATGTCTCGATGCCTATGGTAGTATATAGTAATCACTATCAATATGAGCCCACCTTCCGCCTGTATGCAAAGAAAATGTATGACACATTATTTGTTCTATAACCAAATAAATAAGTAGAAATATGAAAGATATTTGTGAAGATCTTACCATCACTCCTAGTAGGGCTCCAGTATGCCTTATATATCATTGAGTATGTATCTAATACCACTGATATTACTAGGAATGACCCCATATAGAGAAGACTCATCGTAGTTTAGCTCGAAAAACGTCAACCTTTGCTCCTCTTATAGATGGATCCATGCTACATGACTCCATCTCCAATTATCAACTGTCTTCCCCCTCAAGTCAATCCTATAAATAGTGTCAAAGGTGTCTAGATCATCTTAGAACACCTACATTCAAGCAGACTATCCTAACACATGATCCGAGAGGTAACACTTAATGATATGAAAGCATATCAAAGGTATCCGACTAAGCAAAATGTTGTGACAATATGTTAGTAAGGCCTCTAGGATGCTTGATGAGTAAGGTCTCCAAATAATCTACAACACAGGTAAATCATGAAAACAACTTACATATTATTGTCACCACATGCAGCAACATTGACAGTTCAACAAAGAACTTGTAAATCATAGGTTGTTAAGTTATCATTAACCTGTTCAGCCCATATTGCAGTGGATCTATGAGTGTCCTGGAGTTTAAGCAATGATTTATCAACTAGGCCTAGATCCATCTACACAAAAAATAATCATTGATAAAAAGGTTTAGTAACATAAAGTATAAAAGTTCATATAACAAGTAACATACGAAAGAAGGGGCAATTCAATAAACCTCTTAACTTCTTAAGTTCGAGGCAACTCCTCCCATTATGCCCCTTCTTCTTATAAAACTCATAATATTTCTTTGTAGCTCCCTAAGATCCATATTATTGTAGTAGTGCAATGATCGTGGACAAACCTTTGTTCGTACTTACTAGTAATTCAGGTGGATGACTACTGTCTTAACATTAAACCATTTATTACTATCACAAATGGGGTAGAAACTATCATGATAGACAACTTGTTGTAAATCCCAATAGTATCACTTTGTGACTTTCTCCAATCCCTCCATGTTAAACTCTTCTATAGCTGCAAAGGCATGAAAACAAGGTATCATATTAGTCTGCCATTTACCATAGGTACAATTGTCTGTTGTCAAGTTGACTATATGCTTGTTACCCCCTTCTACCCATATCCAGTCTTTCACCTACCTGTCTTAATCTCAAATAACCTACTTAGCCAATTGAATGTAACAAC
The DNA here is from genome assembly GCA_024138005.1 of Lumnitzera racemosa. Taxonomy (NCBI): domain Eukaryota; kingdom Viridiplantae; phylum Streptophyta; class Magnoliopsida; order Myrtales; family Combretaceae; genus Lumnitzera; species Lumnitzera racemosa. The sequence goes on along the minus strand of JAMXBC010000008.1, from coordinate 50,307,573 downwards.
ATGATGGCGTGATGTTACTTATCACCATCTTTAGATCTTTTCGCTTGCCCATGTAGTAAATACTTCTGCCTTGCTAAGTGCTTTAGATGCTTTATCCCAACAGGTTTGGAAGTAATCAACACAATTACAAAAAATTTTCAATATGTGTAGAACGCGAAGATACCTACCATCCTTTAACATGGCATTATAACTTTCATTGAGATTAGTGGTCATGACTCCATACCTATATGCTCCATTGAATGCCATGATCCACCTTTCTTTAAGGATATTCGTAAACCAATTAGGAGCTTTTTCTTTTCTTTTGCACAATTCCTCCATATAAAACCTATGCTTTGCTTCATGTGCTTTTAAACTAGCTATAGTGACTAGCTTCTTCAGTGGTGCACTTTTATACTTTGTATTAAAGTTGTTAGCTACATGTTAGATGCAATATCGCCACTTCACAAATGTAGATACCATCTAACACTTGGCTCCCTAATGGCTTCTCTTATACCTGCTCCTCGGTTTGATATAAGATATATAGTAAGCTTATCACAACGTCTTCCAATAGTATGCTACTTCAATAGTATGAGAAACTACGACCATGATGCAGTGGACTTCTCATCTACCAACGCAAAAGCAAGAGGGAAAATGTGGTTGGCCCCATCCATGCTGTAAATAATCAAAGCTTGTGCTTGTATTTGTCATATAAAAAGGTCCCATCGATACTCACTACTGGCCTACAGTGCTAAAATGCTTATATGAATAGATTGAAAGTCCAAAAAGCCCTATGGAATACTTTGATTAGTTTGTTGTTCTAGATTGCTGGTACGTGTTCCTAAGTGACATGAGAGTTTGAGTTACTTAACTAGATAATATTTAACAACCTTGGAAGCTTTGCATACAACCTGTCCCAGTTTGCATAAACTCTTTTAATCGTTCTCAGCTTACCATCCCATACTCGCTTATTTGTTTCTAAGTACCTAAAAACATTTACAAAAGTTTGTCTCAGCATTGACACATTTATACCAAGTTCATTCCTCACTTGACCAAGAAAATACTAAGCCATGAAGCTAAAGTCCAATTGTGGATAATCTTAGTATAACATGGGATTGATGCAGTACCCTTTCTACAATTGTAACCATAAAGTCTGTGGTCATTTGTCTTTGATAAGTCTGAAGTCTTCACTTGCAACCCTTCTCCCTCTCATTACAAACGACATGCCACAACTTCTTATCCGATTCATCGATACAAAAGTTGTGGTGATGCTTTATATGAAAGGACTGAAAAAGTTGGCTTTCCTCTCAAACTGCATCCCTTTCTTCTACTCATCACCAATACTTAGCTCCTCTGATAGAATTGCATCCTTGTTAAATGTAATATAACCATCGCCTCTAAGCACCTTGTTGAAGAATGGAATTTGATGCTCGAGAGTATAAGTAGTCAAATGACTAGTTGATGGAGCTCTTTGTTGTATGATAAAAGTAGTAGGAATTGCTTCATTTACTATATGAATCGAATCATCTGTTGCATCTATCCCATCATCTATTGTAGCTTTTATTCTCATTTTCAACCTCCTTGATCTCTTTAGCTAAATTATCGCTAAAGAGTAAATCCACCTGCTTCGTATTGCGTTCTTAGACGTCAATCCTTTCTTCAAATCAAATAGGAGGGTTAATTCTCCCTTGGAAAGCCATTGCAGTATTCTTCAATAGTTGGTTTAATGTGTTAGGGGGCATAACAGCTGGTAGGACACTATAGATATTCCTATTTCTCTCATTTGTCAAAGCTGAGCTACCTTTTAACTTTGCAAATAGTTCCTAAATAAATAGATGATTTGCTTCTTTGGCAAATTAAATCAATCCCTCCGCATCATCATCATCATTTACATAGCTAAAGAATAATATGGTGGCATAGAGCTGTTCGGTATTATAGTAGGTTGTTTGTGAAACACTTCAACCATATGTATACTAGGATCAACTCCAATTATTTCATAAATTTTCTCTAAGAATTCCACATAATTCACATTTACCCTCAACTTAATTTTTTTAATGGGAGGCCTATTGTAATAAACTTATATACACCATTCAATATACTACCATGAGCATAAATTGAAAACCTCACATGATCTCCCATCCTTCACAAATACAAAAATCACATACTTCAATGATTTATTCGTTGAAATAAAGACCACAACAATAATGGAACTCATAAGAACTTGTAGTTATGGAACAAATTATATACTACTTAGAAAGAGAAAGTATTAGGGTTTAGTTTATACATATATAAATTAAAGTGCAAATCTGAGAAAAAAATGAAAATTACTTTGTCAATGTGTACTAAAAGCATATGTTCCACTCGTGATTTGTCAATTTAAGAGACAAAAGCCTTGCAAAATCACGTTTTCATATAAGGACTTCATAGAGATCGTCGGTTGCAATATTTTTTAAAGGGAGAGGGAAGAAGATGTTGTCGACAATATATGAATTAAAAAAATCGTATCTCTATTACACGATTTTAGACCCCTATATGCATTGTATTATTTGGTAGCCTAAATTGCATTTAAAATTGCATCTTCGTAACTCAATTTGCAAATAGCATGTTTGTTATGTAATTTGTAACTTTTTCCACTCTTTTTCACAACATGTGACCGAATATAGATGAAAAGTGAAATTGTATTTTTAAAATACGTTTTTACACTCTATTTGACAAATTCCTTTTGCCTGAACTCTTTTTTGAAAAATTGTTTGCCCTTATTACTCTTCCTTAGGCAGCCGTAGGTTACTAGATGGTTCTGGTCCAAAAACTTAGGGTACCCACTCACTCATTTATTATCAATCTCCATTTCTTCCCGCTCCACTGCCTTTACGGAGCAAACGATATATTAGAGCTTGATTGCAATTTCTCGGTATAAATAATTTTCGTCTCTTTCCCTGCGCAATTTCATCTGTTTTTATTCCCTTCCCTTCTCACTTCCTCTATATTTTCTCGTCTCTCCTTCGTTCAAATCCGTACCGCTGTGCATCCCTCCCTCCTATTTTGACTGCCTCTTTAGATGCCTTTCTTCCTCTCGGACGATGAGCTGTCTCGTCTATCCGGTGACGGTGCAACCGTCGCGGAAAGAGCCGACGAGTTCATAAGAAATCTTTACAAAGAGCTCGAGACGGTGAAGGCAGAAGCCGACGCTTCCTCCATAACCGCCGAGCAAACCTGCTCTCTTCTGGAGCAGAAATATGTCTCTCTATCCTCCGAATACGCGGAGCTTCAGTCTCAATGCTCACAGCTCCAGTCCTCTCTCGATCATCGCCTTGCGGAGCTCGGGGATTTCCGGTCACAAAAGCACAATCTTAATCTACAATGCGTGGGTTCCCTTTTCATTTCACTTTCCCTTCTGTTCCGTGTTAGGGTTAGGATTAAGGCTAATACTGACTGTACTTGAGAATTTGTTTGTTCCGTGTAGATTGCGAAGGATGGAGAGATTGAGAAATTGTCGACGGAAGTGATGGAGCTGCACAATTCGAAGAGGCAGTTGATGCAAGTAGTGGAGCATAAGGAGCTCGAGCTCTCGGAGAAGAATGCTAGTATTAAGTCTTATCTTGATAAGATCGTAGGTCATCTTGTTTTAGTTTCTCTTTATCTTCCCGCACATTAGTTCCTATTGAACTATCGTAAGCTTTTGTCTTTACAGGTTAGTTTCACGGAGAATGCTTCACAGAAAGATGCTCGCATCAATGAACTCGAAGCACAACTTGCCAAGACTCAATCTGCCTGCTCTCGTCTTTTGCAGGTTAGTATCTATTTATCTCTAGTTAACTGCCAATAGTGCACATGTTTTAAGTTCATTTCTTTGTTAAGCACATTGATTAGAAGAATACCACTTTATGATTTTGCATTCATAAAAGCGTAATGAAGTTACATGTTTTTAAGTTCATTGAGTCAAAGTTCGGACAAATTATCCTCTGATATTTAGATTGCGTTTAGTTAAAATATCTGGGTATCTTTACCAACAAGGGGGTCAACCCACTGCTCTCCTTGTGATGATGAAGATTTTTGTGTGCATTTTTGATTGTTTGTTGAGATTTAATTCCTGTGATTGTTAATGGGGGAGAGCAAATTTGAGTTTCATTCTTTGTGGTAATTTACGAAGTTTTAGGTTGTCATATCTAAGCTTGCTATGTCCAGGGTCGTGTGTGTGCGTGTGTTTGTGTTTTATCCTCCTTTGTTGTTAAGTCATGATATTAGTTTAGTTAATTTCATATCTTTTGTCAAGTTTGTGTCTTACAGCTTATCATGAGCAGCATTAGATTTACTTTTTAGTCCTTTAATTTGAATTTCAGGAGAAGGAGCTTATCGAGAGGCATAATGTCTGGCTTGACAATGAACTGAAGGCGAAGGTTGATGCTCTCATAGAGTTACGCAAGTCACACACTAATATTGAAGCAGAAATGTCATCTAAGCTTGCAGATGTGAGCCTGTCAAGCTTGCAGAGTTTGTAGATATATCATTTTTATCTATCGATTTTTTTATTGGCTTGTAGTTCTCCTCATTTTGTTCATTTTCAGGTTGAGAGGCAGGCATATGAATCTTCAAAGTCACTGAAGTGGAACCAGGAAAGGGTGAAAGAGCTTGAAGTGCAAATATCATCTCTCCAGGAGGTATTGTGAATTTTATACTTTTCCTGTTATGTATATTATATTGGATTACAATTATGTTATGCTATAAAACTTTGGTAGATGAAAATAAAACTCATTTGTAACTCATTTGCTAACTACGAAGGAGCTAATCTCTTCGAAAGAGTCTGCAGCAGCTGCTGAAGAGCGATTTTCAGCTGAAATATCCACTGTGAGTTTCATTTTAAATTCTTTCCATAGATACACTCTGTTGCTAAGTTGTTGATTATGTTTAAAGTACATGTTTTAATGTAGATGGTGCTGGTAAAAATTGCCAACAACAATCTGTCAATTTTGTAGAATTGATGTGTAAAATGATAATTTGCTTGTAAGGACAGCAGACAACTATCAAAAAATTACTTTTACACAGTTTATTCCCTTGGCTTTATCTAGGTATAAAGATGTTATAGTCATCTACAGGTTCTTACTTCTGCATTAATAGTATGATTATCCTAAGTTTTTTGGATTGGAAAGCCCAAGAGGTTTAGTTTATTGATTAACAACTAAGACCAATGTGACAAATTTATGAGGTTTATGTTTAATTCCCACCAAGACGGTTCTTCAGCCACCTACACAATGTAATGGGAGCTGGACCTAGCAGTGCATGGATTTATATGGTGGTTTTATATACTGGCAGTAATTGGAAGACGAACTTATGTAATAGTCTTTGGGCAAAACGCTGTCTAGCATAATCCTGAGGGGCTCTCAAATTTACTACACTAGTTGAGCACATTATGTGTTTTTCACAAGTAGTATGAAAAAACTGTCTAGAATTATCCTAAATGGCTCTCAAATTTACTAAGCTAGTTGAGCACATTGTGTTTTTCACAAGTAGTATATCTCAAAAGGTTAATCATAGTTTCTATACAGTGGTATTAATAATTTCTTATTAAATTCAACCAGTGGAGTGCATGAAATCTTCATCAGTTTGCTATTAGCTGTTTGTCATTTAGCTTGCGATTCTGGCAAGAAAATTCTTTTCCTATTTTAACTTTTATTTACCCCCATGCTGATGTGAGGCAAATGAAATATTATACCATATGCATTGAATCATATCTATCATGTTCAAATTCATAACTTTTTATTCTTTGTTGATTGCTACAGGCAAACAAGCTAGTGGATCTATATAAAGAGAGTTCTGAGGAGTGGTCTAAGAAGGCAAGAGAACTTGAGGGTGTAATCAAAGCTATAGAAGTAAGATCATACATACCTCTTGGTTTCTTGTCATTATGAGCTATTCTAGAATGGTGAATAGTCTTTTCCTTGTAGACTGCAACCTTTTCATTGGGGTTCTGTCATATTTGGGTAAAAAAAAAATTTTCTCCTACCCGAGTTCTCTGTTAATCATAAAGTCATGGAATCCTTTTCCTTCCATTGTGTACCACTCAATCAACAATCAGCTATGACATAAAGTACGATAGTTTGTGTAGTACAATGGTCAAGTACATGGGATTTAGTTCTTGGAATCAGTACACTCTAGATTATGGGTCAATTCTTTATGCGGTTGCATGAATATGGGAAACTTACTGCTTAGTTGTTGGTCACACTACTCTTTATTCTATGGGTCAAGTCTAGTTTCACGCTTAATTGATCTAAATGCTAAGCTAATCGATCATTGTGATTCACATCTGGGTGAGACATTTGAACTTATGAGATTGGATGTTAGATGGCTAAATGAGGACTTAAATTAGGACCTCTCTTCATGATGACATATTATATTTTAGGTATAGATCCAATTAATGTGCTGTTTGATTATGGTCAAGCGAGTGGAAGTGGGAGTGAGGGAATGGAAGTGTGGGGAATTTTATTGTTTGGGTAAGTTAATTGGAAGTGGATGGAAAATTTTCCATCCTTAACCTCGATTTGTTTCTCTTTGGAGAGTTTTGAGTGGAAGTGGGTGGAAGTGAGTGTGAACTTATACAAACACCTTGAAGTCAGTTTCCTTCTGGCTTATTTCACATTATAATTTTTTCCACATCTCTTAATTTTCAACCATTTTTGCTGAGTTCTCTTTCTTAGTTGCTCAAGTTTAAGCTAGCACTATATTTGGCTTTTATTTTTCATTTAACACGTGCTAATTATTGCCCTGTTGTTGACACATAACAGACACACTTGGCTCAAGTGGAAAATGATTATAAAGATAAACTCGAAAGGGAAATATCTGCCAAAGGACAGCTGGAAAAGGTATGCTTGTTTCCATATTTGAATTTTATGTAGGACATTCAATGAACTGGCAACAAAGCTGGAAATACGTATCAGCTGCAGCTATTTTTTTTTCCTAGATTTATTTGTCATGTAGCCATGGTTCTGAAGATTATTTTCACATCCCTACCTTTCAATAAAATGTGTTGGCACTAAAAATTCATTTAATGTTAATTTATCTCCACAACCATCTAATTTGATAGGTTAATTTTGTAAACTTGTGTGGGTTCTTATATACATTAGTGTTCCGCTGTATTTGTAGGTTTAGATATTGACTAACACATGGAAGTAATTAAATAGGGATTAAATGATGGTGCAAACTTTTGATCTAGAAACTTGATCTTAAGATTGATTGTGACTTTAAAGTCAATACGTGGTTAGAATGAATAGGTCATTTGTACAATTTCCTACAACTTTATGGGTCTTCCCATTTAATAATTTATGCATGAAAGCCCACACCAATCTAGATGTTTTTTACATTTATATCAATTGGCTTTGACTCTGAATTCAACAATTTTATGTTTTTTTGGCCAGACTGAATTCAACATTTATTAAGTAAAAATTTTACCTAGAAAACATCAATGTTAATGCTCTCTGACAGTTTCTACTTTCTCAACTGCCATGGTTTGCTAATAGCATGATGTACAAACTAGAGCCTCCAAGATTGCCTGCACTCCATGACTAAATTGTTTAGCTTTTGTCTATTTAATTTATGCTACATATCTTCTTGGTGAAAAGAGCATGGGTCTACATATTGCACTTCTAACTTAAGGCTATGGTATGGGAAGTGGCTTGATGTTTTTCGTTTTGACTGTTTTAATACCATGTTGTGTATTATCCTTTTAGATCTTCATTGATGTTTTCTGCACTCAATGATTTTAATAGATATCTGTGAAGCCTATGCAGATTCTGTACCTGCCATACCTATTGAAGTGAAACTTTCTTTATACTTGTGAAGCTGCACTTACATAATTGTTAAAGACCCATTCATTTCAATGTTTTGCTGTGGTGTACTATATCATTTTATTTTATCAATACGGTTGATCCTTTATATAAAACCTTGCTTGTTAAGGCAGTAGCTGTGTCCATATTAGTGAATCACTTTGACTAAGCTTTCTTGAGAGACAGATGTCGCATGACTTGTCTGGCTTTAGGTACAGGATGGCCTTTTGGAACTAAGGAATATTGCAAACAGTCCACAAACATTCATATGGAAATTTATCTGCACAAATTTGTCTTGTGCATGTAGAACATATAACCCCATACTTCTGTCTGACCTCAAGATGCAGAGCTATCACAAACCTGATTCTGTCCTTGGATTATTCAGAACATGAGGGCAAACAAAAATATACCTGCATATATGTCTCAACATACAGCTGATGTATATGTGCAAGTTCATTTGCACTTACACTTGAATTTTCACTATGGTCTGTTCATATTCTGTAAAAGAATGTTGTACTTTCTGGTTTCAAATAGAAAGAGCAATTTTGTCTTCACTTGGATATTTGAGTTAGCAGTGCATCTGGATTCTTCAAATAACATTTATAATGATAAGAAATGCCTTCTCAAAGTCGCCCTCAATGAACTTAGATCAAGTGCTCTTTGATCTAAGCTAGATAGTCTCCTATGACTTGGCTCACCTGTTAGAGCTCCACAAACATTTTTTACGTGTATAATTTTGGAACTTTTTGTTCAAGATAGTGTCATTTTATATCAACAATAACACTTCTAAATGCTTGCAAACTTTTGCATTATTTAATGCAAAACAACACAATTTTTTTCATCCTTAATGTTTCACTGTTATATTTTGAAAATTTATAACCTTTAAGTAAGCTTATTATTTTTGTAATTATAACTACTTATAAACCTATATAATACCCACATTGCATGGTTTTAGTTAGTTTTTAAGTTGTGTTGACATGTCAATTATCCTGAATATTTTTCTTTTCGGTGATACAAAAAATTGCACTTGCAAAGCTAAAATCTTGTGTAAAGTAAATTAAGTAAATTCATGATTGCCCATGGGCCAATAAAGCAAACTCTGTGAATTGATGGTTTCCTTTAGCCTATGTTGGATGAGAGAAACTTGCTTTTTTCCAATTTTGTGCATCTTCCTAACGCTACCTTTTTTTGATTCTAGAATGCTGGAGACTTAAAAGTAAAACTCGAGAAATGTGAAGCTGAAATGGAATCATTGAGGAAGGAAAATGAATTGAATCTTCTTCCTCTCAGTAGCTTTAGTGTAGAAAGGTTAGTCAATTTTTGCCATGTGCAATTTTATATTATTGAATTTATTACATGTACGGTTACATAGATCATTGTTGTTTGCTCTTTGTATCTCTTGCTTGTGAGCTTCTTAAAACTTTCCACACTTTCTGTACAACTCATTTGAGTGCCTCCGCTTAGTATTTGATAAGCTTGTTTGTCCATTATTCCTAGATTAGACTTAAGCATAGCTTCATCATTGCTGCTAAAATTGGTGCTATGGTTGGATTTATTTGTGGCACTCCAAGAAGAATCTATTATCTTAGTTTTGACAGTATATTTTTCTTTCAATTTGCTTATAGTTGGAGTGATTCTGGTGGTAATAATGACATGGATGTGGACAACCGCATGCTTGTTCCAAGGATACCTGTAGGCATTTCTGGAACAGCATTAGCTGCCTCACTTTTGCGTGATGGTTGGAGTGTGAGTTCTCTATTTTTTGGATGCTTTTTCTTAACTTCAATTTCCTGTTAGATTTTGATATCAAGAATGATTTCCATTTCTAACATAGCTTGCTAAGATGTACACGAAATACCAAGAGGCAGTCGATGCATTGAGACATGAGCAAATAGGAAGGAAGGAAGCTGAGAACGTATTACAACGGGTAAGTTTATGTAATGATTGACTTGCTCGATATCCATTCGGTGTGCATTGCACTGTATTTGTTTTTTTAAGCAAGAAGTTGTTGTGGTCTGAAACTGTTAATACTCATTTTCCATCCATATTCATGATAATTTGGCGAAGTTCTATGATGGTTGTCAACATAACGGAACCCTATTTCTTTTACTTGGGCCTGGGATAGACTGCAAAATAGGGTTTATGTAGCTGACCTCACCTAGGGGGATTAAGGTTCTGTGTCATGTTTTGGGGCTTTTTTTAGCACACAAAAGGACTACACTTATTGTCCTATCTCTATAGTAGTAAATAGGCCTAACTCACGCAAGGCGACATACAAGTAAGAATAAAAGGCAACGGTAAGTAAACGGGACACGGGCAATAATTGTAAATGAATAGCAAGACTTTTTTTATTGTCAATTGTACAAGGTTATCATGATGTGTGCTTGGGGGAATGGTGTGTATAATAGGATGACCTTGGCCTTGATGAACTAAATTGGTGAGCGAGAGCTTTAATCTTGAAAAATACTCATATCTTTGAAAAGAGGTTTATGGGCATTTTTGGTTCTAGTAGGAAGAACCATTAAAATCCTTGAAATGGCCATAGCCCAAAAATAGAAATATACAAAAATATTAGAAATGTCAAGCTAGAAATTAGAAAAAGTTCCCCACCCCCCACCCCCACCCCCCCAAAAAAAAAAAATTATAATAATGTACATAAGGATGGGGCCCTACTATAAGAAATGTGATTAAAAAAAAGGGACCCTGTCACTTTGCTGCTTCTTGTTGTTGCTAATTGTCCATCTAATATGCATTCCAAAGGCTGTTCTTATGGGGGTGAAGAGGAATAGGACATAGTTTTCTACTTTGCTCTGTTTTTTAAAATTAGGGTACTAAACTTGTTCTCCAATCAACCCTGAAAACTCTGTTTCTCCATTGGATGACTACAAATAAACTATCAGGATTCTTTATATCAGGATATTCTTTTGGAAGTTGGTGAGATGGGAAATTTCCCATCAGGAATGTTTTTCAAATAGTTTCTCACTTTGGCAATCTGATTATCCATGGGCACACATTTAATATAATTTTTTATGTGAACTAGGTGTGGGCTGAGAGACACATGTTTTCTCTATATCTTAGACTCCCTTTGCACAGTTGCCTATGAGGCGACTTCAATATCTGGATCTTTCCTTGTGAAACAATATATGTGAAAGGAATTAACTTCATTTCTTCCAACATGTTTCTTTATTTTGCTTAAAGTCAATTGAATTACGACTTCATCCATTACTGTTTATAGTATGCTTCATTTCTTCCAACATGTTTCTTTATTTTGGTTAAAATCAATTGATTTACGACTTCATCCATTACTGTTTATACTATGCTTGGGATTTCTGGTAATATTTATTTGGCCATTGAATTTTTGTTTATATAGGTAGGCTCTACTTTATAGTGTGTGCCAGGGTTCCCCTGGGGCGCTGGGCCCCTCCCTCCCTTCCCCCACTTCAATAGCTTAGATGATTTTGGGACAAAAGTTAAAAGAAGGATTTGTCCATTCGTTGCCATTGCCTGACTTATACCATGAAGAAAGATCCTCATTTAAGTATTTTGCTTTTGTTTATCTTTTTTTTTTAGGTTCTGTATGAGTTGGAGGAGAAGGCAGAAATAATTTTAGATGAACGAGGTTTGTCGTAATAAACTTATTTTTATGTATTCACAAAGGTTTTATTTTATCATCTAGGGTCCCTTTGCTTAGTGAACATAAATAGTTGTCATATATTTGCCATTGTGACTTTTTGGATTGTACAAGATTATAGCTTTTATTGCATTTGGCCATTCTTATAGATGCATGAATGGCAGTGGAGTCACATACAGATATTCTATTACCTTTTTGATGTTTGGTTTTATGACATTGAAAGCTTATACACACACATACACAAATGCGCATGCGTGTGCACGGAGACAGTGGTGGCGATGGTGTTGGAGTGGGGGTATAGTGGGTGTTGGATTTAAGTAATTGAGTGAATGTAGAATAATGTACATGGTGGTGGTTTTTTGTTTTTTTTGTTTTTTTGGGTTGGGGGTTTGCGCTAAGGAGTATTTTTAAGATGTATAATCATTTTGATGGTGCACAGTGACAAAATCAATACGAATATATAGTACTACTAAGTTACATGAGGACTTGTACATTCTAGTCTTGGAAGTGAAGGCCATTGTTGTGAGGAACTTCTTGACCAAAGTTTCTGTAGGTGATGCATTACCAACAACCCTACATAATGGTAGGGAAGCTGAGTTTCCATATTAATTGGATAAAATGTCTGAGTTTCCATTTCAATGTTATAGGATGCCTATATCCACGCATCATTGTAAGCCCATGAGGGATACTCAATTGGGTTGGTGGAATTTGCTGGCAACTGTACCAACCTCCTTAGCTCATGCTCTACTTGTTTAGTGAAGTTCTGCTGCAAAAGAGGTGGTTTTGCCTTTTTGGAACAATGCCACACTTTTAGCATGTGTTATTGACAACGGTATTCCAGTGCTTATGGATATAGGTCTAATTTCTATTTTTTTGGGAAATGATGTTGATGAAAAGAAAGTTTTAAGCTCTTATTCTTTCATTTCTGACTGATAGTTAGATTGGAATTATAACTAAAAGATTGGGAATATCAACTTTGCACACCACCAATGCTACCCGACACAACACACTCCACACAAAAATTGACAAAACATGACATAACAAATTTCAGCTGACACCAAAATCCTTTTCTTATCAAATGACTTAACTGACTTCTTAACTAACTGAAGAATATCCTTGTGTATCAGCCCCAGTGGATATTTTCCATAGAATATTCCAGAGACCTCCACGTCAGCAAAAGTATGCCTCATCAACCTCCCTCAGCATGACCCTGACACTCGCACTACCCACACTTCCTACAAACATACCCCTGCACCCAATGCAACGCAATGCAACACCGCCACAACTCACACTACACCACACCAACACAGAACACCTCCAACTCTGCTTACCACCAATTCTACCTGACACAAGACACCCCACGCACAACAATCAACAAAACAACATCACATAACAAATTTTAAGGAGCAATCTCCCTGGGCCTCCTCTTATAAGCACGTAAAATTGGAGGCCACACTGTTGGAAACATATCAATTCCTCCCCTGTAAGGCATGTGCTTGCCCTTAAGGACAAAATGTGGAAATTGAAGCTTGAAAGAGGCAGCATCAACTCAAAGTCTAAAGAATGAATTTCCTTGCAAACTACTACAAGGAATCAGTCGAGTCAAGGGATGAGTAGTGGTGCGACTGCGACTGGATCCACTTGGCATTCAGCCTTCATGCATGGACAGCAACGGGTTTCAACTAGATCATCACATGGCCAGTAATAGCTTGTTACTCAGAATACTTATAGAAGAGGGCAAAAGGGCTTTGTTTCAGGTGAGATCAGCCCTTTTTCACCTACACATAAGTGTCCAAACAAGTCCCAGCAATTTGTTCTGCTTGAAGAAGATTCAGAAGTGGTGGAAGGTGAATGGGAGGTTGTCAAAGGCATCCATGAGATGCCATTATTAGAACAATGTAATAACGTCCAAGGATCAGGTTTGGAACTTCCCGGTTTGGCTATGAAAGGTTTTGGTGGCCCTTTAGTTTTGAGGTATGTTGAATGCAAATTGAATCTCTATTATAATTGATAGCAGTGCTAATCACGACTTCATCTTGAGAAATTAGTTGAAAAAAGAAGATTACAAATATACTGCTGCTTTATTTCAAGTTACTCTTGGTGAACGCCATAGTTTTACATCTTGTGTCATGTGAAAAAACATGAAGTTACTTATTGGTGATATTGAGATTGTGGTTGACTGTTTTGTTTCAGAGCTGGGAGGAGTAGATGTCATTCTTGGCATTGCTTGACAACTCTGGGTGAGATAAAGGTCTATTGGTAACAAATGACCATGAAGATACCTTCTATTTCAGGTGAAAAGGTGTTGTTCGGTGACTCTACTCTAAAAAATCTGCTATTTTTTCCCCCAAATATTTTAATAAATTGGGAGAAAGTGAACTATGCAGTATGCCATGGATGTTGGATTTGAGTGTGCAAAACAGCAATGTCAGTGCTGATCCTAGAATTGAAGCTTTGTTGACTGACTTTGTGGATGCTTTTGAGAAGTCATGTTTGCCCTCTACAAAGGAGGCCTTTTCACCCTCTATGAACTAATGCGTGAGTTGAAAGGAGGAAGATTACTCTAGTGCTCTTCATGATTGTTCAAACAGTTTTGCTTGTGAACCTAGTGCCTCTTCCCAGTCAGTTGTCAAGGACTCAACACAAGAAGACTTGGGTGATGTTAGTTCTCCTCCCAAGGATGATAACTCTCCATTAGATATCTCCTCCTCAAATCCCAATATTAAGGAAATGGAAGAACCTTGAATGTGGTAAAAAAGAATAAAAAATGCAAGAAGAAAGCTCATGAGAAGGCTGGAAAATCTATCACTTTAGTTTTGAAGTGTTTGTTTTCAATCCCTCATGTATATATTTATGTTAGTGACGTGGAATATTGGGGTTAAATGATCCCCTCAGATGTAAGGAAGTAAATAAATTATGTATTGATTTGCTATTATTGAAACTAATGTTAGGGAACACAATTTCCCCATGGTAAAGAATCACTTTCATTCCATTTGGAGGATAGACAGTCACTTCCCTAGGTGTATTTGGGTTGCTTGGAGACCCTCAATGTGGAATATTGAGATATTGAAATGTACAAGTCAGCTTCTCCAGTTTTTGTATTCTCATTGGGAGAATATTTCCTTTTCTGTGACATTTGTGTATGGAGAAAACCAACAAGCAGGAAGGGAGGATTTGTGGAATGATTTGCTTTATTTGAAACAGGGGATAATCATGAGGGATTTCAATGAGTATAGGTCTATTGATGACAGAAGAGGTGAAAATGAAGTGATATCTGGAGGCACAAGTAGGTTTAATGAAGTTTGTTGTAGTCTAGAGGTTGATGAAATCAAAACCAATGGTTGCTTGTTTACTTTCTAACCACAATGTGGAAAACCCTGTTCTTCGTCATTTAGATTGTAGGTTGGTTAATAGAGAGTGGATGGGAGCCTTTCAAGTGGTTGAGGCTCGTGTACCAAGTCCGGGTACTTCTCACTGTAGTCCATTGGTAGTACCTCTGTTTTCAGCTTCTACAAGGCCAAGGAGATCATCTGTTTTAAAGTATCTCGACTTCTGGAAAGGGCACTCATCTTTCTGCAGTATTGTGAGCAAAGAGAGGAGCTTGGATGTCAAAGGATTAGCCATGTACAAAGTGGTGAAGAAGTAGAAGATTCTTGAGGGTTAGTTAAAACTTCTTTAGAATAATCGTTATTATAACATATCTGAATGGGTGAAACACACATGCTCCTTGCTACAGACTACTCAAGAAGCCAACAGATTACATCCTGGTGCTGCTGATTGGGATGGGGAAATGATGTTGTATGCTGACTTTTATGCCTTAATTGCAGCAGATGAAAGTCTTTTGAGACAAAAGTCCCATGACGTGGCTAAAAATGTTGGGCATCACACAATAAATTCTTTTTTAATTACCTAAATCAGAGGCAGTTTGGTTCTCTTTCAGATGAAGATGGCGTGAGAATCTGTTCCTTGGACGCTTTGAAAGACTTGGCAGTTAGGCATTTTAAAGCCAACCTAACGGAAGCTGCATCAAATGAGTTTAATGCTTATAGCTTTCTTTGCTGGTTTGTAATAAGCTTTCAGAATAGCAGGCCGAAAATTTAATCTTGCCTAGTTCCGATGATGAAATCAAAAGAAGTATGGTCTTTATCAAATGGTATAGGGCCTAGACCTGATGTTTATGGAGCTAGGTTCTTCGGAGATGCTTGGAATATTGTTGGTGAGGATGTTTGCTTGACTGTCAAGGACTTCTTTTGTAACAGGCAGATGCCCAAAGAGGTGAATGCTACTTATCTCTCTCTTGTATCCAGAGTAGACAACCCTTCTTCTCTCTTGGATTTTAGACCCATTGCCTGCTGTGACACTTTATACAAGTTTATATTGAAGAATTGCCAAGAGACTAAAAGAAGTTATACATAACTTAGTAGGAAATGAACAATTTGCTTTCATAAAGGGAAGAGAAATTGTGGACAATGTTTTAATAGTGCAAGAACTTCTTAAAGGTTATCATTGAGGTAATAAGGTGTGAGATGGGCAATAAAAGTTGATCTCATGAAAGCCTATGCTAATGTAAGATGGAGTTTCCTCAATCGTCATCTTGAAGTGTTTTGTTTATCTCCTCAATTTATAAAATGGCTCGTGGCTTGTATCTCTTCTCCTATGCTTTCCATTAACCTTAAATGGTGAAAATGTAGGCTTCTTCCCCTCTTCAAAGGGACTTCACCAAGGAGACCCCATTCTCCATATCTTTTTGTGCTTGTTATGGAGATTTTGTTCTTGCATCTTAAAGTAGAAGGGCTCATTAGAAGAATTCTAGTTTCATTGGAGATGAAAAAAAGAGAAGCTTACCCATTTATATTTTGCTGATGATATGTTGATCTTTGCTAAAGGACATAGTCACACTATGAAGTTGATCAAAGAAGGCTTTTATCCTATGCAGGTTAGATCCAACCTATTAAGAGCATGCTCATCTCTTTTCAAGTGTACTGGTCCTTAATTCTTGTGCTACCAGCAAGTGTTTTGAAAACAATTGAATGCAAATTGAAGAGATTTCTTTTGCATGGAGATGACAATGATAGGGCAAGGGCAAAGGAGACTTGGAAAGTCATTTGTAAACCTTAAGAAGGTGGCTTAGGTATGCTGGACATTCGGCTATGGAATAAAATTGCACAGCTAAAACATGTGTGGTTATTGTTTATGAATCAATATAGCAACTAATGGCTGAGCTGGGTTAGAATTAAGTCCTTAGGGGAAGAAATTTCTAAACAATAAAGATTCCTAGTTATGCTTCTTGGGCATGGAGGAAGATCCTACAATCAAGATCTTAGCTAGGTGCCTTTTGAAATGGCAAGTTGGAGATGGTAGACTTATTTCTTTTTGTTATGATGATGGGCACCCAAAGGATCCACTATTGGAATGGATGGGGGATTTTGCTAGTACAGTGTTGGGTTGCCCGAAGGATACTAAACTCAGTTCCTTTATAGATGGGCATAATTGGAGCTGACCCAGGGGAGACCGTTGGTAGGAATTTATTTCCATGGTGGGAGAGATGAATTTGCTGCCAACCTCCAGGGACAGACTTACTTGGAAGGAGTTCCATCAAAGTTTTACCCATCGAGAATGCTTATTCATCTCTGATACAGCACCATCAAAGTCTTACCCTAGCTTTGATGAGTTGGCTTCTTATGACTGACCTTAGCCTTCGAATGTCATAATCATCCTGATACAGCACCATTTATGTTTGAGTTGGTGCTACTCTATTTGAGGTGAATAGATTAGTGATCCCCAAACTCCTCTCAAGTATGCACATGTATTCTTAGGATACTTTGGCATGGCTCTCTTGAAAATTTTTAATCTTTTTGAAAATCTCCTTTAAAATCAGTTAGGAAAGTTGAAAATGCTAACCAGTTGACCTGCATTAAGCAGAGTACACTTATATGCAATAGTATTTTGGTGACGTGGAAACTGGATCTTAGTGACTTTGGGATCTCCCTTAAACTCCCATTTGAGCAAACAACTTTTCCAAGGTTTCCAACATCACCCTTTCCCATTCTCTCATCAAGTGGGAAAACATGTCTGTCATTCTGCCATAGTTGGTTCAACAGCTATAGCAAACCCAACAAAGAAGCTATAAGTGTAAATTAGTGAATACACTAGTGGAATGGAGGACTAGTGAAACCTCTAGAAATGGAGAAAGCTTAGTCCACGTGATAATTTACATAAACTTGTGTTAGGGTAGCTTATTGTTTCTTGATTGGTGTTTGGATGTTAGTTTTTTGTTAGCCTGTAAGTTGTTGGCTAGGGTGCTCCTAGACATTAGGAAAATTTCAAAGTATGCAAAAATGGTTCCTTTGTTGTTCCTTTTCTTTTCTCCCCTTTCTTGATCAAACCTCTATCGTTCATCCCGTAATTTTTGGAAATCAATTCTCATTTTCAGTAGACAATATCACCTAGAGGGGGATGATAAGAGATTTACAGAAGAGATGGGTATAGCCCATTATACAAAAACAGAAGATTGAGTCTCAAGGAATTCAAAGACATATTGATTAATGCATGAAAAGGGGTTATAATAAAAGAACATTGTAGTTGCTTCTTGATAGTTACAGTTTCACAATATTTCATCTGTATCATTTAATTAGGTTTGGTAGAACCTTCTTGTGCCTTGTGATTAAGTTGTCAGCTAAAGCATTGGACTTAGAGATTATTATTAAAAGGCTTATTTGTGGTGGTATGTAATTTACTGTTAAAAAATCTTGGTAGAGGTGTTAACATTCTTTGATAGATTAGGGTCGTCTGATTAGAGGGAAGTTTAATCTGCCTCTGTTGGAGCATTAACATGCTTTTGGTCCTTCTTTCTGATTGAAGCTTGATTAACATGATGGTCTATGCAGCTGAACATGATAGAATGGTTGAGGCCTATTCTCTAATCAACCAAAAATTGCAGCAATCTAAGTCTGAGCAGTTGAATTTGGAGAAAATCATAGCAGAATTTAAGGTGTGCATCAACTTATGTAAGTTAAGTCTTATCCTTTGGATTGTTTTATGAAAGTGGGTTTCTATTCTAGGCTGATGTAAAGAGGCATGAGAGAGAATACTTGCTGGCTCAGCAAGAGATTGCTGACCTCCAGAAGCAGGTATGAATTTTGTTGATATATGCAGAATGTGTTAGTTGGAGTATTGACATCTTGTATTTGCAAAGACCTGAAGGGAGGATGAACTACCTGAAATAAGATCATTGTTTATATTGCTCAAGCTAATAGCACTCAATTGATACTTTGCTGAAATTTTATTGCTACATGCTAAAGAAAAAGGTTTATGCGTTGCATTGGTTTTGGAAAATTCAAGTTTTTTCCTAATTGATTTATCATTCACAAAAGTAAGAGAGAGCAAGAAAATCCAGGGGGTGGGAAATGTATTCTATTACAAGTTATTCTGGAGCAACGAGCACCTGATAAAAGCTAGCCTCTGAGATAAATTGTTTGGGTAATGATATAGGTGACGATCCTTCTCAAGGAATGCTGTGATATACAGCTTCGTGGTGGATCTGCTATGCATGATCATGCTGATGATGAAACGATAACTTCTATTGACTTGGCTACAAAATTAGATACTGAGAAGATAATTTCTGACCGTCTTGTGAGTCCTTGTGAATTTTTCTTTGTTCTTAAGAATTGTGTGGGTTGTAAGCATCCATCTTCTGATTTATTTAATTTTGAACTGTCACAGTTGACATTTAGGGATATCAATGGACTGGTGGAGCAAAATGTTAAGCTTAGAAGCCTTGTTCGAAGTCTCTCGGACCAGATTGAGAATAAAGAAGTGGAGTTTAAGGTGTGTCTAAAATTCTTTTATTGGTCATGTAGTGTTTGTATGATTGCTTGTTATCGTTTTTAATCTCAAAAGCTTGAATGCATGGATGCAGGAAAGGATGGAAATGGAGCTTAAGAAGCATAACGAGGAAGCTGCCTCTAAGGTTGCTGCAGCGCTCCAGAGGGCTGAGCAGCAAACTCGAATGATTGAATCTTTGCACACCTCTGTAAATTTTTGTTCCCCCTCCACCCCCCACCCCCAACCCCGAACCACCCACCTCCCCTCCCCTTGCCTCCGCCTCCTCCTAATACCTTTCTTTTTCTGCTCTTGCCCTCTCATGCTGTTATGTTTTCCGCCTTTTACTTCTGATTTTCAGTTTTTCCTCAACACAGGTAGGAATGTATAAGAAATTGTATGAGGAGGCACATAAACTTCGTTCTCCCATTTCATCCAGCGCTGTTCCTCTTGTAGGTGGGTTTTTATTTTTATTTTATTTCTGTTGTTTGATACTTAGTTTTTTCTTTTGTGGAATAATCTAATAACTTGAGACAATCTATAAAACCTTTTGATAAAAGTTTGAATCTAGCATCTTGGGGTTTGGTGATACTGGTGATGAAACTATCCTATTATGGGTTGTTAAAGCTTGAGTTTCAAGAAGTAAGGTGAAGAAGTGCCCAGTTTGATTCAGAATTGCCCATACATAAAATAGTAATTCTTGGTACAAGCCTATGGAAGTTTGGGGAATTGAAATCTTGACTTAAAAATAACTTTGTTTTGAGCATCAACATCAGTTTTATGCTTCTCAGTACTTCTAAGCTAATCCTTTGAACCATTTTTTTGCATCTATTTTGATCTCACAGCTGTTTAGATCTCAATGGTCTTAATAAAAAAGAAGGTTTGCTGGTCCTTATGGGTCCATTAAGGTTATGATAGGTCTTTCTTGTTTGGAGGAGAGGGCTTAATTATATTATTTCTAAAGATATTCCTTGCATTACGTGTGATGAAGGATATTCCTGTACTTTTGCATTTTAGATCTACAACTTAGAGCTGGCAAATACACATGATTAATCATACGCTGACTTTAGTCATGCTTGCCTATGCTCCATAGCAAATGATGGGGTTTGGAATATTTGCCAGCAATGTATGGAAAGAGGTTGGGAGCTGTCTACGGGGGGATATCCTCTCATTTATAAATTGTGGAGATTAATCTTATTTCTCAAGAGAAACAGAAAGGATTTGTCCATAAAGGCAATTAAGGCATTGACCATTCCCCATGCTGTAGTCTACTAGGAAAATGCTATCTTGTTCAAGTGACACCTTCCTAGTTTAGCTTTTATTATTGGGCTTGTAGAGCAGCAAAACTTGCATGCTATCGACAGACTTAAGGAGTGGAATGTGGTAAAAAAATGATAGTTCCTACTTATCTGCAAATGGAAGTAAAATATCAAGCATTTGTTCTTATCGTGTTGCTTGCATGTATGTGTGGACAATGATCTGGAGTGAGCTGCAATGAGTTCTTTTAAGTAATAAATATCATAACTATACCAGATTTTACAAGTTTAACTTTGTGGAGCCAAGAGATAAGAATTTGAATATCTATGCAATCATTTAATTAAATTGTCCATTTGACGGGCTCTAAATAAATTCAAAGCTCAGAAGTGATGGCGAGTATTAAGTAATTAATATGAAATTGCATAATATCCAGTATTATCAAATCCAAGTCGACCTCTACGGTTGAACATGGTTTGACCGCATTTCAATTCTGTTTCAATTCCAGTTTAACTTCCGATTGAACTCAATTTTCCCCTTAATTTTTGACCCCTTTGTATGCTTGGTTCAACCATTTGGTCTGAGTTTGACAACACTAATAATATCTTTAAGCTTATGCTTTTAGACCAACTGTGGGACTCTAAACTTGACAGTTCCCTGATGGATACATTACAAAACACCATGTTGTAACCTATAAATGTGAACAGTAACTCTTTAAGAAAATTGGAAATCACCATTGCCTAGTTGAGATATACTTCATACAGGGAAGTAAGAACGAAGTGGGAGTGAATGGCTCAACTATATTGATGTGTGTTTGTTGTGCGTCAAGATGATAGAGCAATGATGACAGGAGTGATCTGGATTCAGTTATAAGAAAATGAGTTTATATATGCGGGTCTAAGGGATTTCCATATCTTGGATGAGTTAGATGCATTTATCTTTTATTTTTCAGTCAATGTACTTAGACTAATGTTTGGCACTTTTCAATGGAAAGTTGAAACAGTAATTACCCTCGTAATATTGAAGCTTATGTATATATCTTACATAATTAATGAAAGCATGTTAATGTTTGATGCATTTTGTTTTAGTTATGACACTTGTCGTTTGAAGAGATTCTAGTGTGAGGATGTTGTATGACGTGGACTATATGTAATGAGCTACCAAATCTTTTTGAAGTAATGTATATTTTAACATATTTTGAGATATTATGAATGTTAGTCATCATGAATTGTTAAAAATGACAGTAAAGAAATATATATGTAAATTGTTTATGCCTTGCATTGACGATTGCACCTTTCCCCATTGATTACTTAGGGAAAAATCACTATTTACTGGGTTTTGTTTTGAGCTTTCAGGTTTTGGCCCAACAGGATTCATTGTACATGCTTTTTTAGGAGCCATATATTTTTCTTGTTTCACTTCATTCATACCCACTTTGCTTGTTGAACCTTGTTATTTATTTTCACCTCTTTGGGCTTTCTTATGTGTCTATTTAACTTCAAAATTGATTATTACAGAGCATGAAAAGACAGATGTCAGGCTACTCATTGAGGGTTCTCAGGTACAGCACACTAAGTGACGGAATAGATGATTCATCATTTTAATGAGTATGAGTCCTTACATAACATGAATTTAGGAAGCTGCTAAGAAGGTGCAAGAACAGGCTGCTGAACGAGTTAGATTTCTTGAAGAAGAACTGGAAAAGTCTAGGTAATGTATTGTCTAAATAGTTGTTTGGCCAAGGATTTGTTGGTCTGCTTTTACTTAGAATCTGGGACGGTCCCCTCTTTGAGCGAGAGAGAGGAAAAGGGATTTGGGTTGGGTTTGGTGGTGATGGTTGGAATGAGGAGATTTTGTTGCTGCATTCAATGTTTGCCGCTTTAGTTTCTGGATCTTACCTTCAATTTTAGTAACTTTATTGACATGGTTTTATTCAGGAGCAAAATCATATCATTGCAATCAGAGAGGGACAAGTTGGCTCTTCAGGGTGGGTTCTTAAGGGAAAAGCTTGATGGCCTTATGAAAGAATTCGAGCATAAGGTAATTGATGTTTTCCCTTTTCATTTTCTTTTTTCATCTCATGGTATCTTAAGGTTTTATTTTATTGAGTAATCATGTAAATGATTAGAAATATGAGACTTGCGTAATTCTTTTAGTTTTTTTTTTTTAATTTATTTATTTATTTGGTCTGAATTTATGAAAAATTTTAATCCATCGTGGCTGTATTGAATGCTATAAGATAAAATGAAATGAGATGAAAAAGGGTGCTTATGTCCTCTGCACTGCAATAATTAGAAGCATATTATTGTGAAAACATATGTGTAGTCCCTTTGCATGCTATAGTGATGATGATTATGCCATTCCTTACCTTGTTGTTACTTGAAAAAACATTTAATTTTATAAAACTAGGTGAGTTTTCAAAACAAGTTAGTCATATGTCTTTCTTGGATTTTCAAACTGGTAGGTTTGTCTGGTCATTCCGGCACATAGTTGATTAGCTGTTAAACATTTATGGCATGTTTATTAAATGGCAGATTGAAAAAAAGTAGGGAGAGAAATTTTCTAAGGAATAATATAGAGAAGAATAGTTAGTACTTTGGTTGTGCTAAAATGATACCAAGTAATAGAATAGGAATGTATCTAAAAATAACATTTATAATCGCTGCAACTCTGCACTTGGATTATTTTCTGTTTCTATGTGATGGGTCTTACGGTTTTGTCTTTGGTGCAGTGGTTTTATATGAGGTAACTTATTTTAGGAGTGTTCTTCATTGAGCACACTTAACCTTTGAATTCTATTGAATCCTCTACTATTACATCAACACAATGTTTAAGTGTTCCAATGCCCTTAGCTCGAGGGAGATTCCAAGGCAGGATGGTAAATCAAGGGAACTGATTTATTAATGTTACGTTTGGTATGTGAGAATGGACTTGAAATGGAGTTATAGTTTCGATTTCCATTCTCTTTCCTACATTTGGAAGGGCCTTAAATGGGGGTAGAATTGTGGTTTCATTCTATCTTCATTAATTGTATTAATTAGAAATTACTTATTTAATCTTCAGCTTAATTATGGCATCCAATAATTAAAGGCATCTTTGATAAATATTATTATATGCACGTTTCATTCCATTCTAAATAATGTATAACTGAACATAATATTGGAATGGAATAAAAACTTCTATATATGTTTTTAAACACAAGAATGAATTTATATTTTGATCCTTATATCATTTCATTTTATTCTATTCCATTCTAATCCGTTTTATTCTAGATTTTTGCATACCAAATGTGATATTAGAGTATGGAAATCTGTAGAAAAAGATCAAGAATTGCTATTCCTTTGAACTTGAATTGCATTTGGCATTAGAAATTTTGTGGAATATATATTCTGTGAACCAAACAAAATAATTACTTTGTGAAGGGGAATGTCACTTCCATTTTATCCTTATAAAGTTTAATCAAATGTGTGGTTAGAAGAATAAGAATTATTAGAACATTTGATTATTGAGGTTTATATTGATACTTCAATTACATTATTATTTAACATAATTATTACTAGCTAATGGTGTCATATATCATAATATAGAAGGGAAATTTCTTCTAAGGAAGTTTGGTGTATATGTTGCCTCTGAAAATAAATACAGCTTGTGTCTCTGCATTTTGGTCTACATAGTGGTTATCTGAATCCAACGAAGTATTCTACTCATGGGGGATTTATTTAATTTTGACTTGTGTAAAAATATCCACTGTCAAAGAGGAGTCATCTCTTAAATATTTTGATGGATTGGTTTTGCAGCAAATCAAGTGCTATGCTTTCCATGCAAATGACTTTGAAATTGCCATTTGGTGATATCAATGTCTAAAGACCTCTAATCCTTTTTTTTCTCCCCCTCAGCTGGTGAGCGTCATCATTAGAAGGAATGATAAATGAAAGCATGTGGCTACAAAATTGATTAATCCATGGTTCTCTTCCAAAACTTCATATTGTCATTTAACCATGTTTAATGTATATTTAATTGGATAAACTATGGTGTATATCTCATGAATATAGGCAGGTGGCTAAGACCGCATTAGAGAGATATGGTTGTGCTATGTTGATATTGTATGAAGTTTTTGGCACTCAACATAGTATTTGGTTTGTTGGCTCCTCAATTATTGCACAATTTACCATACGGTATGATTGAAAAGGAATCAATGGGCCTTTCTTTTAGTGGTACTTGCAACTTTTAAGAAAGGTTAGAAAAAGTAATTTAAAATGGAAATGAGCAAATTGCTATTAGGATGAGGGCTTCTACCTTTTTCTCTTGGTAATTACCATGGGTTTTATCTTAGTGACTTCTTCTCGACCCTCGGACCCCACAACAGCCCCCACCTCAACCACCACCCCCATCCCCAAACAACCATCAAAGTGAAAAAGGGCAAAAGTTATCTTAAGTATTCCAGAATTATGGTGGGTGAAGAAATTTAGAAGGAAGAATTTATTCCCACTTATTCATTCAGCTTGGATGGAATAAAAACAAGAGAGGTGCAAAGAAACAATGATAAGGATGGTGCCTAAAAAATAGAAAAAGATCAGATTTAATCTGATAAGAATCTAAACATCTCCTAAGATAAATACAACTAACAACTGAGATAAATATAACTAAAAAAAACTTCCGAACATAAAATAAATGTCATATAAACTTCTCTACATTCCCCCTCTAGCTAAGGGATAGATATCGATCGTTCCTAGTTTGCTGATAATGTCTTCAAAGAGTTGGTTAGGCAAAGATTTTGTGAAGATACTCCTGATTCCTGAACGAAACATGTTGGAGTTTGATGCTGCCATCTTCAATTTCAGATCTAATAAAATTATGATCAAGACGCACGTGCTTCATTCAATCATGTTGAAAGGGTTTTTTTACAATATTGATAGTAGATTTGCTGTCACAGTAAACTTGCACCCGATTCACCTGTATTTATAGGTCTTTTAGTAGTCTTTGAATCCAACTGACCTCGCAAATTCCTTGTGCAATGGCTCTATATTCTGCTTTAGCATTACTTTTAGCTACAATTGATTGCTTCTTACTTCTCCAAGTCACTAGATTTCCCTAGAGCTTGGTACAAAAACTTGAAGTTGACTTTCCATCCACCACTTCTCCTCCCTAGTCTGTATCTACAAATCTTTACCAAGGTTCTGTTTTAAGTACTTCAAGATATGACTTACCCATCCATATGGTGTTTAGTGGATGCATGCATAGCTTAACTCATCAAACCAATCGTCCACAACATGAAGGAAAGAAAGTCACTCTACAATTCATGTCTTTTGTCAGCTTGCACATAGAGAGTAAATTACATCTCAACCCGGGCTCTAATAATGTTTTTTCTAACTTCATGTAACCAATAAAAACTGTTCCTTTACCCTTTCCCATAGCACTTTCACCCTTACCATTAGCTACCAAAATCTTACTAAGGTACACAAGTCATCAGGTCATCAAAGAAATTCAACGATTGCGTATATGGTCAGACACTCCAGTATCAATGATCCAACCATCCCTTTTAAGGCCTTAGGTGAGGTTTAAACAAATACCTTTTTGAGCAATAGTAGCTGTGGCAGTCAATTTATTAGTGTTATCAGAATTGAGTTGAGTTTGCCAAGAACTTGTTGCAAGAAGCCAAGTTGATCTGAAGGAAGACTAACCCCAATATTGGAGCTAGATTGTGCATTGGTTTCTGCAACTTGAGCAATCTTGACACTCATGGCCTCCTTCTGACATTTGGATTTTAAATGGTCTAGCTTTCCAAGCAATTTCCAACATGTATTTTGAGTGTGATTTGGTTTTTGACAAATATCACACTGCATTTTTCCTCTTGTTGATGTATTTGGAATTGGCCCTTTCTTTGTTACCAAGGCTAGATTCAGACTAGATTGTTCAAAGACATCACCACTCTCTTTACGTTTAAGCTCTACAAATGCCTCTTTAAGACATGGAAAGGGTTGCTTTCCCGTTAGCCATCCTCTGACCTCATGAACCTGGGTTCAAACCATTCAAGAAAACACATACTTTGTCCTTTCGAGCAGCTTGTTGTAATTGCATTCCGTCTTCTACACAGTTCCAGTTGATCTTATAAAAAAGATCTATTTTCTGCCAAAGTTCCATGAGCAAATTAAAATATTCATTCACAATTATATTTCCTTGTGTAGTATTGCGGAGTTTCGAATAGAGCTCCAATTATTGGGAAGAATTTTCCGTGTCTGAGTAAATTTCTTGGACATTCTCCCAGATTTCTTTGATAATTTCACAAAATAAATATGATCTACCAATCCAAGGTTCCATGGAATTTTCAGCCTCCCACCCACCATATTCCTTTGAGTTGTGATCAGGAGCCATTGTTGATCCAGTTACATACCCTAATTTTCCTTTTCCTCTAATTACCAGTTTTATAGATTGAAACCACTCGCAGAAGTTTTCCCCATTAAGTTTATGTTGGGTAAATTGTAGTGTGTTTTGGTCTGCCGTTGAAGAAGAGGATCGAAGGCTGTGCTTAGATAGGTCAGGTTGATCAAGAGATCTGAACTTCAGTTTAAGTCCAGGGGTATTTTTAGGTTTCTCAGCCATTTTTGGATCAATCCGGTAGCTTTGATACCATGAAGACATTTAGGAAGTTTAGAAGGAAGAATTCATTCCCACTTATTCGTTAAGCTTGGATGTAATAAATACAAGAGAGGCACAAAGAAACAATGATAAGGATGGCACCTGAAAAGTAGAAAATAATCAGAATCAATCTGATAAAAAATCTAAACGGCTCCAAAGTCAAATACAGCTAACAACTGAGATAAATACAACTAAGAAAACTTCCAAACATAAAATAAATGTCCTATAAACTTTCCTACAGTGGATAAGGTAATGTGGAGTAGAGTGATCATCCCATGACATTTCTTCATATTTTGTTTGGCATGCCAGTGCAAATTATACATCCTAGACAAGTTGGTGTCTTTGGGAATAGCAACAGCAACGTTGTACTATCTTTGTGGAGAAGCTGATGGAGACCATCACCACCTCTTTTTTGACTATTCTTACTCAGCCAGTGGGTGACAGATAGATGTTTCATCTAGATTGCCCCTTAGGATAATACCATTGGAGTGACTCTGTGCTTTGGTGCCACAACCTGATCTAAATCCCCTGTTATATAATGATGTGGATTTGTAGCTGGAGTCTACATGGTTTGGAAAAAGAGGAACTCAACTCGTTTGGAAAGCAACCCTCAAGTTCTAGATGGATATATCTGATGTCTTCATTAGTAATAATGCTTTGCTGACAATCATTTCTCTCTCGCCCCTTCTTTGATATAGTAATGGGTTATTATTAAACTAACATTTTGTAGCACCTAGTGCAGCCTTCTGCTAGGCTTCATCCTCATTTTGTAGAGAGTGTGGTATGTATCAATTATTTCACTAATGAAGTTACAATTGCTGATCCAGAAAAAACGAACATACTGGAGCAAAATTGATGCTTTGAAATAGTCATCAGTCTCATTCTAGTTCCTACCTTGGTTTTTGTTTTTTCAAAAAAAAAAAAAGAAAATGCTAAAAGCTGTTGTTTTCAGATATGTCACGTTAGAGAAACAGTTCTAGGTGTATGTATGGAATATGATTTATCTACTCTGGGCTGCTCATTTTGCATGTTGTTTCAGAGGGAGGAAATAAACGGGATATTAACAAGAAATGTGGAGTTTTCACGGGTAATAATTGAATACCAGCAAAAGGTTCGTGAAAGTTCAGAATCCCTACAAGCTGCTGAGGATGCTTCTCGAAAATTAGAAATTGAGGTAATCTAAAAGACTAGAACTCTATTTTCTGAAGAACTATGAGGAATAAATTTTCCTTCTATTTTATTCATATCAAATCAGTAGAGATGCACAAAATTATATACACATGGTGACATACATAGAGATGGGGATCATATCCTGATTTTTTTAGCTAACAAAGATATGATCTAGACTAATCTCCTATAACAACCTTATCTATCCTTATCATCCTAGTAATATTGCCTAGACCACCAGAAATAATAAAAACAGAAACAAATTTTTTTTAAAAAAAAAAAACACTAGACTTCACACTGAAATATAATTGACTGGCAACTGAGAACAATGACTAACTGCAGTAACTAACAGAAACAATATTATTTTCTTCATTTTCCCTGACCCTCAGTTCTCTTTGCTTTACCATCAGGTGTCTGTCTTGAAGAATGAAAAAGAACTGCTGACAAATGCAGAGAAAAGGGCTTGTGATGAAGTGCGAAGCTTGTTAGAAAGAGTTCATCGCTTGCAGGTGCACTCATCTGAGCTCTTCCACATTTAGGAGTGATGCTGACTGGAACTAGTAGATGTGGAATTTTTGTTTATGGGTGTGTATGTGTGTGTGATATTGTACGGGATAATTTTTACATATAAATTTCTACCTCCATTATAGATGTTGGGAACTTAAGTGATCTTTATTACAAAATAAAAGCTGAATATATGTTATAGAAGTAATTCTCATTGCATGGCTCTGCATAAGTGTTGATCTGTACCTATTCTACTCTACTGTATGTTCAAATTCAGGGAAAATTTTCATGTTTATTTGTGATTACATGTGAGCTACTTGGTTTTGCTGTAACTCTAAAGTTGTATACATGTGACTTTGAAGAGATGCAATTTTATGTTTTCTACTTAACTTTTTCTCTTCAGTTCTAGTCCTAACTGGACAATATAGAAAAGCCACTGTGGATCATGAGAAAATTAGAAGTTTGATTTGCTTGATAGAACTAGAATAGTCAACTTTATAAAAAGCAGCTGATTAGATGGAAAAAAACAAAAAGAAATTTCTTGAAGAGAAAGCATGACTATATCTTTGAGGTTTTCTTTATCCAATCTTTCATCAAGTCTTTTAACAAATTATCTCAAGAAGTGAATCTGAAATCCGTAATGGACCTGTCAGTTGAGAAAGTAGCATGTGCTTTCATTGTAATGATCATCTTTCTATTGAACAGGCTACGCTAGATACCATTCAGAGTGCTGAAGAAGTCCGTGAGGTACTCTTCTTGGCATTTAATCTCCTTTTGCTCTATCTTTATGCAAGAAGGAAGTATTCAGATTTAACTCCGTCACCTTGGGATTTTTAGGAAGCTAGAGCCATAGAGAAAAGAAAGCTGGAGGATCATGTCAGGCAACATCAGGTTTGGTTGCATTATTTACTTTTTCACAATAACTGTCATGTTAAAACTCTTATTAATATGTGTATTCTTCCACTATGGTTAGATTGTTTCTATCATACTTTCAAGAAATTGCATATGCTCTTTGCCTTACCTTTTGAGGGGATATATCTGTAGGCTATTTAGCCTCACTACCTCATATTTTTCCATTTCTGCTTGAGCCACATTGGGTGATGCGGAAGTGGGTTTTCATAGAGTTGGTTTGTCTAAGTAGTTGCTTGCAATCTAGCTACAAATTAAGTATATAATGGCTAACAATTTTCTTACCTATGCTGATTTCTTGTTGAAATTTTGAAGTTTGTTCACTAAAGTTAGGAGATAAGCCCCCCTCTTGTAGCTTCTCAAGGGTTGTTCTTCTGTACTATTCCCCTGAAATGGATGTTTTGGGAGGGGAGAGGGGGAAGGGGGAGAGAGAGGGTTGCGGACAGCAGCTGGGCCAATGGTAATCGCAGGTTGGATGTGGCCACATTACGGCACCAGAGATGGTTGGCAGTGGGTGGGGCTGGTGTCTGTCTTTTGTTTGCAGTCCTCCTCCTTAAAACTTTCTCTATATTTTGTCTAACAGAATAGTTGCAAGTAAAAGCATTAGCAAATTAGCATTTGCAAAATGTGCATTTTAAAGTGGTCTGGTTTACTAAATACTCTCTTCATTTTGAAAATGCAGCTTTGCCAAGAAGATGCTTTTCAAATAACATTTCAAATGTTACCTCTGGTATTGAACATAGCTTTAGCCTGTCCAAGATTAAAAAAAACTCAATTCCATCATTTCCTTCTTCACTTAGGAGTGCTTAAAGGCGTTACAATTTCGACATATACCTTGAAGTCTTTGATTTATATAGCGGTTCATGGTTGACTCTCTGAGTTCAAGCCTCTTCAGTTCCTAAAGTAACCCCCTCTCTCTAGGTATTTTACAGTGGAAGAAATTGAGGATGTAATTAAACCTTACAAACAAAGTCAAACATGCTTGGTTTAGGATATGGAATCCAAGATCCAAATGGTATTTGAGAGCTACATATGCATACTTACGAATGAATCTAGATACACTCTTCATTTACTTTTACCTTGATATTTTTCTAAATTGTATAGGTATTTAAATGTTCCTTGTAAAATGAATGCAATGCCACATAGTTGGATATAACCCCTAGAGTTTTGAATACTGCATTATTGTTGTAAACACAAAATTGCTAGCACATCTCCCTAACTCTCATAACAGCAATCAAGACTAACTTTTCCTAAAACTCTGTGAAAACCAATTTGAACTTAGTTAAGCTTTAAAGCTCTCTTGATAATAATATCATTGAACAACTAACTTTCCAGATATCTATTGATGTTATCCTCTGGAGACTCTTTCTTACCGTCCAAATTGAAACTAACAAATGTGGGGTGGCTGTGTTAGTCACATTATTTTAAGTGTGACTGCGACATAAGAGGACTTCGCCTAGTCTTATTGATGCTTGTTTTAGTCCAGAAGACCATCATGAACGTCTTCATGTGTCCTTTAATTTTTTGAGTTGTTAAAAGGAGGGAGGAGAGGAGAGGGAGACTGATATGAACCAGAAGAATTAAAGACAAATTTAAACTTTTATTGATTTTTTAATTAAAGAAAAGTACCAACTCCAATACCTTCAATGAAGGAGGTCCATGAGCACTATGCTCATCCTAAATATCTTAGAAACCAAGTTCACTCCCTCTTTTCTAACCAAATTCCTACACTAGTTATAAGCAGAACATGACACTAGTCCATGTAATGACACTTTCATCCTTCTGGTTGTGCACATACTATATGACTAATAACATTATATAATGACAGTCTTACCCATCCTATTATACTTATTTATTATAGGAGGCTTTACCAAGGTATTGTATCAATACTCCCTCTGGAAAAGGTCCTTGCCCTTAAGGATCGGGTAGAGAAACTGTTACAACCCTGATGCCTTATAAGCTTTTACTCCATGCATATAAGAGATGTTAGTGGAGTGTGTGTTGAGTTGAAATGTGTGCTGTATAGTTTGTAGTGTGTGTTGTGTTGTGCCAAGTAACCTATATGTTGTGTTTAGTGTGCAGTCAGTGGCGTGCATGGTGTAGTGCTGTGTAGTTTGTATTGGGGTGTGTGTGTGTGTGTGTAGTACTGTGTGTTGGCTGTTCTGTAAGTAGTAGGTGCAGCATTGTAATTGTAGTGAGGAAGTCCTATAAGTAGTAGCTGAGGTGGAATAATAGTTAGTTAGGAAGTTGGTTGAACACTTGTGCATTGAGGAAATTACTCCTGTTTCTACTGCAAGTTTGGCTTGTGAAGTGCCATTGGTGATTTGCTTCACAAGAATCATTTTCGAAGTGCAAGTGTTCTGATCCAATCTGTTTTCTGTTGAATTCCTGCTGTTGAAACCTAAGTTGCATCAATTGGCATCATTTGTGAGAATTTCATTATCACAAGGAGATAGAAATAACTAGAATGGAATTTAGGGTTGAAAATTTGGAGAAAAACCTAGGAAATTTGAAGCAAAGTGTTAATTTTGTTAAAGTAGAATTGAAAGGAAATTTCATCGAACTTCAACATCAGATTTCCATTGTTGAAAGGAATTCCACTGCTAGTGTTTCTTTGTTGAAAGCGTTGATCATTGCCATAGAGGCTGCATTGGCATCCATACAATCGACATTACAAAACTTGAGTAAGGATAAAGTTGCGAATAAGAAATCAAAGAAGAAAGTTCAGCCTACTTTAGGGATTAGAATCGAACCTAGGCGCAGGAAAGAAATGGCTGATGATGTGTTTTTTGTTTAATCAGAAGATGAGGTTCAACCTAATGCTATTTCAGTTGCTGCAGTTCTGACATTTGAGGGAGAAGACCCTACATAGGCTAATGTTGATTGAACAGTATTTTGAGATCCAAAATGTCAGAGGGGATTGCAAGGTTGCTGTGGCTACAATGGGCTCAAGGGCTGTACTGTGTATTAGCACAAGATGCTTAAGAAAAGGTTGCCTAGATTGGATTGGGAGTTGTTCAAGCAGGAGTTTTTAACAAGATATGTGGGCTTAGCAGCTGGAAATCCATTTGTAACTATTTCTACATTCTAGAAGACTTCATTGGTGGGTGTTTTTCTTGAATCATTTGAAACTTTGACTGCTCAAAGAACTGATATCATTGTGATGCATTTTTCTTGAATTGTTTGAAACTTTGACTGCTCAAATACCTGATATCACTGTGATGAAAATGTTAAGGGTATTTTTTGGGTGGTTTAAGAGAAGATATAAGGCTTGGTTCAAATTTTGCATCCAGTTTCCTCGGCTGATGCAATTGAATTGGCTTTGAGTGTTGAGGAGGATTAAAACCATGGATTTTTGTTTATCAAATGAAACTTGCGTGGCTAATACTTCTGTTGTTTCCTATTTTGTTTGGCCTACAAATTATTCTCAAGCACTCATAAATCATCATCATAGTATAGCTTGGAAGCAACCCGTGAGTGCAATGATTGGGGGTGGTGGTTTTCAACCCCAAAATATACAGCAAAAGCGACCACCATGATATGCTAGGGAAAACATTTTAGTGGCATCCTCTAGTTCTATTGTTAGTGGCAGCAATGTGGTCCACAATAGCTGCAATGTGAATCGAAACAAATGACATATGCTGAGTATTTGGACAGAAAGAATAAGGGTTTGTGCTTTAAATGTGAGCAACCCTTCTAACCTGGACATAAATGCCCAAATAAGACTTTAAAGAGGAAGATTTGAGCAGCACTGGGTTGAGTTGCAAGAGCCATAGCTAGTTGGGAAAGATTCAGAGAAATTGCAAGTCGACTTGGAATTATCCTTATTTTGTGGAATGTTGGAGAGGCGTGGTTTCAATCCTGGTAGATAGTGGAGCTAGTCACAATTTTATTTCCTTCAGTTTAGTGCAGCAACTAAATCTGAATATTGATCCCATCATGGCATTTAAGGTGAAGTTGGGTGATTTAAGAGTGATGAGTTCTGGTGGATCTAATTCTTGGGGTAGCTTGGCTCCAAACGCTTGATGAGATCAAGATTGATTGGGGTAGAATGAGCATGAAAGTTGCTGAAGATCAAAAGGAGGATGTGTTAGTTGGGGATCCTTCCTTATATAAATTAGAGATTACTTTCAAAAATTTGAAAAATGAGGATGATTGGGACTACAGCAGTTTGCCGGTACAGGTAGAAAAATGGAATTTTGAGGCTGAAGTGGAAGAACAGAATGCGCAATTAAGCAAACTCCTTGAGGAATTTGCTGAGGTGTTTGCTGAAATTAAGGATCTTCCTCCTCCTTGCAACGCGGATCACAGAATTCTGCTTAAGGATGGGGTTGGAGCTATAAATGTCAGACCATATCAGTATGCGCAAGTGCGAAAGGATGAGATTGAGAAAATGGTGGCCGATATGTTGAAAGTGGATATTACTAGGTTGAGTATGAGTCCTTTTTCAAGCCCTATGATCTTAGTCAAGAAAAAAGATGGTTTGTGGTGCTTTTGTGTAGACTTTCGAGCCTTGAATAGTGCCATAATACTAGATAAGTACGCAATCCTGGTTATTGATGAATTATTTGATGCATCTATATTTTTTAAAATTGACCTATGTTCCGGTTATGATCAAATGCATGTTTATGTTGATAATATATCAAAAATCGCTTTTAAAATGCTTCAAGATCATTATGAGTCTTTAGTATTGCTTTTTAGGCTCTCTAATGCATCAACTACTTTCCAATCTATTATGAATGAGGTGTTTCATCTTTGTGTAAGTTTGTTTTTGTCTTTTTTGATGATATTCTTATCTATAGTTATGAGATGCATGAGCATTTGGATCATCTTTGCATTGTGTTGAAATTGTTAAGGATTAATCAATTTTTGACCGACAAAAAGAAATGTACTTTGGGAGAACAACTTTAGAATATTTGGGTCATATTATTTCGGCTAAGAGTGTTGCTATGGATTCATCTAAAGTCTAAAGTGTATTAAGTTGGCTGGAACTAATTCTCTTAAAGCCCTTTGTGGTTTCTTTGGATTATTCACGTATTATAGAAAATTTATCAAGGATTATGGAAAGATAGCTTGACCACTTGCTAATCTATTAAAAAAAGGACTTTTTTAGGTGGAATGAGGATTCAATTTTAGATTTTAGGCAGCTGCAACAAGCTTCAACACAAGCCCCTGTGCTCGCCATGCCTAACTTCCAAAGCCTCTTGTTATTGAGTTTGATGCCTTTGGCTTTGGTTTAGGGGCTGTCTTGATGCAAGACTCAAGGTGTATAGCCTATTTTAGCAAAGCTCACTCCAATAAGACTTTGTCTAAATCAACTTATGAAAAAGAATTGATTGCATTGGTGTTGGCAATTAGTCATTAGAGGAATTGCATTGTTTGAACTGACTAAAAAAGTTTGCGCCACTTGCTGCATTAGTGCGTTACAACTACTGATCAACAACATTGGCTTGCTAAACTCTTAGTGATAGTGCTATGGTCTCTTGGTAGGAATTAAGTAATTTTATTGATGAGTAAGAAATTGGAATTACACTCTGATTAGCTATGGATGGGATAGCCTTGCTTGCTAGGGTTTGTTCTTTACAAAATATTTCTAACTACCTCTCACTATCTATCACTTCACTATTTATAGGACTGTAGCTCTCTTATTACAAGAGCTATTATTAATAGATGTACCTTAAAACGTTTTAAGCTATCTAACTAAAGTAGCTCTTGTAAAACAACTTGAAAACAACACATATAGCAGGAAATTATGTATAAGCATCTTTATCAAGTCTTAACTGTCGTCGGTATACTTGAGGTTAATTCTCACGAACTCGTGGGCATGTATCAGTTGTCCCTCCCCCTTGGAAAAGACCTTGTCGCCAAGGTCAAAAGTGGGAAACTGTAGAAGAAAGGCATCAGAATCCATTGAAGTTGTGTTTGAAGGAGATGTGATGAAAACAAGGTGACCCTAAATACAGGAAGGCTGGTAAGATTGCTCTAAAGTATCTAAGCAAAGATCAAGTGGTAAAATGGTAGAAGACAAAAGACCCACAAGAAGGCTTCAATAAGGACACATGAAAAACTAGATAGACATAGGAATGTGGAGGTAATTGCAAACGATAAGCCACTTGACCAACATGTTCCACAATCTGATAAGGACCAAAATACCGCGGAGACAACTTAGAAGAACCAGTGCTGAAAGTTTTCTTCTATAAGGCAGGCTGTAGGTGCAAAAACACCAAATCACCAATCTTATAGGAAACCTCTCATCAATGCTTATTGGCTTGAGAACAAGCCTTAAGTTGAGCTTGCTTAAGATTAGTGTGTAATTGCTAGAGTAACCGATTTCGCTGTTGCAACATAAGACCTACTGCTTCGGTAACATCATAGGGGAAAAACCCTGTAAGGAAGGAGGCTTTCGACCATATACAAGCTCAAATGGAGTCATTTGAGCAGAAGAATGAAAAGAAGTGTTGTAAGAATACTTGGCTAAATGCAACCAATTGGCCTACTACTTAGGTTGTTCAAAAGTAACACCCCTAAGATAACATTTCAAGCATCTATTTAGCACTTTCATTTGGCCATCCATTTCCGGATGATAGTTGTACTAAAATGCAATTGCGTACCTTGCAAATGGAATAAAGAATGCTAAAACTCTCAAAAATGAGGGATCTTGATCATTTACAATGGTACGGGGAATACCATGTAAGCGCTCTACTTTCTTCATAAAAAGATCAACTACAACATGAGCAGTATAAGGATGTGGGAAACCCGATCAACAACTAAAATAAACATTAAAGCCTTGAGACTTAGTTAACTCGGATATAAAATCCGTAGAAACATCCTTCTACGCATTAGAAAGAATAGGAAGAGGACACAACAACCCAACAAGCGCCATGTTTTGAGCCTTGGTACACTATAAACGGCACAAGAGCCACAAATTCAAGAACATCATTTTTCATTTCCATCCAAAAAAGATTAGCTGCTAAACATTGATAAGTTTTAAGCACTCCTGCAAGGCCCCCAAGTGGTATAGAATGGAGTTCTTGAAGAAAAAGATAAACTCATTTGGATTTAGTGGGAACCACTAACCGTTCCTTGTAACACAACACGTTATTCACCAAACAAAAACCGTTACCGGCCTCCTTACCCTCTTGAAATGGCTGAAATTTCTTGTTTAAAATATTATTAGATTTAACCGTAGCTGTAATGTCTTGCAAATCAGTCCATAAGAGGGTCGGAAATGCCTTTATAGTGAAGAACGAAAGCATCATCATCTCTGTGGGAAAGAGCATTAGTAGCTTTGTTAGTAACACCACTCTTACAAAAAATATCAAATTCATGACCAAGGAGCTTAGATAACTAGTGTTGTTGATCCGAAGTAGCAATGCACTTGTTAAGCAAATGACTTAAACTCTTATGATCGGTTTTAACCAAGAATTTCCTATCTAATAGATTCGGTTGCCAATGATAGATAGCTATGACCAAAGCCATAAGCTCTTTTTCATAAGCGGATTTGGAAAGAGTTTCATCTGCTAAAGCTTCACTATAAAAACCTATAGGTCTATTTGCTTGCATTAAAACCGTCCCAATGCTACGACCTAAAGCATCACATTTAATAACAAACTGTTTATGAAAATCCGGTAAAGCAAGAATTGGAGCACAAGCTAACGTTTGCTGCAATTGGCGAAAAGAAGATAAGGCGTCATTGGTCCAAATAAACTAATCCTTTTTAAGGAGACTAGTCAAAGGGGGAGCTATTTGTCCATAATTTTTAATAAACTTCCGGTAATACCCGGAAAGACCCAAGAAGCCATAAACTCCTTTAATAGAAGTAGGAATTGGCTATGCTAGCACAGCAGCAACTTTAGAAGGATCCATATGAACTCCCTCAAAGGAAATTAAATTACCCAAATATTTAATGGAAGTAATAGCAAAAATACATTTCTTTTGATTGGTGACAAACATATTGCGAAGTAGAACAAGCACCATCTGCAAGTGGGATAAATGAGAGTTTAAATCCTTATTATAAATGAGGATGTCATAAAAAAATATCAACACAAACTGGCGTAAAAAAAGTCTAAACAAATCATTCATTATAGCTTGAAATGTAGCCGATGCATTTGTAAGGCCAAATGATATAACAAGAAATTCGTAATGGCCATGATGAGTACGAAAAACAGTCTTACTAATATCATTCGAATGAACCCTAATTTGATGATATCCTAATTTAAGGTTAATCTTAAAAAATATAGAAGCACCATGTATCTCATCTAATAACTCAATCACAGGAATAGGAAAACAATTAGGCACAGTGGCATTTAAAGCATGATAATCCATATAAAAATGCTAAGACTTATACTTTTTCTTAATTAAAATCACCAGACTAGAAAAATGAATGGAATTAGGTTGAACAATACCCGCTTGCAACATATCAGCAACTATCTTCTCTATTTCATCATTTTGAACATAAGTATAACGATAGGGTTTCACTTTAATAGGGCTACACCCTTCTTTAAGTACAATATGATGATCCTTTAGCTAAGATGGAGGTAAGCTAGCAAACTTAGAAAAAACCATAGAAAAGTCATCTAAAAGTGCAATGACCCTTGCACCCAAACAAGTACAATCGAAAATGGGGTTCGAATGCACTTGAGATGGCCACAAAACACCCATCAGCCACGTCTTTAAGAAAAAACAGCACTTGAGAATAAATAGGAGTTTTGACAAGAGATAGATCCACTTGTAATAATTTTTCACCATCCTTAGAAGGAATCTTCATGATTAAAGTGGACCAATTGATTTTTATTTCTCCTAATGTTTCCAACCAAGCCACTCTTAATATAATATCAATGTCACCTAAATCTTAAAAAAAAACAATCAACAATAATCTTTATTCACCAATAATAGCGAACGACAAATCCTAGAAGAAGAAATAAAATTACTATTGCCCAACCGAACATGAAAAAAACTAGTAGGAGTAACACACAAGTGTAGCTTGTCAACCAATTGCCAGGAAACAAAATTGTGAGAGGCATTGCTATCCACCAAAATTGTCACCAAAGAAGAGAAATATAAGCTACGAAATTTTAAAGTTCGAGGTCCAGTAAAACCATGCATAGCCGACAAAGATTAGTCCATGGAAGAGTCCATAGGTTGATTGATAATATTAGTCGTATCATCAAATTCAATTAAATCAGGTTTGTTTTCAAGAATTGTAACACAATGATTTATTAGCACACGTGTGAAGGAGAACATGGTTGATCACATAAAAAACATAAACGTTTCTTCTCTTTTTTTCATAAATTTCGCATAGGAAAATTATCTATGGTTTTTATTATTTTGATTATCAACAACACAACTCATCGGAGGCTTATAAGAAGAAGTTTTCATATACATAGAAGATTGCGAAAAAGAGAGTAGAAGGTTGAACTTAGATAGTAGTAAGATGCGTAGGATTGTATATCAAAGGCCAGGAAGAAATCACATTTGTTCTGATAGAAGAAGGTAGATCCAAAGGTCGAACCCACCGAGTAAAACGGATATCAAAAGTGAATTCCATAGCATGAGCAATTGAATGAGGCTTTAGAGTCTAAACTCGGAGCCACAATTCCTTGCATAAATTGCTAAGAAAATAGCCTGAAGCTTGCGCTTCACACATTGGGGGAACTTAAGCTAATAAAGCATCAAATTCATCTACATAGGCATCTACTGTAGATGTTTGTTTTAATAATGTCAAAGGAATAAACGGATTGCAGGCATCACTCATAGCAAACCTAGCCATGATCTTGCGAACTAGCATGCCTCAAGTAAGATGAGGAAAACGTTGTTGAAGCACATTCATCCAAGCAATTGTACATTGTGCATGTGAACAAAGGTGAGAACTACTTTTTTATTAGGTCATGTCGAATTAAGCTCGAAATATTGTTTAGCTTGAGCAATCCAACCTAATGGATTAGATCCATCAAAGGACGATAGAGAAACCCTATTGCTATCTGATTTGGACATATCATCGATGTCATAATAGCAGAAGTCATCGATTCAGATAACAAAGTTGAAGAAGACAACAACTTTTGTTTGTCGTGCAAAGAAGAATCACTTACTCATGCATAATAGACTTGAACATATCTTTCATCTCTAGTAGATTAAATTCCAACATTGTTACTCCACTTTCTAAGGTATCAGAGGCATTCTGAACATTAGTAACCAACTCCTTCATTGATTGCTTTGAGAATCACTTAGGATATGAGTTTGATATCTAGTACAAGTCAGGGAATGAGAAGAGAGTTGTTGATGCTCTTTCTAGGCTTTATGATGAAGTTGATTTGATGGGTATTTGGGGTCCCATATGGATCAACATTGCTACTACAAAGAAGGATGTTCTCCAAGACTCTTTTAGCTGCTAAAATTCTGCCATTAAAAGAGGGTAAGGATGCTAGTGAAATCATCTTGGACTCAATTGTTTTTGCATGAATTTCATGCTTTTGCTGTTGAAGGGTATGCTGGTTATGTTTGCACATATAGAAGGTTGGAATGAAGCATGATGTGACTGCTTTTGTTGCTTCTTGTGCCGTTTGTCAGTGCAACAAGGCTCAAAATTTGTTTCCTACGGGTTTGGTGATTGGGTTTTCTAAGGCTTAGTCCTGCCCTAAATGCTAAGTTGGTTGTTAAGGTAAAGTCAAAGCTAGCTCCACGGTTTTGTGGACCTTTTTGCATTGTGTCACAGGTTGGATCTATTGCCTTCAGGTTACAACTCCCTCAGGGGTGTCGAACTTATCCAGTCTCCTATGTTTCTTTGGTTAAAAAATACATGGTGCTATTTCCTTGTAAGTTCTAACCTTCCGGATGATTTGGCAGCAAAGGACTTGGAGGAATTCTCTTATCCACAACTAGTTTTGGGCAGGCGCTTTGAGGTTCGGGATGGATTGCAAATTCCTCAGGTTTTGGTCCATTGGGAAGGGTATTAAGAGCATGATTCCACTTGGATGGATCTTTCGGATTTCAAGAATCAATTTCCAGATTTCATCCTTGGGTACAAGGACATTCCTTAGGGGGGAAGTATTGATACATCCCCTAAACCCTATACGCCTTTACTCCATGTATATAAGAGACGTTAGTGGAGCGTGTATTGAGTTGAAATGTGTGCTGTAAAGTTTGTAGCATGTGTTGCGTAAGTGTGATGTGCTGTGTTGTGTTGAGTAGCCTATGTTTTGTGTTAAGTGTGCAGCGAGTGGCGTCTGTGGTGTAGTGCTGTGTAGTCTGTGTCTGGGGTGGGTGTGTGTGTGGGTGGTACTTTGTGTTGGCTGTTCTGTAAGTGGTAGGGGCAGAATAGTAATTGTAGTGAGGAAGTCCTATAAATAGTAGCTGAGGTGGAATATAGTTAGTTAGGAAGTTGGTTAGTTACTAAGTTGTAAAGGAAGACTTGTGCAGTAAGGAAATTACTCCTGTTTCTACTGCAAGTCTGGCTTATGAAGTGCTATTGGTGATTTGCTTCATGAGAATCATTTCCGAAGTGCAAGTAAGTGTTCTCATCCTATCTGTTTTCTATTGAATTCTTGCTGTTGAACCCTAAGTTGCATCAGAAACACCCATAGCTATCCCACACCAGCAGCATTAAGTGTAGTAGCATGTGTAAATGTGATGGCATCTTGTTCAAACACCCAAAATAGCACAACAATTGCTAAATCAATAGGAAGAAAGTTTTGCAAAGTCACTGGACACACTGTTGTGGTCTCCACTGCCTTGTGATATGGAACAAGCAAGGCATTGACAAGAGAGGGAACTGCTTGCCAACAAAGGTCAATGTTAGGTGTGTCCCTTCTAATTGTGAGGAGGAAATTAGGGGCATGGAGGAAGGCCAAAGAAGAATCATAGGAAAGAGGGGGCAGAAAATTGTCCACAATGTCTACCATTCAACTATTTGCACTTGATCATACTATCACTTGTAGTCATTGAGTTGCTGCTTATTGCAACAGCAGCTTGCTTAGCACTAGAAATCAACATAGAACTTTCCAACACTAAGAAGTCTTATCTTTGTCACAACTCTTAA